>CM065590.1:306233497-307433497 GCA_033119425.1 Bufotes viridis
AATTCTTTGATTCATAACGGAGGAACTGTCTAATACCTTTTTCCCGGGTTTTACGAGACTTAGATATTAATGACCTATCCTTAATATCAAAGCTTGTCCCATGTTGCCTAGCTATGTCCTGTAACTGGTGCTTCACACACAGTTTAGCTCCTGGTGTTTTTTTTTTTAGCTAAAATGAGTATAAATCATGTTTTTTTTGCCTCTTTGAGTCAAGTTTGGGGTGTTTTGCCCATATAGTATGTTTTGGCGCCTGGTGTTTTTCGCATGCCTGACTTTTTTTAAATTAAAGTATGTGCACCTCTTTGATGTCACTGTAGACCTGTGGCGGGAAGAAAGTAAAAGAAAACAGCATTAAAAAACACCAACACATATTGCCCATAAGACGCCATTAACACAGAAAGAGTGAACAAACGTCACTACCAAATAACACCCGCTTGCCCTGCTTTTAAAATGTTCCATAGACTTCCATGAAACATCTGGAACTGGCGTTTTTGCCTTAAAAAAGCACAAAAAACCGTAAAACACCATAAAACACTAAAAAAAACTGTATGTGAACCCACCCTAAGCTGGCATCACCACCACGTTGAGATATGTTGGCTAAGGATTGATTTAAGAGAGACGTGGAAAATTCCTTGTTATACTCGGCCATTTCAGTAAGAAAAAAGGATAAGAATTTGTGTGGGGGGGGGGGGGGGGAGCCATGATTTGGCAGCATAGTGGTATGTATGGATTATTTCAGGTCGCTTCTCACACAACCGTGCTTGAGCTTTCTTCCTCATATGTTTTAAATTTCACGTATTATGAAATCCATGTCTCCATTCGAACCAGTTGTCATCAACATGAAAGAAAAATTGCAGTATCTAATAAAAAAACAAGTTTCCCGTCTGATTACATCGGTGTATGAAACCATGGAGCAAGGAGTTGCTCTGAAACTATTCAGATGCAAATAGTCCTCGCTGCCATGTAAATGGCTATTTGCATATCCATTGGTTGTTTGACCGTCCTGGACGAGACAGATTCCCCTTGGGGTAGAAAACGGTTGCAGATAAATGTCCGGTCGGTGGATAGGCCTAAATTATTTCTATTCTCTGTGCATTTGGAAGCAGTTAATCTGAATCATGAGCTGAGCGGAGGATGGAAAGCGAAGCTTTGTCTGGACAACTTCTCGTGACCTGCAGTCATTTAGTATCCTTTCTTCATCCGTGACTTCTTACATGATACATTAGGCAATAATTGAGATATGTAAAGGTACCCTTGAAAGGAGAACAGATTGTACATTGTCCCTGCTCCAGATGCACCTTGTCACTGAGTGACACAGTAGCTGCAGACATGGAGCTATCATGATATATTGTTATTTGGGTGTTTGATACGTTTTTTTTTTAAATTATCAGTACATTTACACATGTAGAGGTTTCATGTCAAAAGCTTTATTTCGCTGCCTAAGGCTTCAGCTACACTGCAACTTTTCGTAGCGCGACTGATCTTAAAGGGGTTGTCCAGGTTCATAGCTGATCCCGGACATAATCCCTTCTTCACCCATTCAGCCCCTATGAGTGGAACATCAGAGCATTTCATTGTATAGTGCTGGGCAAGACTTTTTTTTACAGATCCTGTGATCTACCGGCCTTCTGATGGGCATGCTAGGTGGAGATTTTCACCTAGCAGTGAGCCCGGTGACATCACTGGCACTAATGGGCAGTCTTTAGTGCTGCCCTAGCCTGTAAACCGTTAGTGCCGGTGACGTCACCAGCAATACTGCTAGGTCGGAAACCTAGCATTGTGTCAATGTAAATAAAACAGCCCAGGGAGCATTGAAGCATGAAATACTCCGATGATCCACTCAAAGGGGCTGAGTGGGTGAAAAATGGTTATGCTCTGAACCTGAACAACCCCTTTAACTATTGAATTACAGCTACAGTCCAAATGCATGCACTCACATGGGTCCAGAGATCTCCCCATTCATTGCTCTACTAGATTTACAGTTGTGTTCAAAATTATTCAACCCCCAATGCTGTAAAGGGTTTTAGGGAATTTAGTGTACATTTGTAATTGTGTTCAGAATGAAATCTTACAAGGACTTTTTAAAGAACCAAATGCAACTAAAATGACATCAATTGTTTTTGTGATACAGTATTAAATGTTTTTTTTTTGTGATTTCTTCATTGACACAATTATTCAACCCCTTAAAGACGACCACTCTTAAGAACAGAGGTTCATTCAAGTGTTTTCGATCGGGTATTCAAAAGACCTATTGGATGTCAAGGAGCAGCAATCAAGCATAATAAGCACCAATTTGGCAAATTTAAAATGACTGTGATACTCAGCTCCTTCTAGACATTTACTGGTGTGTTTACAAACATGGTGAAGTCAAGAGAATGGTCCAGGAAGACAAGAGAAGAGGCGATTTCTCTTCACAGGAAGGGCAATGGCTATAAGAAGATTGCAAAGATGGTAAACATACCACGAGACACCATAGGAAGCAGCATTCGCAAATTCAAGGCAAAGGGCACTGTTGAAACGCTACCTGGTCGTGGCAGAAAGAAGATGCTGACTTCGACTGCTGTGCGCTACCTGAAGCGCAAAGTGTTAAAAAGTCCCCGTGTGACTGAGGAGCTGAAAAAAGATTTGTCAGATGCGGGTACTGAAGTTTCAGCTCAGACAATAAGACGCACAATGCGTAATGATGGCCTCCATACCAGAACTCCCAGGCGCACCCCCTTGCTGTCTCCAAAGAATAAGAAGAGTCGACTGCAGTAAGCCAAAAGTCATGTGGACAAACCACAAGTTTTGGGATAGTGTTCTGTGGACTGATGAAACAAAATTAGAACTGTTTGGGCCCATGGATCAACGCTATGTTTGGAGGAGGCCTATGAAGAAAAGAACACCTTGCCTACTGTGAAGCATGGTGGGGGGTCAATCATGCTTTGGGGCTGTTTTGCTTCTACAGGTACAGGGAAGCTTCAGCGTGTGCAAGGTACCATGAATTCTCTTCAGTACCAGGAGATATTGGATGAAAACGTGATGCAGTCCGTCACAAACCTGAGGCTTGGGAGACATTGGACCTTTCAACAGGACAATGATCCCAAGCATACCTCCAAGTCCACTAGAGCATGGTTGCAGATTAAAGCCTGGAACATTTTGAAGTGGCCATCGCAGTCACCAGACTTAAATCCGATTGAGAACCTCTGGTGGGACTTAAAGAAAGCAGTTGCAGCACGCAAGCCTAAGAATGTGACTGAACTGGAGGCTTTTGCCCATGAAGAATGGGCGAAGATACCCGTAGATCGCTGCAAGACACCTGTGTCAGGCTATGCTTCACGTTTAAAAGCTGTTATAACTGGAAAAGGATGTTGTACTAAGTACTAAGATTGAATGTCACTTGGGGGTTGAATAAAACTGATAATGATGTGAGCACAGAAAAGACATTTGTGGTTATTTCATTATAAATGTTATGTTATATTTGTCTGACTTACAAGTGCCTCTTTGATTTAATTGTAAACAAGATGACTGAAATGATCAAAATCAATGTCAAACTGGCCAAAACACTCAATTTCAGTGGGGGTTGAATAATTTTGAACACAACTGTACATAAAGCTGACAGCTCAGGGGGGAGTCTTTTCTGCTGCAGCTCAGGGGGCGTGTCAGTGCTCTCCCTATCACAGCTCAGGAGGCATTTGAAGGATGAAACTAAGCATGTGCGGCCTTCTCAGTGAGCAGGTCAAAGAAATAAGAAATTAAGTGGTGCTGTTCAGAATTTTTTTTTTTTAACAACTCAGTGGATATACAACATTTTTAATTACTTGCAATTACAAAAGTCTTCAGATCCAGGTGCTGGTTTGAAAACTGTAAAATATTGTTCGTGGGACAACGCCTCTTAAGCTATAGAAAGTCACAGTGAAGCTAAGGCCTAAAAACTAGAGTTTTTAAACAAGCCAGATAGGCCAGGTTAGAAACTAACATTATATAGAAAAATATGTAGGTTGTGATTGTAGTTCTACAATGATTACAAAGTTATACATAGTTCTAGATTGTGCAAAACGCTGTAAAAAAATGAATAAGCCCTCCTGCACACGACTGTGTCTGTTTTGTGGTCTGCAAATCGTAGATCTGCAAAATATAGATGTGGTAAAGGTACATCCTGCACTTTTCACAGGCCTTATTGTCAAGATGCCTATTCTTGTCCGCAAAACAGACAAGAACAGAACATGTTCTATATTTTGCTGCACGGCCATACAAAAGCAGACGGCACACAGTTGACATGGGATGCGGGCAGAAAGTATCAGAAGCACGAGTGCCGGTATCGGGGGCTACAGCGGACGAACGGAGCGGCACCCAGGGATACAAGTAAGTGCAGGGTCATCCCTGGGTGCCGCTCTGCATGTATATACATTTGCCTAATAAACTGTGGACCAGTGAAAGGTCCTGTTTAAGACTGGAATTACACATGGTAGTTTTTTTTGCAGTTTTTTTTTTAAACCAAAGCCAGGAGTGAATCCAACACTATGCAGTTTGGTTTGCGTCATTTTTTTTTCTGGTATTTTCTCCATAGGTTTCTCTTGAAAGACTGCAGCAAAAAATGCATGTTCAACATGACAATAAATAAAAATGCCACTAAAATGCTATAAAAAATGTGTATTACATTACAAAAAGCAACATGTGTTAAAGAACACTGGCCCAGATTTAATAATATGTCTAAAATAGTGAAGCAATTTTGCACTTCTAGGGTTTCTACACTTTTTCCAACATGCTCAACAAGAGGGAAAGGCTTAGCGGAAATCGGGCGGAGTAACACTATGGGCTCATGCACAAGACCGTATGTATTTTGCAGTCCGCAAAAAGCAGAACCGCAAATAATACAGATGACGTCTGTGTGCATTCCGTATTTTGCGGAACGGAACAGCTGGCCCCTACTAGAACAGTACTAACCTTGTCCGTAATGCGGACAATAATAGGACATGTTTAATTTTTTTGCGGAACGGAAAAACGTACATATGGAAACAGAATGCACTCGGAGTAACTTCCGTTTTTTTTTGCTGACCCATTGAAATGAATGGTTCTGCATTAGGGTTGTTTCGGGTATCGAACTTTTGATACCCAATCAATACTTTTCTCTGGTATCGAGCTCGGTACCAGGATTAGTATTGGCTGCGCCGCTCTCAGCGCGGCCATGTTCTCCTCGGCAGCACAAGGAGAAGGTGGCAGTCTCTCCCGCCCCCTGTGCTGCTTCCACCAATAGAGCGCGAGGGGTGGAGGAGGCGGGGTCACTGGCCACCAATGAGGAGTGTCTTTTACTATACAGATGCAGGCAGAAGCAGCTCATTGCCGGCACCTGCCTGTGACCGGGCGCTGCGATCCGCAGCAGCTAACCCCTCAGGTGCCGCACCTGAGGGGTTAACTGCCGCGGATCGCAGCGCCCGGTCACAGGCAGGTGCCGGCAATGAGCTGCTTCTGCCTGCATCTGTATAGTAAAAGACACTCCTCATTGGTGGCCAGTGCGCCCCTCCCCAGTATTAAAGACATTGGCCGGTGTCCCGCCCCTTTCCCCATTATTAAATACATTGGTGGCCAGTGCGCCCCCATTCCTCCCTCCCCCCAGTAATAAAAGCATTGGTGGCAGTGGCCACAGGGTCCCCTCACCTCCTCCTCATTGGTGACAGTGGCAGTGATCGGAGCCCCAGCAGTGTAATGCGGGGGCTCCGATCGGTTACCATGGTAACCAGGACGCTTCTGAAGTCCTGGCTGCCATAGTCTGCTCCCTGCTGCTGTGTGCACAGGACAGCAGGGAGAGGGTTAAGTCCTATATACCTATTTATTTTAAAAGAGCTCTATCAGGCCCCTTTCACACGGGCGAGTTTTCCGCGCGGGTGCAATGCGTGAGGAGGACGCATTGCACCCGCACTGAATCCGGACCCATTCATTTCTATGGGGCTGTGCACATGAGCGGTGATTTTCACGCATCACTTCTGCGTTGCGTGAAAATCGCAGCATGTTCTATATTCTGCGTTTTTCACGCAACGCAGGCCCCATAGAAGTGAATGGGGATGCGGGAAAATCGCAAGCATCCGCAACCAAGTGCGGATGCGTTGCGATTTTCCCGCATTGTTGCTTAGCAACGGGACTCAATCTCTATTATTTCCCTTATAACATGGTTATAAGGGAAATAATAGCATTCTTAATAAAGAATGCATTGTTAAATGATGAGGAAGGGGTTAAAAATAATAAAGTTAACTTACCTTAGCCACTTGATCGCGTGAGTCGCGATCTGTCCTCTCTTCCCTGCACCAACGATGATCTAAAGGACCTGTGATGACGTCACATCACATGGCTCAATCACCTGCTCCATCACTATGGTGATGGAGCATGTGATTGGTCCATGTGACCATGTGACATCATCCAAGGTCCTTAATCACTATCCTCAGGCTGTGGATAGTGCTTAGGACCTTGGATGATGTCACGTGGTCACATGGACCAATCACATGCTCCATCACCATAGTGATGGAGCAGGTGATTGGGCCATGTGATGCTGTGACATCATTACAGGTCCTTTACATCTTTCAAGCTAACGGAGAGGAGGCCGGGCTTCGCGATCAAATGGACCAGGTAAGTTATGATTAGTTTATTATTTTTAACCCATTCAGCACCGGGTTCAACATTAGGGAGATGGCCAAGGGTATTATTTTACATTATAACTATGTTATAATGTGAAATAATACCAGCGGGACAATTTCTGACCCAAACATGCACTTCTGTGAAGAAGTGCAGGTTCGGGTCTGGGTACCAAAAGTGCCGATTTTTCTCCCGCGCGTGCAAAACGCATGACAGCGCTTTGCACTCGCAGGGAAAAATCGCGGCAATTCCCGCAACGCACCCGCACTGTTTGACGGAGTTAACCCGCAACGCCCGTCTGAAAGAGGCCTCAGGGTGAATAGGATGAGAAGATCCCAGGTTCTAGCCCCTAAGGGGGAAATAGTTAATAAATAAACTGTAAAAAAAAAAAAAAATTCAAAAAGTACACCAAAATATTAAGCATAAATAACCCCCTTTCCCAATATTACATATAAAATATATAAACAATAAATAAAATATTACATATCGCTACGTCTCAAGTCCAAACTGTTAAAAAAATCCTCTTAAGCAGTGAACGCCCATAAAAGAAAAAAAAAGAAAAGAAAAACTGCACAATTCGCCATTTTATTTTAGTTGCCTTGTCCCCCCAAAAAATAGGATCGGACTGTTTGATTATGGGCCGGACGTTCCATAAAATGAGGAATGCACGCAGCTTTTTTTGGCATTTTTTTTTTTTTTTTGCGTGGTATTGAATGGTATCGAGTATCGCAATACTTTTTTATGGTATCGATACCGAATCAAAATTTTGGTACCGAAACAACTGTATTCTGCATACAGTCCGCAAAAAAAAAACTAAAAACTGAACAGACACGGAAAGTAAATACTTTCCTGTGCATGAGCCCTAAAGATGCATTCACATGACTGTATGTATTTTGCGGTCTGCAAAATGCGGATCTGCAAAAAAATGACATCCGTGTGACCTCCATGTTGCATCAGTTTTTTTGTAACAATGCAACAACATTGTAACAATGCCCAAGGGACAAGAATAGAACATGTTCTATCTTTTTTGCAGTTCTACGGGATGGACATACAGATGTGGACAGGACAAGGTGTGCTGTCCGCATTTTTTTCCTGACCCATTGAAATCAATAGGTCCGCATCCAGTCTGAAAAAAATGCGGATCGGATGCGGACCAGAAATACGGTTCTGTGAATGGGGCCTAAAACACAGATTCAGTAGGATAAATAATGGGGTTTTTCGTGTTCAGAGCTGATCCCGGACATAAGCTCCCGTTTACTCATTTACCATGTCTGAGTATTGCCGTAGCATTTCTAGCTCCGATGCTCCCCCTTGCCCTGCAAGGACAAGGGCTGTGTCTTTACTGCCGGTGACATACCTGTTTTTTCTCTCAGTATGTTAGGTGGAGGCTTCTGCCTAACAATGTTCCTGGTGACGTCACCAGCACTAACGGGCGGGCTTTACCGCTGTCCTAGCCTGTAAAAACTGCCTAGGGCAGTGCTAAAGACCACCCATTTGTGCAGGTGATGTCACCGGTAACACTGTTAGGCGGAAGTCTCAGCCAGCATACCCATATGAAGCCCAGTAAAAAAGCCCTAGAGCAAGGGGGAGCATCAGGGCTAGAAATGCTCCATGGAGCACTCATACATGGTAAATGAGTGAAGGGGAGCATATGTCCGGGTTCAGCTCTGAACCCAGACAACCCCAGTTATTTCTAGCTTCATGTAAAAATACCTAGGCTATTGAAAGAGATCTGATGGGAACACATAATATCGACCACAGAATATTAAGACCTTCAAACCACATTCTAGAAATGTAGTGATTGTGTAAGGAGAATGAGTCATGCATTATGCAGATGAAAGAGAATGATGTGGTCAGCTGGCATCTAAGTCTGTCAGATGGTGAATCACACCCTCCTAGACAGTGCTGTGGTTTGGGATAGCTGATTCTTCTTTCTTGGTAGGATATACGTATCTTCAATGGGTAGTACTAGCTATTCACAGGACAGCCATGCATGGAAAAGCAAAGAACACAGCTGCTTTATTTTGTAAATGTGAATCAAGATGGCCATTATGAATTCCTCACCCTACAAGTGACTAGTGTTTGTTGCATGAAGTTAAACTCGGTTGTGCCCTCCACTGCCTAGCCCGTCCGCATCAGAAGAACTCTGCAACACACGTATACACTGATCAGGTATAACATTAAACATGGGGTTCCCCAGGGCGGCAGCAGTGATGCGGCCACGCGCCCACCCTTGTATGGCATCCAATAGCTGAACAAACTTGAAGGTAATACCTCCGTAAAGGGGAAATCCAGCCTAAAATCACAGACAGGAGAAGTGAATAACATTAATTATCTCATTACAGTGTTACCAGTGGAAAGGTGAGATGTATTAGGCAGGAAATGCACAGTCAAAACTTGCAGTTCTTTCTTGAAAGCAGGAAAAATGGACAAGTGCAAACATCTGAGTAAGGCCTCATGCACACGACCGTTGCCTGCCTCCGCGTCCGCTCCTCCTTGAAATTTCGCGTCCGTCAAAAAAAACGGATGACGGACCGTTTTTTTGACGGATCCGATTTTTATGGCAGATCCATTGTAAAAATGCCTATCCTTGTCCGTGACCGTGAAAAAAATAGGACATGCACTATTTTTTTGACGGAATGAAAACACTGATCACGGAAGCGGAACGAAAACGGTTGACCATCCGCATTTTTTGACGGACCCATTGAAATGAATGGGGAAGCATCCTATCCGTGAAAAAACTGAACGGATGCGGAAACAAACAACGGTCGTGTGCATGGGGCCTAAGGCCTCATGCACACGGCCGTTGTTGTGGTCCGCTTCCGAGCCGCATATATTGCGGCTTGGGAGCGGACCCATTCACTTCAATGGGGCCGCAGAAGATGCGGACAGCACTCCGTGTGCTGTCCGCATCCGTTGCTCCGTTCCGTGTCCCTGCAAAAAAAATAGAGCATGTCCTATTCTTGTCTGTATGGCGGACAAGAATAGGCATTTCTACAATGGGCCACATTCCGTGTTTAGCGGACCGCAAACCACCAACGGTCGTGTGCATGAGGCCTAACTCTGACAAAGGACTGATGATGGCTAGAGAACCTATTCAAAGTATGACAGGTCTTATGGGGTGTTCCTGGGATGCAGTGGTTAGTACAGGACAGAATGCTCAATTATGCATGTTCGGAGCAAACGCTAAGCTTTCTGGCCTGATCCGACAAAAGATTTCACAGACATTGAACAAGCGTTTTTGGTCAGATCGCTCAATCGTTAGGAACATTTACACGTCACGATTCTCATCCACCTTCCATTGCTTGCATTCGAATCGTATTGATTATCTGCTCGTCTAAATCCGCCTTTAGTGTGATGACCTGGGCAATATTCTGTCAGGAAACATAGGAGAAGATGTATCATCTCCCTTACGCCAGAAAAGTGGCTTTAAAAAGTCACCAGTTATGTGTTTATGACTTTTTTTAATGCGATTTTTTGAAAAAGTGTTTTTGAAAACGTGCATCTTTTTACGCAGCCCTCGTCTCCAAAATGGGGGCATGTCAAGAGTGGAAAAGGGGTGTGGCCAACAGCAGAGACACATTTTTTGGGTGCAAATTAAGCAAGAAATGTACCGCAGCTCTGAGCTGTCAAAGATTCTGCTTAGCCGCATGGACTGCCGAAGGATGCGCCTAATTTATGATGACGTGTGCTCCTCATCATAAATTAGGAGCATATTCCGGCAGCTCAGGGGATATCAAGACCAGCGCAGAGAGCACCGGTCATAATTAATCTCCCCCAAAGTGTCTAGCCTTGCACCAAATTTATTTTTTCAGCCTGAGCCATTGTAACAAATGCAAGGCTAAACAGCCAGTCTAAGTTTACACCATCTATAGGGTTAGTGTCTTCCCCATTGTGTGTAAAATTAAATTTTGGATTCAGATGCCCCACATAGCCTCAACATCATGTTACCTTTTTTACTTCCATAACTGAGAGTTTTGTTCTAAGACGTGAAACAGCCGAAGTTGTGCGTTCCTTTCCGTGCTACCTGGTTGCATTGAGGTGAGAGCTGCATCTTAAGCCTTGTTTGTGAATAACTGAGAGTTGCTATGCTATAAAAGTTTTGTGTTGCTGCAAGTTCTAGGAGGTTTTTTAAATGGCCTAAAAACAACGTTGAACTAAGTAAATGTACGTCTTTACACGTTGTAGCTAGTGCGTTTTATCTAGAAACTTGTATTAATCAGCAGAAAAGAAACAAATATGAATGATATGATTTCATGGGCAGTGTACAGGACAATGGCACAGGAAGCTCTTTAAAATATAGAGGAATTATCAACCCAGATGAAAGGGGAATAATACAGATTATCCCATATACACTGGATAGAGGTTATGCCCAGACTCCTCATATACAGTTGTGTTCAAAATGATTCAACCCCCACTGAAATTGAGTGTTTTGGCCAGTTTGACATTGATTTTGATCATTTCAGTCATCTTGTTTACAATTAAATCAAAGAGGCACTTGTAAGTCAGACAAATATAACATAACATTTATAATGAAATAACCACAAATGTCTTTTCTGTGCTCACATCATTATCAGTTTTATTCAACCCCCAAGTGACATTCAATCTTAGTACTTAGTACAACATCCTTTTCCAGTTATAACAGCTTTTAAACGTGAAGCATAGCCTGACACAGGTGTCTTGCAGCGATCTACGGGTATCTTCGCCCATTCTTCATGGGCAAAAGCCTCCAGTTCAGTCACATTCTTAGGCTTGTGCGCTGCAACTGCTTTCTTTAAGTCCCACCAGAGGTTCTCAATCGGATTTAAGTCTGGTGACTGCGATGGCCACTTCAAAATGTTCCAGGCTTTAATCTGCAACCATGCTCTAGTGGACTTGGAGGTATGCTTGGGATCATTGTCCTGTTGAAAGGTCCAACGTCTCCCAAGCCTCAGGTTTGTGACGGACTGCATCACATTTTCATACAATATCTCCTGGTACTGAAGAGAATTCATGGTACCTTGCACACGCTAAAGCTTCCCTGTACCTGTAGAAGCAAAACAGCCCCAAAGCATGATTGACCCCCGCCATGCTTCACAGTAGGCAAGGTGTTCTTTTCTTCATAGGCCTTGTTCTTCCTCCTCCAAACATAGCGTTGATCCATGGGCCCAAACAGTTCTAATTTTGTTTCATCAGTCCACAGGACACTATCCCAAAACTTTTGTGGTTTGTCCACATGACTTTTGGCATACTGCAGTCGACTCTTCTTATTCTTTGGAGACAGCAAGGGGGTGCGCCTGGGAGTTCTGGCATGGAGGCCTTCATTACGCAGTGTGCGCCTTATTGTCTGAGCTGAAACTTCAGTACCCGCATCTGACAAATCTTTTTTCAGTTCCTCAGCAGTCACACGAGGACTTTTCTCCACTTTGCCGCTTCAGGTAGCGCACAGCAGTCGAAGTCATTCTTTCTGCCACGACCAGGTAGCGTGTCAACAGTGCCCTTTGCCTTGAATTTGTGAATGATGCTTCCTATGGTGTCTCTTGGTATGTTTAACATCTTTGCAATCTTCTTATAGCCATTGCCCTTCCTGTGAAGAGAAATCACCTCTTCTCTTGTCTTCCTGGACCATTCTCTTGACTTCACCATGTCTGTAAACACACCAGTAAATGTCTAGAAGGAGCTGAGTATCCCAGTCATTTTACATCTGCCGAATTGGTGCTTATCATGCTTGATTGCTGCTCCTTGACATCCATAGGTGTTTTCAATACCTGATCGAAAACACTTGAATGAACCTCTGTTCTTAAGAGTGGTAGTCTTTAAGGGGTTGAATAATTGTGTCAATGAAGAAATCACAAAAAAAACATTTAATACTGTATTACAAAAACAATTGATGTCATTTTAGTTGCATTTGGTTCTTTAAAAAGTCCTTGTAAGATTTCATTCTGAACACAATTACAAATGTACACTAAATTCCCTAAAACCCTTTACAGCATTGGGGGTTGAATAATTTTGAACACAACTGTAGGTTATACTTACCCTGCTCCCCGGCACACATTGCATCCAAGTGACCCCCAGCCCATCCCCCCCCCCCCCCCCAAGTCTCCGCATGTTTTGAGTGGCGCCTGTGCGGGGATCAGAAGTGACATGTGTCGGGGAGCGGGGTAAGAGTGCGGGGTCATAATAGGGGTTGGAAAGCAGGCACAATAGGGACACAGCGTGCTACATTATCCATTCATATTCACATCATGTGACTCTTGCTTGTATTTCATTCAGTTAATCAATCCTTTCATACACCAAATAAGTACTAACTTTGTGCACCACAGAGCACAGTACGTTGCAGGAATGGCACGGGCACAGCAGTCTGACAGCTCCTGTCTCAGCTATGTAACTTCTTAGATAGAAACCATGGCATCTAAGCATTTAGACAGAGGGAAGGGTCTACCTCTGTCAGTCCATCAGCCCTTTGGGAGGTAATCAAAGGGTGCTTAAAGTTACTATGGCAGCCAGGGGCCTAACAATGTTCTCAGGGTCTGCCAAATACAGAGGTTTATTAGGCCCTGCCAAGGCAGGGTCTCTTAGGCTTCTTTCACACTTGCATTTTGTGCGGATCCGTCATGGACAGATCCGTCCAGATAAATCAACCATCTGCATCCATTCAGAACTGATCGTTTGTATAATCTTTAACATAGCCAAGATGGATCCGTCCTCAACACCATTGAAAGTCAATGGAGGACGGATCCGTTTTCTATTGTGCCAGATTGTGTCAGTGAAAACGGATTCCTTCCCATTGACTTACATTGTGTGTCAGGACGGATCCGTTTGGCTCAGTTTCATGAGACGGACACCAAAGCGTTGCAAGCAACGTTTTGGTGTCCGTCTCCAAAGCGGAATGGAGACTGAACTAATGCAAACCGATCGATTCTGAGCGGATCCTTTTCCATTTAGAATACGTTAGAATGCAAACTGATCCGTTTTGGACCCTAAACGGATCTCACAAACGGAAAGCCAAAACGTGAGTGTGAAAGTATACTTAGGCTGCCTGTCAATAACATATTCACAGGCTGACATAATATACTGCACTTCATAAGTAGTACAGTGTATTAGTAAAGGACCACATGTACAAATACGTTAGTCTAATAAATATAGTAAAAATAAAGTGTATTCAAGTGTAAAAAAGAAGGACAAAGCCCAATAAAAGAGTTTTGAGAAAAAAGTTAACCCTATATAAATTGATATAGTTGCATCTGTATCGCCTTGTCCTATAAAGTTATCAATTAACCTGTGCAGGGAGCATTGTAAAAAAGAAAAGAAAAATCTGTGTGAAAATGGCCAAAAGCAGAAAAAAAACAGTCAAATATTTGTATGTACCCCAAAATGATACCAATTAAAACTAATGGTTACAAAAATATATATAGATATATAGTGGCTCTACCTGTTTGGTCACTGGACTTAGGTGCACCGTTAGTGGACTACCCCAAAGTCCATAAAGAAAGTGTTGAATATGTACCAAGTAAACTAACAGGCACAAAAATGATCGTTTATTAACACAAAATACAAAATAAAAAACAAATAAAAACTTTTATAAACCAAATAGTAAATTGCTGTTTTCCCATCAGCTTCAATAACAGCGACCTGTAAGTTACTCCGTGTGCATTAAAAAAAAAAATAGAACATGTCCTATTATTGTCCGCATTACGGACAAGGATAGTGCAGTTCTATTAGGGGCCAGCTGTTCCGTTCCACAAAATACGGAAAACACACGGACGCCATCCATATTTTTTGCGGATCCATTTTTGTGCATGAGGCCTAAGGGTTGCCGCCTTTCTTATTACATGACTGCAGTAAACGTTTAGATTGCTATTCTTTTGCAGTCATGTGACTTTGATGTTGGGGGGTAAGGCTTAGTCATGTAGTAGACTACTGAAAATACCTATATTTGTTTTTATTTGCAGTGGTCTCCATTCCTGCATGCAGGATTTTCTTTTTCCACTAAAAAAGTGGATGTCCAAACGGAAACTGAACTGACCCCATTAAGCAGTTTGCTGACAGACTCCCTTAAATTATTGACTTCAATATATTACAGTATGCAGTGAGCTCCCTCTTGTGGTGGCTGCAGGAAGACAGACTATTTCTTGTAATTCTTGATAATGCAGTGGATTTTAGGCTCTCTATCTAATATATTGCTGTTAGACTGTTAAAATAATTAAGAAATCCGGCAGGCTGTTCCGGCGGGTGAACAGCCTGTCAGAGCCGCCATGCCGCAAGTACCCGTGCACTGCCGTGCTGCCGCTCCGTCCCCATTGACTATAATGGGTCGGGGGGGCGGAACTACAGCGCAGCACGGCAGTGCATGGTCGGAGATCGCCGGACTAAAAGTACTGCAGGTCTAACTTTTTAGTCCGGCGATCTCTGCCGTGCACAGACGTGCTGCGCCGTAGCCCCGCCCCTGCCCCATTATAGTCAATGGGGATGAAGCGGCAGCACGGCAGTGCACGGGTACTTGCGGCATGGCGGATCCGGCAGGCTGTTCACCCGCCGGAACAGCCTGCCGGATAGCTATGCCGCTAGTGTAAAAGTACCCTTAGCGGTCAGCTAGTTATCACCTATCCTGTATATGGGTAGTATTTCCTGTTGAGCTTCTGCTTATACTCATCAGTAAAGTTTCACTGTAGAGCATGAAGATTGGACAAATCAGCAGCCTTACCTATTACAGTCACTATTCATAGAACTGGGTAATTGAACATAAAAACAGCCAACACAGGAGAAACTAAATAGTAGAGAAGCGTATTACTAACATATGCTGTCAGCTGATGTCCACTAAGGCCTCATGCACACAGCCGTTGATCGGACTGTCCATGGGGACCGCAATTTGCAACATCTGTTCGGACTCTGAAGATGGATCCAGATCAATTCCATTTGAATAGGTCTGTGATCCGTCCGCACCGCAAAAAGGTAGTGCATGCACTACATTTTTGCAGTGCGGAGGCATAGACAGAAACCCCACGGACACAATCCGTGGTGCTTCCGTAGGGTTCTGTGCCTCTGCTTCGCACTGGACTCTCCGGATTGCGGACCCCATTCAAGTGAATGTGCACACGGCTGGTGCCTGCATACTGCAGACCTGCTGTTTGCGGGCCTCAATATGGGCACGGCCGTGTGCATGACGCCTAAGAGTGCAGATGACACATTAATTTCTGGAATCTTATAATGAATATTGGCATATGTTATAAGTGGTAGGTGGATTGTAGTTTACAGTAGGTTAGGGTTTCCCACTTTACGTGGTATCATGAATTTAGTATTTGCAGCTATGCTACACTTCCCCAGTCACGTGCCCCATAAAGAAGGCTTGGGATCTGTCCTTTGTGTCACTCTTTGGAGAAGATTAATGAAAATGACATCTGCCTGCTCAGTAGGGGATCAGTTTAATTCTTTTGTGTTGTATGTAAATGTCCCTAAGTTACTGCTTTTCAGGAGGTTTCTCCAAAGGAAATGCCCATGGCTGACAGTATAAATGTAAGAGTACATTCACTGGGAGGCAAAAACTGAGGATAACACCCAAGTGTTGAAGTGCCCTGTTATTATACACTAAATAATTCATCTTCTATGGTGCGTCAGAGCTTACAATGCGCTTCTTGTTGTCATCATAAGGAGATAACATCACTTGCTTAAGGACACAAGATGTTGTCTGGCGCGCCTACGTGAAGATAGGTCCTGTTTCTCCAAGACTTGGGCATTTCTTCCTAGGCCAGCTGTTCTGCTTACGTATTAATCTTTTAATCTTCTAAGTCTCCTAAACAACATATGTGTTTGCTGACACCCAGAGGCAAGTGGTATGTGTGCTTTGTCTGTTGAAAAATAGAAGAAACATTTTTCATGTTCAAGTTTTGCACATTTTATGGAAAACCACCACACTCCAGCTGCTGTCTTGGAGATTTAGAGGTGTTAATGTGGATTTCATCTCATCACAATTAGACGCATGCTCTGAAGTCAAATGGACAAGAGAATCATTAAAGGGATTTTCCGGGAATTTGATATTGACGGCCTGTCCTCAGGATAGGTCATAAATATCAGATCTGCGGGGTTCCCACTTCTGGCACTCCCACCAATGAGCTGCTTGAAGAGGCCGCAGCGCTCATCTGAGCTCCATTGAGCGCTGCAGCCTCCACACAGCTTTACAGCCTTGTCCATTTGATAGTGGCTGTGCTTCGTATTGCAGATCAGGCGATTTACTTGAATGAATGGGTCTGAGCTGTGCCTAGGCCACATCACTGATGTGTGGTGAGGTCACTGGCCTAGGTAGAGGCCTAAATGTTCAGGGAGTGCTACGGACTCTTCAAACAATTGATCATCGGGGGTCCTGGGTGTCGCACCCCCGCCAATATGATATTGTTGACCTGACCTGAGGATAGGCCATCAATATCAAATTCCTGGATAACCCCTTTAACTAAAGGGAGTCTGTTACCCGTATTTAACATATATAATTAATGCTAAAGTACTACTATGCACTACAATATTGTTCAAAGCATACCTTTCATAGTTTTACTGTCGTTTCTAATCTTCAGAAAAAGAACCTTTATGGATATGCAAATGATGCACCAAGTGTCCAGCTTGAAGTTTTTAATCCCCGGTTCCTCCTTGTTGGGCTGTCGAGTGTCTGTCCACTCTGTCTGTCTGCATTTACATTGGTGCTATAAAAAAGACACACTTTTTGTGCTAGATAGGTGACAGGGACGTAAATTTGTAAAAATCGTCTGTTCCATTGGTGGGTGACATTTTACCAGTTTTGCCATATACAAACCCCTGCTCTGCATAGGAGGTAAATTTCTAAAAATCATCTATTACATTGGTGGGTGACATGTTGCCAGTTTTGCCATATACAAACCCCTGCTCTGCATACGAGGTAAATTTCTAAAAATCATCTGTTACCTTGGTGGGTGACATGTTGCCAGTTTTGCCATATACAAACCCCTGCTTTGCATAGGTGACAGGAAGGTCATTTAAAAAAATCGTCTGTTACATTGGTGGGTGACATTTTGCCAGTTTTGCCGTATACAAACCCCTGCTCTGCATAGGTGACAGGAAGGTAAATTTCAAAAAATCATCTGTTACATTGGTGGGTGACATTTTGCCAGTTTTACGATATACAAACCCCTGCTCTGCATAAGGGACAGGGATGTTAATTGCTAAAAATCGTCTGTTACATTGGTGGGTGACATTTTGCCAGTTTTTCTGTATACAAACCCCAGCTCTGCGTAGGTGACAGGGAAGTAAATTTCTAAAAATCATCTGTTACATTGGTGGGTGACATTTTGCCAGTTTTGCCGTATACAAACCCCTGCTCTACAAAAGTGACAGGGAGGTACATTTCTAAAAATCATCTGTTACATTCTTGGGCCATAAAGTACCCCTGCACTGCATACATGACTTGGAAATATATTTAGTAAATTAGGTGGCCTTCAGATTGTTGGGTGATCTGTACCCCTTCTTTCTTTCAAAGTACCCCTGCACTGCATACCTGACTGGGAAATATATTCAGTCAATTTGATGGCCTACAGATTGTTTGGTGATCTGTGCCCCTTCTTTATTTAAGTACCCCTGCACTGCATACCTGACTGGGAAATATATTCTGTAAATTAGGTGGCCTTCAGATTGTTGGGTGATCTGTACCCCTTCTTTCTTTCAAAGTACCCCTGCACTGCATACCTGACTGGGAAATATATATTCTGTAAATTAGGTGGCCTTCAGATTGTTGGCTAATCTGTACCCCTTCTTTCTTTCTTTCAAAGTACCCCTGCCCTGCAAACCAGACAGGGAACTTAATTTGTTACAATTGGCGTTTACATTGTTGCCTGACATAAAGCCTTTTTTGTGTTTTGTTTTGTTTTTTCTTTTTTGTTAATAAATTGGGGTAGATTCCAGAACATTGGGAAATATAAAAAAGAAAACAAAGAGTAAGTGCGCTGTAGTATAACAATGGTTGGGTGAGGCCGGTATACATGTCTATTCTGCATAAGGTACGGACAAGTCCTGTGAGATCCATGCCTGGTTCTTTTTAATGAACGTGAGATTGTCCACGTTGGCTTTGGACAGACGGCTGCGCTTGTCTGTGATAATGCCACCAGCTATGCTAAACACACGTTCAGAAAATACACTGGCTGCAGGGCAGGCCAGCACCTCCAAGGCTTAAAGGTG
Source organism: Bufotes viridis (assembly GCA_033119425.1). Taxonomy (NCBI): domain Eukaryota; kingdom Metazoa; phylum Chordata; class Amphibia; order Anura; family Bufonidae; genus Bufotes; species Bufotes viridis. The sequence goes on from CM065590.1 coordinate 306,252,275, forward strand.
TAGCTGAGGCCATGTCCCCAATTTGGAGACCCAGAAGTTGAATGCGGCAGACCCAGTGGTGTAGCTAGAAATAATTGGGCCCAACAGCAAATTTTTAAATGGAGCCCCTCTACCAAGTAATTTTTTTTCGCAACCCCTTCCTTTCATGCTGCCCCCATTCCTGTGGCTACTAAAGATTGGTTTCTCAGACCAGGCAGCTGTTCCATCCGTTTTCAACACTGTCTATACTGCCATTGTATATAATTTCGTTGTATAATACTGTTGAGGGGGCCCTGACAAAGTCCTTTAGTCCTTCTCCTCGATGGGCCCCTTCTTGGTCAGGGCCCCAAAGCAGCCGCTTTCCCTGCTTCCCCTGTAGCTACAACCCTGGGAAGACCCATCAGTCAGTGCAGATACTATTCCACCATTTTGCTGAAATGCTGCCTCATGCTAAGACGTTCCATATCTGCTGGTTGTTGTGGCGTGGTGACAAAGCTTTTCCACATTTGGCCATGGTAACCCTGCCTTCTGAGGTAAGGGCGGTGACTCAGCTGTGTTGGAGACTTCTTCCTCCTCCTCCTCCTATGCTTTAGCCTTGTGCTTCCCCTGAGCCCCCAGTGTCAGGTGTGAATGCCATCAGCATTGTGTCTACCAGCGTTAGCTTCTTCCGATCACGCTTCAGTGACGGAATTAAGGATGGCACGTTGTCCTTGTAACGTGCAGCCAGCAGGGTGGCCACCCAGTAATCTGCACAAGTTAGAATGTGGGCAACTCGGCAGTCGTTGCGCAGGCACTGCAGCATGTAGTCGCTCATGTTTGCCAGGCTGTCCAGAGACAACGACAAGCTGTCCTCTGTGGAAGGTGTATCATCTGTGTCCTTCGTATCCCCCCAGCCACGCTCAAGTGATGGCCATGAGCTGCTTTCGGTGCCACCCTGCTGTGAACACTATTTCTTCTCCTCCTCCGCCTCCAGAACTGTGCCCTCGCTGGACAATTGTGTACCTGTCCTATATTGGTGCAGGAACCCACCCTCCGAGCCACTTGTATATGACTGGCCTTATAAGTTAAGGGTAAGGCATGTATATGGTTTTGTTTGTTTATTTCGTTTATCTGACTTACAGTTATTTAAATATGTTTATAGGTAAATTTGTAAATACTTTGTGAATGGGCATTATTAAGTGGTTTTAGTGAAGGGGGGGGGGGGGGTACATGGTGGGAGTCTGGACCGGTTAATTTTCTCTTTTTGAAATGTTCCTTGTATAGTTTTTGTTACGGTTTATAATAAAAAGTCCTGATAACCATGGAAATGTTACCCAAGAATCTAACTGATAAATTTAATAAAATGATTTGCCTGTCACATCTACAGCTTAGGCCGCAAAGGTCCTTGAGCACCAATAAAAGTGAATTTGTCCCACCAGAATCTAAGAGCTGGATTAACGGAATTGATTTTCACTGTCAGGTGTTCTCGAATTTCTACACCACCAAATTCAGCACATGCGCCAGGCAAGGGATGTGTTTCAAACCGGCTAGACCCAGAGCTACTACAAGATTTCGCCCATTATCGCACACCACCAGGCCGGGCTTGAGGCTCAGTGACACCAACCACTCATCGGTCTGTTGTTCCATGCCCGGCCACAGCTCCTGCACAGTGTGGGGTTTGTCCCCCAAACAGATGAGTTTCAGAACAGCCTGCTGTTGTTTCCCACTGGCTGTTCTGATGTTGATGGTGAAGGTGTTACACTGAATGAATGAGGAGGTGGTAGAGGAGGAGGAAGAAGAGTAGGAGGAGGAGGCAACAGGAGGCAAATAGAAATGCCCTGCAATCCTCAGGGGCGGAAGCATATGCGCCAAACTGCTATCCGCCTCTGGCCCAGCCGCCACTACATTTAAACAGTGTGCCGTTAGGGAGATATAACTTCCCTGCCCGTGCTTAACGGTCCACGTATTGGTGGTTATGTGGACCTTGCCACAGATGCCGTTGCGCAGTGCACACCTGATTTTGTCCGCCACTTGGTTGTGCAGGGAAGGATGGCTCGCCTGGAAAAGTAGTGGCGGCTGAGAACCACGTACTGTGGGACAGCCACTGCCATAAGTTTTTTAAAAGTCTCCATCCATCTCCACCAGACAGAATGACAGCATTTCAAATGACCAGGAATTTTGAAATCCTGGCATTCAGGGCCAGGAATTGCGGGTGGGTAGGGGGGTACTTCCTCTTTCTATTTCCTCTTTCTATTTCTATTTCTCTTTCTAATTGGGAGATGGACAGCTGAACGCTTTCATGGTATAGTGTGGAGATGCTTGGTGACGGTGAAAGATGTGGTGGCGTTGCTGCCACATCCTCTGTTTGCGGGGTGACAGGTGCCACTGTCACGCATTTGTGCTCAGGTTTAGAACGTTTACTTTTAATTTTTATGTATTTTATGTTATTTTAAGTATTTCCCTATCCAAATTTGTTTGCAGGGCACTTGTCCTACTCTTACCCCCATTTTGCTTTAATTTCCAGCCTTCTAGCCCTTTCCAGGACTTTTTTAGAGCCATTTTAATGCCCCAAAGTGACTTCAATGGGGTTCAGGTCAAGTTCGGGTCCTGAACTTGAACTTTGCAGCGAAGTTCGGCTGAACCCGGCGAACCCAAACTTCCAGGTGTTCGCTCAACTCTAGTCATAAGTTTATCCCCAGAGATAATTGGTTACAAGATAGTTCATCAATAGGAATATCCAACAACATGAAAAATAACAACGACAGTAACAAGTAATCAAATGTGTACCGACCACTCAGCTGCTCAACCTCAATGTATGTTTCGCCTACAGCTGTGTTACTATTTACCTGGTAGACATCTTGATATTCTCACCAGACCTGGTCTTTCATCGTAGACATGTTCGTACTGTACTTCAGCATCCAAGAGGGAACAGAGTATATGGCAAATTTGAGAAATATATTTTTGAAAAGACTTCTCTTCCTTTCCTGGGTTACATAATTTCGTATCAAGGCATACAAATGGATCCAGAGAAATTGTACCCATGGTATAGTGGTCATGACCCACTGGCCAATGTGCTATCCAACGTTCTCTGGGCTTTGCAAACTACTACAGGCAGTTCATTTCTCACTTGTCCTCTAACTGCACTAATCTTAGCTCTAACCTGTAAAGGGGTGGATGCCAAGAAATGGACATCTCCATTCTGCCCAACATCTCAACCCTCATCATGGTCGGTGGTCATTTCAAGTTGCACCTCCATTCTGCAGACAAGAATGTTAAAGCAGATGAAATGTCATGGTCCTTTGATCCAGCCAATCAAGAAGAGATGATGCAGCACATTATTGATCCTGCAAATATTGTGATGCCTCTCCAGTTAAAAGACATTACACCTGGTAAAAGTTTTGTTCCTTTAGACAAGGGGAAGCAGTTTCTGTCTTGGGGACATCGCTCTAAAATTTCTGGCCATATTGGTCAGCGCAAAACAGCTGACCTGATGGCTAGACATTATTAGTGGCTGACTATTTCTGAAGTTATCCGGAACTTTGTTTCCACATGCCCCATCTGTGCCCAGAATAAAGTTCCTATACAAAAAACAACTGGACTCCTTCTTCTATTGCCTGAAGTTCCATGGCAACACATTACCCTAGATGTCATCATGGACCTGTCTTCCTCCTCAGGGTAGATTCGTTTTCAAAATAGGCCCACTTCATGTCTCTGCCTGGACTGCCTCTGCTAACCTACTGGCTAAATTGCTTATTGACCATATTTTTCATCTACATGGATTGCGTACTCATATAGTGTCTGACCGTGGTATATGGTTTACCTCAAAATTCTGGAGGGCTGTCTAAACTTTTGGATGTGGAACTGATCTTTTCTCCTCAGCTTCTAGACAGCAAACCAATGGACAGGCGAAGCGTGTCAACCAGATCCAAATCAATTACTTGCATCATTTCATGTCAGCACACCATGATGATTGAGCCACTTTGCTTCCTTAGGCAGAATTTTTATACAATATTCATGTTAGTGAATCCTCCAGTAAGATTCCTTTTTTCTTTGTCTATAGCCATCTCTTCCAATACGTGTCTCGTCTGGAGTCACAGCAGCTGACGATGTCAGTAATTTTTCTTCAGATTTGGCAAGAGACTAAGACTTCCTTGCTACAGGTCTGTGTGTTTATAAAAAGAGCTGCAGATACAGAGTGCCCCTCAATTTTCTCCTGGAGATAAGGTCTGGCTCTCCTCAAGAAACATAATGCTTAAGGTTCCTTCATACAAGTTAGTACCTCGCTTTACTTGGCCCTTTGAGATGTTGAAACAATTTAATCCAGTGTCTTACAAGTTGCACCTCCATGCCTCATGTTCCAGCCCTCCTGAAGAAGTTTCTACAAAGTTCCGGTCCAAAGAAGAGAGGGCTTAAGGGGGGTACTGTTATGGAAGCACTCCGTGCCTGCCGTCAGTCCACTATGCAGGGCATGCACAGGGGTCCTGAGGTTTCAATCCTTCATGGCTTCCTGTAGGCCATGGCATACTCTTGCTGTAAAGGTGCCTTCTCTGGCCTTAGGACACATGTTCTCTTGGCCTAACCTAATCTTCCTCAGCTTCTGGATCGTCAACTAAAGGTATGGTGCCTGAGCAATAGATTTAGCTAGGTTGCTAGTCCCTGTTTAGGGTGTGCTGTCCCGTGTACCAATGCTCAGTCTCTGCTGCTGCCTAACCTCACTACTGCCTGTTTACTGTATTGACCTTTGCGGCTTGCTCTGACCTCAGACTAGTTTCTTGGATTTGCACATACACTGCCTGCCCTCACCTTGGCCTGTTTCCTGACTGACTTTGAGCATTGCCTGAACTCTAGGTATTTTTCATCAGTGTCTCTGACATCTGTGGGTCAGCTGCCAATTACACTGGGACTAATTCAAGAGATAGAGGCCTGGTATCTCCCCTCCTGATGAAACTCAGGAGACTGCAAGGATTACACCATCAGAACTAGCTCAAAGACAGACCAGTTGGTTGGCACGGTGGATTCACATCCACTGTCCATAATATTGTCTGATATCAGAATGAGACTCTGGCCTAAGTTATGCTGCAATAAAGTGGTTGTGAGATTTTGTCTACATCAAGTTATGCAATCCATTTATAGTCTAATACCTGACAGCATGCTTTTTATACAGGAAGAGTGCTTTACCATTTATTTTCATCTGCTTTGCATTTACTCAGAATGTCTGTGCAAACTTTTGTTCCTTTGGTTTCCTGTTATGTTTCTATTGCCCCTGTAGTTATGTTGCCTTTCAGTTTACATTAGGAAATTACAGTAACCGACTCCAATATCCATTAAAGAAACACTCCAGGTTAATTTTTCTTGCAGTGTTGGCTAGTCCTCTTAACCATTACATTAGGTCCAATGTTTACAAGACCGAAAGGAAAGTTGCCTGGAATCTGTCATGGAACGTTTCTCTGCAGAATCCAAAGATTTACAAAGACAGCATATCCAATCAAAATCTGCCATACACTACTCCATGACAAGATGACTCGCTTCACACCTTCCATCCGGATGAGTTTTTGATTACAGTAGTAGAGCCTAAGGAGGGGAGAAATAATTCATAGCTTTTGCTTTTTAGGGATGCATTCCAAGTTTTGGATGTAAAAGCTGCATCAAAATGCAAAGTGTGTATGGGGTCTATTGTATAATTTAGAGAGCAGGAATATAAAGGGAGGACACAGAACGTACATGTTTAACCCACTGATAATAAAGTAAAGATATTGGCAGCACATAGGTGGAAAGGCAATAGTTTTCACATTCATCCCACGTGATGCCCTCATCAGAGGGGAGGTAGTCCTTCTAATTATGTAACATGGGCCGTTGTTGCTAGGGGTGCATGCGACAAAACAGAAGCAGAGGAAACAAACATCACAACATTTCCTGGAGACAGACAGTATTCAAAATGTAATTTGTAATGAAAATCCATTTTCAGGCTAACAGGGCAAGGACTTCATATCCGGACTCATTTTCCAGGGCTGATTGAATCCCTTGGGCTGCTAAAAGTGTTCACTGGAGAGAAAGAGCTGTGTTTGCAGTCCGTGGTTTTCATCTAATGCCTTACATTTCTTAGAGGATAGCAGACATGACATCCTTGTAACGTAAGATGATTTAGTATGATCCAAGCAACAGGCATTTTGTGGCCCTATCAGGGGCCACCCCACTGCCTCTGATGAAAGGCAAAACATTTTTTGAAAGTGTTTTATCTGCAATGTCAGTGAAACAACTGATTCACTAAAATATTCTCTGCCTTTCTTCTTTGCCTTTTGCAGTTACACCTTTATTTTCCTACATACATACACAGTGTAAGAAAATTAACCCTGCACTACCTAGTGTCACACATTGGTTTAACGCTCATCTATCGGTATCATCAAGGTCCAGTGCTAGAGGCCTGAACCTTTGCATATGAAAAAAGATTCTGGATACGGCCACACATATTGGGTTTATTCCACTGCGGAGCTGCTGTTATCCTGTTATTGGAAAACAGGAAAAACATTCTTTGTGGGGTAAAATTGAAAAATAAAAAATACAATTCAGTTTTTGAGGTTTTGACATCACAGCGTCCACTGTGTGCTTCGGATCATACATTTGAAGTCACTTCATTCAAAACTTTGTTTGAATGCTGTACGGAGATTTGTCTCTGTACAGCATTCCAATGTAGGGGCTTTGGCGAGGTGAAATTTGTTATTCCCAAAGTCTCTAGTAGAACTTCGGTAAATACCATCAGGATTTAATTTTTAAACTTTAACCACCTGAGGACCGCCCGGCGGGCGGTCCTCTTACTCTGGCTCGACGCATCGGCACGTCATCTTGCGAGACGCGAGATTAGCGGTTATACTGCAGCCTGCCAGCGATAATCAATCGCTGGCAGGCTGTAGATGCGAAATAAATTGCATCAAAGATGTATATCAGACGCTGTTTTGTTAACAGCATCTGATATACCTGCTACCTGGTCCTCTGGTGGTCCCATTTGCTGGGATCGACCACCAGAGGACCAGGTAGCTATGTAAAGTTGCACCACACTACACTACCCCCCCCCGTCACTTATTAACCCCTTGTTAACCCCTTGATCACCCCATATAGACTCCCTGATCAACCCCCCTGTCACTGATCACCCCCCTGTAAGGCTCCATTCACATGTCCATATGTCTTTTGTGGATCCGCGGATCTGATCCACGGATCCGCAAAATACGGACACCGGCAATGTCCTTTCCGCATTTTGCAGATCCGCACATTGCCAGAACTATATAGAAAATGCCTTTTCTTGTCCGCAATTGCGGACAAGAATAGGACATGTTCTATATTTTTGCAGAACGGAAGTGCGGATCCGCAATTCCGGATCCGAGCGGGACAAAGTCTGTCCCCATAGAAATGAATGGGTCCGCAATTCCGTTCCGCAAACAGAATTGCGGACGTGTAAATGGGGCATAAGGGTCCCTTAGTATTATTAGTTAGTAGCTAACTAACTGGCGGTGATAAGGGACCCTTATGCCCCATTCAGGTAGTTAGCGCCCAGCCCACCGCACCGCAGTCACTGATTTTGGCAGAGATTTTTTCATCCGCGATGATCGATACGAATGAAAAAATCTGTGCCGTTCATTTTTATTTTTTTTTCAGCCCAGAGGCTGAACAGTAAAAAAAAATCTCATTACCCGTATGCTCAATATAAAATAATATAAACTCCTAATGCTGGCCATACGTGTAATGATTGCAGAGACCCTCAAATGCCAGGGCAGTACAAAAACCTCACATGTGACCCCATTTTAGAAAGAAGACACCCCAAGGTATTCCGTGATGGGTATGGTGAGTTCATGCAAAATTTTATTTTTTGTCACAAGTTAGTGGAATATGAGACTTTGTAAAAAAAAAAAAAAAAATAGCAATTTCCGCTAACTTGTGCCAAAATTTTTTTTTTTCTGTGAACTCGCCATGCCCCTCACGGAATACCTTGGGGTGTCTTCTTTCCAAAATGGGGTCACATGTGGGGTATTTATACTGTCCTGGCATTTTAGGGGCCCCTAAAGCGTGAGAATCCAAATGCGTAAAAATGCCCTGTGAAATCCTAAAGGTACTCATTGGAATTTGGGCCCCTTTGCGCATCTGGGCTGCAAAAAAGTGTCACTCATGTGGTATCGCCGTACTCAGGATAAGTAGGGCAATACGTTTTGGGGTGTATTTTTATATATACCTCACAGAAAAAAGATGCACCACATGGATAAGCAACTGACAACACTGGCTAATCCCTCACTCTGGTGTTAAAAGCTGAGAGATTCGCCAATATTTCCAATCAGGAACATATCGGAGCCCCTTTAAGCACCACTTCACGGTATCTCAGCATGACATGGGGTCCTAACACTAGACTACCTATGGTGTGTGAACAAGGTCTGAACAGGTATTAAGCAGCCTACAGCCCCCTCCCACTCACCTGCATTGCAGGACCAACAATGCAATGGGGAACAAATGAGGCCGCAAGCTACACCTACAACAGACCAGTATAATGTCCCCCTATACCCCTCCTCAGTTATATTACCACTGTATAAGGGTACTTTCACACTTGCGGCATGGCTATCCAGCAGGCTGTTCCGGCGGGTAAACAGCCCGCCGGATCCGCCATGCCGCAAGTACCTGTGTGCTGCCGCAAGTGTGAAAGTACCCTAATGTCCCCTGATACCCCTCCTCAGTTAGGCTACTTTCACATATGAGTTTGGTGCGGATCCATCTTGTATCTGCACAGACCGATCCGCACCGATATTGCAAGCGCTTGTATTCGTTCAGAACGGATCCGTTTGCATTATCATGAACAAAGTCAATTGCACCATATTGTGTCAATGAAAACGGATCCGTCCCCATTGACAGTGTAAGTCAGGACGGATCCGTTTGGCTCTGCATCGTCAGGCGGACACCAAAACGCTGCAAGCAGCGTTTTGGTCTGCGCCTCCAGAGCGGAATAGTGACTGAACGGAGCCTAACTGATACATTCTGAGCGGATCCTTATCTATTCAGAATGCATTTGGGCAAAACCGATCCGTTTTGAGCCGCTTGTATCAGCCCTGAAACGGATCTCACAAGCGGACCCAGAAACAGCAGTGTGAAAGTAGCCTTATATTACCCCAGTATAATGTACCCTGATACCACTCAGTTATATTACCCCCTGTTACCTCTTGTACAGAGTCCAACTGTCCGAAGGGGAAGAACAAAAAAACATACTGCCCAGGGGATGGCATGTTCTTAGACCTGGCCCCCCAGCCAAAGTGTCAAGTGGCGTCCGAGATCCCCAACGGCCAAGACAAGTAATTGGAAGTGCCCCTCCCGAGACCAGGCTCTCGATCCGCCACTGCCTTTGGGCAGCAATTGAAAGAGCCGCAGATCTAGTGGACAACTTGACTAGGTCCGCGGAAGCGTCAGCAAAAAATTCTGAGGCTTGTTTAAATACCGGCAGGGAAGATAAAAAATCTTCTCTAGGGGTGCCTAAAACTAAATGTTCCTCTAACTGGGAAAACCATAAGGATAAGGTCTTCACTGTGTATGTGGCTGCTATACTAGGTCTTAACCGCGACCACCTCTCGCGGGACTTCGGCCCTCTGAGATCCCCGCACCGCCGGCATGTCGTCCTGTAAAGCTCCACAGGAGCGCAATAGCCCGGGGCTGCCTGCAGCACAAGGCTTATGCTAAAGCAAGCAGAGGGAGCTATATCTTGTCCCGGATACCGCTGCTCTGTTTCAGCCCTCCTGAAGATCAGGGAATACTTACCAAAGGCTAAGCGATATCCTTAAGCAGGAGGGATCCCCTGCTAGTTCTTCACTTCATCCCGAGGGACAGGAAAAAACTGGAGAAGGTAAAGGGGAGGAGGCTTTTAAATCTTTGTTCTCCACGTTGTTCACTGTCCCTCGGAGGCAGGGCAACCTCCTGCTTAGTGTCGTTGGAGAGGCGTACGGAAAAAAAAACATAAATAACAAAAAATCTAAACATCATGGGTATCACCGTGACCGAAAATGCCCGTAATATTAAAATATTAAAATATTTTTCCAATACGGAAAATGGCGTAACAGAAAAAAGGTTTCAAACGGACAATTTGCCATTTTTTCATCGCTTCTCTTACCCAAAAAAATTTAACTAAATGTGATCAAAAAGTCACACACACTCCAAAATGGTATCAATAAAAACTACAGATTTTCTCTCAAAAAATGAGCCACCAGACAGCTCAGTAGATATAACTATAAAAAAAGTTATGGGGTTCAGAATATGGTGATGTAAAAAAAAAATGTTTTTCTCAAAGTTAGAATTTATTTTTACACTATTTAGGAATAAAAGCCTATACATATGTGGTATTGTTGTAATCCTACTGACCCAGAGAATGAAAGGCGCAGATAAGTTTTGCAGCAAACGGAAAGCCGTGGGAACAAAACCTGTAACGTTGGAGGAATTGCGTTTTCAAATTCCACCTCATTTGTAATTTTGTTCCTGCTTACCTTACATTCTATGCTATATTAAATGGTGGCATTAGAAAGTACTTATGCCACAAAAAATAAGTCCTCATACAGCCATGTGAAAGGAAAAATAAAAAAGTTATGGCTCAAGGAAGATAGGGAAGAAAAATCAAAAATCAAAAACCTCCGGTATCCTAAGGGTTAAAGCTGCCCACCCTGAGAGTGTGGGGGTCATTTATGATTAGCTATACACCACTTTTTGGCGTATATCTGTAGCAGATTTGGTCACAAAGCGTATTTGTGGTCGAATTTGTGACTTCTACCCCTTACGCACCACGTAAGCCAGTTCTAACAAAGGGGGTGTGATGTGGGCAGGGAAGAGGTGGCGCTGTACACATACATTTTATTGAATAATGCAGTGGCTTTACTATATTTTTAATTACATGCAATTACAAAAGTATTCAGACCTGCTGCTGGTTTGTAAGTTGTAAAAGATATTTTTGTGGGACAACCCCTTTATGGATATGTACATTTGTGTTTAAATAAAAACTTTAAAAAAAAAATGAAAGGGGGTAATTTAGACCTCCTGATTAATAATTCATGTAAATGATTTTGGGTGGCCATTTAGGTTACATCGCTTTCACCACGGTGGTCATTCCTTAACACTTGGCAGCTCGTAACTATTTCTCATAACTGAGTTTCATTGTGATTACAACCTAAAATGATAACTTATAGCACCGACATATCTGTCTGTATGCCATAAAAACAGTATTCTTTAAGTCTGAGAAACCATTTTTTTAGTTATGACAGGGTGTGAAACCGGCATGCGTGCTACTGACCAAATTTCCCCTGTTCTCTTCCTGTTCCCTTCTAGATATTCAGAAGCTTGTAAGAGGCTTTCGCTGGATATTGTCTAAAACGTCTGGTTCTGGGATTAATATTTAAACAGCATCATGTATATATCATGTATTGACCATAAAGCCATTGTCTTCTGATCAGAGGTTGCACTTTGTGCGCGGTTTTAATAGCCGATTAGTATGCGTATCTCTTAATGTGTTTTCTGAAGGGCTGCAAATCTGTAGGTTGAATTTTAAGCAGCACTTTGAAATAATGCAAGTGTTTTCTTGGCTCCAGGCATTACATCTGTCAGCCCTTCCTATTGTTTTCACAAGCAAAACCCTGGAGTGCATTTCAGAGGAAAAGTATGTGGAGCTTCTAAGGGCAGTCAGTGTTTCTGGCAAACCACCCATGTGTGTCTGGATAACAGGGTCCTGTTAGAGGCTACGCATTATGTTATCAGTCTTTGTCCAGATAAAAGACATATGATGAGCCACAATCCCAAAGGTTCACTATGGCGTCTTAAAGCATATCTAAATACACAAAACATTACAAATGCAACCCAACTGAATTATCTGTCATGTTTCTACAAACATATGTGCTTAAAGATTCCGTCACATACAGTATATGAACTAGACAGTGTGTACTGTATATTATATTTTTAGATAACACACATATATTCCAGAGAAATGTACAGAGATTGTCATCGTCATATACATCAGTCCCTGTCCCAGTGGGTCTGAGGCTGAGTTTACATCTCTGTTTTATTTTCTGTTCTTTTGATCCATCAGATAAAAGATAAAAAAGATAAAAAAAAACAAAAAAAAAACAGGATCCTGTATTTTGAGCCTCCGTTATGCTCAGTAACATTTGGCATCTGTTTGAGCCATTTCCGTCTGAGATCCGTTTTTTTAGGTGGGTAAAAAAGTGCTGCATGCACACACCACACCCCTGAAAACAATAGCTGCACATAGGTAGTGCTGCCATAAATAATAGTGTCAGATAGTGCCCTGTAATTTGCCCCAGATAGTAGTGCTGCCCACACAGTAATAGTGATCTTCAGTGCCGCATACAGTAATAGTGCAAAGTCTCCTAAACATTAATAGGGTTACTCCTCGTACAGTAATAATACCCCCTTGGTGCTCCTGCACAGCAGCAGTACCTTTTTGTGCTCCACATAGTAATTATGTTCACCTTTGTGCCCCTTACAAAGTTATAATTGCCCTTTTGTGCTGTATAGAAAGTAGTACTGATTGATTTGTGTCCCCAACACAGTAATATTTAGCCCCTTTAGGCCAACCACAGTAAAATGAGCCCTTTTTAATAATGCTCCCTATGTCCCTCCGAAAGTATAACAATGCACCCTTTATGCTCTCTAGAATGTAATAACGTCACCCGTGTGCTCCCTAAAAAGTTAAGACCCCCCTTTGCACCCCAGAACTGCTTCCTGCTCTACTATGGGTTTAAACTGTATGCATGCCCATGTTTTGGAACAGCTCTTTCCTCTAGCCAAAAGATGAGCATTCTTAATAGAGGGCCTCTTTATTAACTCAGGATTCACCTTTAGGAGCATCGGCACTGGAAAGGTAGGGCATGTAACTGGGGAGTACTGGTATTTCTGTTATTTTATCACCAAAGAAGGCTGGTGCTGGATTGACAGTCACCTTTCCTGCTATTAGGCTACTTCTTAAACTCCCAGAAAACTCATTTAATTGAGATCTATGACTCAGGCCCCTAAAATTAATTCAGCCCGTGACTCAGACCCCCAGAGTTCATGCAGACTTATGACTCAGACCCTCATAATTAACACAGACCACCAGACTTACACCCACAAAATTAATTTAAACCACAGACTCAAACCCTCCAAATTAATTCAGATCCCTCTAAATTCATTCAGGCCACAGACTCAGTCCGTCTGCCCCCCGAAATAAATTTAGACCCCAATGTACATATAGGCCCAAGACTAGAAGGTATGTCAGTTCTATAAGGATATTACAGGTACTCTTTAAGTGACACCATAAGTGTAAAAAAAATGTTAAGGAATTTATTAGGATTTTTAAGGCAGAAATTACTGCATCAAATCTGCCAAAAGTGAATACAGACTTTGGCTTGCATCACAAATTGGGGGGTGAGGGTAATTATTTAGATAGGTATTTCTTGTGCCAGTCTTAAAAAATACACTGGCATAGTTATTAACAGACGCATGCCCCTTGATTATTTTGCTGCATCTCTGGAATGTGATGCACTGGTGTGGATTTCTGATGTATTGCATACCAGTTTAGTGATGGAAGCATTATTTACTGGCAAACCTAGGCCCTGCTGTCGTCCACCCACTTTTAGTACAGCATAAAAAGGGGAAAGTGGCACATTTTTTGCAGAATCCAGGACAATGTTCATGACTTTTCTATGCCAGAAAATCGGCGCAAATAGAATGATAAGTTCCCCCGGTTTGGACAAAACACCCGCATGTGCAATTTATGGGGGGCCCAAATGCTGTGACCATGTACATTTAAGGCTTCGTTCACATCACCGTTTGTCTTTTCCGTTCTCAAGCTCCATTCAGGAGCAGGAGAACAGAAAGGACGGATGCTGTACATAACTGACACCTAACTGACACTAACAGAGCCTAAAGACCTGCATGCAGGACTTTCGTGTCTGCTCAAAAATCATGTTCTGAGCGGACACCAAACGGACCCCATTAAAGTCTATGGGGTCTTTAGACTCCGTTGGTGTCAGTTAGGTGTCAGTTATGTACAGCATCCGTCCTTTCCGTTCTCCTGCTCCTGAATGGAGCTTGAGAACGGAAAAGACAAACGGTGATGTGAACGAGCCCTAAGTGTAACTGTACTTTCATAAATCTTTTGTTATTTAATAGTGTCATATAAAAAGTTTTGCTCGGTGGGGGTCGAAGTGCTAAGTCTCCTGCGGATCACTAAAGCAAGTAGATAGAAGCGTTGAGGGGGAGAGCCGTCTCTCCTCGCTCTCCTCTTCTGCTGAAGATGGGCTCAGGTCTGAGCCCATGTCAAATGCGTCTTCAGCAGCTAGAAGAGACAGCGCTCTAAGCACTTCTGCCGCCTTGTTTTAGTGATCAGTGAGGTTCTGCACTCGTATCCTTACTGTGACATATCAGAAATGTTATGAAAGTATAGTAAAATATGAAACACAGTACATACCAAGCATTTCGATTTGTGGTGCAAAAAACAGCATGCAGTGGGCGTGAAGGGAGACATTTACTAAGACCGGCGATTTAGACGCTGGTTTTAGTCCATGTCTACTGCAGATTGTAACTTAGGGCTCATGAACACGGACGTATTTTGTTTCCGTGTCCGTTTAATGAACTTTTTTTGCGGACCATATGTGGAACCATTCATTTTAACGGGTCCGCAAAAATACGGAAATTACTCAGTGTGCATTCCGTTTACGTATGTCCATTCCGCAAAGGGATAGAACGAGTCATATATGTGTCCGTATGACGGACAAGGATAGAACTGTTCTATTAGGGGCCAGCCAGTCATCCATATTTTTTGCGGATCCATGTTTTGCGGACCGCAAAATACATACGGTCGTGCGCATGATCCAGCGGCCGTTCAATAAGATTAACTCTACGCCAGCTCCCTTGCTGGCGTAGATTTAAGTCATTTTGTACGCCAAAAGCAAGCGTAGTAAATGATGAATGAGACAGGCCTGCTGGCCCGCCCTCTTCCCCGCCCACGCCACACACCCTTTTCTCAGAACTCGAGAAAAGAGACGTGCCGTAAGTGGCGTACACAGGGAAAAAGGTGCAGATTTTGCCACTAAACATGCGCCTTCAATCTGCTCCTTAAATACGCGTTTAAGTGGCGTATATTTTTTCATAAATGACCCCCAAAGTTTTTTTTGGAGTCTTTGCTATAGGCTTCTCTATAGGACTTAAAAATACCAGAGAAAAAATGCATGTTATTGTTACAAAATAAAACGGTAACTAAAAAGCCTCAAATTCATGACATTTTTGCAAACTTTTAACAGTGCTGAGGCTAGGTGTCACACAAGGCATTTTATGGCGTTTTCAGCAGTTTTCTATACTTTTTTTGGCCAAAAACGCAGTGGAAGACACTTTAAACTCTATAATAAAATATTAGCGGGGCAGATTTAGGGTACTTTCACACTAGCGTTAGTGTGATCCGTCAGGCAGTTCCGTTGTCGGAGCTGCCTGCCGGATCCGCCATTCAGTGAGACAACTGACAGCATTTGTAGACGGATCCGGGTGCTGATCCGTCTACAAATGCATTGCAAGAACGGATCCGTCTCTCCGCTTGTCATGCGGATGGACGGATCCGTCTTGCAGTCTTTTTCACAGTTTCCCGGTCTACGCATGCGCAGACCGGAAGGACGGATCCGTCCTTCAGTTGTTTCGCAATGCTGGATCCGGCACTAATGCAAGTCAATGTAAATGAATGCCGGCGACTGATCAGGCATTCTGGACTGACATAATACCGCAGCATGCTGCGGTATTAAGTCCGGCCAAAACGCCTGACAGTGACTGAACGGAAGGCATACTGATGCAAACTGAACGGATTTCTATCCATTCAGAATGCATTGGGATATGCCTGATCAGTTCTTTTCCGGCATAGAGCCCTTTTGACGGAACTCTATGCAGGAAAAGAATAACGCAAGTGTGAAAGTACCCTTACTACTGCAAATGTGCCAAAACTCTGGCTCCAAGTGTCTCATAGTGGCTTATGGGTGGAGGGGTATGGTTTAAGATGCCAGCCAATAGGTGGACTAGATTTGGACTAGATTTATTCACCCAGTATCAGCTCCAGCAATAGATAAGTCTGGCACATTTTACACTGACTAGTCTGAATCTTAGTAATGCCGCAGTGTTTTTGTTTTTTTGCCATTTTATGATGGTTATGATGTTTTAGTTATAATGCCACTTGCGACAAAATGCTGCAAACATGTACCTTGTGACTTTTTTTGGATAATAAATCTCTGAGGCTAAGAGAAGGAAGCAGCCAGTCTAACATATTTGAAGGAACAGAAAATGATGCTGGATGGTAGCCGAGGCCGCTTCTCTGCAAAGATACTTGTGATACACACGAGGATTAGCCTTCATTTGTCTACACCTTGTGATGAAAGAACGTCGCCATTCATTGTGCCAGTTACACAAGAATGAAAAACTAGAAGCTGGTAATCTTTAAACGTGGGTTATGTGTGTGGCATCCAAAGTGCTTGTAGGCAGTGGAGCACGGGCAGGTCATTGTAGAAACGGACATATTTGAGGCTTAAACGTACTATCGTGTACCTTATTTGTACATGCCATGAATAATTCATGTTATGCTCTTGTGTACACTAAAATGATTTAGACTTTATTACAACTAAGGGATAAGGTTCCCATACAAAAGGCCAGTTGGCAGCTCGGGTGATAAGAGGAGCCAAAATACTTGATTTGTTTTCAGCCCTGAACCACATTTAACCACTGATCCATTCAGAAACATTCAGCCAAATTTACCTACTTAATTATTTAAAAAAAGTAATAATTGAAGCCATAAGGCATGTAAAGTACAGGACATAAACTGTGGGAAAAGTTGAAAAACGTCTCATTAAAGTAGAATTAGAGCCATGTATACAAATAAGCAGCATGATCTTCATCTAGTAATAAGGACTTCATATCACATTGCTTTACTTGGAAGGACTGCAGAAGTCAACGCCAAGAACTGTGTGCTGGATACAGAGCTGAAAGATGACCCATTTTCTGTTCTTAAAGGGGTTGTCCATGTTATTTTTATTGATGACCTATCGTCAGGATAGGTCATCACTGTCAGATCGGCGGGGGTCCGACACCCGGCACCCCCACCGATCAACTGGTTGAAGAGAAGGCACGCGCCGTTCCAGCGCAGCCTTCTCTTCATTGTTTACTTGCTCTCGCCACAGCAACAGTGAGTAGGTGTAATTGCACCTAAGCCTTCCCATTCACTTCAATGGGACGGCTCATTCCTGTCCAAGAGCTGTCCCATAGAAGTGAATGGGACGGCTTCTTGTAGTTACACCTTCTCTTCAACCCGCTGAGGATAAGGTGATCAATAAAAATAACTTGGACAACTCCTTTAACCCCTTAGTGAACAGCCTGTTTTGGGCCTTACTGACCAAACTTTTTCTTCCTTTTTTCATCATCGCGTTCCAAGAGCTTTAACTTTTTTATTTTTCCGTCTATATAGCTTTATGAGGGCTTGATTTTTGCAAGACAAGTTGTAGTTTTTTCTGGCACCATTTTTGGGTACACATAACTTTCTGATTAACCTTTATCAACTCTTTCTGGGAGGAAGATGGGAAAAACAGCAATACTGCCACTGCGTTTTTACCTTATAAATCTTACGGCGTTTATTTTTAGGTATAAATAACATAATATCTTTATTCTCTGGGTCAGTAAAATTACAGTGATACCAAATACATATAGTTTTTATTACGTTTTACTACTTTTTTGCAATAAAACCCCTTTTATCATGGCAATGCTATTCTAACGTTGAAATTACTGAAGGCTGGTCTGGGGCCTAAATCAGACCCCTGCTAGCCTTCACACACATCGGCACCCCGCGATCGCATTTGCAGGGTGCGGATGGGAAACAGAGAGAGTCCGCTCCCTCTGTCAGCACTTTACATGTGGCGGACGCCCACGGCATGTAAAGTGTTAAACAGTCCGGATCAGCACTCCTGCCGGTCCGGGCTATTAGAGCAGGGCCCCTTAGTGACCGCCGTAAAAAGGCTTATGGGTGGTCACTAAGGGGTTAATCACTTACATTATATCGGATGGATC
The DNA here is from genome assembly GCA_033119425.1 of Bufotes viridis. Taxonomy (NCBI): domain Eukaryota; kingdom Metazoa; phylum Chordata; class Amphibia; order Anura; family Bufonidae; genus Bufotes; species Bufotes viridis. The sequence continues at coordinate 306,270,320 of CM065590.1, forward strand.
TATCTGGAACCTGTAAGGTACGGGACACACACAGGCCCCGATTTATCATGCCTTCACTCCAGAATTCTTGCTTCAAAAAGTCACAACTTCCAATTCCAATATACCAATACAGTGCTGCCACCTACTGGACTGTATTGGTATATTCTAATAATAGCTACTGAAGCCTGCTTGAGGCTTTGGGTTATTGTTATACCATAAGGGCTCATGCACACAAGCGTATGTATTTTGTGGGTCTCAAAACACAGATCCGCAAAAAAAACGGATGCCATCCGTATGACGGCTGTGTTGCATCCGTTTTTTTTGCGGATCCATTGTAACAATGCCTGTCATTGTCCGAAAAACAGACAAGAATAGAATGGACTTGTGGACATGGAATGCACACACTTTCCGTTTTTTTACGGACCCATTGAAGTGAGTGGTTCCAAGTACGGGCTGCAAAAAAAACTGAACGGACATGGAAAGAAAATACGGTTGCGTGCATGAGCCCTTTGATCTCAGCCGAGGAGCGCTGTTACAGGCATGGGACCACCCAGATGCTGTGGTTTTTTTTTTTTATCTACATGTAGCTTACAAATGCCGCATAAAAATGAGCAGCCTGTGGATCTTCAAATCTGCAGAATACTCATGCTGCAGAAATACTGTGATTTTCCACCACATATGTAAGGCCTCGTGCTCACGAACGTATTTTGTTTCCGTGTCCGTTCCCTTTTTATGCGGATAGGATGTGGACCCGTTCATTTCAATGGGTCCGCCAAAAAATGCTGACAGCACATCATGTGCTATCCGTATCTGTATGTCCGTTCCGTAGCCCCCAAAAAAACATAGAGCATGTCCTATTGTCTGTTTTGCGGACAAGGATAGGCATTATTACAATGGATCCACAAAAAAAAAGGATGCCGTACGGAACGTGGAATAAACACAGACATTTCCGTTATTAAAAATAAAATAAAAATGGAACGGACAAGAATTAGGTTTGTGTGCATGAGCCCTTTTAAGGATACAATGTGGCAGACAGAATCCTGGAACACGTACTGTGCACCATTTATTAGAGGTTTTAGGCACTTTTTGTTCCTCACTAGACTAGATTGGTAAAACGTGCTGGTGTAAGGAAAAGAAAAGTCTACATTCCAGTAAGGTGCGCCAAGACGCACCAAATCTATCACCCAGTGTGCGCCACTGGGATGAATTTGTCTCATCTGATTTTCTTATCTAAGTTTATAATTATCAAAATTTTAGACAGGATTAGTAAACCTGTCCCAAAATGTCTCACCATATGACACATGAAGAACGTGCTCTTTTCCTGGGGCTGTTATTACGCTATGAACAAGATTGCAGCGCTGAAAATTCCCTAGTTTTCCAGGGCTCACATCCAGATGCCTTATAAGATTTGCTGTAGATGTAGTAATGCAGTGAACAGTGATACGCTGGATTATATACATTGGTGACCGGTTGTGGAAAGATGCCTAGCCATGCAAAAATTCATTTTCTAGGGTGTGGTCTGTAGTAAAAGCAGGACTCTTCTTAGCAGCAAGATTTTTGAGTTGAAATTAATGGAACAGTCACCTCTCCCGGGAGACCAGCCCAAGGGACTGGGTGTGGTATTGTTCTACCAACAAGTAATGTGCTTTAGGCTACATGCACACAAACGTATTTTGTTTCCGTTTTTTTTGATGCGACCTATTCATTTTAATGGGTCTGCAAAAAATTCTGGTAGCACACCGTGTACTGTTCGCATCTGTAGGTCCGTTCCGTAGCCCCGCAAAAAAATAGAGCATGTCCTATTCTTGTCCGTTTTGTGGACAAGGATAGGCATTATTACAATGGATCCGCAAAAAAAGATGCCATACGGAACGTCATCCGTTTTTTATTTGCAGATCCGCAATTTGCGGACCGCAAAACACATACGGTCGTGTGCATGTAGCCTAACATATATGAATTTTGCTGTGTTGTCATTGTGTGTGAAAAGATCCTTTTGGCATGCATTTGGTCAGTAAATGTTGGGATCCCGAGCCCCACCCAGAGTGGAGTGCATTTTTCAACACTATTAGGCCCCATTCACACGTCCGCATTTTAGTCCGCATTTTAGTCTGCAATTCTGCGGAATAGATGTAGACCCATTCATTGTGAATAGGGCCGGTCGTGTTGTGGAGAGCACACTATGTACTCTCCGCTTCTGCATTTGCAAAGCCGTGGCCCTGAAACATCCGGCCGCGGCTCCACAAAAGATAGAGCATGTCCTATTCTTGTCCGCAGCCTGCCGGACGTTCCCAGGCAGAAATGGGGCGTTTCTGGGAGCAGAGTTTAGATGCCCGTAGTATGGGCAGAACACAACTGGCTGGACACAACTGATATATGTGAACCTAGCCTAATGGTCATTTTACACGAACCAATGTTACAGGCAATTAGGCTGGCTTCACACGTCCGTTTAACACAGACGTGAACTGTCCGTGGTAACCTGGGCTGGATTCTAGAGCATTGATCGCTATGACGCCGTGCGCTTCCTGCTGACGCTGCTGTACACAGACGTGAACTGTCCGTGGTAACCTGGGCTGGATTCTATAGCATTGGTTGCTATGATGCCATGCGCTCCCTGCTGACGCTGCTGTACAGTAATACACTGGTATGATCTATATGAGTGTATTACTGTACGTGTGAAGCACAGAAAAACTGCACGTATTCTACAACATGGGCAGATAGCCAAATGCCACCTACACATGTTGCAGAATATGTGCATTTTTACCACTTGGATTCCCATGCGGAAGAACCGCAGCATAGTACAGTATGCGAGCAAAGTGTATGAGATTACACAAATCTCTTGTACACTTTGCGTAAACTGACCTGCCATGAGGATTTCCAAATTCCGCAGCGTGTCAATGTTTCCGGTTTTAGCTGCAGATTTCATCCTTTTCCAATGAAGGGTGAGATTTGCTGAAAAACCACCTCAAATCCACACCAAAAACCACTGTTAGGCCTCTTACACAGGAGAGTGATGGATTAGGTCCGGATGCGTTCACGATGCGTTCAGTGAAACTCGCACCATTTTGCAAGCAAGTTCAGTCAGTTTTGGCTGCGATTGCGTTCAGTTTTACATTTTTCCCGCCCGGGTGCAATGCGTTTTGATGCGTTTTTCACGCGCATGATAACAAACTGGTTTAGAAACAGCATCTCTTAGCAACCATCAGTGAAAAACGCATTGCATCCGCACCTGCTTCCGGATGCCATGTGTTTTTTTTCTCTGAAGCCCCATTCACATCTATGGGGCCAGGGCTGCATGAAAAATGCTGCGTTTTTTCACCCAACGCACCCGCGCGGAAAACTCATTCGTGTGAAAGAGGATATGCTGCAGAAACGCACATAAATGGGCACAGATCTTATGTACGTTTACCCGCACTCACGCGCAGGTGGCCTAAGGCCTCTTTCACACGAGCGTGTCCGGATTAGGTCCAGATGCGTTGCGGATGCGTTCAGTGAAAACTGTGCGATTTCACAGGCAAAGCCATTCAGTTTTGCCTGCGATTGCGTTCAGTTGTTCAGTTTTTTCCGCGCGGGTGCAATGCGTTTTGATGCATTTTTCACGCGCGTGATAAAAAACTGAAGGTTTACAAACAACTTCTCTTAGTTACCATCAGTTAAAAACGCAACGCACCCGCACTTGCTTGCGGATGCTATGCGTTTTTCACGCAGCATCATTCACTTTTATGGGACTAGGGCTGCGTGAAAAATGCAGAATATAGAACATACTGCGATTTTCACGCAACGCACAAGTGATGCGTGAAAAAAACCGCTCATGTACACAGACCCATTGAAATGAATGGGTCAGGATTCAGTGCGGATGCTATGCGTTCACGTCACGCATTGCACCCGCGTGGAAAACTCGCTCGTGTGAAAGGGGCCTAAGGCTACCTGCATACGTTGCATATTTGTATTCAGAAAATCTCCATAAAACACACATAAATCTGCACTATTTATTGTATTTTTTTGTTATTTTTCATGTGGATCGTGTGCATGAGGCCTTAGGCCACCTGCACATGTTGTGGGATTTGTCTGGTTTTTCCATGTGAATTCCAGTGTGGAAAAAGCGCAGTGTAGTACGTACTCAAATCTCATCTACACTTTGCGGATTTCCAAATCCACAGCATGTCAATTATGTTTGTTGTTTTAAGGCCTCTTGCACCCGAACGTTGTGCATCCATTCCGTGCATTAGGGACCGCAATTTGCGGTCCCCAATGCACGGGCAACGTCTGTGCGGCGGCCGTGACGGATTGAGACCCATTTAATTTGAATGGGTCCGTGCGGCAGCCGTGACGGATCAAGACCCATTCAATTTGAATGGGTCCGTGATCCGTCCGCACCGCAAAAAAATTAACAAGTTCTATGTTTGTGCGGTGCAGACGCACGGACAGAAACACCATGGAAGCACTCAGTAGTGCTTCCGTGGTGTTCCGATCCGTGCTTCTGTTCTGCATCTCCGTGATTGTGGACCCATTCAAGTGAACGAGTCCGCATCCGTGATGCAGAGTGCACACGGGCTGGTGCCTGTGTATTGCGGACCCCCGTATGTGGTCCGCAATACGGCCACAGGCACCGATCGTTCGTGTGCAAGAGGCCTAACTGCGGATTTCACCCTTTTCAATGGAAAGGTAAGATCTGCAGCAAAGCTGCATCTAATCCGCACCAAAATCCGCAATTAGAAATTGGTGCAGAAGCGCACATAAATCCACACAGGAATTTGAGCAGATCTTATGTGCATCCACCCACACTTCTGTGCAGGTGGCCTTAGGGTTGGGCAATAAACCAGTAGCTACGATATACTGCGATATTAGAAAACAGCGATATTGCGATATCACTGTTTTCTAATAATCGCGGTATTCTGTGACGTCATGCGCTCTGTCTGCGGCGCCTTCCTCACTCACCACCCGCACATTAAAACTCATTGCCGTCTCCTGCGTCCCTGGCTCTGCCTCCTCCTACCCGGCGGGGCAGCTCACATTCCCGAGTCTCATTCTCTCGGATCTCTCTCCAGTCCTCTGCGGTGGCTGCGCCTGCGCTCTGCCTGTAAAGGGTGGGGTGGGGAGGGGAGGGTTAAAGATTTTGCCCGCGGCTGCCTCGCTCATATATTAAAAGTCTCCGCCCCCCAGAATTATCAGAGAAGGAAGGCAGCCGCGGGAAAACTCCAGAGCAGACGCTACCACCCCATGAGAGCCCTGTTGTCCTGACTCCCGGCCTATGAGGAGTAAATGAGAAGTCAAAAAGGTGTGTGTGAGGAGGACTGAGTCACTGAGATGAGCAGCCTCGCTCAGACAATAATGTTAAATTGTAAAAGTATTGTACTAGGTGGATTGGATGTGGTCCTGTGGATGGATTTGGAAGGGAAGGGGTTAATGAAATGTTTTCTTGTGCCCTGCTGCTGTGCTGCCTTCCCTTCCCTTCCTGAGCATCACCAGTAGGGAGGGGAGGGAGAGCATTAGGGAATGAAAGGGAATAAGAGTGACTTAGAGAGGCACAGTATAATGTCTCCTCCTTGTGGCCCCATAATGTCTCATTGTGTGGTGGCTGGCAACTGGCTGCCCCTTACAGTATAATGTCACCTTGTGGCTGCCGCTGCCCCCATACAGTATAACGTCTCCTTGTGGCTGCCGCTGCCCCCATACAGTGTAACGTCTCCTTGTAGCTGCCGCTGCCCCCATACAGTGTAACGTCTCCTTGTAGCTGCCGCTGCCCCATACAGTGTAACGTCACCTTGTGGCTGCCCCCATACAGTATAATGTCACCTTGTAGCTGCCGCTGCCCCCATACAGTATAACGTCTCCTTGTGGCTGCCGCTGCCCCCATACAGTATAACGTCTCCTTGTGGCTGCCCCCATACAGTATAACGTCTCCTTGTGGCTGCCCCCATACAGTATAACGTCTCCTTGTGGCTCCCCCATACAGTATAACATCTCCTTGTAGCTGCCCCATACTGTATAACATCTCCTTGTAGCTCCCCCATACAGTATAACATCTCCTTGTAGCTGCCCCATACTGTATAACATCTCCTTGTAGCTGCCCCCATACAGTATAACGTCTCCTTGTGGCTGCCCTATACAGTATAACGTCTCCTTGTAGCTGCCCCATACAGTACAACGTCTCCTTGTGGCTGCCCCATACAGTATAACGCCTCCTTGTGGCTGCCCCCATACAGTATAACGTCTCCTTGCGCTGCCCCATACAGTATTACGTCTCCTTGTTGCTGCCCCATACAGTATTACGTCTCCTTGTAGCTGCCCCATACAGTATAACTTCTCCTTGTAGCTGCCCCATACAGTATTACGTCTCCTTGTACTGTAGCTGCCCCATACAGTATTGCGTCTCCTTGCGCTGCCCCATACAGTATTACGTCTCCTTGTTGCTGCCCCATACAGTATTACGTCTCCTTGTAGCTGCCCCATACAGTATTACGTCTCCTTGTTGCTGCCCCATACAGTATTGCGTCTCCTTGCGCTGCACCATACAGTATTACGTCTCCTTGAAGCTGCCCCATACAGTATTACGTCTCCTTGTTGCTGCCCCATACAGTATTGCGTCTCCTTGCGCTGCCCCATACAGTATTACGTCTCCTTGTTGCTGCCCCATACAGTATTACGTCTCCTTGTAGCTGCCCCATACAGTATTACGTCTCCTTGTAGCTGCCCTATACAGTATTACGTCTCCTTGTAGCTGCCCCATACAGTATAACGTCTCCTTGTGGCTGCCCTCATACAGTATAACGTCTCCTTGTAGCTGCCCCCATACAGTATAACATCTCCTTGTAGCTGCCCTATACAGTATTACGTCTCCTTGTAGCTGCCCCATACAGTATTGCGTCTCCTTGTGGCCACCCCCATACAGTATAATGTCTCCAAGTGTTTTTTTCTTCTAAATGGGCATTTATCGTGATATATATCGTTATCGCGATAAATTTCTTAATATCGTTATCGTGGCAATATTTTTGATACCGCCCAACCCTAGGTGGCCTGATGATCACATTCTAGGAAAAATACAGTGCGTTAACGTACGTACATGCATTTTTACAACAGTTTTTGTCGTAAAAATAGTTGCTTTTTGTGACTTTCTAAATATTTTTGACTTGGGAGGGGGGAGGGGGCAGGCCAGGGCTTCGGCCTCGGCATATTTACCAAGATTTACACCTGAAAATAGGAATAAAAGAGGAGCACAGCTGGAGGTGTGCCTAATTTGTGATGAGGCTCACATCTGGTCGTAAAAATCTGGTCTTTGTAAATGACCCCCAGTGGTATTTTGTCCACCACCGAAATCACTGAATCGGATGGACCCCATTATAGTCAATTCAGGTCCATTGGTGTCCTGCATAAGCCAGATCTGGCACTTCCATTTTTTTTCTTTTTCGTGTTTTTGTTCCCTCACTGGGGCAGAAAAATAGAAAATGTGCTATATATGTGAACCTATTCTTAGGCCTCATGCACATGACCGTGTTTAGTATCCGTATCCGGTCCGCATTTTTTGCAGATTGCATGAGGACAAAAAAAAAAAAACTGACAGCATACTGATGTCATCCGTGTCTCTGTTCCGCAAATGATAGAACATGTCCTATTCTTGTCCATATTGTGGACATGAATAGTAATTTCTAGTAATGGGAGTGTGAAAAATGCAGGAGGTGTCTGTATTTTGTGGATCCGTGGTTTGCAGACCACAATGCGGACATGGTCGTGTGCATGAGACCTTATTGTGATAATTTCACCTTAGGGTATAAGTACACTGGGGGTCATTGATCAAACTGGTGTAAAGTAGAACTGGCTTAGTTGCCCATAGCAACCAATCAGATTCTACCTTTCATTTTTCACAGCTCCTTTGGAAAATAAGAGGTGAAATCTGATTGGTTGCTATGGGCAACTAAGCCAGTTCTACTATAAATCTCCCCCACTGTGCGTATTACATACGGTTATGTAGACAATCCGCAGCATAATACAGCACCAGCTAAGTAGATGAGATTTTCAAAATCTCATGTGCACGGTGCAGATATTTTCCAGGCAAAAAAATGTACCTGCCGTGCAGATTTAGAAATCTGCATCTTTTGTGCGGACATTCAGTGCGGATTTTGCCCTTTGCAATGCAAAGGCTGAGAGTTGGGGTAAATCCTCAAGCAGCGTATGTAGATTTATTTTACGGAAGCCGCTCAAAAATACACATAAGGCCTCATGCACTCGACCGTATATATTTTGCAGTCTGCAAAATACAGATGACATCCGTGTGATGTCTGTGCTGCATGTGTTTTAGGTCTGTGGATCACATTTTGAGGCCAAGAATAGGACATGTTCACATGGACGTCATCCGTACTTTGCAGATTCACGTTTTGTGCACCTCAAAATACACAATATGTGCAGCATGAAGCCTCAGCTACACTGCTGTGTGCATATACCCCAAAGATACATACATAGGGGGTCATTTACAAAAGCCGGCTTTTTACGTCGGCCTTTGATTCCGCCCTGTGCTGTCGGCTGAAGCGTCTCATTTTTGACGAGGCGTGTCATATATTAGGTGAACCGTCAGCAGTCTGTGCTCCTGGCGTAAAAACTGACTGGATTGGTTTTTACTCTTTTATGCCTGTTTTCAGGTGTAAATCTTAAATTTGCGGAGGCAGAAGTCCTGGTCCAGCCTGTGGTGATGCCATTGTGAGAAAAATATTGCCCCATGGGCATTTAAAATGTTGCAAAAAGGGGTTTTGCATCAATTTTTACAGCAAAAATTGGTGTAAAAATATACATAATTGACCCCCATAGATCTGTGTTACTCTAAGGATCAGTGCACACGGTAATCATTAATAATTGTAATCACACCGATGTGATCAGCTTAGGATCCCCCCAGATTCTGAGCATTTCTTCAGGCTGACATCTCCATGCCTGAAAACAATTACAGGAAAATGCTTTCTAGTCTTGCGATTCTCTGCAGTGCCTCTGGCGCCCTCTGCTGTCCGAAGAGCGGCAGTGCAGGTGCAGAGCTGAGAAGTGGGTGAGGCAAGTACTAGTGAGGGAGGAGTCCGGATCAGCTCGTTCTCTCTCTTCTCAGAGTCCCAGCTGGCACTGCAAAAAGGGATTTACTATTGTCTACGGCAGCTGAGAAAAAAATAACAAACCCAAATCCCCTTACCTGATCTGCTGTGAAACAGACACAGAGGGAGCAGGCTGCAGAGGAGAGCATCATGTCTTACCAGGGCAAGAAGAACATTCCTAGGATAACAGTGAGTCCATGCATGTCTTGTGGGGTGTTCTGAGCTGTCATGTCTGGAAGGATCCTGCTGGGCACTGTGGAGGGTTTACTACTACCATGCATTTGATTTATAGTCTGCATTGTGGAGCAGCTCCTGCCATGGACACTCTATTTTAATAGTCCCCCTGTGTCCAGGATTATCCTAAGAAGGTGAAATTGACCTGACTGTATTAGGATCAGAGCAGAGGCTCCCTGGCAGGTGGATGCTCCTTTATCTGTGCCAGGGTGTCTTAGACCTGGAGAGGACCTAGCACCCTGGGCATATTGTACAGATCACATTACATAGTTCAGCAGTGATTTCTGATTATTGCCGGGGTTCTTACATCAAAGGGAAAGGATGACACCCTAGTGAGGGGTGGTCCCTGCTGCACCACCCAAATATCTGTGTCGTAATCTACAGTATCTCCATTTTCCATCACCAGGCATTATTTTATAGAACAGTGCCTGCTATCAGATTTATTAGAAGTGTAATGAACTTCATATTTCACAGTCATCTGATCAGGGTTGTCAACCTTGATTTTTAATTTTTTTTCATTAATTTACCCCAAAAAAATTCCGAAAAAAATAATAATTACTGTGCAAAAAATGTAAGATGCATGAATACACTATCCTAAAAATCCTGCAAATGGCTGGGAGCCCACATGTATCGGTGCGGTTGGGCATCCATGTGTACGTCCATGTTTTTGTGCCTTCATCTTCTGAAGATCTTCTCAGCCATTTGTCGCAGGTGCAATGCAATGCTCTGCAGACAATCGCTGGCCTCCTTATGCTCAGTAGCAGGCCTGCCCTTCATTGTCAGATTGTAGATGTGCAGCTGGGCTTTGTCTGTGCTGAATTTAATTAGACCCTTTGGTGGGGTGATGGGTGGGGGTTGCACTGGGAGTGGAATAGGTAGCAGCTACTCCATCTTTACCAGTCAGACAAAAGGAACATTGGGTGACAGGGATCAGCAATTCTTTTTATTTATTTTTTTGCTGGCCATTACTGATACTGAATCCAATCCAATTTGTTACAATGGTGTAACATGTTTATAGACACTGTCTAGATAGATGGGCAGGTCCTTCTTCATGCATGAAGCTGAACGTGCTCCTACCATCTCACCAGTAATGACAAAGGATTTCCATGGAATGCACTTCTGAAGAGATGTGGCATGCAAACCATTATGACTGCTGGCACTGAGCCTGGGTGGTGTGCTGGGCGAGTGTAGGTCTAGAGGGGGGAGCAGGCAGGTGCAGTCATCCAGGAGAAGTCTGTCTCTGCAGTTATTTGGACAATGTACTGCATTCTTGTTTCTCTGAATTCACACGACGCAGATAGGTTGCAGAAATCTTTCCAACTGCCCCATTCATCTGAAATGTACCGGTATGTGCTAGCTGTCAAAAAACGGCGCCATCGAGGTGGACGGAACTGATTTTCGGTCACAGAGAATTCTGCAACACATCTGCTGCTCGGTACAAGTGCTGAATAAGCACAAAGCATCTTGGAGGAGTGATCAGGACGTCCATGTTGTCCTATAATGAACACTTACTCAGCCTTCTGGACAATGGCTGCCCAGGGGTGGGGGGTTCACTAAAAAATAACCATACAATATCCTACACTTTGTAGTTCTTAACATCAGGATGGGGTTTATGACCTGCAGCTAGTGAAACGCCTCATGGATTTTCCATTAGTAATGCTTGACATGCCTGCCTATATCTAAGGAGACCTAACAGGATATGCAGCTTGTGCGTATGGATACAGGTCTGGAAAACAATGCATACAATGGCTAACCGTCTCCTTCCTGCAGATTCCGTGTTGCTAAGCAACAGCTATGTAAGGGTTGTCTGAGCCAGATTTAGACTATATAGTCATTTTGCCCTCCATTAGATGTGAAGCAAGGGAGGGGATTTAGGAGGTGTGGCAACCGAGAAGAACATGTCTGATTTTTTACAATGATTTATACAATGGATCAGGATTGTGCTGTATGTATAATGAAATATACTCCATTATTTAAGACATTGTGGACAATTTTCAGCAGGGCACACACAAATGTGGTACAGGCTAAAATCAGTCTGACTGAGAAATGGCAAATTTATTAAGAGCTGCGCCCTTCTAAATTTTGGTACATTTTACGGTGCCCTCACAGGTGGAGAATTTCGCAGGTGCAGATTTTTACTAAATTGTGGATTTCCTGTACGAGAATCTCTCCATTCAATCCAATGGGAAATTGATTCTACAGTGGAAAACGCAGCAGAAAAATCCGCAACAAAACCCATGCATGGGTGAGGGCACCCTTAGGGCTCTTTCACATGAGCGAGTCCATTGCAGGCATCAAACCCCGTGTGTGAGCGTGATCCTCTGTTCTGGAATTGCAGGAGCGCACAGCATTATCATGATTTATAATTCTGTGTGTCTCTGCTTGACCTTACCTCTACAAAAATTTTTTTTTTTTTGATGGGAGTAAGAAAAATACTGAATGCACACAGAAAATATTCATATTTTGTGGATCTGCTGTTTGTGGACCAAAATATGGATACGGCTGTGTGCATGAAACCTTTAGCTATCTATATCTGGCTAGGACTACACCTAGGTATTTTTAACTAAGGCTCATGCACATGAACGTGTGTGGTCCGTGCCCGTATTGTGGCTCGTAAACAGCGGGTCCTGAATATACGGGCACCAGTCATGTGCGCTCCGTGTCAAAGATGTGGACCCATTCAATTGAATGGGTCTGCAATCCGCAAGATGCGGAGCGGAAGCCCGCAGAAGCACTACAGCGCTTCCATGGGATTTCGGTCTGTGCCTCCGCACCTCCAAAAAAATACATGTTCTATTTTTTTGCAGTGCAGACTGAATGTTGCAGATCGCGGACCCATTCAAGTGAATAGGTCCGTAAACGGCAGGCACATGTACGGCATATGCCCGGGCCCCTCACACTGAATATACTTACCTGGCTCTCCGCGCCGCCGCTTCTCCCCCTACGTGAATGAAAACATCCGATGTCGGGGGGAGCAGCCAATGGCAGACAGGGACAAGCCTCCCTAGCGTCTTCCGCGTTGCTAGGGGGGCTCGGCATATGCGGTACATTTTTTAGTCTCGGATAACCCCTTTATGGACCGGCACTTTCTGTGCCGGTCTTGATTTCCCCTGCGCTTCATGAGGATGCACCACATTCATTATGAGGTGCAGGCCACGTCATTAATTAGGTGCATCCTCTGGCAGTCCATGTGCCAAAACTTCATTTGCACCAGAAAACTAGCATAAATGAAGATAAATTTCTCGTAATGGTTGGGCACACCCCCTTCCCACCCTTGCCATACCACCTATTTGAAAAGTGTCGAAGTCAGCTTTAAACTGTCCTTTGTGAATTTTTAACGTAACTTTTCTGGCGCAGGGATATGATAAATCTTTGCCTAAGGGCGTTGCTGTTTTGAGGTCCGCAATTTGTGGATCCGCAAAACATGGATACCGGCCGTGTGTTTCACATCTTGCAGAACAGAAGGGTCGGCCCCTAATAGAACAGTCCTATCCTTGTCCGTAATGTGGACAATAATAAGACATGTACTATTTTTTTGTGCGGAAAAGACATACAAAAGTGGAATGAACACTGAGTCATTTCCCTTTTTTGTGGCCCCAATTAAGTTAATGGTTCCACATATGGACTGTAAAAAAAAACAAAACGGATTGGACACGGAAACAAAATATGTTTGTGTGCATGTAGCCTAAAGCACATTACTTGTTGGTAGAACAATACCACACCCAGTCCCTTGGGCTGGTCTCCCGGGAGAGGTGACTGTTCCGTTAATTTCAACTCCAAAAATCTTGCTGCTAAGAAGATCCTGCTTTTACTACAGACCACACCCTAGAAAATGAATTTTTGCATGGCTAGGCATCTTTCCACAACCGGTCACCAATGTATAAAATCCAGCGTATCACTGTTCACTGCATTACTACATCTACAGCAAATCTTATAAGGCATCTGGATGTGAGCCTTGGAAAACTAGGGAATTCTTGTCCGTTCCATTTTTTTTTTTTTTTTTTGCGGCCCGTTTGCAGAACCATTCACTTAAATAACGGAAATGACTGTGTTTATTCCATGTCTGTATGTCCGTTCCGCAAAAAAAATTAGAACATATCCTATTATTGTCCGCATTACAGACAAGGATAGGACTGTTCTATTATGGGCCGTTGTTCTGTTCCACAAAATGCGGAATGCAAACGGACGGTATCCGTGTTTTGCAGATCTGCAATTTGCGGACCACAAAACAACGATGCTCCCTGATGGTGCACTCATATGACCGTTTGTATTTTGCGGTCTGCAAACCATGGATCCGCAAAAAATATAAATGACGTCCATGTGACGTCCGTATTGCATCTGTTTTTTTTTGCAGATCCACTGTAACAATGCCTATCCTTGTCCGCTAAACAGATAAGAATAGGACGTTCAATTTTTTTGCGGGGCTGCGGAACGGACATACAGATGCAGACAGCATGTGGACGGTCATGTGAATGGGGCCTTAAGGGTATAGCCACATGTGACAGAAATGCTATGGATTTCCACACATAGCTTAACCAGTGGGGGGGAGATTTATCAAAACTAGTGTAAAGGAAGATTGGCTTAGTTGCCCGTAGCAACCAATCAGATTCCACCTTTTATTTTTCAAAGCTCCTATGGAAATCAAAAGTGGAATCCAATTGGTTGCCATGGGCAACTCTGCCAGTTTTCCGTAACGCCAGTGTTGATTTGAAATCTGCAGCATTTCAGCTTATGCTATGGATCCCCACCAAACATTTTATGCTTTGCAAACCAGAGGGTGAAATCTAAGGCCAAATCGATATGTAGCTCAAATTCATTTTGCCGTGAATGTGCAGTAAAATACATGGTAGATGCAACGAAATCCGTCCCATTAGGAACTGCCACTGTCTTAATTTCACATGTGATGGCCGCATACCGTTTTTCCCAGACCACACTTGCCCATGTGGAATTAAGGCCTCTTTGACACAAACGTTAAGGATTGTGTCATGATTAGGGATGAGTGAATTGACTTCGTTCGAATTCTGTACGGTGAAGAAACTCTGTACAGTATTAGAATGTATTGGCTCCGATGAGCCGAAGTTATTTCTTTGCAAAGTCGCGAGAGACTTCGGGTAATAACTTCATAAATTGATTTGTACTGTAAAAAAACATTTCCCAAGCTCTGGTTTGGTTTCAATAAGGCTAGGCCTGCACAACTATCTTGGGCACGACAGCTGTCTTACCACCAAGGAAAGTAATGTAGCAGTGGAGTCATAGAAATGAATGGGGTCCCAATGCAGCTAGCATGATTGCAGTGACTGTGACCCCAGAATCGCAAAAAACACAGCAGGGTTGGATTTTTTTGCGAATTTGGGGTCACGGTGTGGCAAACATGTGAGTTGCATTGTGACCCCATTCATTTCTACGGCTGCTCTGCTACACTGCGATCCTATGTCGCATAACAGCTGTCACACCCAATATCCCCATGTAGCCCTATCCTTAGGCTATGTGCACATGATACGCATGACGTGCAGTTTTTCCGTTCGGATACTCCTGTATAATACATTACCAGAAAAGTGAATGAGATTGGACATATTGCGTACTTTGTACTTGTAGAAATTGACAGTGCAGTGGTTTTCTTCCGGCCGTTTCTCGGCATGTTTGCCTGGCTGGAGCCACATCTCCGCCGGTCCCCATTATAGTTAATGGAACCGGAGGGAGACGTTTAGGCTTCAGGCAATGCCGGAATGCAGCGATATCCGGCAGGCTGTTCCCTGCTGGAACAACCTGCCGGATCCCTAGCACTAGTGTGACATATGTGAGATACTCATTTGTTCTTAATATTAAGCCTCATTCACACGTCAGTGTTTCACGGACGTGTGCTGTATGTGTTCTCCACGGACAGCACACTTCCCCATTCATTTTAATGTGTGTATTCACACATCAGTGTTTTAGCATAGTCCGTGGGTTCACAGATCCATCACTTCCATTGGATGCCATCCGTTTTGCATCCATGATCGTTAAGAAGAGATGCTTTGAAAATCAGCTGTTCAGTGTCAGTGAAACATGGATGGCCCACAGAGCCAACACGGATCCCTCACAGACAGCTTCACGGATGCATCACTGACTACCTTCTCACGGATTTGAGCACGGACGTGTGAATGAGGCTTTAGTAGGTTTCAAGCCACCAGACCTCCAGTAATCTGATTAACATGTCATCAGCTGCTCATGACATCTATTTTCTATTTCTGTAAAGGCCATGTTCACATGTCGTGAGTTTGTAGCACAGTTTTGCATTGATTTTTTACAAAATACAGTTACATATAATCATGGCATTTTTGCTGTGATTTTGGAAAAACTGCAGCGAAACCAAAATTAGATAGATTTGTGAACAAATATTATCTACACAAAGAACTAGAAATTTGCTAAATTCTCTAGGAATGAATCAATACTCTACAGTTCTTTTTTGTTCCCTTATTCTTCCAGTCCAGTCTCTTACAACAGTATCAGGGCCTGTTGCTAGGCAGGTGTCCAGATTGCCTTTAGGAATAGACCTGTGTGACAGCATGGGGGACAGGGCTCATTATCCGTGTGGATGTGGCTCATTATAATCGGGGGGTTGGGTGGTAGCATTATCATGTTAGGTTGACAAGGCAGGTCTTTTATTCCCTATAGAATTCTTAAGCCCCTTCTGTGTGTCACATATATGACGTTTACAGTAACAAAGGACAACAAGCTGAGTTTTTTTGGCCAATGTTCTTGAATATACTTCTTGGTTTAAAAATATATAGTCTGTTGGGATAGTTTCTAAACTAATCTAACCATGAGGAGTAATTTAATGACATGCTGGTACCTTGGTTGAAGATGTGTGTGTCATACCATTGAGACATCTAATGTCTAGACAACAGTCCATGTCTTCTAGCACAAAAATGAATTTGAGAACATGTGGTAGGGTGGGGCCCCAGTATGCTGTTTTTGTTTCATGAGTTAGTAATTAACATTTTGTGACTCACCCTTTATAAAATGGAGCTTTATAATTTTCTTATAATGAACTGAAAGTATAATTTGTTAGACGCTGGACCTGTGTTTCTCATGAGACAACCAGACATATTGCTTCTGTTACTGAACTGAACAAACCACTTGGTCCTCCAGTTATTGACAAAGCAAAGTGACCATGCCACTCCACCCTCCAATCTGGGCTCTCTGGCAGTAGCTTGTAAGTCCAGATTAAATGTATCTAAACCAATATCTGACAAATGAATTCTATCCGAAAAATACAGGCTGGGGAAACCACCTTCCAAGGTCCACATGTCTAAAGGAAAATCCCAAAACCAGCATCATAAAATGTGCCATAATCCTGTTTATGCGAATTCTAATTTTATTAAAATACTTAAAAATTCGAATAGGACAACCACAGCAATAGAGGAACCATTTTGGAGAAAACGAGACGGGAGTCAGGAAACAACTGCATGGTTCATGCTAATTCAATAGTTCCTTACTTACCCACATCATTACCACCTGCATGAAAAATAATGACATCCAGCTACAAGGAACACATTTCAATAATGACATCCATTAAACCTTCCCAACGAAGTCCTCTAACTCCGTTCCAGTAAATATGAACTGCATCTGTGGACCAAGAAGGGTTATCACCGTATGATCTTTTCGTTGCTCTTTGATGGGCCCAGTGCACAAAGGAATGGCCGACGATCCATACAGTGATTCCTGTAAAGTCTACCGAAAACAACAGCATTAGAGGGGACTAATATACCCTTAGGGAAGGACGAATATAAAGCTTAAAACGACTAGACGACCACCTCCCAATCTTCTTAATCACTGACCGAGCAGCCGTAGTTGCGGCCCCGATTCTGAATGAATGTGACGTAAGGTGAAAACCGTCCAAAACCAATTCCCGTAAACACTTAGATATGACTGAATGAAAATTATATTGAGTTAAAGGGGTAAAATCAGCATAAACCAGAAATAACCCACCATAATACCATACTTACCGGGCAAATGTCACCCAACCTGACTCTACCCACACGGACCCAAGAACCTTTACCTGTTTGATCTGTCTTAGAATGCGGAAGAAAAAACAAAACATAATTAGCGTGAACATGCACATTCTCCAACATCAAACCCAAACGAGATCCTTTACTCTTTGGCATGAGCTCGCTGATCCTAAAGGCTCCAAAAAATATGCACGTAAAAGCGGTGGGAAAAAGCAAGGCCTCATAATCACTATTGCAGAACATAACGATGATAACAAACCAGGGGAGATCAGGCACCTGCTATCTGAAACATGCTTATAACCCTTCAAAACTTGCTTAACTATAAAATAATCCAATACCACAGGAGCACCTAAAACTCTGAGAAAAAAGGAAACACCTGATAGCACCTTCACAACTGTTGTATGGGCTAAATTCTCTTCAAAAAGCAATAAGCAAAAGGCTAAAGCAGAAACGTCATTGCTACGAAACGAGGACCAACCCCCTACCCTTCGTAAAACGGCACCACTTGTTCCAAGAACGGACATAATCCAACCAAGTGGCAGGGGCAACAGAAGACTGCAGGTAAGACATACCTACGACCAGATCAGATTACAAAGACATAAAGGGCACAATTCCCCTTCTAGGTCGGCCTCTCTCGTCGACATGCGAAATCTCTGAAACTGAAAACGAAAAAGTGAATCAGCAATAGAATTATCCACTCCTGGAATATGCCGTGCCTTCAACCATATATTTAAATTCAAACAAAAAAGGACTAAATGCTGTAGCAATTTAACCACTAACGGACACTTGGACGACAAACAATTAACCACAAACAAGACTCCTTTATTATCAGTATGTATAAAAATTCGCTTATTCGCGAAAAACCTGCCCCATAAAACTAAAGATACCACAACTGGAAATAATTCCAATAACACAATATTCTTTGTAACTCCATTTTCTAACCACGAAGGATGCCACTCCAAGGCACACCAATGACCATTCCAATATTCTCCAAACCCACACGCGTCTGCTGCATCCGTAAACAAATCGATGGAAGGGGCCAAAACAAATTCCTCCTGCCAATGATAATGACCATTGAACTGCTGAAAAAAATCTAACCAAACAGATAAATCCTCCTTAACTTCCCTATACAGCTGCACATGAAAAGCTGGATTACACACATCTGAAATTTGTGCCCCCAATTGTCTACAAAAAACACGCCCCATTGGCATAATCCTTGATGCAAATGCTAAAAGACCTAACACTGAATGAACTTCTTTTACCGTCGCTTTCCGTCTACCTAATAAATCATATATGGCATGACCTTCATCAACGACCTTCATCAACGGAAGACGAAACTCACCTTTCACAGTATCGAAAACAATACCTAAATACTATAAACAATTAACCAGATAAACAGTCTTATCAACAGCTCACGGAACACCAAACTCTGAACAAATATCAACAAAAGAATTCAAAAGTTCTAAACAAACTGAAGAATCAACCGGACCTATAAACAAAAAATAATCTAAATAATTTGTCACATCTCCACACATGTTCCTTACGGCAACCGCCCATTCCAAAAAGGAAGAAAAAACTTCAAAATAAAAATGTATGCCCCTTTGCCGAAGTCACGCACCAGATCCACTGCGGAATCAAATGTGGCATTTCATGATGAATTAAGATGAATTAAATGAGAACAGAGCAGGGAAATGAACAAAGGGCACACTGTGCATGCACAGTCACCCTCTATTAATATCTATGGGGCCACCTGCCCCATAGAAATAAATGGGAGCAGGGGACACGCGTGTGTGGTGTGCTCCCATTCACTTCTATGGTAGCAACGGGAAGCAGCGCTTGGTGGTGGATGGACCCCGGAAAATCCGGAGTCCTCCAGCCACAATTCTCCCCTACTCCGTTCTTGTTGTAGGTGCGGGTCCCAGAGGTTGGACCCGCAGCTATCAGACAATGGGCACATATCCTAGCGATATGCCCCATTGTATGTGATAGGAATACCCCTTTAAGTTCTGTCAGGTTGGATGGAGACCGTCAGTAGACAGCCATGTCTACTCCAGAGATGTTCAGTTGGGTTCAAGTCATTTCCCTGGCTGGGCCACTCAAGCACATATACAGGTGTCCAAAAGCCACTCCTTTGTTGTCTTGGCTGTGTACTTAGAGTCAGGGGGGAGATTTATCAAGCTGGTGTAAAGTAGAACTGGCTTAGTTGCCCAAAGCAACCGGTCAGATTTACCTTTCATTTTCCACGGTTCCTTTGGAAAATGAAAAGTGGAATTTGATTGGTTGCTCTGAGCAACTAAGCCAGTTCTACTTTGCACCAGTTTGGTAAATCTCCCCCATTGTCTTGTTGAAATGTAAACCTTTAGCCCAGTCTGAGGTCCAGAGCAGACTAGATCAGCTTTTCATTAAGAATATCATTGTACTTTGCTCCATTCAGCTTTCCCTGAACTCTAACCAGTCTCCCTGTCCCAGCTGCTGAAAGTGGAATATAGCCAAGGAAACAAGAGAGGCGCTCATAGGGTGAAAAACGTATTAATAGAATAGGGCCTTTTTTCTGTGGCCAAGGCGGTTGGGCTCACCTGGCGGGCATATAGGTAATGCCTTGTGGTGGCGATTCCCTGGAGAGAGATGTGGTAATGGGAGGGGTTGCTGCCTGGTGTGTCCGAAGATCCCTTTAGGTGACTGGCTAGGTCGCCGTCTCGGGTTACTTGAAGTATACAGGAATGGCTCTTTCGTTGCTTTTTAGCAAACTCAGCATGTGGACATCATATTGGCGCAAAACCACGACCCGAATTATTGTATCAACAATATTTATTCATGGACAACGCGTTTGGGTCTTTGAGGCCCCTTTATCAAGTCTGTTATCTCTATGGACCAGGAGACAAATGGGGTTAAATTTTGTTGTGGTCTGTGGCAGCCTGCGGGAGCAGAGGAGAGCTGCTGTGTTCGGCGTTCTCTCTCCTGCACGTGGTGGGAAAGGCTCGCAGACAGGCGCGCAAGACTGTCTTGCGCGCCTGTCTGCGAGCCTCTCCCACCACGTGCAGGAGAGAGAACGCCGAACACAGCAGCTCTCCTCTGCTCCCGCAGGCTGCCACAGACCACAACAAAATTTAACCCCATTTGTCTCCTGGTCCATAGAGATAACAGACTTGATAAAGGGGCCTCAAAGACCCCGAAACGCGTTGTCCATGAATAAATATTGTTGATACAATAATTCGGGTCGTGGTTTTGCGCCAATATGATGTCCACATGCTGAGTTTGCTGAAAAGCAACGAAATAGCCATTCCTGTATACTCCAGCTGCTGAAAAGCACCCCCACAGAATGATGTTGCCACCACCATGCTTCAGTGTAGGGATTTATTGGGCAGTGCCTTGTTTCCTCCAAACATGGTGCTTAGAATTGAGGCCAAAAAGTTCAGTCTTGGTTTCTTCAGCCAAGGAATCTTGTTTCTCACAGTCTGAGAGTCCTTGAGGCGCTTTTGCTCACGTTGAAGTGTCTTTTACTAAGGCGAGGCTTCTTTCTGCCCACTCTGCCAGAGAGCCCAGATTGGAGGAATGCTGTAGTGATCGTCTTCTGGAAGTTTCTTTCATCCGCACACAGGATCATTAGAGCTCTACCAGAGGGACCATCGGGTACTTGGTCACCTTTCTTTTCCCTTTTCCCCCAATTACCTATTTTCGAGGGGCAGCCAGCTCTAGGAATAGGTTGTTCCAAACATAGCCCATTAATGAATTATGGAGGTCTCTGTGCTCTTGGGAACTTTCAATCATATGTCTGGGCTCTTCAGGTAATAATTTTCCCCTCTTGCCTTGGTTTGTGCTCTGATATGCATTGCCAGCTGTGAGACCTTACATAGACAGGGTTTTATCTTTCCAAATCATGTCCAGTCAACAGAATTTGCCAGAGGTGGACTCCAGTCAAGGTGTACATACTTCTCAAAGATGATCAGGAGAAATGGTAGGCCCCCAGAACTTAATTTGTCATAGCAAGGGGTCTGAATACTTATGTCCATGCAAAATGTTAGTTTTTCCTTTGTAAAAATTTCTGTTTTCACTTTCTCATTAAGGAGGATTGAGTGCAGACTGATGGGGTAAAGCTTGATCACTTTATAATTACTGTTAAAACTGTATCATACACCTTTTTAGTATTACCAAAGTCCTATCATTTTGGCTTTGTCCCCTGGTCTCTTGATGCTTTTTGGCCATTAATGTAATCACAAGAGTTTTTGGCATCTTGCCTTTTAGACATTGAACATACAGTTGATATTTGGCACATACACAGTGTATGTGTTGTACTCTGCTGTGCTCAGAGGTGACTGGTGAAATTCACCATTGATAAGGACCCCTTTTTTCTAGTTCATTTTGAAGCCTAGATTGTGGAATTTCCAGAACAAACATGAGGCTGTTTTATTTTTAACTAATGAACTCGCTTGTACTCCCTTATTAAGATTTATTTTTAGATTGGTATTATATTGCCGCCCTGGTATACAGACATCTGTATTTATAAGCTCACAACATAAAAAATAGATATGGTTTGTGAAATTATTAACATTTTAACTCCACTCATAACCTAAAAATTACATTTTTATTTTATGGGAGTTGAACTCCCTTAACTCATCTCCCACTGTCATACTAACTGGGGTTCAGTAAGTTGATCTGTGAAAGCTTTGGAGGTAGCAGCTAGTTGCTCTGAAACGTTAAAGGGTAACTCTAGTGATATCTGAAATCAATGTATGTTGCAGGATGTAATATCACTTGAGTATTGTAACTTTGCAAAGCATAAAGTAACCACAGGGGTGCACCTAGCCTTTCTGCTGCCTGAGGAAAAAACTGAAACTGCCCCCGCCCCATGCCAATTTCTTAACCTAACCCCTATGCCACATTAAAAGCTCTCGCTGCCCATGGCCCTTCCGCTGCCCCCCTCTTGCCCCTACCTGGTGCTGCCTGAGGCAATCACCTCACCGGGCCTCATTGTGGTACAGCCCTGAGTAACCAGAATCTTGGTAGCATGGTGAGATTAATTTTATTATTCATGTAAGTTGGGCTATTTGTGCATTAAATAGGTATTTTAACCATAGACTTTTATGGCATATTTATATGATCTGCAATAAATGTCTTATCGGTTGGGTCCCACCTCTAGGAGTCCTTCCTAAGACTTTAATTTTCCTTTTTTGTGACCAACTGGCTTCCAATGCAGAGTGGACCCATGTTCTGAAAGGTGGCGGAGAGGTACCTTAGAAATCAGACATTTAGGAGATGTCATATGCCATAAATGGCTTTGGTCGGGATACACTTTTAACAATTTGTAATTTTTTTAAATCTGGATATGAAGCAAAATACTAAAAGGATTTCAAGTTTCATAGTTGTGCCCCACTTAAGAAATCAATCAGGCTCTTTAGCCAAGAATGTCCTTCTGATTATGATATTATACTCTTTATTTGCACAGTTTGCACTGAGTGAAATTAAGAAATAATGCTGCCATGTTAACATTAAAATATTGCCCATAGGAACCTATAGGCTTCCTTGGAAAAATGACAACTGTGATATGATTATGTGTAATGAGTGCTTATACTGTGGTTGTTATTTCCCTATACAATATCTTATGTACACATTTGTAAATTGTTTTCCCTCATTGCTAAAACCCATCTGATGGCCACTGTCGGCTTTTCATTTACTGTAACAACCACAAATGCTGGTAACATATAATTATCTGACGGAAAACCTGATTTATTCCTTGATTACTCTCATCAGTCCTAATTAGTTTTTCTTTCATAGCTAGCTATACTGCTTATGTATCAAGCGCCTGCTTTGTGAGAAAATATAATGATCACATGGTCAATCTTTTAGTCTGTTCAAAGGTTCCCCACAACTTTAAGGGGTTGTTTGGTTAATTGTTTTATTTGTTAAGGCTCAGAGAGGTGTAAAATCATGCAAACCATGCTCATCAGTCAAGCCTCTCCTGTTCCATCGTTTCCCAGCTGGTCTCTATTTCTTGGTCCCTCTTGACACACAGGAAATGGTTGCTCAGCCAATCACAGGCCACAGTGGTGACCGACCTCATCCATTAAGTGGCTGAGAGTTCATTTTCTGTGTGTCAAAATGGACCAGGAAGAGAGAAGCATTGTTGGAATGAGAACAGTGGAGATCAGTAAGGTATGACTTTTACTTTACTTCTACACAATTCTAAGCCTTTTTTTTAGAATTGTAACCAGTCAGATAACACATTCAAGCATTGCTTAGGCCATCAGTGTTTGAACGACGGGAACCTGACCTCTAGGACACCCACAGATCAGTACAATGAAGCGCTGTGGTGCCTTGCAGCTCGTTGAGTTCAAATGAATGGGACAAGCTACTGTACCAGGCACAGTTGCTGGTGTTAACAATGCTATTGCCCTTTAATTGCGCTAAATTGTTGTCCAGAAGGTCGGATCCCCATTCATCAAACATTGATGGCCTCTTCCAAGTATGAGAGAACCCCTTAATTGAACTAAATGCATAAAAAAGTGAACGTTTCCATACAATCATATAGTACGACATTTCGATTGAGAAGTCCATTTTTCTAGCTGTCGGGAAGAGATAAGTGTGAGACAACAATACATTGCATGTGAGCAAACTGCAGTAACAATGGACCACAGAATAATTTACTGTACTTTATTAAAAAAGAAAACGAGGGGGAATTACTGCTGCCAATATTGTTTACTAGTACACCTACCTACACTATTTATTTCAGTCAAGCCAAGCAAGGCTTAGGCAAATGGTGCCCCCCTCGTCTGGCTCTGTTTAAAATGATGTAAAATAGAATTCTTTGTACTGAGGGTGTTGGTGTTTCACGCTGTCTGTGGTTCACTTCCTAGGTGTGAATGTTCAGTAGGTATAGTATGGCATGTAGGGTACTCATGTTCTTAATCATATGTTGTAATCACTTTTTTTTATTTTTGTATAATTTTTTTTTTTTTAAAGAGATTGTCCACCTCCGTTTTCAGTTCCCTCCATACACTTGAAAACCACCACATTCAACAATAATTATAGGGGGAGCCTCTGAATTTCTCAAGCTTGGAAAATAAGGAATTACATGACTCAAATTAAAATCAGTTTGTGGTTGCTTTAAGTTAACATAGGCAGTTCTCCAAGCCAGAGAGCTGTGCTTGATATGGTCTTAGGCTGCTGTTAAGGGGGTCAATTAAGGAGTTCCCGCTATCAAATTAACATGCCATAATGGCTTATTGAAATAAGCTGCCATCAGCTAAGCACTTTCTATGTATGCAGTAATCTATAATAGCGGAAATTCTAGAAACTACATGTGTTCATGTGATCCACTACCGTATATCTTAGAGCAGGTCATCTGGGAATCATTCATGTTTCCTGCATGGACTACTATTAAAGTACTCAATTTAACAGACGTTTTCCAATAGTTTATTTGCCAAGAGAGCCAAAGTATTGTACAATTTTGTATTAAACAGAACTAAAAACATGACTAGGGTACAAACAGATGAATCACATATTTGGGACAAAATTCATAGGCAAACCTTACAACAGAAGTCCCCAACCTGTGGTGTTCTTGGTTATGAAAAACTATGACTAGTACAATCACCATTCATATACCACTAAAATAGATGATGGAAGGGTGGTTGAACGTTACGCCCTGACAGCCATGCTCATCCAAGTAAGACCTCATGCACACGGCCGTTGCCCGACCGTGGCCATATTGCGGCCCGCAAACAGCAGGTCCGCAATATGCGGGCACCGGCCTTGTGCTCCCTGCATCACGGATGTGGACCCATTCACTACGGAGTGCTTCCGTGGTGTTTATGTCTGTGCCTCCACACTGCAATAAAATAGAACATGTTCTATTTTTTTGCGGTGCGAACAGATCACGGACTCATTCAAGATGAATAGGTCTCGATCTGTCCCGGCCACCGTATGGACGTTGCCCGCGCATTGGGGACCGCAAATTGCAACAGATTTCTGAAATTTAGGCAGCTCTCCACAGTACAATCCTTTACCGGGCTTGGTGATCTCAACCTACAACCTGCATGCCATTCTTCTTCATATGCCACATCCTATGTGGTATAGTATATCTATCCTGCTAAGCTACTTAATACATTGTATTTTAATTTTCATTGGATTTGTGATATTATATGTTCTTCTATAAGTTATCATTGCACGTTCATCTTATGTACTGGCGGGAAGAATATCTTAAGTAAGACGTCAAGCTGTATATTTCTTTGGCTGTAATCTTTTCTAATCCCTGGCTTCTATCCGCCCACTTGAAATACAAAATTCACTGGATTTCGAGCACAAAGGTTTGGTTTGTTGCTTGGAGTCAGCTAACTTTTCCAAGTTTTTTTGCAGCATGACCAGCTCTGTATAGTGTCAGAACATGTGAGGGGGAATCAAAGACGTATTTGTTTATAAGGACAAAGGAAGTGGCATGCATGTTGTTAAACCTATCAGAGACCTGTCTCTTGCCTCCATGCCCACAGACCAATGTCAAAGCACACATGTACTAAGCTAAACCGTTCCATGCCATGACGTGGGTGTAAGAATAACAATATGATGTGATCAAAGAGCCTACATGTCTACAGAAGGGCTATTGGGCACTGTGTACAAAAGGAAGGAATGCAGTTAAATGAGTGTCAGTTTAGGTCAATGTGCCCACTCCAATATTTAGGTGGAGTAGTCGGCACTACCAGGCATTTCTCACATTTTTCTTCACATTGTATAGCCTATAAAGTACCTTATAAAAAATAAAATGATTCAACATATTATATGCCAGTGTTTTTACAAGAGAAGAAAAATGTAAAATTTCATTACGGGAGAAGTGTCTCCAAATCTCACACACCACTGACATAGCAGACTATCTCATACATATACCTGTTATAGCTTTCCATATACTTGGTGCTGCACTCAAAGAGGTTTTAAGCAGTAGGCTCAGAGGGGCTTAAGGTGCTGCACTCATAGGGGTTTCAAGCAGTGGGCTCCAAGGGGCTTAAAATATATGAACCCACTGCTTCTCCAGTCCTCACTGCTCTCCACTTCCTGTCTGGGCTTGACACGCTGGAAATGCCAGCAGAGGCACACTCAGCCAATCGGTGAGGGGGATCAGTAAGGATGCATATCTGAGCTCATTGCCACCAAATTTTATTTGGCTGAAAACTCCCTTTAATTACATTTTATTCCCATTTTAACTACTAACCTTGCAGCAGGTTCATACCAACACCTTAGTCATTGCATTGCTCTGGTTTACATTCCTAACTTGAGAATGGACTTTTCAGCGCATTTCTTTCATCCAAAGCCAGGCTTTCAATAATTGCATGCAATTGCGTAGACAAAAGTATATAGTTTCTTTAGCAATTATCATTCTTCAGGTGAGAATGGGAGCATATAAGTCTGCAGTCATATTGGGTTGTTAGAGGTCACCCCACTCCACCCACAGACTTGGCGACTTTACTGTTAATATGGGTGTCAAGGCAGTAACAGCTCTTCTCGCTGTGGTCAGGAACCCTCAATGCAGTCATAGAGCAAGCTCATTTCCAGGTCCACTTTATGTAGACTGCTAGGATTCAGTAGGCTAGCTTGAATAACACACACCCAGATTTTGCTCAGAGAATGATGTGGTCTCCTGGCTGTGTCCAGTTTTCCCCTAAGCTCTGAGTCATGTGGCAGATGAGTCCTTACACTGAAGTAGTTCCCCCTCTGTACTGTTCAGGAAACACAGTATAAATTGAGAAACAGACGTAACTACACACAATGTGTACCAGATGTGTGTTCTACATCCCAAGTGGTGACGTAAAACTCAACAAAATGAGAGCATGCCTTCATCTACTGTATTACCAATTTACCACATTGGACGTGTTGGTGTATGGTGTATAAAATCCAGCACATCGGATGTGTACATGTTCTTCACACTGACTTAGGCCGTTGCCCGTATTGTGGCCCGCAGACAGAGGGTCCGCAACATGCAGGCACCGGCCGTGTGCTCACCGCATCACGGATGCAGACCCATTCACTTGAATAGGTCCGCAATCCAGAGGTGCGGAACGGAGGCACAGAAGCACTACGGAGTTCCTCTCTGTGCCTCCGCACTGCAAAAAAATAAAACTTGTTCTATTTTTTTTTTTTTTTGCAGTGCGGACAGATCATAGTAAAAGGTGAATTACGTTATGGATTTAGTTACCACCGGACGATAACGCAATTCTTTGATGGAATGCATAACGTAATGCCTTTAGAGGCATTCCGTTATTAATTCTGTCATAATAGAAGTCTATGGCCTGCATAACGGATCCTTCCTGTTTCCGTTATGCAGGGGAGTACTCTCCTGCATAACGGAAATGGGACGGATCAGTTATGCAGGCCATAGACTTCTATTATGACGGAATGAATAACTGAATGCCTCTAAAGGCATTCCATCATAGAATTGCGCTATCGTCTGTGGTAACGGAATCCATAACGCAATTCACCTTTTACCAGTAAACGAAGCGTGAACAAATTTTTAATAACCGGAAATTCTCTAATCTCTAATGGGCAGCATAAAGTTGATGACAGATTCTCTTTAAAGGATCTCACCAGATCTGCTCTTATGCTTCTGAGATTGGCTTCTCCTAAGGGCTCATGCAAACGACCGTATGTATTTTCTGTTTACGTTACGTTTTTTTGGGTTCCGTATATGGAACAATTAATTTCAATGGATCCGCAAAAAAATGGAAGGTACTCCTGTATGTCATCCGTTTCCGTTTTTCCGTTCCGTTCAAAGATAGAACTTGTCCTATTATTGTCTGCATAACGGACAAGGATAGTACTGTTCTATCAGGGGGAAGCTGTTTTGTTCCGCAAAAAACGGAATGCACACGGACGTCATCCGTATTTTTTGTAGATCAGTTTTTTAGAGACCACAAAATACTGAAAAAGCCATACGGTCGTGTGCATGAGCCTTAACTTTGAGCCATCATTACTGTCGGGTGTATCATGAGAACATTTCTGTCAATTGATTACATACATCTAGGTTGGAAAGAGCACAGGACAGGAGTCTTTCTTTTTTTAATGTCTTCTCTCCAGGCTACTAAAAGTTTGAAATGGGCTTCTGGTGTGGTCTAACCGTATAATTATATTGTTATACGCAAATCTTCATCACAAAGCAAGTACCAGATCCATAAACATTACACAGGAAGAGAGGGAAGGCAGATAGCATATGAAGATAATTAGCATTGCAGGATCCCCAAGGAAATAAATTCCAAAAAATGTCCTAAAAATATAAGCTGGTTTCGTCATGCCACTGCTTCCTTTTTTCAGTGACAGAGTTTTCCGACTCTACCTCAAGGCTGCAGTGAAGATGTTTGATTAGTAAGAGGCCTACATTTTCTCCTGGATGTAAAGGAAAGTTCAGTCCTGAACTTTTAAGACTGACTGATCTGAAATGCTGAGAAATTTTAATGTGCATTAAATAAAGTTTTTGTTCTTAAGGACAATTCAAAAAAATCCATGTTTTTAACAACTATGAGTTATTGACAAATTGCTTATGCTAGGTTCACACTAGCGTTATGATATCCAGCAGCCATTCAGGTAAGCTGTTTCGGGCCGAAAGCCGGCATTTATGCCAGACACCAGCCAGATCGCCGTTGGATCGTATTGTAGTCAACGGGCAGCTGATGGAAATACAATCCAGTGGGCTCTCCAGAAGAGAACAGCCTGCCAGATTACATAACTCTTCTGTGAATGTAGCCTTAGAAAACAATTCATATACCTATTTCTAACATCAACTGCCAATCGGGCAATATCTTCTATACAGGCAGAAGCCTCCTTTTTAAAGGGAACCTGTCACGATAAACAAGGTGTCTGCAGTCGGTATGATCAGCTCATCCTGCTCTGTAG
The DNA here is from genome assembly GCA_033119425.1 of Bufotes viridis. Classification (NCBI taxonomy): domain Eukaryota; kingdom Metazoa; phylum Chordata; class Amphibia; order Anura; family Bufonidae; genus Bufotes; species Bufotes viridis. Next base: position 306,299,454 of record CM065590.1, read on the forward strand.
TGTGATGCCTGAAGATTAGATACCATTTGTATGGTGACAGGTTAACCATGCATGCACCAACTTCATGTCCTGGCGATTGCCTGTCTGTTCCTTACACTTTGCAGGCTTAGGTTTACAGTGCCTTGCAAAAGTATTAACTCCCCCCCCCCCCCCTCCCTTGACTTTTTTGTGTTTTGTTACATTACAGCCTTACGTTCAATGTTTTGTTAATCTGAATTTTATGTGATGGATCAGAACACAATAGTCTAAGTTGGTGAAGTGAAATGAGAAAAATATATAAATAAAACGATTGTTTAGAAGTAGAAAACAGAAAATTAGCATGTGCCTTTGTTAGGAAGGCCATAAAAAGCACTGGTGCAACCAATTATCTTCAGAAGTCACATAATTAGTGAAATGATGTCCACCCATGTGCACTATAAGTGTCACATGATCTGTCATTACATATACACACCTTTTTTGAAAGGCCCCAGAAGCTACAACACCTAAGCAAGAGGCATCACTAACTAAACACTGCCATGAAGACCAAGGAACTCTCCAAACAAGTGAGGGACAATGTTGTTGAGAAGTACAAGTCAGGGTTAGGTTATAAAAAGATATCCAAATCTTTAATAATCCCCAGGAGCACTATCAAATCTATCATAACCAAATGGAAAGAACATGGCACAGCAGCAAACCTGCCAAGAGACGGCCGCCCACCAAAACTCACGGACCGAGTAAGGAGAGCATTAATTAGAGAGGCAGCACAGAGACCTAAGGTAACCCTGGAGCAGCTGCAGAGTTCCACAGCAGAGACTGGAGTATCTGTACATAAGACGACAATAAGGCGTACGCTCCATGGAGTTTGGCTTTATGGCAGAGTGGCCAGACGAAAGCCATTACTTTCAGCAAAAAACAAAAAGGCACATTGTGAGTTTTCGAAAAGGCATGTGGGAGACTCCCAAAATGTATGGAGGAAGGTGCTCTGGTCTGATGAGATTAAAATTTAACTTTTTGTCCATCAAAGAAAACGCTGTGTCTGACGCAAACCCATCACATCACCCAAAGAACATCATCCCCACAGTAAAACATGGTGGTGGCAGCATCATGCTGTGGGGATGTTTTTCATCAGCCGAGACTGGGAAACTTGTCAGAGTTAAGGGAAAGATGGATGGTGCTAAATACAGAGATATTCTTGAGCAAAACCTGTACCACTCTGTGCGTGATTTGAGGCTAGGATAGAGGTTCACCTTCCAGCAGGACAATGGCCCCAAACCCACTGCTAAAGCAACATGTAAATTTGTTTAAATGGCCTAGTCCAGTGATGGGCAAAGTGCGGCTCTCCAATGTTGCAAAACTACAACTCCCACCATGCCCTGCAGTAGGCTGATAGCTGTAGACAGTCTTTGCATGCTGGGAGTTGTAGTTCTGCAACAGCTGGAGAGCCGCACTTGCCCATCACTGGCCTAGTCAAAGCCCAGATCTCAATCCAATATAAAATCTGTGGTCAGACTTAAAGATTGCTGTTCACAAGCGCAAACCATCCAACTTGAAGGAGCTGGAGCAGTTTTGCAATGAGGAATGGGCAAAAATCCCAGTGGTAAGATGTGGCAAGCTCATAGAGACTTATCCAAAGCGACTTGGAGCTGTGATTGCCGCAAAAGGTGGCTCTACAAAGTATTGACTTTAGGGGGGTGAATAGTTATGCTCATTGACTTTTTCTGTTATTTTGTCTTTTTTATTGTGAAGCAAACAACAAATAAAAACCAAAAACCTTCAAAGTTGTGGGCATGTTCTGTAAATTAAATGATGCAAATCCTCAAACAATCCATGTTAATTCCAGGTTGTGAGGCACCAAAATACGAAAAATGTCAAGGGAGGTGAATACTTTTGCAAGGCACTGTATTTATCAAAAATAAGAGTCTAACATAAATGCATAGTGCATTCACCTGCACAGTCTGAAAATGGCAGCACCGATTGGATGGAGTGAGTCTGTGCAGGTACACCCCCCAACTTGTTACCACCCCTCTGTACCCTTACTGCAGACTGCTAGTAATTAATTCATGAATAACTTCTAGTAGAAGTAATAAAGGAATGGCAGAACATAGAGCCATAAGAACAGATGCTCCAGAATTATTACATGGGGAGTGCATGAAGCTATTAAAATAGGCATGTCAGGAGTGGTGGAAGGTCCTCTCTAAATGTTATTTTAATATAATTCAGCATAAAAAACTAGTTACGTTTTGTAATTTACAGTTGTGAGGTGTTCTATTTACTTCATTATAATGGCACCATCTGCTGTTTATTATGTAATGTGCACGTCCACCTCCTGATAGTGTCGCACATGCCCTGTTTCATCCTTCAACTGCCACCAGCTGGATCTACTATTAGAAGCTGACAGAGGGAGAGAGCTGCAGCAGAAAATACATGCCCCCTGAGCTGTGATAGTGAGACAGCTGCAGCAGAAAGTACATATCCCTTGAGTTGCTAGCTTGAAATGAATCTAGGAGAGTCACTGGAGCAACGAATGGGTGACCTCTGGATCCATATGAGGTATAGGACTGGTTTTAGCATTGTTAGAAAGAGATTGTCATGTACGACATGATGTCTGATTTTCATTTTTTACATCAATCATGGCATAATCCCTTTAACTATGCTGAAAAAAATATTTCATGGGCTCTGACTTATTGTTATATGTATCTCAACACATGAGATATTTTAAATACACCAGAGTCTAATATATGCAGTAGAGTGGGACTGATATTCCTCACTTTCCATTGAATAAGCTCTTTTACTTGAGCTGAATTTGAGCTGCCAAGCTCTTTGTCTTCTAACAGAAGTGCTTCTTACTCATTAAATGTTCATTGAATTGCACTCAATGGTCTTAGGACTCGCATATCGATTGCTAGTCTACTGTTTGGTCTCATAAAGCATGGCATACCATAGAGGCAGACCACGCGACTGTTGTGGGAGTGGGATCGTGGGCAGTGCATAACTTCTCTTCCCAACATGAATCCCTCACTTTCCTGTAGCTACTGCTAGGAGGAGCTTGGTGCATAAAGAGCATTACAGCTTCCATTGATTACTAAATGTTTCCATAAATTACTAATAATAATGTTTGGGCTCCAACTCCTCCTTCAGACCTGAGGTCACATAATAGTAACCATCCGTGGTACAAAGATGCTGCAGGACTTTCCGTCTACTAATCATGTGACCTCCTTCACTGACTGTCCCGCCACCTTAGACAGAGTGTGCCAGCTCAGCAAGCATGCCTGTGGCCACAAGTTTGGCCTTCAAGAGATTGTATCTGCTGATGATGCAACCTCCTCAATTGATTGCCCCTTCCCATTGACAGAGCATGTGGTGGTTTGGAGCAAGCACCTGGTTTCAGCGGCACATGCGCACAGAATTCTCCGAACTCTGCTGGTCTCAATAAAATTCCTGTCACCCTCTATCTAAGAGGGAGGGACAATCAGTTAAAGAAGTTACGTGATTGGCAGACAGAACGTCATGCTACATCATTGTACCTTGGATAGTACTCGCTGTCATGTATCAAGTAACACAATTGCGACCCAACCCTACCCCCTTGTCTGCCTGGCGAATAACAACTTTATCCAGGTTTCTCAATTCCTCAAGAGTCTTATTTTTCCCGTGGGACAAATTAGTAATATAAGTTCTCATATTACTAATTTGTCCCATGGGGAAAACAGGCTCCTGAGTAACTGAGAAACCTGGACGAAGTTGTCATTCGCCAGGCAGACTTGGGGGGTGGCAATTATGATGTTGATTATGATCCTGATACTTTTTTGCCTCTTTATATGGATCCGACTGCGGTATACAAATGGGATTTAAACTTGCTAATAGGGAGAGGTTGTGAAGTGGTGGATTTGACCAAAAAAAAGCAGTATATTTTAGTGGATCACCCATTTATTACCATATTCCATTCTCTGCCCAAAACCCTGTTTCATCGGATTGTGGCGGGCATCAACTCACTTATCAAGCATTTGTGAGAGTGGGTTGATGGCCTGCTGCAACCCCTTATCCCTAATATACCAGGGTGGAATGAAGATTATGTCACTTTACACTTCAGTTCCGCACAGCTTGGCTATCGAGGCATTAAAGTGGTTCTCAGTCACTTATAGTACATATACTTTTGAATTGGAGGATTTTATTTGCTAAGGGGTATAGTATTTAGTGTGTCATAATTACTTCACGTTTAATTATGAAGTTTACCTACAAATAGCTGGCTTTTCAATGGGGGCCAAGTTCTTTCCTTCTTTGGCCAACATTTATATGGCCTAGTAGGAGAGATCTACCCTTTTTTTCTTCATAAAATCTTTGTTTGTCTGGTATGACCGCTACATCGACGACTTGATTTTTATCTGGGTTGGCAATGTAGCAGCCATACCGGACCTTCATAATTACCTGAACATAATGATTTTAATTAATCTTTCACTTTAACTGATCATTCTACCACTGCATACTATTTGGATCTTATGTTACAAGGTAATAATCATAATAGTCATAAATACAAGTTCTTTACATAAAGATACAGCTGATAACACCATCCTATTTGCTCAGTGTGGTCATTCTCCTTAGGTCATTTTTAATGTCCCTGTGGGTAAAATGATTAGGTCCATATGACCCTCTTCTGACGACACAACTTTTCTAAATGAAACCGCAGGCAATAATATACTATCAAATAGCAGAAGATACAATAATTTCTCTTTTGCCACTTCTTTGGAAAATCGTCCCTGGTATTTGTCCACGGCATACAGTATGGAATACACTAAAATATGTGACATTGTTCGTACTTACCTCCCGATCTGATGCAGATTTTTCTAAGGAATTGTAAAATGGTTGTAAATTTTGTTTCCCAGTAAGCTCCCACTCTGTTGCAGTGTTATGGGCATTTTAAAACAATTTCACTCAACAGTTACTCGCAATGTATTTTGTGGAACAATATATTAATTACAGTACCTCTAATGTCATTTATTTAATTGCAGTACGTGGGATGTAAATGAAAAATGTAGGCCTCATTCACACTTCAGTGTTTGGTGTGGCAGAAAGGTATCCTTTACACTTCGCCACTGTTCATAGGGGGATTACTAGCTCATTCCAGGTGCAAGGGATTCAATAAATTGGCGTCTCTTTGTGAGGTAGAGATTTCAGACATAAAATGTTTAAGGAAAATATCCAGAATGTTTCGCTGTTCAAGTGCTTTTTTCCTGCCGGTCTTAGCTGCAAGCATGACCTCATTCTCCATTATTAATTATCTATAATCATTATGATCCTCCTTTATCTTATATTAATTGATATATGCAATTTTGGTTTTAATTATTTGTATACACATGCTTGTTTGCATGGAGCCTTTATGGGATAATTTTCTTTTGAACTTCATTAATAGTTATCATGCGTGGTTTCACATGTGGCCCCGCCACAAGATGAATTCATTGGTTTGCTCGCATATAACTATTTGTGGGGATTCACATTTTCAACCACGAGCAAGGGCGGGTAGTGTGTCCAAAACGAGTAGGTTGTGCACAGTCTACCTATAATGGATGTTTTTATTGGATGAAATACAGACTTTAAAAGAAATATCCTACAACGTTTCTCAGGCTACATCCGCAGTAGTGTGCCTCTGTAACTGAAACCTTATTTTATTATTTTTCAGAGTGATCGTCTTCTGATCAAAGGAGGCCGGATAGTGAATGATGACCAGTCTTTCTATGCAGACATCTACATTGAAGATGGCCTCATCAAGTAAGTTTTATGAAATCATGCATTTCTCTGGATAGCATTTTCAATGCTTAGACATACTGTAGATTATATAGTTTTCTTTTCTCTTGCTATTTCTTTGCTTAGTTATTGTTTTTTTAAAAACTGTAGAAACTTGTTTTATAATAGCATTTGCCTGTATTTTTTGCCATATAACTCATTGCTACTGGGTAATGGTCCAATTTCACATAGAGTAGTTTCTCTCTTAAGATGGCCATATACATAAGGCTACTGCCACATTAGCATTTTCAATTCCGCTATAGAGATCCGTCATAGGATCTCAATAGCGGAAGAAAACGCTTCAGTTTTGTCCCCGTTCATTGTCAATGCGGACAAAACTGAACAAAACGAAATGTACCAAAATGACTGACAGGTATATCTGTATACACAATCATAGAGGGAAGGCGGTCATCACTGATAGGACCGGCTCCTTGACTTCAAAGCCCAGAATGAGCAGGAATTAAAATACACGAAATCTTCTGAATCTTTTCCTATAAAACTATATCTTAATCAGCTCAGCATCTCCTGCTCTGTAACATGCTGCCTGCAGCTCAAACACCATGTTCAATGTGACAGGTCAATGCCAGGAACCTGGAATCCACTGTAAATAATCATATGTAATATACAGTTTCCTCACTACAGATCTTGTATTGTTCGCCCTGTTAGAATTGGGGAATGGGCCTCTTTTAAAACTCTGCTTAAAAACAAACTTGCATTTCTATCGAGACCTGTAGGATGTGAGTGGGATTACAAGGTCCTTACAGCCAAAGACAGAAGAACAGCTGCACATCTTTATACTCTCCGAAGCTGGAGCTGAAATCCACATCCGCTGTGGAGAAACCCCAGGGTGTTGTTTGGTTTCTGAAGTGTCTCAAGTTTCTGCAATTTTTTTAATATTCATCCAACACAATTAAAATAAATTACCTAGACTATTGGTGAACACTGTATAGTAGAAGTCCATTTTCTTAATCCCATAAGTTTAACCAGCCTGTCAGATCTGAGCCACATACTAGGAGACATACAAAAGCATCACCGGCACCTGTAGCCTCTTTTAGTAACTTAAAGGAAATGTGCCATCAGAAAATTACCATTTTTATGTTTAACATATTATTAAAAAATTTTGATGTTCTTTTTAATTTTCCATGTCACTATATTTAAACAAAAACTATAAAATCTTGCAGTTTTCACATTGGCCACTAAGCCTAATAAAGGTGCCACGTCTGTACAGATCACTTTACTGCAGTTACCTTCTTATCTTTACACAGAGGCGATATCAATATAGGCAGGATTAGAATGATAAATAAAACAGGATCCACCATTCACAATAGGTGATTGTCAAATCTGGCAGAAAAAATTTTGATGACCAAATTTCCTTTAAACAATTAATTTTGGTCATGAATGTATAGAGTACCATAGACCCCAAAAATGTAATATTGTATATTTGCTCCTTTTACTACACACATAAATTTAGCATTAAAGGATTTATTTTCTTAAATAGTGTCCTCAAGGACAAGCTCTGACTGGCCCTTAGGGGAACAGGTGAATCCCACAATGGGCCCCTGAGCTACGGTGGGCCCCCAAGTCCTCCACCCCCAGCCAGTATCCTCTTTACCCAGGGACCTGCCTTCTCGAAGTCGCGGTAGGGACCCCATATTCAATCATCTTGAGCATCTTGCTGCTGCTTCCATTATTTGAGCAGATAGTATTTACATATAGCTGGGCATTGGGGCCCCAAAATGAATTTTATTGGTGGGCCCCAGGCAACCGAGTCCGACTCAGCTCAAGGAGATTGACTCGCCATCACTACCCCTTTTTTAAATGGCATCAGCCCAACCATCAGCTGGGCAGTAACTTCTAAAACCCCAGATGAGCAGATAAGGTCATTTTTTATCTCGGCCACGGAAAACTGTGACAGTTCTTGAGTTAAATGAGGCGTATTATTCTAAGCCCAAGTCCTTGTGGGGAAGTTTTCTTGGAATGTTGCCTCTTTTTCAATAGTAGAAATCTCTAAGTAGTGCCAAAGGGATTTAAACATCTATAGAGCTCAATCCAGTGGCGGTCTAAAATTAGACTTCACCAATGTGACCTTGTATCCATGGCAAATCCAAAGAGTATTTTCACTTTATAGTTAGGCATTGAGAAGCCTGCTTGTTGGTTGCTGAGCATGATTTGCATTTTTGAATGGAATAATTTCTTAATCGTGAGTGCTGTTTCATCCCACATTGTTGATTTTAAGTCGACCATGTCTAAAAATGACACTTTTAGTTTTACTGAAAGTCTCTTATCTCTCTACATTACAGGCAGATTGGCGATAACCTGATTGTGCCAGGAGGTGTAAAAACCATTGAAGCAAATGGAAAGATGGTGATACCTGGAGGGATTGATGTTCACACCCACTTACAGATGCCCTACAGAGGAATGACAACAGTAGATGATTTCTTCCTAGGGACCAAAGCTGCTATCGCAGGAGGAACCACCATGATACGTAAGAGTTTTTTTTTTTTCCCGTATGGCTACAACAAATCTCCTTCATCAGCTTCAGAGGTGGGACCCAGACCTGATATTAGTGCCATATCCTAGCGATTTATCACCAAAGTCTCAGATTAGACAACCATTTTAACCGAAATGCCTCCTGATTACACTAAAATATGTTTTACTCTGAAGCCAAGTACCAAGCTAAGAAAGAAGTATCTGTTAGGCGACTCGCTTCTGCTTCTTGCCCAACTAGCACAACTTGATTGACAGGTCTCTCCCTATTTGTGTACAGGAAGAGACCTATATGGTAGTTTAGGGTAAATGGAGGACCTGTTGCTGTATCATGCTGCCTATGGTAAAAAATAGCATCAACATGGTGATAATCTGGCCATACACATTAGATAAAAGTTGGGCCAGTTTGCCAGATTTGGCAGGATAGGCGACCAATTCACGCCTACATGGGCTTCGTAATTCTTTTTGATGACAGATGGCGGGGTTGGGGAGAAATGAGACGTTCTGGATTTCAGCATGCTTGATAATTTGTTCCTGTAGAAGATAAGCTGCTGCCACAGTGGTTGATTCCCCCCTCCCCTCACTACTAAGCTAAACATGCAAGCTCTGCCCAAGTGAATATGTTTGCTTATGGTGAATGTGTAAAATAGCTGAGTTCTTGTCTATTTTGTGTATCACTGTCTTTAAAATATGCTAAGTGGTAATTAAGAACACATGCCAAAAGATATTTCTGTTTTTTGCTTCTTTTTAGTTGACCATGTCATCCCAGAACCGGAATCCAGTGTCACTGAAGCTTTTGAGAAGTGGAGAGAGTGGGCTGATGGAAAGGCATGCTGCGACTATTCCCTGCATGTAGATATCACCCACTGGAACGACAGCGTGAGACAAGAAGTGGAAACACTTGTGAAGCAAAAAGGTGCTGCTATGTACTTTATCTTAGAGTTAAAGTAGCAGATGAGGCGTTTCTTACATTATTAACCTTTTTGGAAGCAAACTACACACACAAATATAGGCACACAGACTCAGAAATCCGCAATGTAAGTGTAGTGGTCATATATATTCATTACACTGTGTACACTTGAAGGCGTTTGCAGAGTTTGCCTTCTGCAGCTTCTGTGCTTCACAGTACATAAAAGCTGCAGAAAGCTGTTCTGTGACAAATCCATCAAAGAGCTTATGTGACTGCTCATTCTCCTTCCCTTCTTTGATCTCCTAAAACAAATTTTAAAGCTGATTTATGACCAAATCAAATTTGAACGTTAAGTAGCTACATTATTATATAGTATTTTAACATTCCTCACAGGTTCACACTCTCTTATCCAGTCTTTCAGAGGGTAGGCTGTAAATCATCAAGCCCCAGGATGTATTGCCATTAGCTCTGGTTAACCTCTTTCTCCCCTACATAGAAAATAGTCCCTTACATATGGTATGTAATACCCCCACAATTTACTTCTCCACTGTCTAGAGAGAGATCCAGCTATGTAGTTCTGTACTGAGGTGGACCAGAAGGATAGAGGGCAGGGGGCGCTATCAGAGAGGAAAATGTGTGTGTATAAGAACGGACCAATATTTTTTATTGCATTTATATTGCAATAATACTTCATTTAAAATGCCCTATTTATTACATAGTAATATTTTTCTGGGGTAACTCTTCTTGCTTTTTCAGCCTCTGCTTGACATTGAGTGCTGCTACTTTGCCCCGTTATTTTCCATTGTACTCCATTTAATTTATAGCTGTACTTTTTATTTCAGTGCTTTTATTACATTACAAGTATACTCCCCATGTACCTACCTGCCCAGGCATTCAGCTTGTCAGTCATTTTGTAATATTTTAATCTTGGAGAGTTTAAAGTCTTCTACATAGTTTTGTGCCATTTACAAACACACTGTATTTCATTGTGTAACCCAAGCCGAAGATCATGAATAAAAGTATTAGATAGAACTGGGTCCAACACCGACTCCAGGGGTGTTTCACTGCTGACTTTACTTCATTTTTAGCATATACCATTTACAGTAGGGATGCCCAACCTGCGGCCCTCCAGCTGTTACAAAACTACAACTCCCAGCATGCCCGAACAGCCTACAGCAGGGCATGCTGAATTTACTTTATTTTTAGCATATACCATTTACAGTAGGGATGTCCAACCTGCGGCCCTCCAGCTGTTACAAAACTACAACTCCCAGCATGCCCGAACAGCCTACAGCAGGGCCTGATGGGAGTTGTAGTTTTGCAACAGCTGGAGGGCTGCAGGTTGAGCATGCCTGATTTACAGCCAGTTGTAGTACTGGTGCATGTGAGCAAAGAAATACTAGCGTCTCTCAAGAAATTATAGACAGTGTCAATTAAAGCAAAAACATGTATCCTTTTTTGTATTTCCTTTCTCAGCAACCGATATCGTGTCAGATTAGCTTTTTTTTGTGTGTGTTCAAGCTTAGAGGTCTAAACATTGCTCCACGCCATCTTTAGTTTAGTTTCAAGCATTTGAGAATAGGTTAAAATATACTCTAGCAGTACCAGCCAGCTGTAAGTGAAGGGACTTGTGTTTTCCCTTGACATGGTGCCCAGGTTTCCCATTTCCAAGCTCCTAATGCTAGTATCTGAGGAGGTGATAATGGTTTGTATGTTCTGCCAATCTGCCATAAATGTGTTATTTTAAGGAAGACATTGCACATTTGGGTTTATTAGTGTCTTAGTGCAGGGACATTTCATCTGGAATTTCTCTCTTACCTTCTCCGATTCTTTAGCTCTGTTTTTCCAGAGCTAATACTTGGTAGCAATGCCAAACAAGACCTTCCCTTACATGTTTAACTTCTCCAGCCAGCTCCTTCCATTCCACAGGGGTGTAATAATTATCACATGTCCTTAGCTATTACACAGGAAAAAATCTGACACTGAGTTTCCATCTTTGCTTTTTTTTTTTTATTCCCAGGTGTTAACTCTTTCATGGTTTACATGGCCTATAAGGATTTGTATCAGATGTCCAACACCGAGGTAAATTCTGTTATATTTCCTTCCTTTCTGGGCTAGAATCCAAATAAAATGAACATTTTTATTTCATCTTGTGTCTGTTGGAGAGAAGATTATGATCTGGAGAATTACTACATGTTTACAGGATTTAACCAATAATAAGTGACCTGTGTTGTCTCTGGTATACATTGTTTATTCGTAGAATGGCGTCATAGCTGTCATACAATAGCCAAAAGTTCAGCTTTTTGTAATGAACATGAACATTTTCTGTTTTCCAAGCTGACATTCTCATTGTGTTTGTTTCAGCTTTATGAGATCTTTACTTTCCTTGGATCCCTGGGGGCAATAGCTCAGGTTCACGCTGAGAATGGAGACATCATTGCCCAGGTAAGTGATAGGACGGCATATGTACTGTCATCTTTGATGAAATGGATGCAATCGATGGATTTAAAGGGTAACAGCTCAAACTTACAAAGTGCATTGAAGGCGTATTCTCGTCTGGGACATTGGTGGCATAGAGCTAAGATGCGCCATCAATGACTAGAATGGGGCCCCCAAAATGAAGGAGTGCACACCGCAAATGCATGGCTTGCTCTTCATTTACTGCTACAGGAAACGGCAAACAAGTGCGCTCGGCTATTTTCGGAAGTCCCGTAGTGGTTAATAGAGAGCAAGTTATCCAAGTGTGTCTACCTCTCGGTTTACCTCTATCAGACAGCTGGAAATAGCCAAGCTATTATCAGAACTCCCATAGCAGCGAACAGAGGGTGACCAATGTGGGACCCTCACCTATTTTTCAATATGCCATCAATCTAGCAGACAGGAGTAAGCCTAAAATTGAATAATTTAGTTTTAGTAAGTAGTTTTTATAAAACAGACCTACTATAAGGAAACGGCAAACAAGTGCGCTCGGCTATTTTCGGAAGTCCCATAGTGGTTAATAGAGAGCAAGTTATCCAAGTGTGTCTACCTCTCGATTTACCTCTATCAGGCAGCTGGAAATAGCCAAGCTATTTTCAGAACTCCCGTAGCAGCGAACAGAGGGTGACCAAGGTGGGACCCTCACCTATCTTTCAATATGCCATCAATCTATCAGACAGGAGTAAGCCTAAAATTGAATAATTTAGTTTTAGTAAGTAGTTTTTATAAAACAGACCTACTATAAGGAAACGGCAAACAAGTGCGCTCGGCTATTTTCGGAAGTCCCATAGTGGTTAATAGAGAGCAAGTTGTCCAAGTGTGTCTACCTCTCGGTTTACCTCTATCAGACAGCTGGAAATAGCCAAGCTATTTTCAGAACTCCCGTAGCAGCGAACAGAGGGTGACCAAGGTGGGACCCTCACCTATCTTTCAATATGCCATCAATCTATCAGATAGGAGTAAGCCTAAAATTGAATAATTTGGTTTTAGTAAGTAGTTTTTATAAAACAGACCTACTATAAGATTTATTTTATAATTATTCACACACACACACACCACACACACATTCACCACTGTTCAATCTGGTTACATAGAGTAGTTGATAAGGTAGAAAAATGTCATAGTTCCTTCAAGTCCAATCTATAATCCTACCTTGTTGATCCAGAAGAAGGCAAGCAGTGCTGTCAGGTAGATGCCATTTGCCTCTCATTGGGGATAGGGGAACGTTCCAGTTATGGAATCAGTATAGGTCCTTAGATCAACAAGCCATCTGTGCGCCACAGAGTAATGATTTTTGACGAGGCTGGTGCTATAACTAAACTTCATATGCATCTCACCAGGCTGGTTTAGGTGTTTTTTTAGGGAAAGAAACTGACAGCATTAAGCAAGGACTAAATGTACGCTAAGCAGAGCTGGATCATAGAGATCAAGAAAAGAAAACCCATGAAATCTGCGTATATCTTGGCATTTAGAGCTACAAATTAAGTAAAATATGTTCAGTTATCTTCCTAAATAAGGAAGCCATCTAAATCCTGTTACATTAGACCTTTCAAACATATTTACTCTGTTTTCCATAAATAGACAACGTATATTTAGGGATTTGACTGTGACCATTTGAACAGTTTTTGCTAAGACTCTCACTTTCATACAATGATGAAAGCAGTCAGTTTTGGCCTGTGTGTCAATACAGTCTTAACCAGAATCCCTTCCAAACTCTGGACTGCAGTTGTTGGCTCTCATTCATGTATCCCTTTTAATTGATACAAAATGTTAGCAAGAGGTCAGGAATGCAAAACGGAGAAGATGAAGTCATTTAGTGAAAAATCTGCTCCCTGAAGAAAAGACAGAACATTTACAAAGATTAGAAGCGGTGCTTTAGACTAAAAACTAGCGGGAATAGTGTCCAGAAAAGGAAAAATAACTGAGTATAGAAATTTGCAATGCAGAACCCATGTGTTATTGGCTCTGTACTCGTTCAATGCAATACTCTTTTATTGCTGTAGGTGGCGCAGTGTGTGCTGTAATGATTTTAAATTTTTTTGGGAGGGGGGAATACTTCTGTTGTGATATTTTAATATTGTAAACTTTGCCCTAATTGATACTTTTCCTGTACCAGATTATTTTACTCTTTTTCTATCATTAATCAGAAGTTATGCATTCTTGTTGAAAGATAAATTCTTTTCACATTGTGTAATGTCCCAGAAAGTTAATACTCAGATATACACAGCCGAGTCACATTATTATGACCACTTCCTACTTTCCACGTCAGCAGCGTGTAGCTGATGAAGGAAGCCACATATTGTGAGCAGGCTTGGTGGGAATATAAGGTGTGGGACCGGCTCTCTGCACTCATATCCCTCATTGCCGTCATGTCTAAATAGGGACATTTATCAGAGTTGCGAAAAGGATGATTGCTGGGTTTCACACCAAGGGTGGCAGTTTTCCTATAACTGAGCTGTTTGTTAACTATTCCCGTGCTGCTATGGTGAAAATGTATAGTGACTTCGACAAATGGCACCATTGTGATTAAGTGACGTGGCAACTGCAGATAACCAGGTCACATTGATGTGAGAGGTGAACCTCGGCTATGAAGGTGCACCTGGCATTCTCTGGGCCCACTCATCCACGTAGAAGGCACTCTCAACTGATTTGGGTGTAAAACCAGATGATTGCAGATCACGTACATCCACACATGGTAATTATCTTTCCTGGGACAGATGGGATCTTCCAGCAAGACAAGTTACACGGCTAGAAATGTCCAACCTTGGTTGGAACAGCCTAACCAAGACTTCCATGTACTACCCTGAACCCCTAATTCCTCAGACTTCAACCCAATTGAGCATTTGTGGGACGGCCTAAATCGTCAAGTTTGCTCTATGGATCCTCCCCCATGCACCCTCCAGCAGCTTTGGGATGCATTGCAGTCAGCATGGCTCCAGATACCTGTGATAACCTACCATGATCTTATTGAGTCACTCCCAGCCCGTCTAGCTGCTGTCAGTGCTGCACATGGTAGTTACTCTGGATATTAGATGGGGGTCATAATACTGACTGTGTAATTATCTAAATATCCACAATGAGACTGGTTTACTGTTCTTGGAACCTTCCAGGACATTGCAGTTCTATGTCTGTTGAGGTTGGGTTGAAACCTCTCTAATGCATATAAATTGTGTATGTAAAATCAGAAAGTCATAAATAATAATTTAAAATGTAATAATGAATTTATTTTTCAATCAGACATAGTTATACAATAATTCTTCCTGTACTGGCCAGTGCCTATGCCCCACTGGGAAGTGTTGCCGTATAAAGAGGAATGTTGCAGTGCTATCGCATGACACCATGTGTTGCATTATTTTTTTTTTGTCTCCATTTGGCAAACTTCTATAAAACAGTATGATGTTCCTCGCCTACATCTTCTCCTGGATAATTCGTCTTTTTTTGTTTTTTGCTTACAATAATACAGACAAATGCAGACTAATAACTGAAAATATATAATATTAAAATGTCGTATTCCTTGATAGGAACAACAAAGAATGTTAGAAATGGGGATTACTGGACCAGAAGGACATGTTTTGAGTCGGCCAGAAGAGGTAAGTGGATGGACTAAGGTTCAGTATAAAATAAAAGCCAACAAAATGTTTTTTTTTTATATTAGAAATGACCTTGGTTAGTATTCCCTACCAGCCCTATGGCCAAGGGTTACAGCAAAAACTTTTTATTGGGATGCACAGTGTAAAAAAAAAAAAGTCTATTTTCTTATACAATTGGAACCTATTAGCAACATATTCCACTGTACGTTTAGATAGTGTTTTACATCACAGCCTTCCATCAGAGATTGTTGGGGAATGTCACCGAAATCTACTGCTGATGGAAAGGCTCTTGAACATGGTGTCTGAGCTTCAGGCAGCATGTTATAGACCAGGAGGAGCTGAGCAGATTTATGTATTGTTTATAGGAAAAGATTAGGGGCATCTTGTATTTCATTGATTTTAAATTCCTGCTCACTCTGAGCTTTGAAGTCGAGGTCCTATCAGTGACTGACAGCTATCTCTGTAGACACAGTCCTAGAGGGAAGGCTGTCAGTCACTGATAGGACCGTCTCCTTGTCTTCAAAGCTCAGAATGAGCATGGATATAAATGGGAAAATTACATATTTTACAGAATCTTTTCCCTTAAAACTATATATCAATCTGATATAGCTCCTCCTGCTCTACAACAAACTGCCTGCAGACCACTGCATTTTTAATGGGACAGGTTCCTTTTAACATGATGTGAACAGAGACTGACGAAATTCTCTTTCTTCTGAAAGCTCTTCTTCAAACTCCCTACCCCATCAATATTCTAAAGAGAGTAACGAAATAAAAAATGTGCAATCCCTAAAGAAACATAGGGAAGAAAGTGAGGGTTCACCCAGACAACAAGGAGTAATATTATTAATGGTGATTAGACACGCCAGCACTGGCCATGTACACACATGAACATGACGGCATGGTTCTAGACTGCAATGTGAAATTATAATAAAATGGCACATTGGGGTAGATTTACTATGCCTGGTGTCTTAGTCTAAAGTTCTTGGATGATAATGCTCCAAATATGTTAGGAGGCTTATTCAATTTGCAGAATAAAACAAGAAAACAGTGGCTGCACCTGTTGAAACCTATAGTATAGGTGCACACACCTCGACGCACCCAACATCGATATAGAAAAAATAGAACTATAAGTGAAAGATGGAGGGCACCCGCTTATCTGATGTCATATAGAATACTCCAATGCAAATCCCAATAAACACATTTAATAAAAGTACATAAAGCACGGCCCTCTAGCACCAGAACGAAACCTATGTAATTACCACACTAGAAATACTTGAATTGTCCGGAATTCAGGAGCGAGTATTCAGTTCTTGGTAGTGACCCATCAATATAAGCTCCAAGAATAGCTCTGAATACTTACTCATGAATATTTCAGGATACAATTATAGCTGATTCATATAATCATAAAAATTCAAATGCCCCATAAAAAATATATAAAGATTATAAGCTCAATATATTGACATATATGAATATGGTCGGCCGAACCCTCTAATGAATCACTATTTGCTACACTGCTATCCAACTAAGGGTACTTTCACACTTGCAGCATGGCTGTCCGGCAGGCTGTTCCGGCGGGTGCTGGCGCTCCGTCCCCATTGACTATAATGGGGCAGGGGGCAGAGCTACTCCGCAGCACGGCAGTGCACAGCCGGATATCGCCGGACTAAAAGTACTGCACTGCCGTCCTGTGCCGTAGCCCCGCCCCCCGCCCCATTATAGTTAATAGGGACCGAGCGGCAGCACACGGGTACTTGCGGCATGGCGGATCCGGCAGGCTGTTCACTTCAGGACAAATCAAGTATTTCTAGTGTGGTTATTACATGGGTATCGTTCTGGTGCTAGAGGGGCGTACTTTATGTACTTTTATTAAATGTGTTTATTGGGATTTGAATTGGAGTATTATATATGACATCAGATAAGCGAGTGCCCTCCATCTTTCGCTTTTTAAATTTGCCATATCTTTTAAATCAGCAGTGAGGCGGCATAGATTGGAGCTATAATTTACACCAGTTTCGGAACTAAATCTGTCATGTCTTTACCCCCAAACACACATTTTCTTCTCACTTTTGAAAAGTGTTGAGAAATGAAGAGTTGCACATTATAGTGAGAAGATAGTGTATGCCATTATTTGCTCCTTTTTACGAAGGTTTGTATGGAGGGTTTCCAAGATGACCTCTGCTCCTGACAGCTACTGGAATAAATCAGAGTTGGGGACAATTTATCAAAACTGATGCAAAGTTAAAAATGGTGATTTATCAGACCTAGAGCAATTGAAAAGTAGTGGAGCTGCTCATAGCAATCACTCCCACACCGCTTGAGGTGAGCTGCCAGGGCTTGGACGTTTGATGTACAGTTTACATATATAAAGTCTTTGGGTGGTTTGTATAGTTAAGACTTTGTGTATTTCTCTGACATGTACTGATGGGATGAAAACCTTCAGACGTTGTGCAGTGTTTAATTGTTGTGGAGCCATTATTAAACCTAAACAAGGTCTATTCCTGTGCGTCTTCGTCCTGTTTGTATCTGGTGCTGATTAACCATTTCCTCGGGCTGATTACTAATGTTAGGGCATTAATGTCAACCTTACTGTACATTAACAGCCACATTTCCATGAAGGGCAGAGTAAACAGGCAGCGAAAATATACACAGTAAGGAAATAGTATATACAAGTAACATAAAGGCACTCGGAACCACACAGGTAAAATGCAAACCACTAAGAAAGATAAAAGCAACACTTGGCTCTTAGAATGGAGAATGCTTCATGCCTGTGACAGTGTTTGAGCATGAGCCAGTTCTTCAGCGCAATTATTATTTTAGTAATGGGAGAGGAAGTCATATGTAATGAGGAAAAGATGTGCACACGTAGCAGTGCAGCCTACCGCCCGAGTACTGAGAATGCAGGAAGTCGGCCTCCCTCTTACTGAACCATTTGCCAGGGATTTATATAACCCAAGCACGCAGTCTTTACTGGCTGTGATGTCATGAAGAAGAAGAGATGCGCTACGTTGACAGGCTTCAGCCATAAAAGCTCACGGTACAGCAGAACGAATGTGAAGGAAGTACATAGCACTGAGTGGAAACAGATCCATAGATGATATTATTTATGTAAGGATAAAGCGCCTGCATAGCAGCTGCACTTAATGTGGAAGATCCTATGCACACGGCTTATGGTCAGGTTAAAAAGAACACCTGCTGAGCTAATTCATGTCCATTAGCGCGTTGCTCACAATTACTGGAAGAAATAGGCAGTTTTTTTTTCCCCTAAATATCTATCTATCGATCAATAGCCCTATTGCAGCCCTCTAGCCCTTTCCTGGGCTATTTTACAGCCTTTTTAGCACCCAAAAGTTCGGGTCCCCATTGACTTCAATGGGGTTCGGGTTCGGAGTGAAGTTCGGATCGAGTTCGGATCCCGAACCCGAATATTTTCGGGAAGATCGGCCGAACTTCTCGAACAAGAACATGCAGGTGTTCGCTTAACTCTAGCTGACAGCCCCTCTCTCCTCTCTGTGCTGCAATACATGACAATGGCTGCTTGTTGGCAGACATAAGCTGATGGGTGCAGCTGGACAGTCCAGACCCCGGACTAACAGGAGGGGAGGCAGCCTGTGGAGAACATACACCCCCCCACACACACACACGCACTGTAGCTGTCTTCTATCTATCTATCTATCTATCTATCTATCTATCTTTCTATCTATTCTTTTTCTAATCAAGTTTTGGTCCCTAGTGATAGAACAGGGAATATGAGGTCTATGGGGAATTACTTACGTAAAAGGCTCATGTTTCAATGTGTAGGTTAAAATCAGGAGCCAAAAAAATGGAATGCTTCTTGAAGATGGGATGATAATGAGGAATTTATTAAGATTTGAGACTATTGTTTCCAAAGAAAAATGTGCTGGAATAAGATGTGCCAAGTTTATTAAGAGGCACACACCACTTAAAAGGACTGTGTCATCTCAGACAATGGGGGCGTATCGCTAGGATTTGCCCCCATTGTCTGAGAGGTGCATGTTCCACCTCTGGGACCCGCACCTATCTCCTAAACGGAGCCGACAAAGTCCCGGAGGGCGCAACATGCATGTTCAGCTGCCCTCTATTCATTTCCATGGGGCCGACGGAAATAGCGCTGGGCTATTTTTGGCAGCCCCTTAGAAATGAATGGAGGGTAGCCGCGCATGCATGTTGCACCCTCTGGGACTTTCCTGGCTCCATTTACGAGATAGGTGCGGGTCCCAGAGGTGGAACATTCACTTGTCAGACAATGGGGGCATATCCTAGCCTCTGTTAAAGGAGTTGTCAGGGTTCAGAACTAAACCCAGACATAAGCTTCCCTTCACTCATTAAGTCTGTATGACTGGAGCATCGAAGCATTTCTTGCTTCGATGCTCCCCCTTGCCCTGCGCATTGAGGGACTTTTTCTTCACTACCGGTGACATACTGGGTTTGTCTGGGTATGGTAGGCAGAGGCTTCTGTCTAGCAGTGAGCCCGGTGACGTTAGTGGAACAAGTAGGTGGTCTTTAGCGCTGCGCTAGGCTGTTTTACAGGCTAGGGCAGGGATGGCAAACTGCAACTCCCAGCATGCAAAGACTGCTTACAACTATCAGCCTACAGCAGGGCATGGTGGGAATTGTAGTTTTACAACAGCTGGAGAGCCGCAGTTTGCCCATCCCTGGGCTAGGGCAAGACTAAAGACTGCCCATTAGTGCTGGTGACATCACTGGTCTCACTGCTAGGCAGTAGCCTTTGCCTACCACACCGACAAAACAATGGGTATGTCACCGGCAGTAAACAAACATTCCTTGTCCTGCGCTATGCAAGGCAAGAGGGGAGCTTCGGAGCTAGAAATGCTTCAAAGCTCAACTCATACATGGTAAATGAGTGAAGAGGAGCTTATGTCCAGGTTCACCTCTGAACCCAGACAACCCTTTAATAAATTTGTTGCATCTTATGCTGTTCCTGCACCAGTTTTTTGGAGTAAGTTATTATAAATGTTGTACCCCCTCCCCCTTCTGCTAAGCCTTGCGCACATTAAAAAGGCAGCTGAAAATTGTAAAAAGTCACACATTTTTGCAACTTTTGTAAATGTGCCCTATTGTTTTGAACAGGGAAGTGTAGCAGTGGGTAGTATAGGAATTGGCTTCAACAAAAAACTAAAAGAAAATACGTTTGTGTGCATGAGCCTTTATTCACATGGCTGTTTCTGTATCTTGCATTGATTTTAGAGCAGAGTTACTATGCATGCTCTGCAGCGTTTCCACCAGGTAGGAGGACTGGGCACCCCAGTTCTTGACAACGCTTAGCTCTCAGTTTTCAGACCCAAAATTTTAACGATTATAGCAAATCTAGGCAAAATTCCTTTAAAGTCTATTATTAGATGTTTATATTGTGTTGTTTGCGTACCACTGTCCAGTGCTGTTTTTTGCTGTTTGTACATGTTGAGAGCTCTTCTTGTGTTTACGTTCTTCAGTGTCCTGTTTCTCTTTGTTCTTTCAGCTGGAAGCAGAAGCTGTTTTTCGTGCCATAACCATTGCAAGCCAAACAAACTGTCCACTATATGTGACCAAAGTGATGAGCAAAAGCTCAGTAGACCTCATTTCCCAGGCCAGGAAAAAAGGTGAATGACCTGAGAAGTAAATAACTTGTTAAATTTTGATGGTCAATAATGAAATGCAAGGCGCATTTCTCACATCTGTTTAAAGGGACACTTCCGTCAGACAAGTTTTTAAAGATTTTTTATTTTAGCAGTACTATGCCATTGAAAATAAGATACATAATATTTCCTTCTGTAGCAGTTAGAACAGAGATAAATCTCCTGTATAGGTATGTAATCAATTGTTAAATTTAATGGTGCTGTTAGGAACTATGATATCTGCTAGTAAAATAGTACATTAGTAGAACTGGGATAATAGTATGCCAGTTCTATTGTTCTCTTGATAGACCTAGATAAAAATGCCCACAAACGAGCATTTTTCACTTAGTAAAGAAAGTTAATGAGGTAAAGTAAGGATGTTTCCTGTGCTAAAATTTCAAATACAGCCAGGATAGGAGGTACTTTTTGAATACATTAAGTGACTTAAAAATGAATAATATTCAGAAAACCAGCCACCTGTTTTTGTAAAAAAAAAAAATAGAATATTCTCAAACAGGCTGTTAAAGAAGTACTCTTACAATTTGTTTTTATTCTCTGGTCAATTAGAAAGAAAAATGTTGAAAGATAAAAGTGAAGGTAATTTTCTTACCGATGACCTGTATTTGTAATCCACTTCCTTTCTGTTCCTCAACTCATGTGGTCATGTGACCGGCGCTCTGACTCTCCAACTGACACAATATCGTATTTGTGGACCGGAAGTCAGCTTCTCTATTCATCTCTATTAGAGACTTAGTGTCAGTCTTATAGGAATGAATGGAGAAACTGACTTCCTGTCCAAACATGAGACGTTGTGTCAGTTGGCAAGTCGGTGTCAGTCACATGACCCTGCCTAGGACCAGAATGAGGTGGATAACCCACAAATGCTGTCAAAAGTAAGGAAATTACCTTCACTACAATTTACATAATGAACCTTTCTAACATGACGGCTTTAAGGCCTCTTTCACACTTGCGTTCTGAGGATCCGGCAGGCACTTCCGTCTCGCCGGATCCGTCAGAACGCAAGTCGCCTGAAAGCATTAGAAGACTGATCAGGATCCTGATCAGTCTTCGAAATGCTTTGAGGTTACTATGGCAGCCAGGACGCTATTAAAGTCCTGGTTGCCATAGTAGGAGCGGGGAGCGGGGAAGCGGTATACTTACAGTCCGTGCGGCTCCTGGGGCGCTCCAGAATGACGTCAGAGCGCCCCATCACGTGATCCATGCGTGTAGGGCGCCCTGACGTCACTCTGGAGCCCCCGGGAGCCGCACGGATGGTAAGTATACTGCTCCCCCGCTCCCCACTACACTTTACCATGGCAACCAGAACTTTAGCGTCCTGACTGCCATGGTAACCATTGAGAAAAAGCTAAACGTTGGATCCGGCGATGCGCCGAAACGACGTTTAGCTTAAGGCCGGATCCGGATTAATGTCTTTCAATGGGCATTAATTCCGGATCCGGCCTTGCGGCATGTGTTCAGGATTTTTGGCCGGAGCAAAAAGGGCAGCATGCTGCGGTATTTTCTCCAGCCAAACAACGTTCCGGTCCTGAACTGAAGACATCCGGATTTCTCTCCATTCAGAATGCATTGGGATAATCCTGATCAGGATTTTTCCGGCATAGAGACCCGACGACGGATCTCTATGCCGGAAAACAAAAACGCTAGTGCGAAAAAAATGTTTGGCAGAATGATTCTTTAATTTATGATAAAAAAATATATAAATGTTGATGTTAGTGTCCCTCTAAAAAGATGGCAACCTGATGATCCAAGTAACAATCCTGTACATTCATCCAAGATCTTACATTAGGGACCAGTCTACATTGGAGTGGTCCTGAGAATTCCTTCAAAATGTCAGCAACATAGAAGAAGAGACTATTTTTCTGCTTGTTTTCCTCTTTGTAACTTATAAAGGCAGATGGAGTCAAGGTGAAACACCCTGCGTCATTTTGCACATCTCTGTAAAGACCAGGCTGCTGGTTCTTCTTTTCTGTGCTACAATGAATAGATTTTACAATGCCGTCAGCTATTCCAACACAATGGGCTCTAGAACACAGAATGCCACATCATAGAAATCATTTAGTAACTGTACATTCAAAGTCCTATACAATGGTGCTTAGCCTAGTTCAGGCAAGGGTTGTTATATAACGAGTCTAGATATTATGTCAATCTGATAACAGCATATCTAAACTATCTGTTATTTTGTAAACTACATTTTATATGTCCTATTTAATGAACAAGTTTACCTTACAGTTTTGTTGTATAGTGCTGTTTTATTATACTGTACATACATATAGATGTAGTAGAGCTGGCTGGTGTAGTCAGCCTTCATGTCAATTCCAGGGTGTCCAGCTAACTGCATTTTTGCACAATAGTTGGTAACCGCCATTTTGGAGCCTCAATCCTAGAAACATTTTCCGATTTATGCCATACCCTAATAGAGTGACTGCTACACAAAACTGTCCCATACCATTGTGTCAGCCATATTGCATGCGGGTAGCCAATCAATAGCCACTTACATGTTGCTATTTCTTCCTGGGCTAGTCTGTGTACTCAGAGATTTCGAGAAGACAGGTTGGAACTGAGATGCATGGAATGCACGTAAAGGCCCTTACTGTGGTCCACCCTGATACTATACCCTCTCATTGCATGATGAGCGACCATACATGGGAACCCCTTTGTATAATACCTGCCTCTCTTAGGTTTGGACGATGCGGGACGACTATTAAAAGCAATGATGAACCTTTACACTATGACTCTCCCAGCAATAGCAGCTGGTGACAAGTGTTCCCAGCAGCAGGTCCCCCACTATTGTCGTCTTTCCTGTAATCCTATTATTATTTTTTTCCTTTTTGGCACTGTAATAAAGATGTCCAATATTTTGACTTTCCTTTGTTTTCCATGTAGTGGTGTCATTTTAAAGGGATTTCAATGCAGTAAATATAACGTATTGTTGTTGGAGTGACCTGAAGTCTGGAACTAAGTCACATGACCACAGTGAGCGATCATGTCACAGGTGACCAGGGACGTGGAGGCTAGGGGCAGAAGAAAATAGGCCATTGACATGTTTTGTGTGATATGTTTATTTATATACCCTTGGACAAGAAGCGGCAAGTTCATGTTATTCTCTAACCCTATTGTAGATACTTAAGTTGGATGTATTGATCCCCGACATGTGACACTAACATATCTGTCAATTTTCAGGTAATGTTGTTTTTGGGGAACCAATCACAGCCAGTCTGGGCACTGATGGTACACACTACTGGAGCAAGAACTGGGCTAAAGCTGCAGCTTTTGTGACTTCACCACCCTTGAGTCCTGACCCCACTACCCCGGACTACATCAACTCCCTTTTGGCCAGGTATTCCTTATCGTCTGTCTCATGAACTCACCTATTAAGTGTTTTTCATATTACTACCTTTAGCTTGGATGGCAAGATTGAGAACAACAGTCAAGGTCCAAAGGCTCAGATTTCATAGTTAATAAAAATCTCCATCATGGTCCACCATTCACAGTATCTGATAGTCACAGCTCTTCTTCTTCCTCCCTGTACAGAGACCTTGGCGTAGGTTTCAGAACATGCTTAAAAAGTTCTCCTATAGACATTAATGAACGTGTCACTTCTATTGTGTCTGTGGCCCTTGTGACTACTGTGACGAATATCTCAGGCAAGGTGGCAGCCGTCATTATCATGTTCAGGAAAGAGAATAAAAAAAAAAATCTATATTCAGAAAATAAAAAACAAATAAAAAGAACGTGTATCACTGCCTGGTTTTAATTAGTTAAAACATGGGTGATAAAAAGTTCTAAGTGATTCTGGGTAAAGGTATTTAATAAAGGTTTAGACATAGAAAAATGTTCCTTGTATTAGTTAATAATGTTAACAAATCACAGAAAATGGAAGCAAATGAGCAATAAAAAAAAAATCCTGTGCAACAGTGTCCATAGCCTTTCAAGCAGCTATAAATTCCAAAGTTTAAATAATCAGAAAATGATAAAACTGTTCAGTACTGAAACAGGACAGCAATGACAGAAATATGCCTCTCCGAGAGTACTGAAATAAAGTACGAGAATAAGAATATTTTAGATCTTGCCAAGAGGTTCTTAAAATGGAAACGCTTGCTCTTTGCGGTGTTGTGCAGTTCATCATCTCACCACAGCGGCTCATTAAAAATATGGTGCAAGCATTTTTATAACAATATCATATAATGTGCTTCTTATATGGTTTTCAATACAGTGAGAAAAGTTATACAAATTGCAGGGATAGGACTATTACAAAATGTGTTACTGGGCCACATTGTGTGAACCAAATCTTTTGATACCCTGTATTATAATAAAACATCTGCACAATGCCCATAATATTGCCAAGGCTAGAACACAAGAAAAACCTCAAGTATGAATTAGCCCTATGCAGACTAGGCCTACTACTAGGTGTTTTTTCATCTGTGAATTTACTGTCCGTAGGAAATGTCCGTGGATTAAATATCTCTTCAAAAATCACTGCAGTCAAAGGAGTAACTTAGACTTTGTTGGAGCATTTTTTTTTTAATCACATCATGGCGGGATTTTAGAGTTGCTCTCTTCCTCCATAGAGTAAAATAAAAAATCTCAAGTGACAGCTGCAGTGAACAAGATTGCATTCAGCTCAGTTTTCTGATTTGGACTGCAACTGTAGCTCAATAATTAAAAGGGTTTTTCAAGTTCAATAAAAACTCGGGTTGCCCCTGAAAATGTGATAAAATAACATAAGAATAGCGAATTACCCCTCTTCTCCGCTGCCATTTCCAAGGGGGCACTACAGTCCTCGCCTCTGCTGTTTATTTTTTTGTTTAGTTTTTTTTCCTGAACATGAATAAGATACCTCTAGCTTGTTCAGAGCTCTGCTACCATTTTTTATTTTTTTTTGCCCTGGCTGCTGGGGTGACATACCATACACACCATGCCTCATCTGCAGCCAATCACTGGCCTCAGCAGTGACATCCAATATGCTGCTGAGGCCAGTGGTTGGCTGCACAGTGACCTTTGTGCACAGAACTTTACCGCTGTGGCCAGGAACATATCGTCAGCGGCGTGGAGGATCGAGCATCGAGTAGAAAATGGTAAATGAGATGGGCCTACCGGCCTATCCCCTTCCCAGCCCACAATTTTAGACCTGATGTGAGCGGGGAAACGTCACAGATAGAGGTGCGACTAACCGTTGTGCCGCCATCTGCATCCGAAATTAGGTGTATTTCAGCATCATAAATGACCATCTAGGTGTACATGCTGTGGCTGCTGCATGCATGTTTCTCAAAACCCGTCCATCTTGAGTGGCCATTTGCAAAATGGGTTTGTGGGTAAGACAAAGGTATTATCTTCAAAACGTGCAGGCATTCAACCGCATGTGGCAGTCACGTTTTGAAGACTCCTGAGTCACTTTTGACCTTCCAAACAAGTGTTTCATGGCAGAAGACCATGACAGAACACTATCGCCATCAGTTACTAAAAAACACATTAGACACAAACATATTTTTAGGTAAATATGCTAAGTGGTCAAATGTAATTACTTAGCTGTGAGCTGTCTAATAAATTACATCATTGCTCAATTCCAGTTACTGAAAGAAAGGCATTCAGGCCGCTCCTCTGAGAACACCCTATGATTTATTGTTCTCAGCAGACATTTGATATGGGTTATCATTTCTTGGGAATCATGTGCAGTTGGAGGACTCATGCAACCTCATCACTTCTGAAAATCATCACTGCCACCTGATGGCCATATGTAATTGTCAGACCACAGAAGCAGATGTATTAACAAGCAAACTTTTTGTGCTGTGTTCACAGTGGTGATTTGCAAGTGACTGGCAGTGCTCATACCACATTCAGCACAGCACAGAAGGCCATTGGGAAGGACAACTTTACCCTTATTCCTGAAGGAACAAATGGCATCGAAGAAAGGATGTCTATCATCTGGGACAAGGCAGTGGTAAGAAACGAATGGTGCCAGTGTCTTACAGGGCAGGCACGTCCAATATTTATTTCTATTATTTCATTCATATCATACATGATATTCTGGTGAGTGTTGAGTACTGTGTTATAGCCAAGATCCTCAGAGTGTACAGCTGAGCTGCCAGTAAGACTGCTGCAGTCCTGCCCACCGCTGCTTGGCTTGTACACAGTTTGCTCAACAGCAGTCAGTGTAGGGAGAGGGAATATATTTTACGTCACATGGCTTTTTTTCTAATTTTTATAGTATGCCATAATAGATTTTTCATATACATTATGTGCCAGGACAGTTAAAGCCCAGTTGAGTAAGCCTACAGGTGACCTTGTAGACCTGATAATTACTGTACATACTGTATCTCAACCATCACACATTTCACAAAGAGACACGTATTATACACCTGACACCAAGCTGTCACCACTGGGATCATAGATAAGGCAGATCCTGGCAGTTTAACCCCTCAGATGCCGCAGTCAATAGCTACTGGAGCATATAAGTGGTTAGAGAAAGTGAGGGCGCTTCCTCTGTTCTCTGGTCAGCACACACTACCGCAATTGCAGGATGCCAGGTAGTTGGCATGGCAGCCAGGGTCTTTTGGAGGCTCCCCCTGGCTTGCTATGTGCACGCCACTATCACATCCTGTTAGAATGACTATGAACTGTAATACAGAAGTAGTATAAGCAATCATAAGGTCACAGGTTCAAGTACCAAAGGGGAAAGTTACAGTACAACAGATTTTTCCCTTGGATAGGGCCCTAGGGATACTACTAATATTCAGAACAAAATGGTCACACGACCAAAACAAACCCACTACGGGTTTTATCCTCATCTTTTTAGCACTAAAACTTAGCTTTTCTTTGAACTCATTAAACAACAAAAATATATATACAAGTGCCCAAAACAAAAGGAAATTATTAAAATTATCAGCTGGTTGCAGGGAGTGCCCTTATTTAGTATTGAATATCTGAATGTTTTTGAAGGGAGAGCAGTGATTGTCAGAGATATGCGTGTGTGATTGTAGAGTATAGCCTGTAATGATGCTTTGCTTTGATTTGTTATTGTCTCGATGGCTTTTTACTACTGTGGCTGTGGCTCACCCCATGGGTGATTACTTTAAATAAATCCTGTAGCTAGATGGCAGTGTCTTGTCTGGTATTTTATTTGCGATCTCTTACACCTCAGAGGTAGCTACTGTGTTGTGCACTTTACACAATTCACACTAAGTACCACCAATTCACACTGCCTGTATCAGGTAAATATAGCTCTATTTATTTCCAAAATCCGAAGCAGTATTCTATGGCTATGGCTGCACTTTAGAGTATTATGCAGACCTTTCATTCATTTCAGCGCTGCTTGTATCACACAGCTGCTGACTTTAGGACCTGCTAGTGCCATATTTGTTACTTCCTTGATACTATATTCCGATACAATGTTGCTGATGAGTATAGATTCACCACATACACACATCTCATCCGTCTGTCACTGCCTTCTAGAAACTCTCCCTGTACTTCACTCACGCACACTTTGAAAAATCGGTCCCTGCTCTGCCAGCTTGAACTAAAACACAAGCTCTACCCCTCCTGACATGTTTTGCTGCTAGTGCAGCTTCATCAGGGGAGACGGGGATTAACATGTCATCATAGTGAAGGACATGAAAATGAAACCCTAAAAACAATGAAGGAATTTAATTGTTTTTGACACTCCCAATTTTTAGTTATACAGTTCACCTGATGTTCTACCTGATGTTATACAATTCACCTGATTCACCAATTCACCTGATGTACCTCAAAATGGTTCCGCTAAAATTCAACTTGTCCTGCATAAGACAAGCTCTCAAATGGTTATGTCGATGGAAAAATAAAAAGTTATAGATTTTGAAGTGCAGAGCTCAAAAGCAAACAAAAAAGCATTACCAAACTAGGCTGCATCCTTTTGGAGTTAAAATAGACCCCTCTTTACCTAATTGGTTGAGTACAGACTGTGTGGCACCATGTTTCCTTTCCAAGTTTCTTTGCTGGTGGCAGATTCCCCACAGAAAAAAATATGACAGACCAAATGTAAACAGAAAAATATAACATATCCTATTGTTTTTTATCAGGCTTCAGGCAAAATGGACGAAAACCAGTTTGTTTCTGTAACCAGTACCAATGCTGCCAAGATCTTCAACCTGTATCCCAGGAAAGGAAGAATAGCTGTGGGCTCAGACAGCGACTTGGTCATCTGGGATCCAGACGCAGTGAAAATTGTTTCTGCAAAAAATCATCATTCAGTAAGTATCATGAGCCCATTGTCAGGCGTGGTCATTTCCTAACATGTAGAGTAGATAATGACTAGAGGTAATTTACTGTGTCATTGAAATCTTGGCTTTTTATATGTAAGTGATCTCATTGTATGACATCATGTATTGGAGCTGTAAAGCAGCAGGGGTAGTAGGCCAAGAATGACTGAACCATATAATAAATAATCCAGCTCCTGTAATCCCACAATATATCTGGTAAGTTTCTGTCTGTCTGTTCTTTATGAGCGACCAAACGGCTGGACCGATCTTCACCAAATTTGGCACACAAGTACATCAAGTGTCTGGGAAGCTTTTAGATCGGGTCTCGGCTCTCAGGGAGGTTCCTCAGTTATTCCCAAAAATGACCTGCATTAGCCAATAGAAGCCTGTAAGTCTTTCACTCATATCCCAACTGACATACACACAGTCACATGAACCTTATCAGCCAATAGAAGCTCGCAGGCCCTTAGTCTCCACATACACACAGTTTTACTCCAGGTTTCCATAACAACCCAGCCATTTTTCTTCACTGCTGTAGGTCAGCTTTAGGCTAGGGCGACTAGACGACAATAAGTCGCATGACACATAGGGCACAACTACACTGCTACAGGCATCCATCTTAGATGGATTTTTTGCAACTGTCGTGTCACAGTCACAGCATGTCGCAGTGCGACACCATAGCCTATCATTATAAAAATTGTTCCGCGACATTGGTACAACAAAATTTTGCGCGACACATGTCGTCATATAGCCCTAGCCTTAAAGGATCAGAGCGCTGTGGAGGTCACTGTTAAGGGGCAGGGGCCACTATTTAAGGGGCAGCTGTTGTGGAGGTCACTGTTAAAGGGGCGGGCACTGTGGAGGTCACTGTTAAGGGGGCAGGGGCCACTATTAAAGGGGCAGATGCTGTGGAGGTAACTGTTAAGGGGCAGCTGCTGTGGAGGTCACTGTTAAAGGGGTGGGCACTGTGGATGTTACTGTTAAGGGGGCAGACTGCTGTGGAGGTCACTGTTAAAGGGGTGGCCACTGTGGAGGTCACTGTTAAGGGCGAAGAGGCAACTGTTAAAGGGGCGGTCACTGTTAAGGTGCAGGGGCAACTATTAAAGGGGCATCTGCTATGGAGGTCACTGTTAAAGAGGCAGGCACTGTGGAGGTCACTGTTAAGGGGGCAGGGGCAGCTGCTGTGGAGGTCACTGTTAAAGGGGCGGGCACTGTGGAGGTCACTCTTAAAGGGACGTTCACTGTGGATATTACTGTTAAGAGGGCAGGCTGTTGTGGAGGTCACTGTTAAAGGGGAGGGCACTGTGGCAGTCACTGTTGAGAGGGCAGGGGCAACTATTAAAGGCGCAGCTGCTGTGGAGGTCACTTAAGTCAGCAGGGTACTGTGAGGTCACTGTTAAGGGAACAGGGTACTGTGGCAGTCACTGTTATAGGGACAGGTGCTGTGGAGGTCTCTGTTAAGGGGGCAGGGAGCAGTGGAGGTCACAGATAAGGGGACGGTCCCCTATTGAGGTCAGTGTTTAGGGGAAGGGTGCTGTATAGGTCACTGTTAAGGGGGTGGGCCCCTGAGGAGGTTAAGAGAGTGGGGTGCTGTGTAACTCACCGTTAAAGGGGCGGGCTGCTGTGAAGGCCAAAGTTAAGGTCATGGGCTGCTGTGGAGGTCCCATTTTAAGGAAGCAGGGCACTGTGAGGGGTTCGGTGTTATGGGGTGAGGGGCTGTGGAGTTCACTGTTAAAGGAGTGGGTTGCTGTAGAGGTCACTGTTATGGGGAACACTATTAATATCTTTTAACGACACAGAAACATTAAATAAAATAGATGAAATATACTCGTGGGAAGCTGAGTCCTTCTGCTAGTATATCATAATTTTATTTTTATGGTTACAGTGTTAAAACCAATATAGAATATTGCTTGTTTGCAATAAGTGGTTTGTATAATCAAGCATTTAATCATCCAATGATCAGCTAACGCTCGTTCATTGGCTGCTGAGCATCCTCCATCAGTATAAAAGATGCCCGATTATCGGCAGCACTTCTCTCTTTGTAATCGGGGATGTGCTGACGATAATGAATAGAACTAAATGAGAGAGGAACAAATCACTCCTCCCGCATTCTGTCTAGATTGGCCTGTGTAATAAGCCCGGTGCGACCAAGCACCGATGGATCCATCGGCGCTAGCAATGCCCATACATCGGACATTTAGTGGGATTTGACAGGTTTTCACCGAGTAGAATAGCAGCTTGTATGCATATTACATGTTCTGTCAGCCTAAAATAATAGGAACGTGATTGGGAGGCATAGCCAGTTTGCCCTTGGTTATGGTTTCTGAAGGTGATTATTTAAGTATGTAGAAGAAGAGCTGCATCTTTTGTGCAGTGTGTTAACCATCTGTTTTAAATGGGTCTCTTATGACAACAACCCCTAGGACATATGACATCACAGCAAGGATCCCCCACTTGGTGCCCCCTTTAGGAGCTCTGTATGATGGTCTCCATTCTGGCAGATTCATGTCACTGTCGTATTACATGGACAGTGACTACCATATTTCACTACATTTTCCCTTCAGTGGCTTTGGGTACTGGATGCTGGCTGTGGATTCCCCCATGAAGATCATCTGTTTGCTGGTGGTGATGAATGCAGGGTTGGGACACTCAATGGGGGACACATTTTGAAAGGGGTTGTCTCTGACCCTTTTAAGATCATGTAGAGAGTTTATTTACATGCCAGTGAAGGACCGATATCCCATAGAAAAATGGTAGTGAGTTGTCATGTTTGAGCTGCTAATCATAACTGTAATAAGCCTTGTACCGACCCCTCTTGAGAACCTGCCATATTAGAGGGCTTTGCCGCGGCAGGCAGAAGGGTTTATAGTCGTCAGTCTTGGAACTGTTTAATAACAGTAAGATCAAACTTATGCTATGTTATGTGTTATAGGATGCAGAATATAATATCTTTGAAGGCATGGAGCTACGAGGAGCACCCCTGGTAGTTATTTGCCAAGGCAAGATCATGATGGAGGATGGTACTTTACATGTGACCCAGGGAACAGGACGTTTTATCCCTTGTATTCCATTTTCGGACTATGTGTACAAGCGAATCAAAGCCAGGGCTAAGGTAAGATTATTGTATTTCTATTATATTATGTATTAGTGTTTTTTTGTTTATTAGCTCAGTATAATGAAACATTGCTTACTTCAAAGGAAAGTGTTATTATGCTTTTGAAATTTCTTATAGTTTTATATTTATTTCATGAGGATATTTTTTATAACCTGGTACTGTTCCTTTTAATGACATTCCTGCCAATTTTTATATAGCTAATCTCATCTCAATGTAAACATGATGTGCCCCAAAATGCATTTCTTACACATGCACTTAAACTCTTTATCAGAGACCTAAACTAAATAAAAATGTAATAATAATGACACATTAAAATGTGTGAAACCCAAACTAATTAAAGGGAGTCTGTCACCACATTTGGCCATTATAGACCATTTACATAGCGTTCTGGCTTAACTTTAGAAGACTTAAACAGTACCTTTGTTTCCTCCTTCTGTGGTTCCCCTGCGGCAAAAACAAAGTTGTACTAATATGTAAATGAGGGCTCGCAAAAGCCCAGGGGTGGTGTTAACTTCTTTGGAGCCCAGGCTGCTCATCCTCTTTTCCTAATTTCCCCGCCCCAGCCTGTGCCTGTGCCCGCCCTTTTCTTCTGTTACGTCCTCCTCCTTTCCCCGTGAAATCCTGCGGCTGTGCTCTGCCTCGCTTGGCCGGGGCATGCGCACTGCGATGCTCCAGCCAACGGTGCGAACCCAGCTGCAAGGAGGCCGTTGGCCGGAGCATGCCCCGACCAAGCGAGGCAGAGGGCAGGATCTCACGGGGAGAGGAGTAGAGAAGGGCGGGCAGAGGCAGAGGCTGGGGTGGGAAAATTACCAAAAGAGGATGAGCAGTCTGGGCTCCAAAAAAGTTAACGCCGTCCCTGGGCTCTTTCGAGCTCTCATTTGCATATCAATAATAGTACGTTTTTGCCGCAGGTGATCAACAGATGAACGCTACAAAAGTACCATTTGATTCTTCTGCAGTTATGCCAGAATGCTATGTAAGCGGCCTATAATCTCCAAATGTGGTGACAGACTCCCTTTAACAGTATCATAGACGAGAAATTTGAAATTAGTTTATATATGTGCAGACAGTGATGCATTTGGTGCTTTGATATGTGCAGACAGTGATGCATTTGGTGCTTTGGGATCCACTCAAAAATCACTGTGGATCTCTATGATGGCAGTGTAGCTAACAATAATTTGCCATTGTGCTACCAAGGGTTTCCCACCTCCACAAATTTTAAGATTGATTGGATAGACCAACTGCTGATAGGTGGCATTTCTACCCTAAGCCCTTTTGAATAGTTTACCAGGCACAGTGTAGTATAGGATTTTGATGTGAGAAGACCTTAGGTGGCCTAGCACCTTACAGGGGGCTTGTATATATAGCCGTAATAGACCCACATAACTGCAACTGTCGATTGTAGTTTACAGCTAAGGCAGATGTAGCTTTGGCCATATTGTTGGGACCTACCTGGGTAGACAAGGGGTAGAAAGAGCAGTGTTTCTTTAGTGTTACTTTTATATAACCCAGTGCTGTGTCTTTTAGATTGTATGATCCAAGTACATTAATTGTTTCTCCGCAGATTGCAGATTTACATGCTGTGCCCCGGGGTATGTATGATGGACCAGTCTTTGATTTATCATCAACTCCTAAAGCTGGCACTCCAGCAGGCTCTGCTAAGGGCTCTCCAACCAGGCAGACTGCACCAGTCCGAAACTTGCACCACTCTGCATTTAGTCTAGGTGGTATGTATATAATAAATGCTTGTATATAAAAGCAATGTGATTAAAGTAATTGCACGATCCTATGAAACACTCACGTAAAAAAAAACTTTTATAGTGTAGAACAGGGGTCAGCAACCTTCGGCACTCAGGCAACTACAATTTCCAGCATGCTCCGTTTATTTATATGAGAGTTCTGAGAAGACTAAGTATGCATGCTGGGAGTTGTAGTTCCACAACAGCTGGAGTGCCAGAGGTTGCCTACCCCTGGTGTAGAATGTTGATTTTATTGAAGGAATTTTCCAGTACATATTTGAAAATATCTCTTTTCTGGTTGGGTGAAAGGGATGATGGCAGAAAACTGTGCGAGTATCCAACTTGACAATAGTTTCTATTAATGGCAAGTGCTGGAGGAAATCATTATTGCCTGGTACCACCCTCTTCCAGGGTGGGCAATATGAACAGAAGTGGTTAATGGTTCCAGATTTATGTGCATCTTTGGACACAGTTACAGGAAGCGTCCTGCGCCCATATAAATAACACCATGGGTGCCCATAAGAATAGTGTCCTAAGATCCCAGTAACCTAGCTGCTGTTGTGCCTGCATGGTTTATACTTAAAAAACTGGGACAGATTTATTATTGCAAGTTTGACAGAATTCACCACTTATATTTATGGTTTTAGACACTGTTGCCATGACTGACAAGGGGTAGGGTATAACAGAAAGTGGGCATGACTTGGTATGAAAGGGACGCGGCATAAGATGTGACAGTGTATGCCAAAATTGTGCCAGATTCTGGTGCAAAGTAAGCCAATTAATAGGTAGCATAAAGTTAGACTAGACTGTCTAAAGGTGCACCAGATTTATCATCCAGCCTGAGCCCCTTTAGACTGCCCAGTCTAGTCCATGGGGTAGCAATCTGGCACTCCAGCTGTTGTGAAACTGCACCTCCCAGTATACACGCTTACTCTTTTGTTCTGGGAACTCCTATAGAAGTGGATAGTCACGTTTCACATCTGCGGCCATCCTCTCCGGCAAGCTGTTCCGGCATAGAACATGAACAGTTCTCCGGATCTAGTATTGCAGAACTCTGACTATAATAGGGTCCGGCAGACATCTAGCCACTACCTGGCAAATATGCTAGGAATCAGTTGGACAGAAACTTTTGCATGCAACGTCTGTCCAGCCGATTCCTGGCATTCTAGGCTGGAACAGGCTGCCGGAGAGGAAACTAGCCTTTGACAGAATTAGTAAATCTGCCCAGGTGTGTCTACATTTGCCAGGTGCACATGCCATCCTGTTCTGTTTGCATCAGACGTGTCCTCCTCTTCCTGCAAGTTACAGCTTCTTGCTCAATACTTTTTAATGAAGTAGCTCACTATATACTTAATGTTGGCATAAAACATTTTATTAGTGCATGAAGTGTAATAATGTCTGAAACAGAACTCGTTATAAAACGTGAAAGCGTTGGTATTTGATTTACTGATGTTGGCAGTGCTCTTCATATCAAAGCTAAGGACAGGATTTCTCACGCTGATTAAACACCTAATATTTCAATATGCTGTCTTCACAGGAAGCCAGGCAGATGAGAGCGGCGTACGTTCTGCTAGCAGGAGAATTGTAGCTCCCCCTGGTGGACGCTCCAATATAACATCTCTCAGTTAAACAACCAAGAGCCATAAGAGAGTGGGAGACAACCAAATGGTACAATTGGTATTTAAGAAAGAAGAAGCTCCTATAAATTAAAATTGAAGTGACGTTCAAGCTGAAGAATTCTTAACCTTCAGGCCTTATGTTTTACAATTGATTTTTGCTACCTAGCTTTAAAAGTGTCGCTGTTTTATTTCTTCGTAATTGCATAGCCTTAATTTTCAACCAGTGCATGCAGTTCAGTGAGGTGCAGTTTTCCGAGGGTGTCTGGAAAGGGTCCATTCTCCTGTGGTTATTTTATGATTTTTTATGATGAGGCATTGAACACAGATATCAGTTGGTTAAATTCATTAGTTGTGGAAAATTCTGGATCTTCTGTTAACAAGCTTTTCTGTTTTTATACAAGAATTGCAATAAAATGGAGGTCCCACCTAATGTTCTATCGTCCTGTGTCTTACTCTACATGTTTTACATTTTGCAGTTTACATATAGTAAAAAAAATGTTGTATATCAGGTCTTTGTGGATGAGAATAAACCTTTTTATTGATAGGAGTGTGAAAAAATGCAATGCATATCCGTTCTTTACGGATCCATTTAGTGGACCGATAATCACATATGGCCGAGTGCATGAGACATTCTAATATGGCGTTTTTACAAATCTGTACCTTTTCTGTGATCCGGTTTAGCTCCACATGACCCTATTGCACTTCCACCACATTCAACATGCAATGTATCCTTGCAGTTACCACCTAGAATGTAAAAAATACTAGCAGAAGGACCCAGCTTCGCACAGGTATATTTGATTTTTAGAAGATTTTTTTTTTGGCACAAGTTAGTGGAAATTGACTTTTTTTTTTTCTTACAAATTCTCATATTCCACTAAGTTGTGACAATTTTTTTTTTTTTACATGAACTCACCATACCCCTCATACCCACCATACTGTATCTCTGTACTCAGGAGAAGTAGGGCAATGTGTTTTGGGGTAAATTTTTATATATAACCATGCTGGGTGTGAGAAATATCTTTGTAAATGACAACTTTTTACATTTTTTTATACAAAGTTGTCAATTTACAGAGATATTTCTCTCACCCAGCATGGGTATATGTAAAAATACACCCCAAAACACATTGCCCTACTTCTCCTGAGTACGGCGATACCACATGTGTGACACTTTTTTGCAGCCTAGGTGCGTAAAGGGGCGTAAAGTCCAACAAGTACCTTTAGGCTTTACAGGGTTGCTCACAATATAGCCCCACCCAAAATGCCAGAACAGTAAACACACCACACAAATGACCCCATTTCGGAAAATAGACACCCCAAGGTATTCACTGAAGGGCATAGTGAGTCCGTGGGAAATTTTTTATTTTTTTTGCCAGAAGTTAGCAGAAATGGAGACTTTATTATTATTATTTTTTCATCAGAAAGTGTCATTTTCCGCTAACTTGTGAAAAAAAATTAAATCATACATGCCCCTCCGCGAATACTTTGGGGTGTCTTCTTTCTAAAATGGTGTCATTTGGGGGGTATTTATACTATTCTAGCATTCTAGCACCTGAAGAAACATGACAGGTGCTCAGAAAGTCAGAGCTGCTTCAAAATGCGGAAATTCACTTTTTTGCACCATAGTTTGTAAACGCTATAACTTTTACCCAAACCAATAAATATACACTTATTGCATTTTTTTTTTTAATCAAAGACATATAGAACAATAAATTTTGAGAAAAATGTATATAGAAATGTATTTTCTATGGACCATGTGATTGGACCATGTGATGTGACGTCATCACAGGTCCTTTAGATCTTAGCTGATGCTGGAAAGAGAAGACAGATCGCGACTACGCAATCAAGTGGCTAAGGTAAGTTAACTTTTATTATTTTTAACCCCTTCCTCTTCATTTTACAATGCATTCTTTATTAAGAATACTAATATTTCCCCTTATAACCATGTTATAAGGGAAAATAATAAATTCTCCAGAAGACCCGAAACCGGAATTCAGTGATGAAGTCCGGCTTCGGGTTGGGTACCAAACATGGCGATTTTTCTCACGCGCGTGCAAAACGCATTACAAACGTTTGCACCCGCGCGGGAAAAACACGCATATTCCCGCAACGCACCCGCCTCTTATCCGGGCGTCAAACATGACGCCCGTGTGAAAGAGGCCTTAGGGCCAGATTTATCATTAGCTAAAGTCACTTTAATGGAGTGAAAAAGTCCCAAAAAAATAAGCAATCGGTAAAATTGCGCATTTTTTTGCAACTTTTTCAAGCTCTGTACTAAGCTCTCCAGTTTTGTGAACGTGGGCGTGTTGTCTTATGTAAATGAATCTCTAGACATATTTACTATTGCAACCTTTTAAAAAGTAGCAAAAAAATGCGCAATTTCACTCCAGGAGGGACCATGCTTATCTTATCCGAATTTTTTATAGAACATGCAACTTTTTTGTAAAGACGTGCGACTTTTGTAAAGCCGCTTACTGAAGGATAAACTGCTACCGTCAAACCACATTTATCACATTATTAATTGACCATTAATAAATCTGACTGAGCCAAAAGTGACTTTGGGCAGATGTAAAAGTGGAGTAAGATGTAAGTGTAATGATAAATCTGGCCCTTAAGCTTTTGAACCTATATACTTAGTTGATACCTGATGAGAAGCTGCTGTGTAATTTACTCACTGATATATCACTGACATATTCTGCAGAGCATTACAGACATTATCATCACATGTCCCCAATGGAGATCACAATCTAAGTTCCCTAGCAGTACATCTGTGGGAGAACATACAAACTCCATTCAGATGTTGTCCTTTGTCGGGTTTAAACCTAAGAGCCCCAGCATTGCAAGGCACCAGTTCTAACTAGAGATGAGCGAACCCGGTGAAGTTCGGGTTAGGGGCCCGAACAACAAACCCGGACCCTATTAAAGTCTATGGGGACCTGAACTTCACTGTATTATTTTCCGTTATAACAAATAATTAAAAAAAAAACTCAGCTCATCCACTTGATCGCACATGTATCCTCTTCTTTCTTAAGGACCTGCGATGGCGTCACCACGCTCACCACGTTGGTGAGCGCGGTGATGTAATCGCAGGACCTGCTGAATGAAGATATAAGATCGGGTTCACTCAACCCTAGCGCTAACTATTGAGCTACCATCATGCCCATCTATCTGATTTTAGGGAGCCACAATATTTTCTGCATAGAAGCACATGCTACAAATGTAAATCCCAAGCTCAGACTTAGTTGCCTCAGTAGCATCCTTGATAGAAATTGTAGTGTTTAAAGGAATACTAAATGTAGAAAATGCACAAATAAATTTAAAACTTATCTAAGCACTTCCTTTCTCCTCCCCTGTACCCCTATTTTGTGTATGTACAGTTAGGTCCATATATATTTGGACACTGACACAAATTTGGTTTTTATTACCTGTTTACTAAAACATATTCAAGTTATAGTTATATAATGGACATGGACTTAAAGTCCAGACTTTAAGCATTAATTTGAGGGTATTCACATTAAAATTGGATAAAGGGTTTAGGAGCTTCAGCTCCTTTACATGTGGCACCCTGTTTTTAAGGGACCAAAAGTAATCGGACAATTGATTTAAAGGCTATCTCATGGGCAGGTATGTGTAATTCCTTCATTATTTCATTCTCAATTAAGCACATAAAAGGACTGGAGTTGATTTGAGGTGGGGTGTTTGTATTTTGAAGATTTTGCTGGGAAGTAAACATGCGGTCAAAGGAGCTCTCCATGCAGGTGAAACAAGCCATCCTTCATCTGCGAAAACAGAAAAAACCCATCCGAGAAATTGCTACACTATCAGGAGTGGCAAAATCTACAGTTTGGTACATCCTGAGAAAGAAAGAAAGCACTGGTGATCTCAACAATACAAAAAGACCTGGACACCCACGGAAGACAACAGTGGTTGATGATCGCAGAATAATTACTATAGTGAAGAGAAACCCCTTCACAACAGCCAACCAAGTGAACAATACTCTCCAGGATATAGGCGTATCAGTATCCAAATCTACTATAAAGAGAAGACTGCATTAATGTAAATACAGAGAGTTCTGCATGGTGAAAGCCACTCATAAGCCTCAAGAATAAGAAGGATAGATTGGACTTTGCAAAAAACATCTTAAAAAACCAGCAGACTTCTGGAAGAACATTCTTTGGACAGATGAAACCAAGATCAACTTCTACCAGAATGATGGAAAGAAAAAAGTATGGCGAAGGCATGATACAGCTAGGGTGGCCAGATGTCCGTTTTTAGGCCAGACGGTCCAGTTTTCTGGCTCCTTGTCCTCTGTCCGGCGCAGTGCCTGGACGGACACAGGGATGTCCACCCTTTCAGTAGCTCACGGTCAGAGAGAAGCACTGTGCTATCTGAGCGTGAGCTGCAGTAACTGACTAAGGCTTCTCTCACCCCCAGTCAGTCACTAGAGTCGCAGACATGGCTCCCTGTGGCTGACTGAGGGGGAGAGAAGTGCATCAGGCTGCCCCCACTCACCTTCCTGTGTCATAGTTCTTGTTCTTCCCGGACCTCCCCTGTGTTTTTATTGGCCTACAGTGGGGGCGTGGCTTCACGGAGGCGCGGCATAGCTCCATGAAGGTTTATGTCATTGTGAGGCCATCCTAGGTACAGCTCATGATCCAAAACATACCACATCATCTGTAAAACACGGCGGAGGCAGTGTGATGACTTGGGCATGAATGGCTGCCAGTGGCGCTGGGCCCCTAGTGTTTATTGATTATGTGACACAGAACAGAAGCCGCCAGATGAATTCTGGGGTTTTCAGAGACATACGGTGTGCTCAAATCCAGCCAAACTGATCGGTCAGCGATTTATAATACAGATGGACTATGAGCCAAAACATAAAGCCAAAACAACCCAGGAGTTTATTAAGGCCTCATGCACACGACCGTTGTTTGATTCCATGTCCGTTGCGTAGTTTTTCATGATTTTGTGCGGACCCATTGGTTTTCATGGGGTCCGTGGAAAACTCGGCAAATGCACAGTTTGTCCTCCGCGTCCGCGGTCCGTGATTCCAGTCCGTCAAAAAAATATAACCTGTCCTATTCTTGTCTGCGAAAAACTGTTCGCGGACCCATTCAAGTCAATGGGACCCTGAAAAAATGGGCCATCCGTGTGTCATCCGCGTTCCGCGTCTGCATTTTTTTGCAGATCCCTTGGCAGGCATTTGGCAAATTATCAGCCTGTCTTTTGGTAATAACTTTTGGGTCATGTCCGCTAAAAAAAACGGAAGTAACACGTAAACACAACGGAAGCAAAAACGGATCACGGAACAACGGAACCCCGTTTTGCGGACCGCAAAAAAATACTGTCGTGTGCATGAGGCCTTGAATGGACGAGTCAGTCACCTGATCTGAACCCAATAGAGCATGCATTTCACTTGTTAACCACCTCACGACCGCCTAACACACGGATGCGTCCAGGCGGCGGCAGGTTTGTTCCTCCTGGACGCATCCGTGCGTCATCTCGCGAGAGGCGAGATTTGCTGTGAACGCAGCGCACAGCTCGGCAGTGATACTACAGCCTGCCAGCTATGATCAATCGCTGGCAGGCTGTAGATGTAAAATAAATCGCATCAAACAGGTATATCAGACGCTGTTTTGTTAACAGCGTCTGATATACCTGCTACCTGGTCCTCTGGTGGTCCCATTTGCTGGGATCGACCACCAGAGGACCAGGTAGCTATGTAAAGTAGCACCAAGCACCACAATACACCCCGGTCACTTATTAACCCCTTGTTAACCCCTGATCACCCCATATAGACTCCCTGATCACCCCCCTGTCACTGATCACCCCCCTGTAAGGCTCCATTCACATGTCCATATGTGTTTTGCGGGATCGTGGATCCGCAAAACACGGACAACGGCAATGTGCTTTCCGCATTTTGCAGATCCGCACATTGCCAGAACTATATAGAAAATGCCTTTTCTTGTCCGCAATATTTTCGCGGAACGGAAGTGCAGACCCGGAAGTGTGGATCCGCAATTCCGGATCCGAGTGGGACAAAGTCTGTCCCCATAGAAATGAATGGGTCCGCAATTCAGCCAGGGCAGTACAAGCACTTCACATGTGACCCCATTTTAGAAAGAAGACACCCCAAGGTATTCCGTGAGGGGTATGGTGAGTTCATGTAAAATTTTATTTTTTGTCACAAGTTAGTGGAATATGAGACTTTGTAAAAAAAAAATATATATATATATATATATATATATATATCAATTTCCCCTAACTTGTGCCAAAATTATTTTTTTTCTGTGAACTTACCATGCCCCTCACGGAATACCTTGGGATGTCTTCTTTCCACAATGGGGTCACATGTGGGGTTTTTATACTGCCCTGGCATTTTAGGGGTCCTAAAGCGTGAGAGTCCAAATGCGTAAAAATGCCCTGTGAAATCCTAAAGGTACTCATTTGAATTTGGGCCCCTTTGCGCATCTTGGCTGCAAAAAAGTGTCACTCATGTGGAATCACCGTACTCAGGAGAAGTAGGGCAATGTGTTTTGGGGTGTATTTTTATATATACCCATACTTTGTGTCAGAAATATCTCTGTAAACGACAACTTTTTAAATTTTTTTATACAAAGTTGTCAATTTACAGAGATATTTCTCTCACCCAACATAGGTATATGTAAAAATACACCCCAAAACATATTGCGCTACTTCTCCTGACATCACGGCAGGTCCTTCATCCAACATTGGATGAAGGACCTGCCGTGATGTCACAGGATCACATGGGTCACATGGTCCACTCAAATGCTTCTATGATTGGACCATGTGACCCTGTGACGTCACCACAGGTCCTCAAGCATCCAAACTATCAAGAGAGAAGACGTTCTGGGGCTCTGCGCGTACAATGGGAGAAAGGTAAGTTAACTCTTTATTATTTTTAACCCTTTAAAGCCCGGGGAACATTGCATTCTGTAATTAGAATGCGATTATTTTCCCTTATAACTATGTTATAAAGGAAAATAATAACGATCGGGTCCCCATCCCGATCGTATCCTAGCAACCATGCGGGAAAATCGCAACGCATCCGCACATGATTGCGGATGCTTGCGATTTTCCCGCATCCCCATTCACTTCTATGGGGCCTGCGTTGCGTGAAAATCGCAGAATATAGAACATGCTGCGATTTTCACGCAACGCAAAAGTGATGCGTGAAAATCACCGCTCATGTGCACAGCCCCATACAACTGAATGGGTCAGGATTCAGTGCGGGTGCAATGCGTCCTCCTCACGCATTGCACCCGCGCGGAAAACTCGCCCGTGTGAAAGGGACCTTAGGTTTTAAAGGGCTGCTCACAATTTAGCCCCGCCCAAAATGCCAGAACAGTACAAACGCCCCACAAATGACCCCATTTTGGAAAGAAGACACCCCAAGGTATTCGTTGAGGGGCATATTCAGTCCATGAAAAATTGAACTTTTTGTCACAAGTTAGCGGAAAGGGAGTCTTTGTGAGAAAAAACAATAAAAAATAAATTTCCGCTAACTTGTGCCAAAAAAAAAAATCTTCTATGAACTTTCCATGCCCCTCACGGAATACCTCACGGTCCTGGCATTTTAGGGGCCCTAAAGCGTGAGAAGAAAAATTCGTAAAAATGCCCTCCTAAAAGGTACTTATTGGAATTTGGGCCCCTTTGCGCACCTAGGCTGCAAAAAAGTGTCACACGTGGTATCGCAGTACTCAGGAGAAGTAGGGCAATGTGTTTTGGGGTGTATTTTTACATATACCCATACTGGGTGAGAGAAATATCTCTGTAAACTGACAACTTTGTATACATTTTTTTTAAAAAGTTGTCGTTTACAGAGATATTTCTCACACACAGTATGGGCATATGTAAAAATACACCCCAAAACACATTGCTCTACTTCTCCTGAGTACGGCGATACCACATGAGTGACAATTTTTTGCAGCCAAGATGCGCAAAGGGGCCCAAATTCCAACGAGTACCTTTAGGATTTCACAGGGCATTTTTAGGCATTTGGATTCTCACGCTTTAGGGCCCCTAAAATGCCAGGGCAGTATAAATACCCCACAAGTGACCCCATTTTAGAAAGAAGACACCCCAAGGTATTCCGTGAGGGGCATGTCGAGTTCACAGAATTTTTTTTTTTTTTGGCACAAGTTAGCGGAAATTGATATTTTTTATTTTTTTTTATTTTTTTTACAAAGTCTCATATTCCACTAACTTGTGACAAAAAATAAAATTTTACATGAACTCACCATACCCCTCACGGAATACCTTGGGGTGTCTACTTTCTAAACTGGGGTCACATGTGGGGTATTTATACTGTCCTGGCATTTTAGGGGTCTCTAAAGCGTGAGAAGAAGTCTGGAATCTAAATGCGTAAAAATGCCCTGTGAAATACTAACCCTGGGTTCAGACCTGAGCGTTCTAAAAACGCACGTTTTACGCGCGTTTTTGTCGCGCGTATTTCAGCGCGTTTTTGCAAATAGGAAACGCGCGTAAAACGCGCGTTCTTGTGATTGACTACTGTGGTGTCAATCACAAAACGCGCGTCAAACGCCCCAAAAGAAGCTCAAGTACTTGTTTATGCGTTGGGCATTTTACAGCGCGTTCAAACGCGCTGTAAAACGCTCAAGTGTGAACCACTCCCATAGGGATGCATTGGTTTTAATCTGTTGAGCGTTTTACAGCGCGTTTGAACGCGCTGTAAAACGCTCAGGTGTGAACCCAGGGTAAAGGTACTCATTGGAATTTGGGCCCCTTTGCACACCCAGGCTGCAAAAAAGTGTCACACATGTGGTATCGCCGTACTCGGGAGAAGTAGGGCAATGTGTTTTGGGGTGTATTTTTACATATAACCATGCTGGGTGTGAGAAATATCTCTGTAAATGACAACTTTAAAAAAAAAATTATACAAAGTTGTCAGTTTACAGAGATATTTCTCTCACCCAACATGGGTATATGTAAAAATACACCCCAAAACATATGCCTACTTCTCCTGAGTACGGCGATACCACATGAGTGACACTTTTTTGCAGCCTGGGTGCGCAAAGGGGCCCAAATTCCAA
This sequence comes from Bufotes viridis, assembly GCA_033119425.1. Classification (NCBI taxonomy): domain Eukaryota; kingdom Metazoa; phylum Chordata; class Amphibia; order Anura; family Bufonidae; genus Bufotes; species Bufotes viridis. The sequence goes on from CM065590.1 coordinate 306,344,105, forward strand.
CGAGTACCTTTAGGTTTTACAAGGCTGCTCACAATTTAGCCCCGCCCAAAATGGCAGAACAGTAAACACACCCCACAAATGACCCCATTTCGGAAAGTAGACACCCCAAGGTATTCACTGAGGGGCATATTGAGTCCGTGGGAGATTTTTTATTTTTTTTTGCCAGAAGTTAGCAGAAATGGAAACTTTATTATTATTTTTTTTCCTCAGAAAGTGTCATTTTCTGCTAACTTGTGAAAAAAAATGAAATGATACATGAACTCACCATGCCCCTCCGCGAATACTTTGGGGTGTCTTCTTTCTAAAATGGTGTCATTTGGGGGGTATTTATACTATCCTGACATTCTAGCACCTGAAGAAACATGACAGGTGGTCAGAAAGTCAGAGCTGCTTCAAAATGCGGAAATTTACTTTTTTAAACCATAGTTTGTAAACGCTATAGCTTTTACCCAAACCAATAAATATACACTTATTGGATTTTTTTTTATCAAAGACATGTAGAACAATAAAGTTAGAGATAAATTTATATAGAAATGTATTTTTTTTTTTATTTTACTACAGAAAGTAAAAAATGTAATTTTTTTGAAAAAATTTCGGTCATTTTTGATTAATAGCAAAAAATGTAAAAATGTCAGCAACAATGAAATACCACCAAATGAAAGCTCTATTAGTAAGAAGAAAAGGAGGTAAAATTCATTTGGGTGGTAAGTTGTATGACGGAGCAATAAACGGTGAAAGTAGCGTAGTGCAGAATTGTAAAAAGTGGCCTGGTAATTAAGGGTGTTTAAGCTAGGGGGGCTGAAGTGGTTAAAGACTAAACTCCAGACAGAAAGGCTCACAAACAGCAACTGAAAACCGCTGCAGTAAAGGCCTGGCAGAGCATTACAAAGGAGGAAACACAGCGTCTGGTAATGTCCATGAGTTCAAGACTTCAGGCAGTCATTGCCAACAAAGGGTTTTCAACCAAGTATTCGAAATTATCATTTTATTTACAATTATTTATTTTGTCCAATTACTTTTGAACCCCTGAAATGAAGGGATTGAGTTTAAAAAAATGCTATCGTTCCTCACATTTTTATGCAATCATTTTGTTCAACCCACTGAATTAAAGCTGAAAGTCTGAACTTCAACTGCATCTGAATTGTTCTGTTCAAAATCCTTTGTGGTAATGTAGAGAACAAAAATTAGAAAAAATGTTGTATCTGTCTAAATATATATGGGTCTAACTATATATATATATATATTAGGGATGTCCCGATACCGATACTAGTATCGGTATCGGGACCGATACCGGCATTTTCACGAGTACTTGTACTCGTAAAAATGCCGCCGATACCACTGCCGATACCGGAAGTTCCGGTTCGGCAGCGGCCATGTGTGTTTCATTAACCCTAACTTACTGTGCCCGTGATTACTAACTATTGTGCGCAGTCCCTCCATGCTCCTGCCCGCGCGCCTTCTGTAATCATAAAGTGGGCGGAGCGGGCAGGCAGGACATGAAGCGCATGGAGGAATCGGGCAGCTTGAGCTCTCAGTTCATCCATGCGCCTCATGTCCCGCCTGCCCGCTCCGCCCACTTTATGATTACAGAAGGCGCGCAGGCAGGAGCATGGAGGGACTGCGCGTGATAGTTAGTAATCACGGGCACAGTAAGTTAGGGTTAATGAAACACAATATAGCAGCTGCGGAGCCGGTGTATGAGTCAAGCTGCACTGGCCCCGACACTAATGGGGGATCTGTGGATGACATGTATATAGCATAAGATGCTATATATGTGTCATCCACATAACCCTAACAGTGTCATCCACAGATCCCCCATTACAGCCTCATCCACAGATCCCCCCATTACAGCCTCATCCACAGATCCCCCATAACAGTGATGTCCACAGGTCCCCCCATAACAGTGATGTCCACAGGTCCCCCATAACAGTGATGTCCACAGGTCCCCCCCATAACAGTGATGTCCACAGGTCCCCTGTCCCCCATAACAGTGATGTCCACAGGTTCCCCCATAACAGTAATGTCCACAGGCTCCCCCATAACAGTGATGTCCACAGGTCCCCCATAACGGTGGCGTCCACAGGTCCCCCATAACGGTGGCGTCCACAGGTCCCCCATAACGGTGGCGTCCACAGGTCCCCCATAACGGTGGCGTCCACAGGTCCCCCCATAACGGTGACGTCCACAGGTCCCCCATAGCGGTGCCATCCACAGATCCCCCATAACAGTGCGTCATCCACAGATCCCCCATAACAGTGCGTCATCCACAGATCCCCCATAACAGTGCGTCATCCACAGATCCCCCATAACGGTGACATCCACAGATCCTCCACAACAGTGTGTCCTCCACAGATCCCCCAAAAACAGATCCCCCTGGAGGCACATTGGTTTGAAAACACTATTATATTCCCATTTATTAATTTATTAACACTTGTACAAAGGAAAAGAAAAGCCGTTATTCATAGCAACCAAATTCCAGCTTTAATTTTTTTCATTGCTATCAGTAACTGCGGGGCTGTTTATACGAGGTATCGGTAATTGGTATCGGCGAGTACTTAAATAAAAGTATCGGTACTCGTACTCGGTCTTAAAAAAATGGTATCGGGACATCCCTATATATATATATATATATATATATATATATATATAAGAGATCTCTCTGTCTTCCAGGAGATCAGCCATGTTCCCTCTGTAAAACAACTGGCTGAACCAGGAGCCTCCCTTCTGTGCACTGTCGCTTTTGTAAGCCCCACCCTCCCAACCATTCCCTAGCTGAAAATGGAACAGATCAAGATTAAGACCTGTGCTTTCTGTAGGATTTGCACAATGCTTTGTTTCAGGATCATGCAGAGAATCCAACAAAATGACAAAAAATGGAGACAAGATTATCACCTGTTTAGGCCTCATGCACATGGACGTATTTTCTTTCCGTGTCTGTTCCATTTTTTTTTTTTGCGGACCGTATACCAAACCATTTATTTCAATGGGTCCACAAAAAAAAGGGAAATTACTCCGTGTGCATTCCGTTTATGTATGTCCGTTCCGAAAAAAATATAACATGCTCTATTATTGTCTGTATTACAGACAAGGATAGTACTGTTCTGTTAGGGGCCAGTTGTTCCGCAAAATACGGAATGCACATTTTTAGGGACCACAAAATATATACGGTGGTATGCATGAGCCCTTAGGCTGTATTCACATTACAGTTTCATTTTCGGTTCTTTAAATCCGTCAGAAGAACATAAAAAAAAACACTGGATCCTGTGCATCAGTTATTTATGCACATTTGGCATCCATTTGAGACACTTCAGTCTGAGATCCGTTTTTTTTTTTTTTTAGATGGAAAATAAGTACTGCATGCAGGACAGCAAGTTGACAAAGAGCCCTATTGTTCCATTATTCCCACTTGGAAATATACCCAAGCTGTCCAATTGCAGACAGTGTACGTTGAGCAGATATAAACATATAGGGGGCATTTATCAAGACATGCAGTTTTTTTCTACTTTTTGATTTCCCTTATGCAGCTGGATGATGCGCTAAAGTTACTTAGAGGCGCGGCACACCTCTCATAGATGTGTTGCATCCTTTCGCTGGCTATGTAACAGACTTCAGGAGGAGGCTGCCATAGATTTCTGTCTTTATCCACACCAGAAAACTGGCATGAATAAAGATAAATGTGCTGGCCCTGCTGTACTGCAATTGCCATCCCCTCTTTTCTCACTACTTCAGAAATATGGTATGACGGGGGAAAAGTTGCAAATTTTGCTCCAAAAATAGTACAACAACATCACAAAAGCGGTGTAAAAAGCATAGTAAATGCCCCCATAGTACTACTTACAGAGTAGCTACTGCAGTGCCAACATAAGTACCCCAGTCTTGCTGTTCCCCTAAAACATTGTTCCTTGACTCCAGTCCTCCGGGCCCGTCCGTTGGTCATGATTTTAGAATATCCCATAGAATGAATACCTGTGGTAAGTCCTGATACACTGACACTAATTATATCACCTGCTCATTACTTAGGAAATCCTGAAAACATGACCGGTAGTTGGACTCTGAGGACTGGAGTTGAGGAACACTGCCAAAAAATGTATTTTTTATTTTCCATGCCCTTCTCTCTGCCCCACTAACTCGAATTTGAACAGCCACTAGATGGTAATCTATACAGCACAGCCCTGGAAAATTCCACCAGGCAGAAGCAGTCTATGGTTCCTCAGATTGTGACATCCTGGAGTAATGCAATTTACCGGGTTTGTGTTATTTTAATTAAACTTAAACGAATTGTCCTAGATAAATAAAAATGTTGGCCAACCCGACAATCGGATGCCGTGCATGACATCCGCTGCGTGAATGAGAGCCAAGCCCCGTTCTGGACAGCAGAGACACGGAGTAGTAACAGGATTGATAATGCTCCGTGCCTCTCTGTGATCTTTTTACTAGAAAATCGCTGTGAAACTTTATCTCACTGGGATTTTGTAGTAAAAAGACCACAGAGAGGCACGGAGCATTATCAATCATATTACTACTCCATGTCTCTGCTGTCCGGAACGGGGCTTGGCTCTCATTGACGCTGAGGATGACACGCACGGCATCCGCTCGTGTGAAAGAAGCCTTACAATAAAAAATGTGACACACTCACCCCTTTCTCCATCACCGTTCTATGTGGCTGGTCCGGTATGACCTCGACTTTTTTTTTATAAACAGCAGTGATCACATGCTGGAATAGAATCAGTGTAGACCACCGTGTGGCAGCAGTGTTCCTCATACACAGGAAGTGCCAACAGTGTAGAGATTGTTTTAAAGCAGTGTTTCCCAACCAGTGTGCCTCCAGATGTTGCAAAACTACAACTCCCAGCATACCCGGACAGCCTTTGGCTGTTCAGGCATGCTGGGAGTTGTAGTTTTGCAACAGCTGGAGGCACACTGGTTGGGAAACACTGTTTTAAAGCATAAAAATGCCGATTTTATCACTCCCATCGTTTTCTAAGAAATCTGCTGTAATACCTCTATGTCACACTGAAAGTATATAACCCTAAACCTTTAAAACCTATTCTAATTCACAGAATGTTCTAATTCACAGAATGTAGTAGAGTAGAAAGGCTAAGGTGTCATGCATATCCATAAAAATACCCACAATTCTACTGTATACTTCCAATTTTATACACAGTTCTGTTTTTCTCATGGATTCATATATAGAAAAAATGTTTAAAAAAATGCCGCTTAACAGAGATATTCTTCACTTGAATCATTTCTTCTTTCTATGCCAGAATACGGTGACTAAAGAGACCGAAAACCATATAAACTAACACACTTTGTCCACAAGGTGGCAACAGTTTGCACGATATACATGAAGTCCATTATCTATGACAAAACGTGTTACACTTCATGTCTTCATGGAGCTACATTTTCAAAATTAGATCAGTTAGTTTCTGAATCTGCAAATCCGACCACATACATTGTGTATTCTTATAGCCAAAAATATAAAGGGAACATGTCATCACATACCTTGAAATAAAACCTTTTCAGTGTACAGATGAGCGCTTGTAAGATGAAAGAAACGCGCTGGTACCATGTTGATATATGGCCCCAATTTGGAGTAATAAGCCTCTGTAGTTTATGCAAATGAGCCCTAATGTGCAACCTGAAGCTCCATTCGGTTTTTGTAAAGGGTGATTTTATATGATTGGAATCTGGGCGGGCAGCCCTCATCCAGCAATGTTAATGTTTACTTTCTGCGCATGTACAGCCTTCCTATTTCTAGGCAGCCTGACCTACAGAAACTGCATGTCTAGGAGCGAACATTATGCTCCAGGCACATTGCTCCCTCTAACTAAGGGCTCATGCACACAATCGTATTTTCTATCCGTGTCCATTCTGTTTTTTTTTTTTTAGCAGACTGTATGCGGAACTATTTATTTCAATGGGTCCACAAAAAAAAAAATGGAAGTTACTCCGTGTGCATTCTATTTCCGTACGTCCGCATGTCCGTTCTGCAAAAAAATAGAACATGTCCAATTATTGTCCGCATAACGGACATTGATAGGACTGGTCTATTAGGGGCCAGCTGTACCGTTCTGCAAAATACGGAATGCACACGAAAGTCATCAGTATTTGGCAGATCTGTGTTTTTCGGACCACAAAATACATACGGTCGTGGCATGAGCCCGAAAGCCAATGCAACTGGGTTTCGGACTAGCCGACAGCTCCCCTTTAATCTTTTTAGTATACAGTTAAGATTAAAGTACACTTATCTATGAAACCATATAAACCTCTTACCATCATCGGGGCAGAGAGTTGTCCTTTACTTTCCATATTAATTACACAGTGAAGCATACAGTATCATATCACATGGTACACCAACATCATGTGGTGTCATATTATAGCAGAGGCAACGCTCATATTGACTTGACAATGCCTGTGCTAGTGGTGCAAATTACTTGTGCCCAGGAATCCACTTGAAAATAATCTATCATTAACGAGTGTCATAATGTCACTTCTAGGTGCAATATTCTGAGCTGGTTTACTTAATTTGTCCTGATAGTAAATGTTTCATTTAAATATATACAGGGGACTTGCAGCTTTGTTTAAAGGGGTTTGCAGAGTTATATTAACCCCTTCCTGACCCTGCCATTTTTTAGTCTTTGTTTTTTACTAACTGCCGTTTTGAATTACATTGAAAGTCAATGGGGAACGGATCCGTTTTCAAATGCACCATATTGTGTCATTGAAAACGGATCCGTCCCCATTGACTTACATTGTAATTAAAAACAGATCCGTTAGGCTCCGCCTCTTCAGACGGACACCAAAATGCTGCATGCTGCGTTTTGGTGTCCGCCTCCGAAACAGAATAGAAGCGGAACGGAGCCTAACTGATGCATTCTGAACGGATCCTTATCCATTCAGAATGCATTGGGGCTTAACTGAAACGGATCTCACAAACGGAATCCAAAACGCTAGTGTGGAAGTACCCTTAGCTTTTATCCACTATACATGTGTACTTGGCTGCCATCTAGTGGCCATAGTCGTATTTAGTTATATGTAAGGTTTCTATAGTTGTAATTCATATGCTCTGTGGCGGGTTAGCTCTCTTCCAGGGGTCACTCTCACAAGTATCTTCAGAGACAACCGGATTTAAGGTCCAAACACCGTGCTTTATTGTCACAGCAGCAAAACAAACATAACTAATACAAACCAAACACCTGCCCGGCTGGGCTCTAACTAAACAAGAAATATCCCCACCTCGCTTAAAGCACCCTTCACAGGCAGTTATAACATGCGGCATTCCCAGCCTTACAGTCCTGCACCCTTTCAGGCTATGGACTAACAAGTCCAGTACCTTTATTGGGGAAGTGTGGCTCAGCAGTCCTCCCGACTCTGGCCTCGTGACCCTTCAGCCCAGGCGTCATGGCGTCCCCCAATGTTCTGGCTACACCTAGTCGCGTGGCCCCTCAACTAGCCTGGCTAAGACCACACAGACAGAGCCAGTCCCAGGCCTCTGTCTACAACAAACACTCTCTCTCCCTGCCACACACAGGGAGGTGCTTTATGAGCCCTTGAGCACCTCTGCCTGGTCTCACCTGAGGTGGAATAATGGTGTGGACCGCGCTATCCACCCTTTCCTTGCCTCTAACCAGTGTGAGAACTGTCACTGTTTCACAGATCTTTATACTGTAACTCCTTATATTCGAGCTCACACTCTGTGTCTTTCAGTCTTTTCTTGTTTGTCAGACATGCATCACAGAGCTGGGGAGAGGATTGTCCTTTGACATCTATTAGCATTTCTCAAGGAAAATTCAATAAATTAGCTAAAGACATATCCATTGTATCTCTCTCTTGAATTCTACATAAAACTGGTGTCGCTAAGGGAATGCCTATAGCGAGTTCACTATATACCATTGCTTGTACAAAAGGTTGCCACTTACACTCAGAGACTTCTCTCATATACATTGTGGCATAGTAGTTTTGTTTTTATGGAGTTCTCGATGCAGTAAAACCAACCTGTTACCTTAACTCTCTGGGTCAGCAGAGATTCTCTTGTGTTTTAATACTTTGAAAAAAATTTAAACTTTGGATAACTTTATTTTTTTTCTATTCTGACCCCCATTAACTTTTTTACAGTTATGTCTATGGAGGGCTCTTTTTTGCAGGACAATCTGTTGCTTTCATTGATTTTATTTTGGGACGTGTATGACTTTTTGATCACTTGTAATTCAATTTTTTGGGGAGGTAAGGCAATGAAAAAAATGGCAAAATCAGCCATTTTGCTGATTTTTAATTTTTATATAATGCCGTTCACCATTTTGGATAAATATTTTCAACCAGTGGTTGCTAATGATCTTTACTTTTTATTGTTTATTTAATCTTTTAAATTGGAGAAATAGGGTGATTTAATTATATATACACACAGTGGGGAAAATAAGTATTTAATACACACGATTTTGCAAGTTTTCCCACCTACAAACAATTTATTGTAGGTACACTTCAACGGTGAGAGGCAGAATCTAAAAACAAAATCCAGACAATCACACTGATCACAAGATTTTCGATTGGGTTCAGGTCTGGAGACTCGCTAGACCACTCCAGGACCTTGAAATGCTTCTTACGGAGCAACTCCTTAGTTGCCCTGTGTGTCTCAGCTCATAGTCCCTTTAATACGATGCAGTCGTCCTGTCCCCTTTGCAGAAAAGCACCCCAAAGTGTGATGTTTCCACCCCTACAGTTGGGATGGTCTTCTTGGTGCACTCATCCTTCTTCCTCCAAACACGGCGAGTAGAGTTGATACCAAAAAGTTCTATTTTGGTCTGATCTGACCACATGACCTTCTCCCATGCCTCCTCTGGTTCATCCAGATGGTCATTGGCAGACTTCAAAGAGGCTTTATGTGCCCTGCAGGATTTTAAACCATGACGGCATAGTGTGTTACTAACTGTAATCTTTGAGACTGTGGTCCCAGCTCGCTTCAGGTCATTGACCAGGTCCTCCCATGTAGCTCTGATTCCTGACCTTTTCTCAGAATCATCCTTACCCCACAAGGCCAGATCTTGCATGGAGCCCCAGACCAAGTAAGATTGACAGTCATCTTGTGTTTTTTATATTTTCTAATAAATGTGCCAACAGTTGTTGCCTTTTCACCAAGCTGCTTGCCTATTGTCCTGTAGCCCATCCCAGCATTGTGCAGGTCTACAATTTTGTCTCTTTTGTTATACATATGTTTATTTCCTCTGTGTGTATTGGAACAACACAAAAAAAAGCCCAAAATTATATAATTTCACACAAAACTCCAAAAATGGGCCAGACAAATGTACTGGCACCCTCAACTTAATATTTGTTTGCACACCCTTTAGAAGAAATACCTGAATCAATCGCTTTCTATAACTATCATCAAGATTCTTACACCTCTCAACTGGAATTTTTGACAACTCTTCTTTTGCAAACTGCTCTAGGTCTCTCATATTTGAAGGGTGCCTGCTTTCAACAGCAATTTTAAGATTGCTCTTCCGGCGTTCAATGGGATTTAGATCCAGACTCATTGCTGGCCACTTCAGAACTCTCCAGTGCTTTGTTCCCATCGATTTCTGGGTGCTCTTAAAGTATATTTGGGGTCAATGTCCTGCTTGAAGACCCATGACCTAGAACGCAAACCAAGCTTTCTGACACTGGGCCCTACATTGTGACCTATAATACTTTGGTAATCTTCAGATTTCATGATGCCTTGCACATAGTCAAGGCAGCAAAACATCTTTGAACCTCCACCATATTTGACTGTAGGCAGGGGCGGATTAAGTGCATGATAGGCCCGGGGCTGTCTACCCAACTTGGGCCCCCCCCCCCCCACTCCATTTTAGGTTTCAGGTTTTTTTTCTGTATAAAGAGGCTGCGGTGCTTTGTAAGCGTCACAGTCTCTTCCTCGGCCATATGACATCACATTCATCGTTCACATGGCCTATCTGCAGCTCTGTCCTATCTGAGTGATTGGGGCTGAGCTGCAATACCAAGCGCAGTGCTATCACATGGACAGCGCCGTGCTTTGTAAGGAGCAAAGAGGCTGCGGCGCTCACTGGAACATCGCGGTCTCCTCTAACAGCTGATTGGCGGGGGTGCCAGGAGTCAGACCCCCACCATCTCATAACTCTCTGAGTACAGATGTCATAGATAGTTTCCTGCAGTCCTATGTAACACCCCACATAACACAGTGAATTATTGTGTTATGTGGGGTGTTACCTAGGACTGCAGGGAACATGTACATTATCTGCACACAGAAAGTTATCACTGTTATCTGGGCTGTTACATAGGACTGCAGGTGAAAAATTTAAATTTGAGGTGCCAAATTTAAAATACATATGATTATGATAAAGACTTGGAGGAGAAGATGAGACGCAGGTCACAGCAGTGAGGATACAGCACCACATACCTCTTACATCCAGGGACTTCTCCTGTCATGTAGCTCTTCTCTTTCCTCTTCTCCTCCGCTTGACCCAGACCGCCATGACTAATTCCTCCCGCCGCATCTCGTCCCTACAGAGTTTGTTACACAGACACGTTAGATTTTCATAATTGGGTCATTTATCAAACTGGTGTAATTAGAACTGGCTTAGTTGCCCATAGCAACCAATCAGATTCCACCTTTCATTTTCCAGAGGAGCTGTCAAAAATGAAAGGTGGAACCTGTTTCTATGGACAACTAAGCCAGTTCTACTACAACAGTTTGATAAATGACCCCAAAGATCCCTATAGTGTCTACAGCAGTTATAATGTCCCATAGAGTGCCCCCAGTAATACTAACATCCTATATTGTGCTCCAGGTAACAATACCTGTATAGTGTCCCCCAATACCCCACACTAGCCCCATATAGTATTTTCCCTTCACACTGCCCCCATACAGTAATTTCCACCACACTGTCCCCATATAGTAATTTCCCCCACACTGCCATCTATTAATTAATTTGCCCCCACACTGTCATCCATTAATTAATTTGCCCCCACACTGCCATCTATTAATTAATTTGCCCCCACACTGTCATCTATTAATTAATTTGCCCCCACACTGTCATCCATTAATTTGCCCCCACACTGTCATCCATAAATTTGCCCCCACACTGTCATCCATTAATTTGCCCCCACACTGTCATCCATTAATTTGCCCCCACACTGTCATCCATTAATTTGCCCCCACACGGTCATCCATTAATTTGCCCCCACACTGTCATCCATTAATTTTCCCCACACTGCCATCCATTAATTAGTTTGCCCCCACAACTGCCATTCATTAATTTGCCCCCACACTGCCATCCATTAATTTGCCCCCACAACTGCCATCCATTAATTAATTTTCCCCCACACTGCCATCCATTAATTAGTTTGCCCCCACAACTGCCATTCATTAATTTTCCCCCACAACTGCCATCCATTAATTTTCCCCACAACTGCCATTCATTAATTTGCCCCCACAACTGCCATCCATTATTTTGCCCCCACAACTGCCATCCATTAATTAATTTTCCCCACACTGCCATCCATTAATTAGTTTGCCCCCACAACTACCATTCATTAATTTGCCCCCACACTGCCATCCATTAATTTTCCCCACAACTGCCATTCATTAATTTGCCCCCACAACTGCCATCCATTATTTTGCCCCCACAACTGCCATCCATTATTTTGCCCCCACAACTGGCTGCCATCCATTATTTTGCCCCCACAACTGTCATCCATTAACTAATGTACCCCCATGGAAACATGCCCCACTGTCCCTTAATATCTCCCCCCCAAGTTAGCACACACACACAAAAAAATAAAAAGCTAATACTTACCTGTATGCTGAATGGTGTGGCAGGCGCGCGTACATCAGAGCGTGCGTGCGCCACTATACAGGCGCACGATGATGTCATCACGCGCGCCGGGCTTATACCACCACATAGGCCTCAGGCCTACTAGGCCTGAAGCCTATGGCGGTGATAGGCGGCGGGGCAGGGAACTATACGCTCCCGTGCCCCGCCGCAGTATGTGGACGCTCGGGTCGGCATTGGGCCCCCCAGTGATGCCGGGCCCGGGGCTGCCGACCCGAACGCCCCTATGTTAATCCGCCACTGACTGTAGGTAACATGTTCTTTTTTTGTAGGCCTCATTCAATTTTCAGTAAACAGTAGAATGATGTGCTTTGCCAAAAAGCTCTATCTTGATCTCATCTGTCCACAAGACGTTTTCCCAGAAGGATTTTGGTTTACTTACGTACATTTTGGCAAACTGCAGTCTAGATTTTTTTATGTCTCTGTGTCAGCAGTAGGGTCCTCCTGGGTCTCCTGCCATAGCGTTTCACTTTATTCAAATGTCGACTGATAGTTTGCACTGACACTGATGCATCATGAGCCTGCAGGACAGCTTGAATATCTTTGGAACTTCGGGCTGCTTATCCATCATCTGGACTACCCTGCGTTGCAACCTTTCATCAATTTTTCTCTTCCATCCTCGTCCAGGCAGATTAGCTTAAAGGGCTTCTGTCACCCCCACTGATGTCATTTTCACTAGCTGACATTAGCTACTTGCTAATGTCAGCTGAGTTCAAACATATGTTTCCTAACTTTTTTTCTGTTTTCTATCTTCTAAAAAACTTACTTTTGTGATATGTAAATTAGCTTCGCTACCAGCAAGTTGGGCGGGTACTTGCTGGTAGCCGCCGCATCTTCATGCCCTTGGAACGCCCCCTCTTCTTTTGATAGACAGGGCCAGCGCGCTCTCCTCCTCGCGCTGGCCCTGTCTGCAGCTGCAATCCCGCGCCTGCGCCGTATCGGTCTTTAGTCGGCGCAGGCGCTCTGAGTGAAGGACGCTCGCTTAGGCGCTCCGTCCTCAGTGCGCCTGCGCCGATGATGTCAGCGCTACACCCGGAAGAGAAGACGCCGGCATCCCTGGTAAGGAGCAAACTTCTTGATTATGTTGCGCACTGAGGACAAAGGCAAATCTAGATCTCTGGAGATGAACTTATAACCTTGGGATTGTTGATTTTTTAAACAATTTAGGTTCTCTAGCCCTTAGACAGTTCTCTTCTCTTCTTTCTGTTCTCCATGCTTAGTGTGGCACACACAGACACACAATGCAAAGATTGAGTCAATTTCTCCCCTTTTTATCTGGTTTCAGGTGTGATTTTTATATTTCCCACTCCTTTTACTTGCCCCAGGTTAGTTTGAAAGAGCATCATATGCTTGAAACATACTTGTTTACCCACAATTTTTAAAAGGTGGCAATAATGTTGTCCGCCCCATTTTTGGAGTTTTGTGTGAAATTATGTCCAATTTGCCTTTTTTCTCCTTTTTTTTGTGTTGTTCCAATATACACAAAGGAAATAAACAGGTAAGATTTTAGGGGGTGGCAAAACTTATGGCCATGACTGTATAAAAAAAAAAAAATATATATATATATATATATATATATATATACGCACTCATTTTTGGCAGATGATTAGTTAATGTACTGTCAGTTTACAATATCTTTTTCCATCAGGATATGTTAAAACTCATTCCCTGTGAAGTAATCGAGTTAAGCATGAATAGATGGATGTGAAAATGCCCCAAGCTGCTCATGCCCTTGGTTATGACTTCTGCAGAAAATCCCTGCACAATACAAGAACAGACCTGTCTACATATAACACTCAATACAAAGAATACAACATAAGATACAGCAACAAGATCTTTACATTTTGGGGAGATTCATGATCGTCAGCTGCTCCTGGCTCAAGTCTTATTCAATTATGCTTAAGTGGCATCTCCAGGTCAAAACATATATACTTTTTATGGTCTCTATTCCATCTTGTTTCAGACCATATATTGCATAATGTTATCTTTACCTGTGTCCCTCATCACTTCCTAAGTAATGCACATTGTATGCCTACAAGGAGGAACGCGGAAGAGATGTAACAGCTACTTAAAGCAAATCTGAGGCAAAAACTACCATAGCTTCATGTATAACTGCCTCTCTCATTAACAAAGGATTCATTCCATAGAATGATCGCAGAAAAATTGTTTCTTATGTTTACACCTCTCAGTTTTGACCCATCAAGTCAGACAACAATCCACATCCCTTGCATGTGAATGTCGTTTCCACAACCACATTTATGTGTAGAAATTTTACAGTGAAGATAAGTTAGGCTACTTTCACACTTGCAAATCACGGAAAATAAATATAAAACATCCTGCACGATAGGATAGTAATTGTTGCGGATGTACATGGCTACATTTATAAAGTCACAGAAAATGATGCACTATAATAATAGGGTGAGGGCTTAGACCATATGTTATGTTTGCGTCTATTATTATAGTGCATTATTTTCTGGTACTTTCACACTTGCGCTAGCAGGGTCCGGCAGGCTATTCCGGCAGGGGAATAGCCTACCAGATCTGTACTAACGCTAGACCATGTGTGCTGCTGGAAGTCTGCTGTGCCCACTGCCTTTTATATTATGTGCAATATTTCCCCCATAGACTGTGCCTCCTACCTATTGTATAAAGTGCCCCCCCCCCCCATGAATTGCTAACTGCTTCTATTTCACCCTGTCCCCCTCTCCTCTCCCATTGCTGACTAAGGCCTGTATAACCCAACAGATGACCTGACAGATTTTCTTACCAATCATTGGTCACACACACAGATCTATTGTCATACATAATGGTCTGATTGGACAGAAATTGGTCAGATAATCTGTTAGTCTAATACAGCCCTTAGGCCCCTTTCACACGAGCGTGTCCGGATTAGGTCCGGATGCGTTGCGGATGCGTTCAGCGAAAACTGTGCGATTTCACAGGCAAAGCCATTCAGTTTTGCCTGCGATTGCGTTCAGTTGTTCAGTTTTTTCCACACGGGTGCAATGCGTTCTGATGCATTTTTCACGCGCATGATAAAAAACTGAAGGTTTACAAACAACATCTCCTAGCAACCATCAGTGAAAAACGCAACGCACCCGCACTTGCTTGCTGATGCAATGCGTTTTTCACGCAGCCCCATTCACTTTATGGGGCTAGGGCTGCGTGAAAAACGCAGAATATAGAACATGCTGCGATTTTCACCCAACGCACAAGTGATGCGTGAAAAAAAACGCTCATGTACACAGACCTATTGAAATGAATGGGTCAGGATTCTGTGCGGGTGCAATGCGTTCACATCACGCATTGCACCTGCGCGGAAAACTCGCCTGTGTGAAAGGGGCCTTACTGTGTATGCCTCTGTAGCATGCCGACACTGTGGCAGCATGCATTTAAGGCCTTCACACCAGACCGCCATGAAAAGTTCTCCCAAAGATTGCAGAGTTTCTATGGCCAGTGGCAGAGCTATAGATGGTTATGTGGCAGCAGACACATCTGTCCCTGTGGGCCCACTCCTCTGCTATATAACAAGACACCCATATGATAATAGTACCTTGAGGGCCTGTTACAGATTTAGAATTAGGGCAAAATCAACTGCTGCAGAACCTCATAATACCCACCTGAGCTGGTGCAGAACCTCTATACACATATCAGCTGCTGCAGAACCCCATGATACACAATTCAGCTGCTTCAGAACATCATAATACACATCCCAGCTGCTGCACAACCTCCATACACATATCAGCTGCTGCAGAACCTCATAATACACAATTCAGCTTCTTTAGAACATCCTAATACACACCTCAGTTGCCAGAGAAACTCATAATACACAACCTAGCTGCTGCAGGATCTAATAATTCATGCTTCAGCTGCTGCAGAACATGATAATCTGATGCTACAGAACACATAAGGCTTTAATCACATCTATGTTAGGAGATAGATCCATCAGTGGATCCATCAGGTGTTGTCGTTCGTGATGTGCCACATCCGACTCGACTGTGATTTTCACTGTTGTGCTCTTATGACAGTCACTAGTGCAGATTTGACCAAAACCTAATACACACCCAGATGCTGCAAAACATCATAATAGTGACAAGAGAACTACAAGTCTCATCATGACCAGGTTGTTATTGGAAATTAGAGGACAATACATGGAGGGGGGAGAAGGAGAGAACTACAACCTCCAGCATTAACAGGCTGTTATTATACTGCATCAGTGAACATTATAAGAGGAGAGAACTAAAATTCTCACAATGTCTAGACTGTTATTGTAGGGCATTAGTGAACATTACGTGGAGAGGGATACACTCAGATAGAACTACAACTGCAAGTATTTCTAGGAGGTTATGGGCTATCCCGCAACACCACTAACCTCTCCTCAGGCACAGCACAGAATTTCTTCCCCCTCACATCCTGTTATCCCACAAGTTGTTCACCACTTTTTCCTCTCCACTGTTAAGCTCTGTGTTCCTGATGACATTATCACTGGTCCTTCACCTGCAAAGTTGCTGAGCTCTGTATTACTTCCCAGATCACATGAAGATGACATCAATACACGTCCTTCTCCACATCATTCTTTTCACAGCTGGCTATGTAAGTGTACTTAGGGACAGTCCTTTCCTGCACAGCAGGACCCCCTTCTTTTACAGGCCCCATAGCAGCTGCGTAGTACGCCACTGCACTATATGTAGTCCTAAACTCATACTTACCAACATTTCAGTTGGTAAAATCAGGGCACGTAAGCCACCCGGGAACACCCACTGTGGGTGGGGTTTGTGTTAGCCCTACTCATTTTCAGGACAGCGCAGATTTGCTAGGACTGTCTCTGAAAATCAGGTACAGTCTTGCCGAATTCGGGACAGTTGCCAATTATGGAAACTACTTTTTGGCACACATCAGGGCTTAGAATAGAATGAGCACTATATGGATATTGGCACAGGGATTTTGGTGAAATTATTTTTTAAGAGCCATAACTTAAACTGTTTTGTTGACTTGTCATGTGAAGGCTTGTTTTTTGCAGGACAAGTTGTAGTTTTTACCATTTTGGGATACATGGCTTTTTAATTGACTTTTATTCAATTCTTTTGGGAAAAAAAACAGCTATTCTGTCAGTTTTGACTGTTTTTATTCTGTAGGTTGATACGATTACAGCAGTACAAATTAATATAGTTTATCTTTTATGACAATCGATATCTTTTACTACATAATGAAAAAAAAAATTCAACATTTAATAATTTAGTGCTATCATATTCTAAAACTCATAACATTTTTCATTTTCAGTTGAGGCACCTATATGAGGGCTTGTTTTTGTGGGACTAGCTGTAGATTTTATTAATTTATTATATATATGTATATATATACAGTATATATATAAATACATTTTCTTTTTAAACTGAGCTCACCATGTAGGATAGGATAAGTACATGTATAATGATAATTTTATAATAATAATAATGATGTATACTATATTTTATGTTATAATAATAAAGAAGTGGCTTAGGAGAAAAAGGGCAATTAGATTTTTACTCGAACCCTACGTGCTGGCAGTGTGACCATCAGGAAAATCTCAGCAGTGCAGGCCTGGTCAATTTTCAAATAAGCAGACACCTTGCTTTTCTAAAGTCTGTTCGCACTTTTTTTCCATTTTTTTTTTTTTACCATTCTGAGGAAGAGTAACATTTATTAAAATGTTTAATATTTATGAGAAAAGGGTAACAGACAGGTTCGTGTCACTGCTATCCAAATCTAAAATTGGATAACATAAATTTTTAATTAATAAATAAATTAATGATTAATTGATTTAAATATTTTTTTAAATCCAATTTAGATTAGATTTGGTTCTAAATCCCAAAAGAGAAGAAGAGAAGAAGAAACGGGTAACAGATAGGGTGACTTACTACTGTCCAGGCCTGGTTCTAAAATCCAGTATGAGAGAAAGAGATACCCTAATGGTTACGGACCAAAACCTCGGTTTCAGGCCAAAGTAGGAAGGGGTCAGTTACGGTTAGTGGCACGGCTCATTGGTTACATTAACCAGTGCAAAAGACCTTCTGCATGAGAGAAAGAGATACCCTATTGGTTAAGGACCAAAACCTCGGTTTCTGACCAAAGTAGGAAGGGGTCAGTAACGGTTAGCGGCACGGCTCATTGGTTACTTAAGCCAGTACAAAAGACCCAGAAACCATACAAAAATCCCTTGGTTGATGTATTCTTTCGTACATGTAATTGTGTTGTGATTGTTGTGTTAACTGTCTGTACTAACCATTTGTTGCATACACTGAGCGATTGAAACTCCAGGTTTTGGTAAGCAGACGCACCTTAGGTGGGGTGTTTTGGACTTTACTGTGAGCATTGTGGAGGAGTAGAATCCGCGTTTCCATTATTACCTCAGCTTGTATTAAGGCAAGGGGACACTTGCTGTGTAGTGAGTGGTGTCAGAAGACTCTACCCTGAGATTGGCAAGTGAGGTGACAGAAGCTATCTATTGTACTAACTGGTGCCGTATTACTAGGATCGGTACTTAGCAGAGCATTGCACACGGCTCTGCTGGAGTGTCTGTGACCTTAAGTTACACCTCCATTAGGGACATAAAGGACAAATATATTTTGTGATCTGAGATTGTGATAAGACCATGACATCTCCACTAAAAGTCATGTGTCAAGAATACCCTGACGATAAAAAGGATTTAATGGTGTGGGTAGTGGCATAAGAAGACAGAGACAGGACGCCTTTCTAAAGTCCATTTAAATTAGTTGCACACATATAGTGAAGCTACCAAGTCAGGTAAAGATCAGCAACTGCAAATATAGCTGCTGAATAGGGAACAGCAAGAGACTTCATGTGTACCATCTACAGATAGGAAAGAACAAAAGCCTGATGTAGCCTTATCTGCTCCACCCCCATATCACAAAATCCTAAAGACCCCCAGACAACGGTAAAGCAATTGACTATAGACTGGTTTGAGGTAGTCTATGTGAGAAGAGAAAAAATAAATCAGGTCTCCTGGTTCAAATGTAACAGGGTTTGGAGTTACTCAGTCTCCTAAAGTATAAAAGACCCCTTTAAGTTCTACCTTCCCCCTTTATCTGTCTCCCATTGACCTCCCTGACCCCTCTGCATTAAGGTAGGGGGATGGATCTGGCTGGAGTCTGAAGATAAACAAAATGACCAGCAGGTGGAGGAGGAGGGGAAAGGAAGTGAAGCTGAAGGGTTAATGGTTGTAACACCTGCAAATATTCAGACTCTTGGATAGATAATTGCAGAGAAAGAGGGGAAATATTATTGCAGCCCATTCTGTGATGATCTGGATGGACTGACTAATATAGAAGTCAGTTTCCACAAATATTTCCAGGGAAAGGACTTTTTAGACAAGCAACAATTGAGGCAGCTAAGGGTTGTGTATATGGTCAGTGGGGAGATCCAGGAACTCAGGTCATATATGGAATAAATAATTGTAAATACTAATAGCATAAATTAACTTGAAGGAGACAGTTTACTGTGTAATGTTTAAGGTATAACTGGCCTTTTGATGAATTCTGAAATAATAATTAATACAGTGTGTGCGTTAAGGAACAGCAGACCACAGCAGTGTAAGTAGAAAGGGGATTGTATGTGGATTATAAGGTGCGTGAGGTTGAATTAAGGTCGGCATATAATCTACTATGGAAGTATGATGAGTGTAGATGTAGGTGAGAGCAAACTAATTCCATAAAATGCATGTTATGCTATAACACTCTTGAAAGGATTAAGGGTATGTTGATTGGCATATAAGACTGTATAAGACCTGATAGTAGATTTCCCAGTTTATAATTGTGAGTGAGTGTCTATGAAGTCAGCCAGGTGAAGCTAAAAGGGCTTCTGTGTAGTCTAGATGCACCCCCTCCCCTCTTTGGAGGATGGGGTATCGCCAGCATAGACAGAGGAAAGAAGGAAGCTGGGGAATGAGTGCTAAAGGTCTTGAAATGGTGACATAGGAAAAATGCCAAATGAAGGTGGAGGTGGGGAGATATGCTGCTGGTTGTGAAATGGTTGTGGAATTGCTGTATAAAAATACCACATGATCTAACCCTTCAGGTGAACACCGTAAAAAAATAAAATAAAAAGGGTTCAAAAAGCCATTTTTTTGTCACCTTACATCACAAAAAGTGTAATAGCAAGCGATCAAAAGGTCATATGCACCCCACAATAGTGCCAATCAAACCGTCATCTCATCCCGCAAAAATGATACCCTACCTAGGACAATCGCCCCCAAAAAAAAAAATTATGGCTCTCAGACTATGGAGACACTAAAACATGATTTCTTTTTTGTTTGTTTTAAAAATGATATTGCTGTGTAAAACTTAAATAAAAAAAAGTATCCATATTAGGTATTACCACATCTGTAATGACCTACTCTATAAAAATACCACATGACCGTCAAAACAATAAAATAAAAACTGTGCTTAAAAAAAAACATTTTTTGTTGTCACCTTACATCACTAAAAGTGTCACCTCATCCCGCAAAAAATTAGCCCAGGCAATCGCCCAAAATAAAAAAACTATGGCTCTCAGAATATGGAAACACTAAAACATAATTTTTTTTTTTTAAAGTATACATATTAGGTATCGACGCATCCTTAATAAAAACACACTAAGGTAAACACCCAAAAAAAAAAAAAAAGTGTGTCAAGAAAGGCATTGTTTATCACCTTGCATCACAAAAGGTATAATACTAAGCAATCAAAAAGTCTTACGCACCACAAAATCATACCAAACAGTCATCTCATTCCGCAAAAAATGAGACTGGAGACACCAAAACATGATTTTTTTTGTTTCAAAAATGATATCATTGTGTAAAACTTACATAGATAAAAAAGTATACATATTAGGTATTTCCACGTCAGTAAGAACATGTTGTATAAAAATATCAAATGACCTAACACCATATATGAACACCGTAAAAAAAAAAGGTCTGTCAAAAAAGCCATTTTTTGTCACCTTACATTACAAAAAGTGTAATATCAAGCGATCAAAAAGTCATATGCACCCATAAAATAGTACCAATCAAATCGTCATCTCATACCACAAAAAATGAGACCCTACCTAAGATATTCGCCCAAATAATAAAAAAACTATGGCTCTTAAGACTATGGAGACACTAAAACATGATTTTTTTTCAAAAATGCTTTATTATGTAAAACTGAAACAAACAACCAAAAAAAGTATACATATTTGGTATTGTTGTGTCCATAACAACCTGCTTTATAAAAATACCACATGACCTAACCTTTCAGATGAACATTGTAAATAACAAAAAATTAAAACGGTGCCAAAACAGCTATTTTTTGTTACTTGCCTCACAAAAAGTGTAATATAGAGAAACCAAAAATCATATCTACCCTAAAATAGTATCAACAAAACTGCCACCCTATCCCGTAGTTTCCAAAATTGGGTCATTTTTATTAATTTTCACTCTAGGGGTGCATCAGGGGGTCTTCAAATGTGACATGGCAGCTTAAAATTATCCCAGTGAAATCTGCCTTCCAAAAACCATATGGCGTTTCTTTCCTTCTGTGCCCTGTCGTTTGCCTGTACAGCAGTTTACGACCACATATGGTGTGTTTTTGTAAACTACAGAATCAGGGCAATAAATATTGAGTTTTCTTTGGCTGTTAACCCTTGCTTTGCTACTGGAAAAAAGGGATTAAAATAGAAAATCTGTAAAAGAAAAAAAAAAAGTGAAATTCTGAAATTTCATCTCCATTTTCCATTAATATATGTGGAACACTAAAAGGGTTAAAAAAGTTTGTAAAATCAGTTTTAAATGCCTTAAGGGGTGTAGTTTCTAAAATGGAGTCACTTTTTTGGAGTTTGTACTCTAGGGGTGCATCAGGGGGTCTTGAAATGTGACATGGCAGCATAAAATTATCTCAGTGAAATCTGCCTTCCAAAAACCATATGGCGTTCCTTTCCTTCTGCTCCCTGCCGTGTGCCCGTACAGCATTTTACGACCACATATGAGGTGTTTCTGTAAACTACAGAATCAGGGCAATAAATATTGCGTTTTGTTTGGCTGTTAACCCTTGCTTTGTTAGCTTTAATTTTTTTTATTAAAATGGAAAATCTGCCAAAAAAGTGAAATTCTGAAATTTCATCTCTATTTTCCATTTTCTTGTGGAACACCTAAAGGGTTAACAAAGTTTGTAAAATCAGTTTTGAATACCTTTAGGGGTGTAGTTTCTAAATGTTTCTAAAATGGGGTAATTTTTTGGTGGTTTCTATTATATAAGCCTCACAAATAGAGATGAGCGAACTTTAAAAAAAAGTTCGGCGTTCGGGTTGTGGTAATCGCCGCATCCCGTTATGGATTCCACTACCGCGGACTATCGCGGAATATGGAATCCATAAGGGGCGGCTTCCACCAACCCGAACTGTTGAACAGCCGAAGGACCTGGGGTGACGTCACAGTCATGTGATCAGTGCAGGGGGCGTGGCTCAGCACTGGATTTGATGGTGTGTCCCCTCATCTCACCTAGTGTCTTGTGCTAATCATTTTTTATATAGTGGTCAGTACTGGTATCTCTGGCATTTCTGCCAGTCACTATTATGGCTCCTGTATTCACTTAGCGCGGTATGCGCATGCCCTGAACTATGGGCTTATTGCCCTTAAGCAATATGGCCGCATCTGCGGCACTTTACCAATGCGCATGTCCGGAAGTATGTTTGAGCTATTGCGCCGGTCCTGAAGCCGGCACTCGGCTTTCTATATGCCCAGCGCTGGTGCCTGCTGACGCTGCGTTTTTATTATCTCAGGTATGTCCGATCCTTCCCTCCTACTTGGGGACGCATCTCCTTTTCTCTTTTGGATTATTAAATATTGTCACTCTTATAATTGCACCGATATGCACATGTATATTTCACATGTCACTCCACATTATACATTCTCGTTTATTATAGAATGAGACAAATTGTTGATTTGTAATAATATTTATTTTTTCACATTGTTTATTATCACGCTCTGTGTATGATGTCACACATTTGCATCACTTCCTGTGAATTGTATCCGATCATGACCACGCCTCTTGTTTGTCACATGATTTGGCTTGTATTTCCTGTTTGGCACTATATATGATTGGCATGCACTTATGTTCATTGCTTGAAAAAGGCTCTATTGTCGAGCCGAAACGTCGTCTCGCCACTTGGTTGAATAAAGAACACCTGGAATTTTTTTGGAGTGCTGTCCATCTTCTTTAGTATACAATTGGGTCACTCACACCCCAGGACCTAGCACCCATACCGTTTTGGAGCCACCCGGTGCTGCCAGGTTTTTTTCCCTTTACATTTTATTGAGCTACCTGACTTAGCACGGACTGTTTTCTGATTTTCATTGAACCATCATGGATACACCAAGTGGATTATACTACACTCATGAAGACAAGACAAGAATATTGGAATGCGCAGCGGGAGACGTCAGTTTCTTGAATACTCCCTCTGTGAAAGAATTAAGACGCAAGTATCAATTTTTATCCAAACGTGCTTTATCGCTCAGATTACACATGATGACCCTGGGGGAATATTATCGGGCACAGAGAATTCCACGTGGTCTACGGTCACATTTGAGACCGAATCTTTTTCTTAATGACATGACTTTTTGTAAAAAAATTTGAACAACTGTCTGACCGATATGCAATGGATTTTATTTTGCTTAACATTGAATTTTTGCAACAAGAACTAGCATCTGTGGACACCGACATCAATATTACATTGGAGGCCTTACGTACCCAGATGCCACCTGATGACTGCACAACTTTTTTGGATAACTTCTCCACCCAACTTACTAAGTTCAAACTAGAGGCAGAAGCCACCAAGTGCACTAAATGGAATCGGGACTTGGGGGACTATAAAAAAGGTACAATATATGTGTGGCAATCTGATACACCAGAAAATTGCTTCAGAGACAACAGAAAGAAAAGGAGACCATTGCCAAACAATCCTGTCAGATAGCCTTTTTTAGGGAACACCCCCACGCCTTTATTAAGAGAAAACACCGGACAAGACACGGAGGACGTCGGTACAGGAGATCCAGGACAAGCACGCCAGCACAAGATACGGGCACAACACAGACAGAACGCAATGAAAAAGAAATGACTGTTATCAATCTATCATCTTTTATTCTCTCACCAGCACAAGTAAGTGTACTATCTAAAGGCCTTTCTTTTAGTCCCTCCTCAACTATTAATTGGTTTGATATGGATGTAGACCTGAATTCCTTTTTTCGTTCTATCAAATTAAAGGTATTGTTCCAGAATAGTAGCAGAGTGGACTCTACACAAACTAGTAAACTTATACAGTAACTACATAAATTAGGTCTATTCAATCGTAGTGATTTCATGCCAAATATTAATGAACCTATAGTTGACGCATTTATCTCAGCTGTGAAATCTGATGTAATCTCATTTAAGACAGACATGACAAGTAATAGGTTACTGTATCCGAACTTGACCAGTGAGGAGGTGGGTGCTCTTGCAGAACTGAGGAACAACGGCTCCCTGACTATAAAACCAGCGGATAAGGGGGGTGACGTTGTTGTTCTCGACACATTGAAATACACGGCGGAAATCCAGCGCCAGTCGGATGACTGCCTTGTATATGAGATTATTGCTGTGGATCCCAAATTCCGCATTGCATCCATGATCCAAGAGTGTTTAAAGACAGACACCAGTGCGGGCACTATTGATGAGGATCTGGGAGCATTTCTCACGGTGAACCACCCTAGGACCCCCATGATTTATGTTTTGCCCAAGATCCATAAATCTTTAGTTGACCCCCCTGGTCGGCCTATTGTATCAGGCATAGGGTCTATTTTTTTCAATGCTGCTATTTTTCTAGATCGGATCCTTTGTTCTTTTGCTGTGGGTGCATCATCATTTGTTGCTGATACTACTGATTTCCTATGTAAATTACAAGAGGTTGATCTTAGTGTACATCCCAGTGTGTCCCTTGCTTCATTTGACATTGTATCACTGTATACATCTATTGACCATGAATTAGGTATACAAGCAGTGAAACACATGCTTGATCTCTCTTCCCTTTCAACTCCGGCGGTTGAATTTGTGATTTCTCTTTTACGGATTATCCTATATGAAAATTATTTTCTATTCAGGGATATTTTTTATAAACAAAAACGGGGAGTGGCAATGGGATCCAACGCCGCACCGACTTACGCCAACATCTTCATGCGGTGTTTTGAGGAAGACATCGTCTATGGGTCCTGCCATTTCAGCCATGTGCTGCGCTGGTGGCGGTACATAGACGACGTCTTCCTCATTTGGATTGGCACCCATGAAGAATTGGTGTCCTTTCAACAATATTTGAACAATTGGAATAAAGATTTACAGTTTACGCTGGTTTGGTCACAGGAGTCCATACAATTCCTCGACACCACAGTGAATCTAGCTGATGGCGAATTATCCACCACACTATTCACCAAACCTACAGACAGAAATACTGTCCTACGGTTTGAGAGTAATCACCCCAAGCACATGATTCAACATCTTCCTTTCTCCCAATTCTTGAGGGCCAAAAGGATTGAGTCTGACCCCATTGCCTTGAACCGTACCTTTGAGGCTATGGTACAAAGATTCACTGCACGGGGTTATCCTATGTCTTTATTACATCCTCAGATACAGGAGGTACAGAAACTTGATAGGCAAAGTCTACTATGCAGGAAGACGTCCAAAAAATCTGTAAATAGAATCCCCTTTATCTCTACATTTAGTAAACAGAGCAGCAACATCAAGTGTATTATCAAAAAACATTGGGGTATCCTCAGTAGACTTAAAGGGATCCCAGAATTTCAAAGGCCCCCACTTTTTTTTTATCGCAGAGCCAGAAATCTAAGGGACCAAATGGTTCGTGCGGATGTCGGTCCCTCACAGGTTGGCACACAAAGGTTTTTGACACAGCGCAGCCAGGGATGTTTTCCCTGCCTGCACTGCGTGAATTGCAAGTACATTTGCAAAGGGAGACAGTTTATTCATCCAGGTACTGGAGTTGTATATCTCATTAAGCAGCACCTAACTTGTGACACCAATTTTGTCATTTACATTTTATCCTGTCCGTGCCATATACTTTATGTAGGGGAAACATCCACAGACCTTAAAACAAGATTGAACAACCACAGGTTCTCCATACGGCAAAAACGGAAGGATTTACCCGTACCCAAACATTTTACCGATATGGGTCACTCTGACCGTGACCTCCGCTGTTGGATTATTGAACACATCATAGTCCCCAGACGGGGAGGTGATAGGGTCTCCCTCCTTAAAAAGAGGGAGGCCTTTTGGATTTATACCCTGAACACATTGAGACCATATGGACTCAATGTGGAATACAATCCTATATATACGTATTGAGTATCTGACTTGCCCGTGGACCTTCCCATATGAATGCTTATTCTCTTGGATGTAGTATATCTAGGAACATAAGATGTGTTGTTGAACCTTTGCTAATTTATCTTATGTCTCTATTTTTTGCAGATACCGTATTTTTCGCCATATAAGACGCACCGGCTGATAAGACGCACCTAGGTTTTTGGGGAGGAAAATAAGAAAAAAAATATTTTTGGTGGGTCTGGGACTAATGGTGGTTTGTGGATGGCACTGTTAATGGGAGGATCTGTGGATGTCACTGTTAATGGGGTGATCTGTGGATGGCACTGTTAATGGAGGGATCTGTGGATGGCATTGTTAATGGGGGGATCTTTATATGGCACTGTTAATGGGGGCCCATCTGTGGATGGCACTGTGGATGGCACTGTTAATGGGGGCCCATCTGTGGATGGCACTGTTACAAATGTGTCATCCACAGACCCCCCCCATCCCATAACAGTGCCATCCACAGACCCCCCCCCCCCTGCAGCTCCAATGCTGTACCATAAAAATATAAAATATCTCCAAGTACAAATAAACTTATTAAAGATCACCCTTATTAATGTACTGTAACACAGACCCCAATACCTCCTTTACAATGCGGGCAGGCCGGCCGGCCCGGCGGAAGCGTGACTCTCCGATGGCACATGCCTGCGCCTGCTTCATTCATAAAGCAGGCGCAGGCATGTGACGTCAGAGAGTCACGCTTCCTCCCGCCCGCCCGGCCTGCCCGCATTGTAAAGGAGGTATTGGGGTCTGTGTTACAGTACATTAATAAGGGTGATCTTTAATAAGTTTATTTGTACTTGGAGATATTTTATAATTTTATAGTACAACACTGTGAGCGGCGGGGCCGGACCGTCCCCGCTGCAATTGCCGGCCCCCAGCTCCTCCTCCCTGTCACTCCCCGCTCATACATCGCAGCCTGCGATGTAAAAAAAAGTCAGCATTCGCCGCATAAGACGCATGGACATTTTCCCCCCATTTTGGGGGGAAAAAAAGTGCATCTTATACGGCGAAAAATACGGCAATTATTTTGATCGTCCCCTAGGAGAATGGAGATGACATGCCTTTGAAGAATTTCCGCCAGCTTGCACCACTATAGTATATTTTAGATCCTTATGTGTGACAGCGCATATCTTTTATTGTTATAGACGAATTTTGGAGCCTATTTTATGCTTTAGCAGAGAATCCCGTTTTAGTTACAACTGACACGATTAGGTGATCTAATTGGGGACCCGAAAATTGGCATGCAGGGTTATCACTGCGGTGCACTTTGAATAGGGTCACCCTTAGTTGAGGGGTTTCATACTTTGGAAAAGGTGTGTCCCCTCATCTCACCTAGTGTCTTGTGCTAATCATTTTTTATATAGTGGTCAGTACTGGTATCTCTGGCATTTCTGCCAGTCACTATTATGGCTCCTGTATTCACTTAGCGCGGTATGCGCATGCCCTGAACTATGGGCTTATTGCCCTTAAGCAATATAGCCGCATCTGCGGCACTTTACCAATGCGCATGTCCGGAAGTATGTTTGAGCTATTGCGCCGGTCCTGAAGCCGGCGCTCGGCTTTCTATATGCCCAGCGCTGGTGCTTGCTGACGCTGCGTTTTTATTATCTCAGGTATGTCCGATCCTTCCCTCCTACTTGGGGACGCATCTCCTTTTCTCTTTTGGATTATTCAATATTGTCACTCTTATAATTGCACCGATATGCACATGTATATTTCACATGTCACTCCACATTATACATTCTCGTTTATTATAGAATGAGACAAATTGTTGATTTGTAATAATATTTATTTTTTCACATTGTTCATTATCACGCTCTGTGTATGATGTCACACATTTGCATCACTTCCTGTGAATTGTATCCGATCATAACCACGCCTCTTGTTTGTCACATGATTTGGCTTGTATTTCCTGTTTGGCACTATATATGATACCGTTTTGGAGCCACCCGGTGCTGCCAGTTTTTTTTCCCCATATATATATATATATATATATATATATTGTAACAATTCGGGGTCATTTAGCTCTTCCAGATCGCCGTCTTAACGCCTTAGACGGTTGGCACACATCAAGAAGCCACTCCACCACTGTAGATTCGGGTGCAAACTGGCCACGACCAGCTTTATTGTCACAACAGCAGTACAACAAAATCATAAAAATAAATCCTCGGCCGTCTGGCCACTGACTACACAGTCTTTCCCTCTCTATCAGGATCTGGGTCTACCACCCAGCTCCCCAAGACACATCACCAGTGCTTACCCTACACACAGGGTTAGAGGGTCCCGGCTCCCACAGGCCTTGACACAGCCTGCTCCTTCCCCAGACTGGGAGCCCTGATTGAGAAGCTCAGCCCACATTAATCCAAGCTCCTCAGCTGGCTGATAATTATCCCCATTACCAGCCTGACTGCTGCAGACAGTGGGAAAAACTATTTCCCCAACCTTTCTTGTTCTCACCCAGCTTTCTCTGGGTGAGATATGCCACTTCAATGGCCTTCCTATGGCCTTCTGGCAGCTCCACTGCCACATATCCTCCCCCCCTGATAAAGGCCGTAGGACTTTTCACCTTACTTAAGCCCCCTCCAGGGTCAAAGCTCCTACGTTGGGAAACATCTGAGGTTTTTTCCCACTCCAACTCAACGGCCTTAGTTTCTTCAGCCTTTGAGACTCCTTTGGAGTCTTCATCCACTTTGTTAGCCTTCTCATCCTTCTCGGACACAGAATCATATACTTGCATTCTGAACTCCTCCTCCTCCTCAAGGTTGGAGGTACTGGGGACATCAGGGTCTTCAGACTCGTCGTCTTCTGGCAATCCCTGCAGAGGTTCACCCAGGATATGGTTCTCCTTTCGGGGCGGATTCAGGAAAGCCAGCCCATCGGAGTACACGGGATCCTCATACTGGTCGTCGGTCCCCCCGTATTTCTTCCCCAGCGGACTGCTGGCTTTCTGGAACACATTGACAGCAGAGGGAATGTCTTTCATGACCAGGTCCTGGCCACACACTGCCACGAGTCTCTGAGCTTCTGCATCCACCTCAGCACCATCATCTGGTTCAGCAGATACATCTTCCATCTTCTTCTCTGCCTCGGCTGGCACCACAGCGCCACCACCTCCAGACCCATTCTTAACGGGCTCTGACTTCATGGCATCTTTTAGAGGATCTTCTTCTTCAGGTATCTCATTTTCTTCCACCTGCTGCGCAGGAGCACGCTTAGGCCTCTCCAACTCATAGACTTCATCTTTTGAGCTCCTGAGATCCTCCATCTCTGCTCTGAGTTGCTTGTTCAGCCTCTCCAATTCATCTCGCTCCTTAAGCGCTTTTTCAAGGGCTCTAGCCAAGGAGTGGGCCTTGGTCTTCTTTTTAGTTTTTCGCACCAGCTTGTTAGCAGCGCCCCACTCTTGGGCCTTCTGTTCTAGCTGCTCTTCACTCTGTTCTGGTGTAACAGCAGTTGTAGGAGTACCACCATTCTTCCTTAGACACTCTGTGGGATTTCCACCCAGGGACTCTTCAAGCCCATTGTTGAGGTCTACTATAGACTTTTGTGTCTTTCTGGAGCCTTTTCCCATCCCCAGGACACCAGGCGGTAGACCCTTCAGTTCACTCATCTTTTCCGGGGTCCCTCTTTTGACCCTTCTGCAGTCTTCTTCGGTGACTCTGTGACGACAGCTAGTCCCTTCTCTATCGTATCCAGGGACCCTGTGGCGAGAGTGAGATCAGCCTCCTGTTTGCAGCTGTACTGTTCTGTCAGGTCATCCAAGACTGACTGGATATGAGCTTCAGACACTAGGCTGACGTCACCCGACTGAACTCTCGTCTCGTCAGATATAACTGTCATCTGGTCGCTACTAGTAACCACTTTAGTTTGGCAAGACCTCGACATGGAAGCCTCTCTCTCAGAGTTACTATCGGTCACAGAACCTGCGTTATCTATACCGCTCGTGTCATTCTCAATCCTGTCCTCTAGGGGCACCGATGAGCTAATCCCCACCTGGGACATTTTATTAATCAAAGAAACCTGTGGAGACTGCATATCCACTCCTAGTACGTGTGGTACACCCTCTAGGACTGCCCCATGTATTTGCATATTTTTCACAGTGGGTTCCCTCAGTTGTGAGCTCTCAACATCAATTAGTATTTTTATACCATCCACATTTTTACCAACAGGGGGAGCTTCTTCCCTGACCACACCTTTTGAAGAAGCAAGTATATCATCGTCACATATATCATTAGGCACTTCAAGTAACTTGTTTTCTATGTGCAGCACCTCCACATTATCCACAATAACATTATGCTTTTCGGCAAATATGGTACCATCGCTTTGCAAGAGAAAAGGCATTTCGTCATCATCATCATCACCATCATGTCTTGCACATGACACCACATTTTCATTTTTCTCTTCAACTACACAACTGTTTTCAATGGTCCTTTCCCTTATACCTTTACTTAAAGGGACAGGTACAGGTTCTGCAGGAGCGTCACCACTTTCTACAGAAGTGTCCCTATTGCCCCACATCATGTCATGCATAATTTTATTTGCCATATCAAGTTCATCAGTCCCAGTTCTCACTAGAGCCTCACGCTGAGTGAAAACCATCGGACAGTCCTTCTTATCCGCACAATTGTCCAGCACATAGTCCCCAGCCACCATGCTGGCACGTACCAGGCTCCCCTGGCTTCCTGCATCCAACAACGTTTGGACTGGACTGCTATTTTTCATAGCGCCACCTATTTTTTTTACTTTGATCATGGGCAGCTTACGTGACACAAAACCCTTCTCCCTCCAGATCCCTGTGGGGGAATAATCACAACAGGCTTACCCGCCTGTTCAGACACTGCGTTTTTCCCAATGTCACATATTTCCGAGACAGTTCCTCGCCTTGGCAATTTATCGCTCACCAGTCCAGCAGCTATCAACTGCCGCCGGCTCACTGTCACTGGGTCTGCCACATAATTAATAACAGGAACAGTCTTACCGATTGTCGTCACTGACTCAGCACTCCCGGAAGATAAGGGTAGTCCAGGAATATCTCCAGCACGGTCACCTCCCTTCTCCTCAATGCAGTAGTTGCCACGGGAGACGCCTTGGACTTGTCTCCTGTCTTTTTCCGGACGGACATTCCAGCCGCACCCTTTAGAATCATGTGCACAGTCGCAGGGAATATAGGAACTCCTGAGAATCACACCGCTCGCCATCTCTTTATCTTCCTGACGGTTGCCCCTGGCAACGGCATATCTTGGCTTGTCCTCTGGAACTCCCGGGACACCACCGACCTCTGGTACTGTTTCACAGTGACCATACAGCGTTGAGAACCCTTTCCTCAGGGCCAGCTGCAACTGCGCCTCCAGAGCCTCTCGCTCTGCATCAAATTTCGCCAATTCATTTTTAGTATAGCCAATCGCTATGGCCATTTCTTCTCCCTGCTGTATGCGCCAGCGCCGCCGGACGTACTCTTCCATAAGACCCATGGTAGCAGGAAAAATTGTCAGCAACTAGTCCCCTTTTCTGGGCACTGGCCCTTTAATTTACAGCAGTTTTACTTGCTCCACAGCAAAATAGTCCACACGCTTATGAGCAGCACCTGCTCCACTGGACAAACAAAGCTTCCGGCCCTTTAACTTCACACACAGCAAAAAACAACTTTCAGCATCACCTGCTGTCTCGTCGTTGCCCCTAGCAACCAACATTTTTTTTTACTTTTCAGCACGGACACTTTCCGTCCAGCAATCCTGCAGCATTCAGCACAGACAACGCTTCCTGGGGCCCTTAGCACCCTGTTGTCTTGCCCTTTTTTGCTCTGCAGCACCCAGCTTCGTGTGCCATTTTCATGCCATAGCATACCTCCACCATATGTAACAATTCGGGGTCATTTAGCTCTTCCAGATCGCCGTCTTAACGCCTTAGACGGTTGGCACACATCAAGAAGCCACTCCACCACTGTAGATTCGGGTGCAAACTGGCCACGACCAGCTTTATTGTCATCACAGCAGTACAACAAAATCATAAAAATAAATCCTCGGCCGTCTGGCCACTGACTACACAGTCTTTCCCTCTCTATCAGGATCTGGGTCTACCACCCAGCTCCCCAAGACACATCACCAGTGCTTACCCTACACACAGGGTTAGAGGGTCCCGGCTCCCACAGGCCTTGACACAGCCTGCTCCTTCCCCAGACTGGGAGCCCTGATTGAGGAGCTCAGCCCAGATTTATCCAAGCTCCTCAGCTGGCTGATAATTATCCCCATTACCAGCCTGACTGCTGCAGACAGTGGGAAAAAACGAATTTTCCCAACCTTTCTTGTTCTCACCCAGCTTGCTCTGGGTGAGATATGCCACTTCAATGGCCTTCCTATGGCCTTCTGGCAGCTCCACTGCCACAATATATATATATATATATAGAGTATAAAGTTGAGTGTATGTATGTGTGTATGTCCGCTAAAGGAATCCGCACCATCACATTAACAGTCACAACATTTTGCACAGCCGCCTCCTGTGACTTAAAGAACGTCATAGACTATGTTTCGAGTGGAAATTTTCACCCAGCGCTTTCCAATTATTTGCCCAAAAATGGGCTTAGAAACCTAACCGCCAAACTACAGGAGCCAATGTCTGTTGGTTGTTGTGGCAGCTAGCCTGGCTATTCATCAGGTTGCATATAGCAACCAATCACAGCTCGGCTTCTGTTTTGCTACAGGTCATTAATATGAGCTCTGATTGGTTGCTATAGGCAACAAAGGACATTCTGAAGGAAAAAATAAAAAATATATAGTATAATGCCGCCTGATTATGCCAGACAGTACATTCCCAAATCTTATAAGTGTACACATTCCTAAGGTGGGGGTAGCACTCACTTGGGTGAGGGTCTATAGATCAGACAGGATGAAGAAAGTATTGGTAATGGATAGCAGATGTTGGCTAAGAAGAACATGAAGCAAGCATGGGTTGTCCATGCATGAATGTATCCAATGAGGTATTAGAGAGAGTTTAACCTATGCAATGAGGATAAGACATGCATGTATGGTTTATATAAGATGAGTGTGGGCCCATCCCTCTTTGAGCATTTTCCTTTGTGTGATAGAATCTGTTAATGCTCCTGGCTAGCCGCAAAAAACCTTATTGTTCCTAAAGAATGCATTTTCTGTGTCATATTCCACAACAATTCTTAGTATAAGACAGCTTATATGTGAGTTATTTAGCCAATGTTGTTGTAGAGGCTGATGTAACTCACATGACCTTAACTGTATACTAATTCTGTGGGGTTTTATATACTGTCAATTAAAGAGAATAATGCCCCATAAGAAAAGGAATTTGATTAGACAATTGCCAGGCCACTGTGGAGGTTACTGTTAAAGGGGTGGGCACTTTGGAGGTCACTGTTAAGGGGGAAGGGGACTGTGGAGGCCACTATTAAAGGGGCAGTTGCTGTGGAGGTCACTGTTAAGGCAGCAGGGTACTGTGACTTCACTGTTAAGGGAGCGGGGTACTGTGGCAGTCACTGTTACAGGGGAAGGCGCTGTGAAGGTCTCTTTTAAGAGAGCAGGGAATGGCTAAGGTCACAGTTAAGGGAACTGTCCCCTATGGAGCTCACTGTTAAGGGGTGGGGTGCTGTAGAGGTCACTGTTAAGGGGACAGGACCCTGTACAGGTCACTGTCAAAGGGTTGGGATACTGTGGAACTCAAGGTTAAAGGGGCAGGCTGCTGTGAAGGTCAAAGTTAAGGGGGTGGGCTGCTGTGGAAGTCCCATTATAAGGACTTTGGGCACTTTGGGGGGGGTCAGTGTTAAGGGGTGGAGAGCTGTGGAAATCACTGTTAAAGGGGCGGGTGATGTAGAGGTCACATTATGAGTGGATACTGTCAATATCTAATATTAACGACACACACAAACATTAAATAAAATAGATGAAAGATACACATGCGAAGCTGGGTCTTTCTACTAGTGTATATATATATACACATAAACCCTTCACAAGGGAATACTCATAGCAGATGCCAGAAAAATAGGAGTATCCTTTTAGGGCTTACGCAATAGATCAGACACAGTCTGTGGAAGAATAAACATTTATATTTAATGTCTTACATGTGACATCTCCTCCAGAATTAGTCTCTTTCCTTTTTATTCCATCCAGTTTAGAACACCATGATGACTTCTTCTGGACATGACTCATCTGTGCCATTGAGATATCTTTAGTAGAGATGTCCCGAACTATTCGCCGGCGAACAGTTCCCGGAAAACATCACTTGTTCGCAATCGCCGTGGCGGGCGACGCTGAACATATGTGATGTTTGGTGCGCCCCCTATAAGTCATCATTGAGCAAACTTTGACCCTGTGCCTCACAGTCAGCAGACACATTCCAGCCAATCAGCATACCCTCCCTCCCAGACCCTCCCACCTCCTATCAAAAAGCAAGGACAGCATCCATCTTAGATTCATTCTGAAGCTGCAGTGTTGGTGAGAGCCGGGAGAGTGCTGCTGCTGCTGAATTAATAGGGAAAGCATTAGCTAGGCCAGTGTTCTGTGTCCACTCCAGTCCTCAAAGACTCATCTGCTGTAAGGACTTCGTCCTGACAGCACCCCAAAAAGCCCTTCTTAGGGCTGGTACTTCAGTCTGCTTTTCTTTTTTTTTAAATATATATATATTGCAGTTGCCTGCCCGTGTGTGAGAGGCCACAGGCCCACAGACTGTACTGTGTGCACACCACTCATATAGGGTGGCACAGTACCTTGCAGATAAAAAAGTAATTTAATTTTTACCCTTTAATATAATTGCAGTTGCCTGCCAGTGTGTGTCAGTCCCACAGACTGTACTGTGCCCACTGCCCACCACTCATATAGGGTGGCACAGTACATTGCACGGCGCACGCGCAATGACCTAAAATTCAAACGAAGCGGACCGAGCATGGGTCTTTTTCCATCTCCCAGTTCCAAAAATCTATTCACTACACTGGCCCTGGCCGTGATAAGGGACAAAACAGAGATTAAACTGATAGGAATAGTACTTAGTTAACACTAGTTGCATTGGTGACAAATTCCATTGCAAGTGCCCAAAATTAGAAGGAAGCGGACAGAGCAAGCTTTTTTCTCTCCCCATGCCAGGATTCAATTCAATACACGTCCCCTGATAGGGGACTTAACAAAGATTAAAATGGTAAGAATAGTAGTTCACACTATTTGTATTGGTGGCACAGTACATTGCGTGGCGCACGTGCAGTGCCCCAAATTGCAAGTAAGAGGACCGATCAATCATCTTTTTCCATCTCCCAGTTCCTAAAATCTATTTGACACACGTCCCCTGATAGGGGACGTAACAGGGATTATACTGATAGGAATAGTACTACTTAACACACCACTCATATAGGGTGGCACAGTACATTGCACAGCGCACGTGCAGTGCCCCAAATTGGAAGGAAGAGGACCGACCAACCATCTTTTTCCATCTCCCGGTTCCTAAAATCTATTCCATACACCGGCGCCTGATAGGGGAGAAAACAGAGATTAAACTGGTAAGAACAGATTTTTTTAATTGAAAAAAAGGAGGACAGCCTCTGCGGAGCTGGGTATTTTTTGGCCACATTACTGAACGCTCATGCACAATGGCTGTAGGCTCATGCGTCCTTTTGCGGAGGTGACAAACCTGGTCAGTCAAACCCAAGGCAACATCATCAACCTCATCCCATATGCATTTTTTCTGGAGCGTGCCCTGCGAAGAGTGCTGGATCAGGCCGTAGAGGAGAGGAGTCTGAAGAAGAGGAGTCAGAGGAGGAAGGTGGCTTTGAGGAGATGGAAGACCAAACACAGCAGGCGTCCCAGGGGGCTTGTTGTCACCTTTCGGGGACCCTTGGTGTTGTACGTGGCTGGGTGGAGGAAGAGACCTTCAATGACGTCAGTGAGGACAAGGAACGGAACATGGCTAGCTTGGTATCCAACCTTGTGCAAATGGGGAGTTTGCGGTTGTGCAAATGGACTGTTTGCGGCTGTTTGTGGTGCGTTAAACGGGGAGTTTGGTCTGTCACTGTGAAGCGGGCGTAACCCTTACACTACCTGATCGATACAACATCATACCTGATCGTATACACACACTGGATGTTTTAAAGCACATTATTGTAAACAATTTAGGAATGTTAGGTGATTTATGCCCTTTATGGATTAAAACCCGACTCTGCGTCAACTACGTAATATTCCATGAGAGTTTTGCCATGGAACCCCTCCGGCATGCCACAATCCAGGTGTTAGTCCGCTTGACACAACTTTTCCATCACTATTGTGGCCAGAAAGAGTCCCTGTGGGTTTTTAAATTCACCTGCCTATTGAAGTCTATGGCGGTTCGCCCTGTTCGCGAACATTTGCGGAAATTCGCGTTCGCGAACAGAAAATTTTATGTTCGCGACATCTTTAGTCTTTAGGTTCTCATGCACCCTATATAGTGCCAAACACTGTGGCCTCAGTATAATAGCATCATACACTGTATCATGAATACAATCATGTCACATTTATGCCCCCTAAAAATAAAGCAGCACACCCACAGTGCCTCCTGTATAAAGTGCCATACACTCATGCTGTTTTCCCTGTAGATACTGCCATATGATCTGCACCACTGTATAAAGTTCCTTATGCTCTGTGCCCCCCCCCCCCAAGTACTCGCAAACGGCTCTTGTTGAGTAACTTTATTTAATATCTTAATGTATATGTATATGTAATATACCAGCATATAGCTTTATGGATCAGTCAGGGTTAACTATCCTGACTCAGTCCGCACAGGAAGTTAAATATGGGCTTAGGTTGGCCCCCTAGCTTAATCTACTGTTAGCAGAGTAAGTGAGAGGTTGTGGTATGTGCTCATTCCTCACAGTACTAAGCCAGAGTTCCAGAAAACCACTGTCTCTGAGGATATCTGCATCAAGCAAGCCATCACTACTTGTATAGTACTCCAGGAAAAGAGAGAGAAATCTGAATGGCCAACCACTGGAGTAAGTCAGTAAGGTATTTGCTGTTTAAAGAGGACCTTTCATTACCCTAAAAAATCTGAACTAAATATTCAGACATGGAGAGCGGCGCCCAGGGATCTCCCTGCACTTACTATTATCCCTGGACGCCGCTCCGTTCTCCCGGTATAGGCTCCGGTAACTTCAGCTCTTCGGCTCAACTGGGAGGAGCCTGCCCTTCCTCTCCTGGGCGTCTCCTTCTTCCAGGCTGTAGCGCTGACTAACCGCAGCGCTCAGCTCATAGCCTGGGAGGTTTTCTTCTCCCAGGATATGAGCTGAGCGCTGCGGTTGGCCAGCGCTACAGCCTGTGAGAAGGAGACGCCCAGGAGAAAAAGGACAGGCTCCTCCCTGTTGAGCCGAAGAGCTGAAGATACCGGAGGACATACCGGGAGAACGGAGCGGCGCCCAGGGATAATAGTAAGTGCAGGGAGATCCCTGGGCGCCGCTCTCCATGTCTGTATACTTAGTTTAGATTTGTTAGGGTAATGAAAGGTCCTCTTTAAGTCTGATAGAGACTTTACCGCAATGACAGGAACATTAGTTGAACAGCCTCCACACTTGGTCAAAGTCTGGCCTACAGTTATCTTAGTTCTTTACCCCTCAATTGGGAATTACAGCCACCATTGCAAGATTAATATTGAAAGCCATAGATTCTTCAGAGACTTTAGAGAGACAGAGATAAAGAGTACTACAATACCCACCCTTGCTCAAATCCATACATTGCTACCTAGGCAGATTTGGACTGTAAATTGTTTGGATCACTATTTTAAAACTGTTGGATAGACTACAACTCCCATTCTGAACTCTAATAAAGAGAGACATTCATTTTCTACAATTGGCCTGGTTACTGTCTCCAGCACCATTCACTGGTAACTGCATCTACACTGCCTCCCTTGCAACCATACAAAACTTTAACACTAAGGGTACCCCAACTACCATCAGGGACCCAAACATCAGAATGTGCCCTGAGGCAAGAAATGGTGTGCCTTCTTATCACTATCCTGGTCATATGGAGTATAGGTGTGCGGATGGCCCCTGTGAATAAGTATTGTAGCCAGAACTACTACCACTCCCATCCTCCTCTCCGTTCCTCCTGGGCTGGCTGGTGGGACATACTCAACTTCATGAGAAACAGTAACAGAAGCCTGTGCAGATTACATATCCCCCACTCTGGATTTTTACTCCACCCCAAATAAACTTGATCCCTACACTGTGATGTAGTTCAGGCTCAGGGATTGCAAAAAAAAAAAAAAAAAGTCTGTAATTACTGTCCAACATGGGTACCTGGTCAAAGACCTGATGAATTACGCTGTTCTCTGGGTGGACCTCGAAACCCAGGTGACTACTGGGACTTTTCTGTGAGTTGATAGCTCTGATTGTAGACTAACTGACAAAAAAACAATGCACCCAGATAGAA
Organism: Bufotes viridis; assembly: GCA_033119425.1. Classification (NCBI taxonomy): domain Eukaryota; kingdom Metazoa; phylum Chordata; class Amphibia; order Anura; family Bufonidae; genus Bufotes; species Bufotes viridis. The sequence continues at coordinate 306,382,763 of CM065590.1, forward strand.
ATGTCAGATTTGCTGCAAAATTTGGCATGCAGATATGTAAAAGATTACAGGTGAGGTCTAATTAGGCACTGGGTCTTGCCACAAGAGGGCATAAAAGTGTTTCCTCCTCTGCTCTATGAAAGGCTCTCAGAGGCTACTTTTGGATAGTGTGCCTCTTGGTGAGAGACTGTTGCCTGTTAGACATGCCTCTGCGACACACTTAAAGACATTCTACCAAGTTAGACTTTGAGAGGGGGAGCATCATTGGACTGAGAGAAGCAGGATGGTCATTTAAGAAAACTGCCCACCATCTACGAACAATAGCAACACTTCAGAGACTCTATCTAACTAACTACCGGCCTGGTCTCAGTCTCTAGGCGCCAACACTGTAGTGAGGTGCGTGCACAATCTTACCGACCTGGGTCAGCTATGCCTCCGCTGGTGACTCTGAACAGAACAAATGCCTTTCCCACAAGCATACTGTCCCACAATGTATGTAGCTTTGCTCCCCAGCTCTCATCAGCATTCCTGGAAGCAATCCTTGTTCCATGAATGATCAGGGTCTTGGACACGATCAACTTCACTTAGTTGCATCTCTTTTCACTGAGGGATGCTCTCACACCTGGATGCTGTCGGATCCTCTGCTGACATAGGTCATCAGTCTCAGCTCCCTCTAAGATGGCTGCTCCCTTTCTCTTCCTCTGCAGGCTCTGTGTAACGCCACCTCTCATGAATATGGAAATATACGCAGTGTGTAGCTGTGTTTAGGAATCAGCGGCATCTTGTGGCCAAACAGCTGAATTTCAGTCCAGATCCTTTAATTTAATCTACACAGCGTTCAGACAAGGAGAGCTGTTTCCCCATCTCACATATCAGAAGCTGCCAGGCCCGTCACACATAAAGCCGTGCACTGTGTACGGCATCGTCAGGTGGACGCTGTGTACGGCAGCATTGGATGGGCGCTGTATGGCGCTGTATGGCAGCGTTGAGTAAGCGCTGTGTATGGCAGCAGTGGTCTTATGATTAGTGTATGATGTTGGATAAATGTAAAATTGTCTACATTTATTTCTGCATGGAAGACGAGCAATAGTTTCCCTGCAGAAATATCAGCCTCATAACGTCATGTGGGCCTATGCATTATATATGTAAACTAGACATTAAGCCCGTTACAATAACGGGTGCTAGAACAGTAGTGCATATACATTAGTGGGAACAGTCTATATTAAATGGCAAGGGAACTGACTGGTAGCTGTGGCTGAGACTGCTGGCACTGAGTGCTGGCTGTGGCTGAGATTGCTGACTGCGCCTCGTGGCTGAGACTGCTGGCACTGACTGGTGGCTGAGACTGCTGGCTGCGGGCTGTGGCTGAGACTGCTGGCACTGAGTGCTGGCTGTAGCCGAGAATGCTGGCACTGACTAGAGGCTGAGACTGATGGCTGAGCCTGGTGGCTGTGGCTGAGACTGCTGACACTGACTGCTGGCACTGACTGGTTGGTGAGACTGGTGGCTGAGACTGCTGGCTGTGGCTAAGACTGCTAACTGTGGCTGAGACTGCTGGCACTGACTGGTGGCTGTGGCTCATGGCACTGTGACGTGGCTGTGGCTGGTGGCACTAAATGATGGCTGAGATGGCTGGCACTGTGACCGGTGGCTGTGGCTGGTGTTACTGACTGATGGCTGAGACGGCTGGCACTGGCTGGAGGCTGAGAGTGCTGGCACTGTGGCAGATGCAATTGTCCCAACCGCACTTCCCACATAATTATATAAAAAGTGATCAAAAGAGTCAGATGTATCCTAAAATAGTACCTTTCAAACCATCATCTTATCCCGCAAAAAATGAACCCCTACATAAGAAAATCGCCCAAAAAATAAAAAATATATGGCTTTCAGAAAATGGAGACACTAAAACATGATTTTTTTTGTTTAAAAAATGCTCTTATTGTGTAAAACCAAAATATATATAAAAAAACAGACATGTTATGTATCGCCGCGTCCGTAACAACCTGCTCTATAAAAATTACACATCAGCTAACCCGTCTGGTGAACGCCGTAAAAACAAAAAATGAAATAAAAACCATGCTAAAAAGCCATTTTTTATCACCTTACAACACAAATAGTGTTATACCAAGCTATCAAAAAGTCATATATGCCCCAAAATAGTACCAATCAAACAGCCATCTCATCCCACCAAAAATAAGCCTCTACATCAATTGGACAATCGCCCAAAAAATAAAACAATATGTCTTTCAGAAAATGGAAACACAAAAACATGATTTTTTGTCCAAAATTTTTTTTATTGTGTAAATACAAAATAAAATAAAAAAATAGACATATTATGTATCACCGCGTCGTTACGAGCTGCTCTATAAAAATATCACATTATCTACTCTGAACACTGTAAAAAACAAAAAATAAAAACTGCGAGAACAGCCATTTTTTGGTTACCTTGCCTCACAAAAAGAGTAATATATATATATATATATATATATATATATATACACACACGCACACAATGCACAACTACCTCTAGCAAAAGATTTATATACTGCAAGAATAACCCTAATATATAACAATGGCAGCACATCAGGCTAAATATCAATATGGCAGCACTCTCACAAAAAATGAGTGCAAAGAAAAACACTTTATTCACCACTGTGGTCGCAACTAGGGATGAGCGAACTTGTGTTTCAAGTTTGGCGTACAAGGTTCTGGGTCAGTTCATGTAAGAATTCCGTTATGGATTCTGCTACCACGCACCATGAGGCCTCATGCACATGGCTGTTGCCCGGCAGTGGCCGTATTGCGGCCCGCAAACAGCAGGTCCACAATATGCAGGTACTGGCCGTGTGCTCCCCGCATCACGAATGCGGACCCATTCACTTTAATGGGTCTGCAATCCGGAGATGCAGTGGGGAACAGAGGTACTTCCGTGATGTTTCTGTCCGTGCCTTCGCACCACAAAAAAATAGAACATGTTCTATTTTTTTTGCGTTGCGGGCGGATGATGGATGGGTCTCCATCCGTCCTGGCCGCCGCACAGACGTTGCCCGTGAATTGGGGATCGCAAATTGCGGATGCCAATGCACAGAACGGCCGCACAATGGGTCCGCATCCGTTCCACAATTTTGCAGAAGGGGTGCGGACCCATTCATTTTCAATGGGGCCGCAAAAGATGCGGACAGCACCACCAATGTGCCGTCTGCATCTGCACTTCTGTTCCGCTGCCCCGCAAAAAAAATAGAGCATGTCCTATTCTTGTCCACAGCCACGGACAAGAATAGGCATTTCTATTATAGTTCCGCACAACAGTTGTGGATGTGTGAATAGACCATTATGGTCTATGGTAGCGGAATCCATAAAGGAATTCTTAGATAACTGGAACCTTGTACGCCGAACTTGAAACACAAGTTCACTCAACACTAGTCGCAACGTTTTAGCTCATAGGTTGAAAAAAAGACTCTGTGAATGAGCTGAAAACATTGCGACCACAGGGGTTAATAAAGTGTTTGAGAGTGCGGACATTTTTTTCTTTTATATATATATATACATTGGCGTCACTATAGGGGGGCAAGGGGGGGCAATTGCCCGCATGTCTGCTAATGAGGTGAGGGCGGCGGCGTGACGGTGATAGTGTAGTGTTCATTCAAGGTGCCCAGCTGCTTGCTTCAGTCCAGATTAACTACAAGAACTCTGCCCTCCCTGGCTGGCTGAAACCCTAGTAGGTTACCCTACCATAATAAGTTATATTACACTATAACGCATATAAAGTATGTACCCTGCTACCCCCTCAGTTATGTTACCCCCTATATAATGTACCCTGATACCTCTCAGTTATATAATATAACTAAGGGGTATCAGGGTAAATTATACAGGGGGTAATATAACTGAGGAGGGGTATCAGGGTACATTATACAGGGGTAATATAACTGAGGAGGGCTATCAGGGGACATTATGCAGGGGGTAATATTACCCTGTACAATGTCCCTGATAGCCCTCCCCAGTTATATTACCCCTGTATAATGTACACCAGTTTTGATAAATCTCCCCACTGTGTACTTATATGTGTACATAGCATTGTGTGTCATCACACTATACTAATCTATGTGGGAAAAGTGACCACTCACTGTGCGGACTGCACACAATACTGTGTTCAGAAGAGAGTGCAGGTAGTGAAAGCTGTCAGTAGTGAGATCTATATCCTGCTTATAACGCTATGGGTCTGACTGTAGAACGCTACACTAATGTTATCAGCAGAAATGTCTATTGTATCTACAAATAGTGGACTTTCTACAGAATGGAAAGTGAGAAATAGATCTACTGATTACAGGCTGTAGCATACTGTAAGACTCACCTTGTTGTGGATTGGAATGAAATCTTACTACCAAGTTACCTGCAAGTTTCAGCAGCCTATATGTAAGTGGCTGCTAGCTGTGCTGTGTAACAGGATGGGGGGACGGGGCAGCAGAGCTTGTGCTGGTGCATGTGAAAGCATCAGCAACGCCCACAGAGCCTGATGAGACATCCGAACAGTGAGTGAATCTCATAGAAGACCGTTTCTGAGTGCATGTGAAGAAAAGCTGATACCAGTAAACAAACAAGTGCAATTTTATTATGTGCCGCATAACGCTACGATATGGGGTTATTGATTTTTTGTGCACAAAGGTGTCCATAGTTTTTAATTTTGCCTCTCTTTATAGAGCCCCAGTCAGCATGATCAATGCTATTAAACCAATTATACTGCCTAGTAGGGTTGATCATGCTGATTAAAGTGATACCTTTCTTTTGTCTGTATGTTAAACAGCTGTAGTGTCCTAGAACTGCATCCTACATATCATATACACTACTTTCTATAGCTTCACCATAATGAGAAGAGTGGATTTCTATAATTAATAACCTAATATACATATTACTGCTTTGTTAATATGATAAGGCTGTAGCATTGAGGTAAGTGGACAGCCTTGCAGGTAGAGATCTCATGTTTGAATCTTGGGAGAGAGTATTTTTTTATTCTGATTTTTTTTCTCCCCCATTTAACCCATAATAAATGGCTAAATGGCTATAGCCTTACTATATTGAAAAGTGTTTTTTATGCTTAGAACTGTTTTCTTCACATATTGTGCCTGTTAATAAACCATTAATATGTATTAGCTTTCTAAGCATAGAAATCCACTATTGTCAACATGGTAATGCTACAGTAAGTAATTTATATTATATGTACAGTACAAGCTAGGACACAGCTCTGCCTCAGCATGCTGATGTCTAACCCTGTCAAGGGGAGAGGGGAGTTTGCAAAGTTAACAGTGTTGATCATACTGACAGAGGTTCTTTAAATTACAGAACATATGCTTGTAATTTTTCTAGTACCATTTAATAATCAGTGGACCAAACCTGTGACTTTTCATATATAAAATGTCTGGTAAATTGAAGAGTGGAAAACAAAAGACCTACACATTGTAATTTGAGAGTTAGAGTAGCAGCATCAGTGATCTGGCTAGTAGAAGCAATAGTATTAGCAGCAGGCCACAGTCCCTCTGGCTTCCTATAGGTGCCACACAGGTGCCACAGGGAGGATCCTCTCATTTACAGCAGGATCATGTAAAGGTTTATTCTGAGTCTGACACCTTGTCTTGGAACCAGGGGTCACCCAATTCCTCCTGCTTCTCCTTCTTGCAGCTCCAGAGAAGCCTTGCAGTTGCATCATCTCTGTCTTCCTTGCCCCCTTCTAGTGGATGCCTTCCTTTTTCCTAAGGAGAGGCAACAAATTTACCCATGCCCTATGGAAGGCTCTCAAGACAGTCACCCTGTTGATGAATTGTGTGAAAATTGTCTGTGTTTGGACTGTCATAAGGAGAAGGTTCAGAGGGAGGTGTTGGACCACATGCATAGCTGTGTTGTGGTTGGTTGTAGTAGTAATCGCACTTGTGATGGTGGCAGTGGAGGCAGTGTTGGTCGTGGCGACAGTGGCACTTCAAATACAGAGGAGGGAAATAGGATGGAGATTGAGGAGCCCACAATGACATATCACAGTCTAGTAAAAATGGTGATGATGATTGTATGCTGGACACAACCTGGGAGCTGTGTCGGGGTGCTACGAAGGAGGTGACATCAGAGGAGAAGGGTGGTGGCTGCGGTGGCAAAGAGCAGAGGCAATCTAAGGACAAAACCTCCCAAAAAAAACAGCCAGAGCCTGATTTCAATTGTGGTCAGCTCGGGAAATGGTGATACCACTGATACTGTGTGAGCAAGCTCAAAATTGTGCAAGACCTAAGCCAAGCTCAGCTGCTGTTGGCCCTCTTCAATTATCTCCCATCTGGCATTTTTTCTCCCCAGTGCCAACAGACGTGTAAAATATTTTCTTGACTATAATAATCTGTGAGCTTTCAAACCCAAATGTAGGCACTGTGGCTCTAGTGCGGCACATGAGGCAGCACATGAGGTCCAAATACAGTACAGTGTCTTTGTCATCGTCATCATCAGTTACTGCTTTCCCATCTCAGACTACTACACCTACTCTGCTCTGCTGATAGCCATCGATAATGGAGTGTGAGGCTGACGACTAGTGGCTGGTGGCTATTTATCGCCGACCCCATCATGTCACTGCCAATATCTGTGTGCCTACTGTCATGTTCCATAATGTATGGTTATACAGCTGCACACACATCTGCTACCTTGTCTGTTCTATGCTGTGCTGCTACACACTGCTATGACCACTACACACCTTAGGCCTTATCTTACCCTTTTTTTTTTTTGGAAACATAATTTTTATTGTTGTTTTCAAGGAAAGAAAATAACAGAGTATTGTGTACATTCCATATAGAGATTCATGGAAAAGCAATATTGTATAATGTAAAAGGGAGGTTAGGGGAGGGGGAGGGAGAGGGGAAAAGGAGGGACATTTATAATTAAAATAAGAAAATAAAATAAGCTTTGTAGATATTTAGCAAGTAGTGTAGCAAAGGGTACAAGTAAAAATACATATTTTGTACTACTGACAACTTAGATATCATTGTTTGAGTTTGTTGCATAACTCGCATATTAGATGGACTGGACTTACAATGATAAGGACTGGACAACCAAATATCCCAATTATTATAAAATTTGTCCTTAATGTGTGATAGCTCTTTCCAATTTGAGGTGGTTATGAGATGGTCATACAATGAGGCATCAGACCTCCACCGGTAAATTTTCCCCTTCAGTGAATACTCTCTCCTCCAGCTGGGAGATAATAACAGTCCAGAACTGAATCTTGGATAGTTAAAATCTGAAGTCTTTATTTCATAGTACATGTATTTATAGGACATTGGGGGTGGGAATACCAACTTTAGTTCAGCAGATGACATGTTAATTTAGGGAAGTCGATAAACAATACTGGTATCTGCCATATACAATACATGAAAGGGCATTTTACATATTACAATGGTAGTCTAGATGCTAACAAGTTAAACTCGTTACAGCTTGCTGTCATGTACCTGAGGATCCTGCTATCCATTGTATTTCCAAGTGATAACTGTGTGTCATGTATTGTAGTATCAATGTCTGCTGGGGTGGGCTCGCATACAGGAATTAAGAGCGCTCTGGGGGATGTGTCTTCTGAGGAAATTACCTGTCTTTTAACAAGTGGCAGTGATCTATACAAGTGGCAGTGCCTGATATAATATATATCTAATAGCAAGGTTAAAAATCCCTTTCAATGTGTAAAGCAGAAGCGGCCACACCATCAAACCAGCAGTTGTCCCTTACACCTTTGATAACCTCTGTAATGTTAGGGTTGTGTTCAGATTTCCAATGATATGCCAGTAGTTGGCAGGTTACGATAGAAAGATGGACGAAAACTGTTCTAATTTTATATGGTAAGTTTTCTATACCTATAAAAAGGAGTGCCAATTCCGGGGTTGGGGACACATTTAAGTTGCATACTTTGGAAAAAGTATTAAAAACTTGAGACCATAAGGATTTGATGGGAGAACAATCCCACCACCAATGTAATAGGGCGCCCTCAGAGTTGTTGCATCTCCAACAGGAGGATGGGAGATCCGGAAAAATTCTATGTAGTTTAGTAGGATTAAAGTACCATCTATAAATAATTTTTCCAGAAAGCTCCATGTGGTTGATACATCTTGAATAGCGAGATATTGTTTTAAAGGAGTGATTCCATTGATCGTCTGAGGCGGTCATTGTCAGGTCTGCAGACCGATGGGATTTTATTTTCTGGAGTACATCCTCCCTTGGAGATACAAGAATTTTATACACTATGGATATCCCCTTTGCAATTGTGGTGTTTGACATAACCCATTTAGTAAAAAGGGTAGATGAGAGGTCGGGGATGTCAATACGACTTTGTGGTGGAATTTTGTCTAAAGCGTGTTTGATCTGTAGATATTTATAGAAGCTTTTCGGAGATAAGTGGTATTCTTTTAAAAGCTGATCGAATGATTTGAGAGTATTGGAGTGTAGTAGGTTTCCTATGAAATTTAGACCTTTTTCTTTCCAAGAAGATAAGTCGAGGTCTGGAATGTACGCTTCCAGAACAGATATAGGAAGAGAGAGAAAAGGTGCATTAAGGAGATTGCAATTATTGGTGAGTATGTCCTAGACTTCAAAAACAGCCTTTATAGTAAGTAAAGTTTTTTGAGGGCGAGCATTGAATTTGTAGGTGGCAAGAAGCAAATCTTTAAATGAGCTTCCTTGTAAGAGGTGTAATTCTATTTGTGTCCAGGCTTTGGTGGACTCCCCTTCCCATAAGTATTTCATTTGCTGTAAAATAGTTGCTCTATAGTATTGAATTATGGAGGGGCAATTCAAACCTCCATCTTTCCTCTGTAAGTACAATATGTCTGCCCTAATTCTATGTCTTTTTCCTCCCCAAATGAAATGAAGTATGAATTTTTGTAGTTTTTTGAGGTATCCAATGTGAATAGGGATGGGAAGATTCCTAAAGTAATAAAGAATCTTAGGTATAATATTCAATTTAATCACGGCAATTTTTCCTAGCCAGGAAATGTTTTGCATTTTTAGATTATCTAGAGTCTTTTTGATGTCTTGTAGTAAAGGTAAATAGTTGCTTGTGTAAATGTCTTTCGCTTGAGCAGTAAGTTTGATTCCGAGGTAGGGAAGGGAGTGTTTGACCCATTTGAATTGAAAATTCTGTTTTAAAATTTTTACAGTTTTTTGTGGGATTCCAAGATTTAAGATTTGGGATTTGGAAGTATTTATTTTGTAATACGATGCGTTTGAAAATCTCATTAAGATATCATGAGTATTATGGAGGGATTTTATTGGATTAGATAGTAGTAATAGGACATCATCAGCGAACAATCCTGTTCGATGATCTTTATTTAAAATTGGTATACCTGTAATGTTTAAAGTGGATCTGATATGTTGGGCCAATGGTTCCATTATTAGGGCAAAGATTAATGAGGATAGGGGACAACCCTGTCTGGTGCCATTGGTTATGGGAAAGGAGTGTGATTTAAAGCCTGCTAAGTACACAAAAGCGTGTGGAATATAATTTTAATAGAGTAGATAGGAAGGGGCCATTGAAACCAAATTTCTGCATAACTGCGTTTAGAAAACCCCAATGCACCCTGTCGAAAGCCTTCTCCGCGTCTAGGGAGAGGAGCAGAGAAGGCGTCTGATGAGAGCAAGCAACTTCGATTAAGTCAACAAAGCACCTGGTCCCGTCAGAAGTGTGTCTATCCTTGACTAAACCTACTTGGTCGTTATCTATTAGGGTGGGCAAAAGATCAGCTAGTCTATTGGCAAGAATATTTGAAAATAATTTGAGGTCAGTGTTCAAGATGAAAATGGGTCTAAAATTTGCCGGTTTATCTGGGGACTTGCCTGGTTTTGGAAGAGTGATGATTGTTGCTTGTAACATTTCTGGGGGGATATTTTTTCCTTGTGCAATTTCTTGGAAATTATGGGGGGATAATATTTCTGAGAACGTCTTAAAATATTCGTTTGTAAAGCCGTCTGGGCCTGGGGATTTTTAGTGAGGCAATTGTTTTTTGGATCTCTTGGGATGAAATAGGGAGTTTAGGATAGTAAACTGATCTTGGGATAATTGTGGGAGGGATATTGTGTTTAGAAAATTATTGATGTCCGATGTTGTTGGTTGGTGGATATTTGTAACATTTTTCAAGTTGTATAGGGTGGAATAGTAATTAGCTAATTAATTTGTTATTTCTTGAGGATTTATTATTTTAGTGTTGGTAGAAGACCATAAGTACGGGATTCTAGACTGCCGCTTTGGTTTTGATTTTATTAGCTAGTATTTTTGAAGCTCTATTTCCTAGTCTATAAAATTGTGCTTTGATTTGTCTAAGATGACGTTCATAATTGTTTAGCATTAATAGGGAATTCTCATGAAACTGGTAATGATGGATTTTGTTGATTGTTTCTTTTTAAATTGTTAAGTTTATTGTGTAGTTCTTCTAGTTTACTTAATCTTTTCATTTTTTCTTCTGAAGAATATTTGATGTATAATCCTCTAATTGCTGATTTATGGGCGCACCATACTGTTGTTGGGTTTACCTCTTTGTTAGTGTTTAGTTCAAAATATTCTTTTAGGGCTTTAGAAATTTGGTTTTTGTATAATTTGTTAGTTAATAGCAGATTATTTAGTCTCCATGGGGATGTGTGTTGCAAATTATATTCCTCTTAAATGGTTCTGGTAACAGGGGCATGGTCTGACCAAGATATTAGACCAATTTCAGATTTTGTTACTTGTTGTAGAAGCAATTTATCAACTAGAAAAAGGTCTATCCTAGAGTAGGAGTTATGAGGGTTGGAGAAAAAGAATAATCAATTTCAGATGCGTGAAGGTTTCTCCAAGCATCAAAAAGTTCCTCCTTGTGGCAAAGATCTTTAAATTTGTTGGATTTTGGGGAGGTTGTATGTGATGATCTGTCTAAGAGAGGATCTAATACCAAATTAAAGTCCCCCCATATGACAAGGGACCCTTTTTTGATGGAGGAGGTGGAGTCCAGCTCAGATCTTATGAATCTTAGTGTTTTAGAGTTTGGAGCATAAAGAGATACTAAGGTGTATGTGGAGTTATTAATTAAACATATCATAATAATGAATCTTCCTAGTGGATCAATTTCAAGTGATAATGTCTGAAAGGCCAGAGAAGCCCGTATTGCAATAGCAATGCCCTTTTTTTGTTAATAGCATGTGAGAATATTATATTTGGGAAGTTTTTATGTTTGAGTCTATAGCAATCTGTCTCATTTAGATGGGTTTCTTGTATACATAGAATATCACAACCTATTTTGTGCACTTCTCTCCACAAAAAAGCATGTTTAGCTGGACAATTTAGGCCTTTTACATTCAAGGATGTTATTTTTAAAACCATAGTGGATTCTTATGGAGAGATTCTTATAGCAAAGAGTTATGCCATACTATATTAATGGACTGAGTTATATAGCCATACTGTAAGACTTGTACCAAATAGAAACAACAAGGCTTAACAACTGGAGTAACGCAATAACAAAATGAACCGTAAAAGGAAAAAATTAAAACTTGTAACTTGCATAGTCCGGTTCTAAGTGAACCAATGCGGCCCCAGGTCTCTGTCTTGCGGGGGGTGTGGGTAGTAGAAAAATAAATGCTGGGTGGAGTCAGAAGTTGTGATTTCGGTCTTCATCACGCTGTTGCAAAGGTAGCTGTGGTTCTTTTAAAAGAAAAGTTAACCTGTAAAAATAAGTTAGAAGAGAAGAGATGGAGAGGAAAGGCAAGAGAAAAAATAAAGATAGAGCATAAAAGGATATTAACATAAAAAGTTAGATGGCTGATTTTCCATATGCTTAGGGATCTTTGGAATCACTTGGCAGAGGGTGAGGATCTTGATGGTCCCACTACTGTCCATTCTTGTGAGAGAGTATGGGCCAGATTTATCATTACACTTCCATTTTACTCCAATTTCACATAAGTCCAAAGTCACTTTTGGCTCAGTCAGATTTATTAATGGTCCTTTAATACTGTGATAAATGTGGTTTGATGGCAGCAGTTCATCCTTCAGTAAACGGCTTTACAAAAGTCGCACATATTTACTAAAAAGTCGCATGTTCTATTAAAAAGTTGCATAAGGTAAGCATGGTCCTCACTGGAGTGAAATTGGGACCTTTTTGCGACTTTTTTGCGACTTTTTAAAAAAGTCCCAATGATAAATCTGGAGTGAAACTCATTAACATGGCTAACCACGCCCATTTTTACAAAACTGGAGCGAGTGGTGTACACATGTAAAAAAGTCACAAAATTATGCGCAAATGAGTGTGAAAAGTCGCAAATGGCCTATTTTGGGACTTTTTGATGCCAGAATTCTGGAGTGAAGGTATGATAAATCATGGCCTATGTTTCTTCTTCTTGGGTGGACTGATTATTCCTTCTGGTGAAGGGATCAAGAAGAAAGACTAAGAAAGTCTGCTGCCTCCTTTGGAGATTGTAGGACATGGGTCGATCCTTTATGATGGACAATCCCCATTTGTATATGATTTTTTGTTCTCTCAGGGTTTGAGTTATGCTTGTGAATTCTCTTCTCCTTGCTAGTGTAGCAGGGGATAGCTCTGTGAATAAAGCTATCTGTTTGAAGCGTTCTGGTAGCTCAGGTTTTTTGGAAGCTGCTTTGAGAAGTAAATCTTTGATGTGGTAATAGTGGAGTTTTGCTATTGCGTCTCTTGGGACAGAAGCAGGTACATTTTTTGGCTTGGGAAGCCTGTGAGCTCTGTCTATGAGAAAGTCAGAGTTGGAAGCTTGAGGGAGAAGAGCTGCAAACAGGTCTATTAGAAACTTTTGCAGTTGTGAGTCCTGAACTGACTCTGGGATATTTCTGAAGCATATATTGCACCTACGTGACCTGTCTTCTATATCTGCGAGTTTTAGCTTTATAGCTGCAATGTCGTCCTCTGCAGAATTGTGGGCATCAACTAAGTCATTGTGTGCCGCTGTGAACTCCTCTATTTTCTCTTCAAGATGGGCTGTACGGTCCCCAATTGCTGTTATGTCAGCTTTTGATGTCGCTAGAGCTGATTTTAGATCTGTGTTAAAAGTTTTTTTTGATCTGACATAAGATCTCTCATTGCGCTCATGGTGACAGGGTCAGAGTAAATGGCTGTATTTTCCCTGTGAGAGCTTTCATGTGTGGGGGATGAGAAGGTAGAATGAGACTTGCCTGGAGAGAGTCCAAATGTCACAGAAGGCGATCGGTCAGTAGGAGAGTCTGGAGCTGCAATGCTGTGATTAGAGCTGTTGTTCTGCTTTCCTGCTCTCATCTCCTGAGCTCCCGCGCCATCTTGGAGAGGTGCTGGGCTGAAGAAGCTTGTAAGTTTAGCCGTTGTACCTGGCTTTCTCTTGCCCCTCGGCATCTTGTGCATGCTTCTCTGTCTTCTCCTCAATTGTAGAGATGTATTTATCGATTTAGTTTGCATTTTTTTTTTCGTGCCCTATGAGCTGCTTTTTGACCGATGAGCACGGAGCTAGCAAGACATGTGTTCGCTCCCGTGCGTGTTCAGGCCACGCCCCCTTTACATATTCCATGTCTACACTGTACTGCTACAAAAGGTAAGGGAGAATTTTTCAAGGCTTGTTCATAACAAGCTACTGTTTTTTCTGAAAATTATCACTTGTGTGTATAAATAAGGGCAGACATCTGCCCCATTAAGTCATATTTTTTTCCATTACACTGTGTGTTTAGACACTATCTGCTCCCAAAAAGGAACATATTTTGGAATATTTTTAATATGAAAACACATAATGCTTCTTTTACATCTGTGGCACTGCGATCTGGCCAGCAGTTCCGTCACAGAATGCCAGGAATCAACCGGCCAATTCTCAGCATTTTTGCCAGAATGCAGCCATATCTCTGCTGGACCAAATTATAGTTAATAGGGCCGGCTGGCATTCCAGTTACATCCGGCAGTGCCAGATTTGGAGACTTAAGGCAAGCTATTCTCTGCCGCAACAGCCTACCGGAATACATGCCACAGATGTGAAACTAGCCTAGCAAATGCAACAGTACAGTGTGTTTTTGAACATGATGTTTATCACCGTCAACCATATGCTTACCCATAGCTATATACAGTATGTCAGTATCACTTTGACATTATTTATTATTGCTGTCATTGTGTTAAAGAGATTAAAAGGGGCAAAGGAAAAGAAAAAAATTGAGAAGAAAAGAAAAAGAGAGAAGGGCAAGATAGAAAAAAATATTACTCCTAGGAGACCTCTAGGTGTTATATACTAATTTTTAGGCCAATTTGAGCACTTTTGATTCAGGAGGAATTGATTTGGACCCAAATTGAATTTTTTAAAAGATTTAAATCAGACAAGAAACAATTTTCAAGAAGCTCACTCATCTCAGTAAATCTGACCTTTTACAATGACATAGATCAGTGTTATATGGCACAAGTAAAAGGCATGGCAGAAGGTGCTAGACTACTAATGACTTAACTATGATTCTTATATACTATGTGAACTCAGCCCTAGGCAGCAGCTAAGCAAATATTAATTGACATTCAATTAACTTTTAATCTCGGACTGGCAAAAAGCTTTACAAAATTAGTAATTAGTAAAAAAGAAAAAAGAACCTTTAATTCTTATTAATTATTAATTAATTAATTCTTATTAATTCTTCCCTGTCACTCATCTGCTCTCTTTCTGAAAACTTGAAGACATGTGGGAGGTGCAGCTAACACCAAGCTGCCACAGCTGCTTTCAAAGTGAATAAGCAAGTATTCTAATTAAATCACTCGTTAAGCTAATGCAATGAATTATATGCAAATCAAGCTGAAAGGACAAAGCATGGCTATAACTGGGTGTTTCAAAGCGTATTTACTGCTGTCCAGTTAAACCGTTTTATTACCAGGTGGCAGCACAAAGAACTTGGTGTAAAGTCAAATATAATCACTGGCAAACCCTTCAGAAGATGATCACCTATCACCATCCTGTTCTGAGCTCACATCTGTTTCCTTCTCGCAGCATGCATCTCACTGGCAGAGAGAAACTGCAGCTGCACACCCCACCTCCCAGTCTGTTGTTTATCATTTACAGTACATTTATGATCCTGTCTTCATAAAGTTTGTACAGAACCTTAGTCCCTTGTAGGGTCCTTTAAATATCTTAAAGTTATATAATCGGTTCCAATAGAGTTCCTTAACCGGGTATGACCCATGTCAGGACATGATGATATTAGTCCTCTAATACAAATGTCCAGCAATGGCTGATGCAGATACATACAGAGACACGTGTATTGGTATTAAGTCCAAGTTACTGAGCTTACCGTATATAGATTTTGCAATTTAGTCCATAATTCCCTTCTTTTGTTGCTAGCTGTGAGCCTCTAACAGCGTTTTAACAAAAATACAATGTAAAGTCAAAAGCAAACAATACAAATCTATACTTTAATTTCAAAAGTATCTAAGCCAAGGTCATGCACTGATAGAATTAGCTAAAATCAACACACATAATATCGTTTGCTACTGTGATCAAAGCTCATCTGAATTATCTTTAAATATGCAGCCATCTCTGTGCCTCCTTCTAACAACCTATTCAAGGTCCATCCCCAGCTGTGGCCTGGCTCCTAACACATGGCTGTTCCCTGCTGGAGTGCAGATGGCTTCTAGTTCTTTGCCAAGTGCTGTCAAATTGACAACTCTGTCCCACAAGGAGTGAAATAATTCTACTGCCATAGGCGAACTAGCTATGATGGATCAAAGGGAATCTGTCACCAGTCTCCTCCCTATCAAACTGCATAGATACATGGAAGTGGTTCATCGTTTTTATTTTTGATGATGATCTGAGACTCAGTTCTCGAGTTGAGATGCTTTTTCTTAATATGGATATTAGGCATTTGGTGCAATGCCAGACCCTACTTTGCCGCTTTGATTGACAGAGCCAGGAAGTGTCAAAGCAAGTTGGGGGGAAGGGGGGCTGGCCACAAAATGGAGTGACGCTTGGGTGCAGCAAGAGCAATGGTGACACTCTCATGCCACCAAATGCCTAAATGGCATATTATGAAAAAGTATATAAAATATTGCTTAAATATTTGACTGTGCAGTTTTTGTTATTTTGCATTGTTATAAAAGCTGCTTGGACTTGGCAATACATGGCCACAGGACCCAGACCTCCACATTCCTGAACTTAGATCAGTATAGAACACTATGCATGTTCTGCATGTTGGGGTTATAATAAAGACCCTTGCCATGATATGAATCCAAAATCACTGGTAGCGATGATACTATGGCATTTCTGAAACTAGGTAAAATCCTTTATCCTCAATAAAGGCTCTTAATATATTCTACTTTTTTTTAAAACAATTGTTGCCAAAATGTATATGAAATTTTCACAGATAAACAGTAGACTATTGCTTGATTTATTATTTATTAACATGATATTTGTCAATAACTGAATCTTTATCTTTACCACTCTTTATGGTTAGTGAACAAGTTTTCAGCCTCTAGGAACTTCCACTTCCAGACATTAAATAAAACAACGAATGACAAAAACATTATTGCATGTATCTGTCTAATCCAGGGATCTCAAACATGTGGCCTGTGAGTCGGGTGCAGCCCCTTAGACAGTTATCTGGGGCCTGTGCGTGTTCCCTTAAGCTGTGCTATCATGCAGCTACTATAGTGTGCTGTTAACTAATGAGCACTTCCATAGTGGAAGTTCTCATTAGTACAGGGCAGGAGGTGCAGAGAGTGGTTAGTGATGCACTGACATTACTCACCACTCCCTGATCCTCTTCAGTCGGTGCTGCACTAGATCCTGACAGCGTCCAGCTTCAGGAAGTAGTGAGTATAGGTGTGTACTCTGACCTGACGCTGTGCAACGTCAGGATGCAAGAGCCGCGCTGGCACCAGGACACAGTACTTTGCTATAGAGCCAGAGTGGTGGTGGCGCCCAGAGAAGTGGAGGAGAGGTGAGTATTTTTTTCTTTTTTGACTGCTCTGATGTCTTTATTTAGGGAATGGAGGGGGTGGGTTGGGTTTATATGTGTGGCAGTGGTCTGATTTGAAGTCTGTATAAATTTGGGATCTTATCTTGGGTCTGTGTAAATTTGATGTCTGATCTGGGGTCTGTCTAACTCTGGGGTCTGATTTGAGGTCTGATCTGGGGTTTGCATAAATCTGGGGTCTATGTAAATTTGGTGTATGCAAGCATTTGGAGTCTGATCTGAGGTCTGTATAAATGTGGGGTCCTATTTAGGTTATGATCTGAGATCTGAAAAAAATCTGGGTCTATGTAAATTTAGGGTCTGATCTGGGATTTGTATGAATTTGGGGGCTTATTTGGGGTTTAATCTGGGGTCTATATGAATTTGGAGGCTGATCTGCAGTCTGCATTAATTTTGGGATCTGTATTAATTTTGGGGTCTGTTTGGAGGTCTGCATTAACTTTGGAGTGTATATTAATTTTAAGGGCCTGGCCTGAGAGTCTGTTTTAATTCTGGGGTCTGGGAGTCTGTATTAATTTTTGGGTCTCATCTGGGTTCTGCATTAAGAAGGGGTTGTTCAGCCATTCATTTTTTAAAACTAATTAGAATGCCACAAAAGTAGTGATACCTCTCTCATCCCACTGTTCTCACCACTAGGAGAGCTGCTGGCTCAGGGGTTTGCTGTACATGTGATATATGTGGATATTACATGTCTGTAATAGTGTTAATCACGAATATTCGAATTGCGAATCTTATTCACGAATATCGGCACTTCGAGAATTTGCGAATATTTAGAATATCTCAAAATATAATCATAATCACGAATATTTTTTTTTAAATACCAGTCTATGCGAATTTTTATGCGAATTTTATGCGAAATTTTCGCAATTAAGAAAATAATGCCTGAAGATCAGGAATTCGCAAATTCACGAATATATGGTGGATATTCGCCCAAATATTCGCGAGATATCGGAAATTCTAATTTTGCCCCTGCCGCTCATCACTAGTCTGTAACACAGAAGTGCAGGGATCCAGTGTGGGCTGTGACTACTGCACTTCACCACTGTATATACACCTATATTATGTTATATTTGAAATGAATGCGGCCCATCAAGTTTGAGACCCCTGGTCTACACATATAAGATTATAACAACCTGAGCAAAAGAAGGGACAGTTGTAGTGAAAAGGCAGGGACATTTACTTTGGAGGCTATATTACATGTCTTTGCACAACAATATCTGCATTCACCTTGCGTTTCACAGTAGGTCAGTTACTGAACAATGTTCTAATGATATTGCTAGAATGAATGATGAAGAGAAAAATGAGACCTTTCACTTTTTATTGCATAATTCACTAATCAACTACTGATCGCTATAGGCATCTAAATCCATGTAACCATGTGAATAAACCACAACTATGCTGATTATGCTTTTAAAGCGGCTCTGTCACCAGATCACCCCTATTAAACTAGTAATTTAGCCTGGTAGGGGTGATCCTGCAGTTAATTATAATACCTTCCTCCTCGCTGTCAGCGCCACGCTTGTTGATAAAATCATCCTTTTATTCCTTTGTTGGCAGGCAATTTCGAGCACCAGGAGATGGGCTTTTTCAGTGGTTTAATAGGGGTTATCTGGTGACAGAGCCACTTTAAAGAATGGATGCACATAAAAAAGGCATTGAGTGAGAACACTGAACTACGCTGAGTCTTCTATTCTGATGGATTTACCTAAATCAGAACTTTATCCCTATTCTTTTCTATTACAGCTTAACCAGTCCAAATGTTTATCAAATTATTGACCTTCTATGATCTGCTATTATCCAGCTGATTTTGTACAAAAATCTCTATTTTTATTATTTTTTCTTATTGGGGATCTGAAGTTTTTTTTTAAATCAGAGGGCACAAGACTGTAGCCCCACCCATGCAGCTCACTGAGGTGGGTGTATTTTCAGCATTATTTGCTTTTGAATTCTAACATGTGACTTCAAGACTAAACATGTACACAGCATTTGTAAACATATAACTCTTAATGATCATTTAAAAGGAGTTTTCCAAAAAAAATTCCCCAGAGACTAATTCCTATTGATCAACAATGAACATGCCAATGGCAAAATGTAATTTCTGGTGTAAATGCCATCCAAGGCATGACAGGCAATCCTGGTAAGTAATGCCCATGTAATCACGTGACTGAACTGGGTCAGTGCACTAGTGGAGTTCAATGGTGAATCCATTGCACAGTAACTATACAGTTACAACCTCATGGCACGATATATATACTGAAGAAATCCACCGCACTCCTCTGTAATAAATGTAAATGTGAAAAATGTATACTTTATTGACACGTCACATGAATAAAGGACACATTTTTTCACGTTTTACAGAGGAGTGCCGTGGATTTCTTCAGTGTATACCTACACCCGTGATCAAGGGTTTAACACAGGCACCCGCCGCACGATTGAAGGAGTGCTGCCCCAATTTCACGTTTATATATATATACATATATATTTGGGAATGTGTACCCAAAACAAACTTCATTCATTCAAAAAGAACAAACCTGTTCATGTTTTCCACATTTTGTCACATTACAGCCTTATTCTAATATGAATATTACTTTTGCAACAATCTAACAAAAAGATAGTTTAGTAGAAATTTGTGCAAATGTATTATAAATAAATAAGTAAAATCGCTAAAATATCAAATATACTATTAGGTCTAAAAATATTTGGACAGTGACACAATCTTTATGATTTGGGCTCTGCATGCCACCACACTGGATTTGAAATGAAACAACTGAACAATTGAAGCGTAGACTTTAAGGTTTAATTCAAGGGGTTGAACAAAAATATCCTGTAAAACGTTTAGGATTTTCAACCATTTTTAATTAAAGTCTCCTCCTTTGAGGGGTTTGAAAGTAATTGGACATATTAACAGTACCATAAATAATGTTCATTTTTAATACTTTGTAGAGAATCCTTTGCTGGCAATAAGTGCCTGAAGTTATTATATTCGCTACCACGGGCTGTCTACAAGCTAATGGTTCCACTTGTGAATTCTTTTGACTGGGTAGGGGAATGCAACAAGGTTGTCTGTCCCCCCCACCCCACCCCACCCCACACT
This sequence comes from Bufotes viridis, assembly GCA_033119425.1. Classification (NCBI taxonomy): domain Eukaryota; kingdom Metazoa; phylum Chordata; class Amphibia; order Anura; family Bufonidae; genus Bufotes; species Bufotes viridis. Next base: position 306,402,793 of record CM065590.1, read on the forward strand.
CTTTGCCATAGCCATTGAGCCACTTGCAGCCCAAATAAGAGGGAAAATGGCTATAGAGGACTTTAGGTACAGTCACAGGGAGGAAAAAATATCTCTCTATGCTGATGATATGTTACCATTTCTTGCAAATGCTGCTGATTCACTTGTGCATACTATGTCCATTATATACACTTTTGGCGCCTACTCAGGGCTGCACATTAATTGAGGAATTACAATGTGTCACCTCATTTAAGTACTTAGGGGTAGTGGTATCCATGAAGCCAAAAGAGTACATCCCTTTAAATATATAACCCCTCCTTGACAGATGGCAAGCTAAAATCACTGCATGGAATAAACGTTTACTGTGAATCGTGGGTAGAATTAACCGTATTGAAATGATACTTATGCCACAAATGCTATATCTTTTACATAGTTCCCGGGTCCCATATCTACCAAATGATAAATAGATTGTTTCTTTCATTAATGTGGAAGGCTGGCCCACCTAGAATTAAGCTAGAAAAATTGCAGCTACCAATAGGGGAGGGAGGTCTAGCGCTGCCTAATATGTGGCTATATTTTCTAGCCTCCCAGATGCAACATTTTGCTGGGTGGGGCTTAACCAATTCTGTAGATTCTAATGCCAATATTATCCAGAAGGTGGTAGGTTACTGTCCCATCTAAAACTTGAGACAGATGCTTTTCTTCAGGCGGCAACAGGAAGGCTAATTTTTCAGTTGATGTACAAAGTTTGGGATAGGGACAAACAGATCCTGGGAATAGAGGGAGGTATATATTTGGTGCCTCTTTGGAATAATGCCAGATTGACGGAGGTGTATAAACTATCACAACTTGATACTTGGCGGTCACATGGCATTGTATTGGTCAGCCATATGGGGGATGGAGTTCTCAAATCATTCACCCAGTTACAGGAGGAGTTCCAGATATCCCACATCACCTTTTATTACTACCTAACAAACTGGAAACATCTAACAGTGCCACACTGACTGTTCTGGTGAGATCTGGACTTTGCCAGAATCTTCCTTTTTAACTGCTAACTGTGCAATATAATCAGAGAAAACTGCTCCAGGTCCAGGCTTTTTTGTTTTACTAAAGATACATTGACCAATGGCACACATGGATAGAACATTATAGATTGTCTGCCCTTAGAATTAGAAGCACACAATCGTAGTGTACTGGGAATGACTAAAGAGATTATATCCCCTATCGCGAAGGTCCAAGTTGTAGTGGATAGTATAATAGGGATTTGACATTGAGACTATCTATTTCCAATTATTTTTCTTTTGCTGTTGGTTGCTGCATGGGAAGGAGGTCGGTAGGGGGTTAAGGGTTGCTGGTTTAGGGGGATAATAATGGTAAATATTGTACTTTCAATATCCTTCTGTGCCCTAGAATCCTTTGGCACCGGGTTGTGGTTGTCATTTTGTATGCTATAAAAACTCAATAATAATGATATGATTTAAAAAAAAACTGACTGATGTCTGGAACCCATGGACATCAGCAAACACTCTGTTTCCCTCCTTGTGATGCTTTGCCTTTACTGCAGCTGTCTCAGTTATTGCTTGTTTGTGGGTCTTTCTGTCTTAATTTTTGTCTAAAGCAAGTAAAATGCATGCTCGATTGGGTAGAGATCTAGTGACTGACTCGGCCATTCCAAAATATTCCACTTCTTTGCCTTAAAAAGCTCCTGGGTTGCTTTTGCAGTATGTTTTGGGTCCTTGTCCATCTGTACTGTGAGGCGCTGTCCAATCAACCTTGCAGTATTTGGTTGAATCTGAGCAGAAAGTATATCCCTGTACACTTCAGAATTCATCTGGCTGCCTCTGCCTTTAGTCACATAATCAATAACATATTAGGTATCGCTGCATCCATAACGATGAGCTCTATAAAAATATCAGGTGAACGCTGCAAAAAAAAAAATACTGTTCCAAAACAAAAAAATTTTTTGTCACCGTGCCCCATAAAAAAGTGTAATACCAAGCAATCAAAAAGTGGTATGTATCCCAAAATGGTACTAATCAAACCGTCACAGACAAAAAAAAAATATGGCTTTCAGAAAATGTCAAGACAAAAACAAGATTTTTCTTTCAAAAAATTATTTTAAATAATATATGGATGCAACTCAGTTAAGGTGTAACAAATTAAATTGCTAGAATACTGGTGGTGAGTTAGCAATATATATATATGGTCAATAAGCAATTGGGGAAGAAGAGCTTTGGTCACTTAGTTGACCAAGAACCAAAAGGCAACTCTGAAAAGAGGTCCAGAATTCCACTGTGGAGATGGGAAAACCTTAAACAAGGACAGCCATCTCTGTATCACTCCCACAATGATGCATTTATAGCTAGTGGCCAGATGAAGCCACTTCTCAGTAAAAGGTGCATAACTGTCAACATGGATTTTAACAAAAGTAACTTAAAGGACTCTAAAATCACAAGAAACAAGATTCACTGGACAGAAGAAACCAAGATTAAATTAGCTTTAGCTCTAAGGCAAGTATTATGTCTGGTGGAAACCAGGCACTGCTCAAAACCTGCCTAACACCAAATGGTAATGGACTTTTTGTGAATTTTCACTGCTCCCACCACTTTTGAGAAGTTGGTAGGAAAAGGGCAAGCCTAGATGTGTTAATACAGTGTATTCCAGATTTATGAAATATAACTTTAAAAAAAGTCTAAAACAAAAGTTGAAATCTTACTCCAGTGTGGGAGCGAGGTAAAAAACAAAACAAAAAAACAACATCCTGTAGACAAAAGTGCTATTTTTAAAGTTGTGCCAATGTATCAAACTGCATACTGTGCCATCACAGACCGAAGCAAAACCTCAAAATTATCCCTCATGATAAATTTATCCCACTGTGTGTAGATTGATAAGAATACAATTCTGAATAAGGCTGTAACGTAACAAAATGAGGCAACATTTGAATGCTTTCTTAAATTACTGTACAGATGCAGAAAGCTCCATATTTACCAGCAGCACTCCATTTTACTGCACCACATCACTCTACAATAGTGTAGTGTTCAAATACTTTAGAAAAGCAAGCTAGACAAATAATATATTGTGATGTGGCACGATACTCAAATAGAGTAATGCACTGCCTGTAAAGATGACTAATGCTACATCTATATTTTCTCTTGGAAAACTCCTTAACGAGGACCTGCTATGTCTGTTTCTGCAACTACTTGAACTTCTCATGTAATAACAACTCTGGAGCATCTTGTCTTATAAATCAATGTTGTACAATCTCCTTATTATTCCTTCTAGAAGTTATGAATGAATTGCTGGCAGTTTGCAATGAAGGTCGGGAGGAGTTTTACCAGGTAGGAGGGCGGGGGAAAGGGGAGTGTCCCTGCACAGTCTGACACTATCCAATCAGTGCTGGCATAGTGTCAGACTGTGCAGGGGCACACCAAATGGAAGTACCCATCTGAACCTTCATTGCAAACTGACAACAATTCATTCATAAATTCTAGAAGGAGTAATAAATGAATGGTACAACACAGAGTCATAAGATATAATTCTCCAGAATAGTTATTACAAGGGGAATGCAAATAGTTACTAAAGCAGATATGTCAGGAGACATCACAGGTCCTCTTTACCATGAGTCAATATTTCAACAAAATCAAATTACTATACAGAACTGTTTCAACATCTCAGTAAAACTTTCATTACAAAAACAAAAACATCAGTTTATGTGCTAGATTTAAAAAATAAATAAAAATAGCCTAGAAAATATTCCTAGTGCGTTAAAACTTTCTAAAATATGTGCAAAATGCATGTAATTACTTGCAAAGTAAATAACTTAAGTCTACTGTAGCTTGAATGCTATAGGTTTTAATAAGCAGACAGTTTCCTAAGTTAACAGCCTGCAACAAATAAAGATCACAATTTACTGTGACCTTTAGAAGTCTGGTTTAACCTTTTAGTTCGAACATCTCTTAATTGGTAAATAAAGCATAATTAATGATCTTATTACTATTGTAGAAGGAGCAGAAAGACTAGAGATTGTTATTCTTTCCATCCTCATCTTTGGTTTGAGCCTCAGACAAATCTTCTTGGCTTTTAGTCAGGTCCTGTTTACTTCTGTAAATGAATGCATAAAAAATCAAACAGATGTCAACATTCAAAGTGTCAAGCCTAAGAAATGTCATGAAAGTTCTAGCAAAGAAGCAGGAATCAATTGCATACTTTCATGGTCTGCTGGACTGTTGAAAGGGGTAGGGCTAAACTGCAGAGAAGGAACTTATACTTGCTTGGTCTTCACTGCAGCCAGAGCAAAAAGGAGGAAACTTGTTGTCAACAAGAAACAAAGGGGCCTAAATCCCAACTTTTTCCAACAAATTACTGTTGAAAGGGGCATCAAAATTTACATTCTACAGAAGCCTTTACCTTCTGAACAATATCAAATAGGACCACATGGCAGATGTTGGTAGTATTTAAATTATTTTGCTAATTTTTATAATCTTGTTTTTTTCCCTAATGGATGAATGCTAGATACATGAAGCACAGGTATATTATCAAGAAGGTGAGCTACATAGCACATGAGCATAATGATAATATCATAATAAAGACATGAATCAAGGACAATAATTAACAATCATGAATAATCTTCATTCATAATAGGAGCACATTAACCTGAAAATTAGGAAATCAGCTTCTCTAGGAAAACATAAAAAAGAAACAAGAATAATGGTCAAAAGGATCACATACACACAAATGTACAAAATTTTTTGTACCCTTCCTTTAAAGAAAGAAAGAAACTTCCACACTGTTCACTGAAATAACTTGGAACTAACAAAAGTAATAATGAATCAAAAATTACAGAAAACCAACTAATGAAAATCAGACATTGCTTTTAAATTGTGGTTCAACAGAATAATTTATAAAACAAACTAATGAAACCGGCCTGGACAAATATGATGCGACCCTTAACTTCATATTTTGTTGCACAACCTTTTGAGGCAATCACTACAATCAGTCGATTTCTGTAACTCTCAATGAGACTTCTGCATCTGTCCACAGGTATGTAGGCCCACTCCTGGTGAGCAAACTGCTCCAGCTGTCTCAGGTTTGAAGGATGTCTTCTCCAGACTATATGTTTCAACTTCTTCCACAGATAGGATTCAATAGGATTTAGATCAGGGCTCATAGAAGGCAACTTCAGAATAGTCCAATGCTTTGCTTCGGTCATTATCCTGTTGTAGGACCCATGACCTGCGACTGAGACCAATCTTTCTGACACTGGACGGCACATTTTGCTCCAGAATACCTTGATAGTCTTGAGATTTCCTTCTACCCTGCACAGATTCAAGACAGCCTGTGCCAGATGCAGCAAAACAGCCTCATTCATGTTTTACGTACAATGCTCTTTCCTTTCTATGCTTCATTTTTGCATCTGTGAACATAGAGCTGATGTGACCAAAAAGCTCCAGTTTTGTCTCATCTGTCCATAGGACATTCTCCCAGAAGCTTTGTGGCGTGTCAATATGCATATTTTGCAAATTCCAGTCTCACTTTTTTATGATTTGCTTTCAACAGTGGTTTCCTTCTCAGTAGTCTTTCATTAAGCCTATTTTGACCAAGACAGGGACAGATGGTGCAATCTAACACTGATGTACCTTGACCTTGGAGTTCACTTCTAATCTCTGGGCTCTTTGGTTACCATTCGTATTATGCATCACTTCAATTTGTCTTCAATTTTCCTCTTGCAGCCACATCCAGGGAGAAACTACAGTTCTGTTCACCTTAAACTTCTGAATAATATTTGCAACTGTAGTAACAGGAACATCAAGCTGTTTGGAGATGGTCCTATAGCGTTTATCTTTAACAAGCTTGTCTATAATTTCCTTTCTAATCTCCTGAGACAACTCTCTCCTTCGCTTTCTTTGGTCTATGGTCAGTGTGATACACATCATGATACCAAACAGCACAGTGACTACTTTTCAGTCTTAAAAGAGGTTCTCCAGGAATGAGAATACTTATATATTACTTTGTTTATAAATATATTCCCAAATACCTTTCATTAGTTATAATGGCTTGTTTTGTCTAGGGATCAATCATTAGGATAAATAAAATTGCCGCCGCCCTATTAGATCACACATAACCTGTCCTCATCGCAAGTTACTTCCTTCTCTGTGCTCTACTTGTCAGGAATTATGATAATGAACACATTCTAATATGATCTATGTCTGATAAATGATGAATCTCTGTAGTAATGGAGTTTATGAGGAGACGTGAAGCACAGAGGATACAGGGCAGACTGTGGTAATGGAGACTGCATACAAGTGCTGCTGCTCGTTACCCCCACCATCATCTCTGTACTTCATGTCTCCTCATGAACTCCATTCCTACAGAGGTTCAGCTGAAGTTCTTATCATCTGTATTCAGGAAAATCCCTGAGAAGTAGAGCAGAGAGGAGGATGAGGCAGCTCTGTAACTCAGTGTCCTGCTGTGTGATTAAGACAGGTTCAGTGTGCACTAATAGGACGGTGCCCATTTTATTTCTCCTGATGATTGCTCAAGAGACTAAACAAGCCATTATAAAGTAATATATAAGTATTTTCATTTTCTTAATTCCCGGAGAACCCCCTTTAAATAAGTAGACTGGTTGATTACAAGGTTGAAAACACCTGTGATGCTAATTACAGGAAACACCTTAGGCTACATGCACACGACAGTGAAAAATGGACATGTGATGTACATCTTTTTAACGGCCATGAAATGTATATTTTAAGACCAATGGTAGTCTATGGGGTTATTCACATTGCAGTTTTTTTGACAGTCAGTGAAAAACTGACGTAAAAAATAGAACATGCTCTATCTTGTCCGTTTTTCACTGACCCCATACAATCAAATGGGTCTATTTTTAACATCCTGTCTCCCAGAAAAGCATCAGTAAAAAAAAGTCAGTTAAAAATGTCAGTTTTTAACGGATGTTTTTTTTCCACTGTCGTGTACATGTAGCCTTAGTTTAACATGTCCCTATGTTCAAATTATTTTCAATCTTTTCTAGGGGCACCATCCCATAGTTTTTGTCCAGGCCAGTTCCATTAGTTTGTTTTCTTTTAATTATTCTGTTGAACCTCAATTCAAAAGCAATGCCTGATTTTCATTAGCTGATTTTTAGTAACTTTTATTTTTTAAATTCAGTGATCATTGTGGGTTTTTGTTTCTTTAACGGAAGGGTACCAACAATTCTGCCCACATGTGTATTTGGGATAGGGTGATAACTACAGGAGTACATGGGATAAATGTATAGGGAAAAACAAAAAGGGCACATTACAGAAAAAAAAAACATTACTGTACCTCTAAACTGAGGTTAACTTTGGATTTCAAGTCAACATTGATGGACCATCACTGGGATAGGACAACAATGTTAAAGTGACGGACATGTTAAAGTGACAGAGCGCTCCTACAAGTGCCACATCACCACCATTTTTCCACAGGAACAGTGAATGAGGTTGTGCCACTTATTTAAATGTATCCCGCTGTTATATCACTTTCCTATGTACCACCATTTAGCAAAACTGCCTTATTGTAAAGTTATTAGCTTACCATTGCAGCCTGTGGCAAATCTGTTTTCATATTCAGTTGCTATAGGTTATGTCCTACATTCGAGCATTGTAATGTAGGATGCACAAGCGTCATTGGTAAGAACAAGTGGCATAGTTAGTGTCACATGTCATGCTGATGTTAAGTCTGACTGCCCTAATACATGATTGGATGCAGAACAAAGCAGGAAGTAGGATTCACGCATGGGAGATAAGAGAAAATTGCAAATGAGGTAAATAAAAAAATAAAAAGAGCATTCCAAGGAGGAATGGGAGCTAGAGTTAGTTGATAAAAACAGACTTTAGAATGAAAAGTATACAGCAAGTCTCATTGTGGGTGTCACATGATCTAATTGTCTAATTGCCAAAAGTTGCGGAGGTTGTAAATAAATCAATATGTACGTTTTTAAACTATTATACTATACAAGCACATTAATATATCAGGGGATATAGATAGAGGATAGTCTGTCATTTACGTATCTATACTTACTTCTCTCTGTTGAACACAATGAAATCTCTTTCCACAGTGTCCAGGTGTTTTTGTAAATTGCCATTCTTTGACGATACATAATACAAAAAAAAAACATTAATAAAGCTAAAAATGACATCACCATATTTATAAAACACTAACATAAGCAAAGACATCTGCTTTAGCCTTTCAAGGCTGAATTCAGACTGCAGTGTTTATTTGCTGAAGGCACTGTGAAAGCTTCCGGCAGCGAACATCAAATGTAATAAACTCCATTCTTTTGACCTGTGTGCCACAGTCACAATATGTCAAAAGTATCCATAGGGCTCAGCTCACATCAGAATGATGCCAACATAGTGTAACTTGGGCCTCTACTGGGTTCATATATGTTGGTATAACTTTTATTCAGCTATATGGAATAGCACAATGGCTGTACTGTGGTATATGTCTCAGGCATCTGTTGGATGTACAGTGTGAATTGACCTTAGATATGGTCACCATGTCCATGACACTTAAGATGGCCATTGTCATGTCACATACCCACCTGAATGCTTCCCTAACTGCGTCTTGTTCTGCCCAGGCATAGAAAGCATTCATCACATGCAGATACAGGCAGAAGAGTTTCCTATATCTTTGCATGTGCAGAAGAGGACACAGCCATCTTCTAATGTGACTACCACCAATTTGAAAACTATATGCACAGTGGATGTTGCTGTCCAGTATTTACACATGGGCAGTGGCCTTTGTACTGAGTTGTTGTGGTAAAAAATAAGGAGATACCGAGTTTTGCGTTCCAGTTCACACCAATTTATGGCATTTTAAAAATTTTGCTGGAAAGTTTAATTGTAGTATTATGAGTCATCCTCAGAGGTGAAATCCACCCAAAGTACATTCTTAAGGTGGGCATGGACATCAAATAAGTGGGACAACCATATAACGTGTATGGGGACTTTACTTCTCTCCTTGACAGCAAAGAATCCGGCACACGCGCCAATCAGCTGGTTGAAAAGAAGGCTGTACTCCATGCGAGCGCAGCCTTCCCTTCATTGTTTACCTGTTTCTCATCGACAGTGCAGCAGCGAGCAGGAGTAATTACAAGCAGACCCATTCATATCTATGGAACGGCTCCTTCCTATACAAGTGTATACTACCGAGCCGTCCCACAGAAGGGAATGGGACAGCTTGTAATTACACCTGCTCGTCGCTGCGCTATCGACAGTGAGCAGGTAAACAATGAAGGGAAGGCTGTAGTGTTGATCGAGCACCAAAGTACTCGGGTGCTCGGGCCAAACACACCAGGATGCTCGGGTGCTCTATAGAGCACCCGAGTATAATGGAAGTCAATGGGAGAATCCGAGCATTAAACAAGGCACCCCCTGCTCTGAAGAGGGTTAGGGTGCCTGGTTCATAGATAAAGGTCAGAAATTGATGGAAACACCACCAAAATGGTTCGGGAACAGCATGGGGATGATGTCTGGATGCATCTTGGACTCCCAGGTAGCTGCTGGGAACGATGTTGTCCGAGTAGTACGCCACTTTTACAGACTGACAATAATTTCACAAAACCAAAGATAAAATCGATTTTAGAGGAAAAATCGTTAGAAAACATTCTTTCCTGTATATTTACTTGTATATAAAGTGCAAGTGCTGCCAAAAATTACAAGCAAGAGGCTTGCACTCCGATACAATCTGTATATCACATACAGTTGTGTTCAAAATTATTCAACCCCCACTGAAATTGAGTGTTTTGGCCAGTTTGACATTGATTTTGATCATTTCAGTCATCTTTTTTACAATTAAATCAAAGAGGCACTTGTAAGTCAGACAAATATAATATAACATTTATAATGAAATAACCACAAATGTCTTTTCTGTGCTGACATCATTATCAGTTTTATTCAACCCCCAAGTGACATTCAATCTTAGTACTTAGTACAACATCCTTTTCCATTATAAAAGCTTTCAAACGTGAAGCATAGCTTGACACAAGTGTCTTGCAGCGATCTACGGGTATCTTTGCCCATTCTTCATGGGCAAAAGCCTCCAGTTCAGTCACATTCTTAGGCTTGCGCGCTGCAACTGCTTTCTTTAAGTCCCACCAGAGGTTCTCAATCGGATTTAAGTCTGGTGACTGCGATGGCCACTTCAAAATGTTCCAGCCTTTAATCTGCAACCATGCTGTAGTGGACTTGGAGGTAGGCTTGGGATCATTGTCCTGTTGAAAGGTCCAACGCCTCCCAAGCCTCAGGTTTGTGACGGACTGCATCACATTTTCATCCAATATCTCCTGGTACTGAAGAGAATTCATGGTACCTTGCACACGCTGAAGTTTCCCTGTACCTGTAGAAGCAAAACAGCCCCAAAGCATGATTGACCCCCCGCCATGCTTCACAGTAGGCAAGGTGTTCTTTTCTTCATAGGCCTTGTTCTTCCTCCTCCAAACATAGCGTTGATCCATGGGCCCAAACAGTTCTAATTTTGTTTCATCAGTCCACAGAACACTATCCCAAAACTTTTGTGGTTTGTCCACATGACTTTTGGCATACTGCAGTCGACTCTTCTTATTCTTTGGAGACAGCAAGGGGGTGCGCCTGGGAGTTCTGGCATGGAGGCCTTCATTACGAAGTGTGCTCCTTATTGTCTGAGCTGAAACTTCAGTACCCGCATCTGACAAATCTTTTTTTAGTTCCTCAGCAGTCACACGGGGACTTTTCTCCACTTTGCGCTTCAGGTAGCGCACAGCAGTCGAAGTTAGCATCTTCTTTATGCCACGACCAGGTAGCGTTTCAACAGTGCCCTTTTCCTTGAATTTTCGAATAATGCTTCCTATGGTGTCTCTTGGTATGTTTAACATCTTTGCAATCTTCTTATAGCCATTGCCCTTCCTGTGAAGAGAAATCACCTCTTCTCTTGTCTTCCTGGACCATTTTCTTGACTTCACCATGTTTGTAAACACACCAGTAAATGTCTAGAAGGAGCGGAGTATCACAGTCATTGTAATCTGCCTACTTGGTGCTTATCATGCTTGATTGCTGCTCCTTGACATCCACAGGTGTTTTCAATACCTGATCGAAAACACTTGAATGAACCTCTGTTCTTAAGAGTGGTAGTCTTTAAGGGGTTGAATAATTGTGTCAATGAAGAAATCACAAAAAAAACATTTAATACTGTATTACAAAAGCAATTGATGTCATTTTAGTTGCATTTGGTTATTTAAAAAGTCCTTGTAAGATTTCATTCTGAACACAATTACAAATGTACTCTCAATTCCCTAAAACCCTGTACAGCATTGGGGGTTGAATAATTTTGAACACAACTGTAAAGGAGGGCCTAATTCACGTTATGGTACAATTGTTCAGGTAGTTGGACTCCTACACTCATAAAGCCTATGCACTAAGTGAAAAGGCTGCCAAAAATTACAAGGAACCGGCACTCCAATACACCCTTTATTACACATAAAAGAGGGCATCATACACACCCTTAAAAAAGTAAAAAATTTATTGATGGCCTGCTGGTGACTCTCAAAAACATTTGGAGCAAGGGCCTGCTGATCTGACCATCTAAAACATTAGGGGCGAGGGCCTGCTGCTGATCTGACCATCTAAAACATTACCAGTGCCACATTTGCAGTGTAACGTGTGCGCTTAATTTTTTTATCTGTGACCTACAGTGTACTTTTTCAATAGACTGTGTCCGCTTCTGACAGTGACATTACCCGTGCAACATGTCCAGTGTAAAATGTGTGCATCCAAAAAATATCTGTGACATCCAGTGTACTTTTTCCGTAGACGGTGTCTACTGCAGACAGTGAGCTTACTAAAAATAGATATTGCTGCTGCCACACACAATAGTCCTTAAAAGGACTTTTGGGTCTGTAAAGTTTGAGCAATTTAGCGCAGGTTGCGCTAAAAATATATATTGCTGCCACACACACAAGGACTTTTGGGTCTCTGAAAAGTTTTTCTAATAAAAATATTCCTATATCACTCCCTACACTGTCTGTCCCTTCCTATGCTCAGCTCTTCCTGACTAAGACTGAGCTGAACATGCGTCATCAGGTGTAATATAGCACCCGGTAACGCTTTACAGCCAGCCAATCACTGTAATGCCAGTAACCAACATGGCTACGGCATTACAGTGAGGGCAGTGTGCCGATCATCGAGATGCTTGAGCCGAACTAGTGTTCGGCCGAGCATGCTCGATCAACACTAGAAGGCTGCTTTTGCAAGGAGCATGGCCTTCTCTTCAACTAGCTGATCAGCAGGGGTGCCAGATGTCTGACCCCCGCCTATCTGATACTGATGACCTATCCTGAGGATAGCTCATCAACATTAAAATCCCAGAAACCCCTTTTAAAGGGAATCAGTCAACAGTTTTATGCTGCACTCACTTTTCCTAACAGCTCCAGCGCATGCCAATGAGCCCCCTTTTTCCAACTTAATCAGCAGTGGGTGGGCAGGGAAAGCCAGGGGTTTTTGAATATTTAGGACTCATCATTTCGTGCTGGATCAATTAAAAAAAGTGACCCAGCATATCACTAAGGGGATCTGTCACTAGTTTGTGTTGCCTTTAGTTAGGACAGCATGAAACTGGGGACAGAATCCCTTTAAAACTCAAACTTGTAAAACTCAGATATAAAGGGAATCTGACAAAATACAGTGTTAACGTCAAGTGACATGGGAAGTGAAATAATATTAACTCAGTGAGTCAATAAGTACATAGAGGGGAATTTATCATCCCACCCACTCCAGTTTTCCAGCATAAAAAGTTGAAAAACTTCTTTCAACAGCACTCTTGCCACTTTCATAAAAAGTGGGCTTGGCGAGGGAGGGTTTCTTCTTTTAAACAAACTTTCAGATGTAAAAGAGGGCTGCAATTTACATCAGTTCTGGGCTGTGGCAGATTTCAGGTTGGGCACACGGACTGCCAGACTACACCTAATTTATGACAAGGCGTGAGCCATAAAATTCCGGTCTATGATAAATTCTGCCCGAAATCCTTACCAGTAAAAAAACTTAAATTGTATGACTTTGTGAAGGAAAACACTTTTGATTAACATTAAAATAGGAAACTTCAATTGAATGACTCTTACTGAACACTTACAAAGTAATTCATGTTTTGCTTATTGAACAGGTCTAAAAAGCACTTAAGTTAAGTGCCTTTCATATCTATGTCAGGATTTTAAGTATTCCCAATGCAATTTACTAGTTTCATCCATCAATGTCTCCAAACTGGAACCTGGCTCTAATTGTACTGCCAAACTGGACAGACTTCTGTGAAAATGCATGCGGATAAAAGCTGCTGAAAATGATTGCAAACTGTAATTAGTTCTAGTAACAAAGATGTCTCCAGTTACTACAAAGACAACCGAAGTTGCATCATGGCTCAAATGTGGTCTGGAAAACTAGATTTAATTATAGGGTGGTTAAGCCACCTTCATTCTGTCACTGGAGAGAGAAAAGGAGTTGTTGTGATGGCCATTAGCACATCATAGCATCTATCTCCTCTTTGTATTGACAGGAACCCTTTCTTTCCTCAACACGAAGTCAACAAAAATGCTAGCGCAAGCCCTTGACGTCTCCTGTCTGGACTACTGCAACATCCTCCTCCCATCTAACACTCTTTCACCCCTCCAATCCATCCCCAACTCTACTGCTTGATTAATCTCCATGTTTCTCTTCCACTTCTCCCCTCTGCCAATTGTTTCCCTAGCTACCAATTGCCCAATAAATTCAGCTCAATATATTAACAATTTCTGGCCGCACTGAAAAACATGAATCAGTAAGATTAGCCTACATTCAATTATTATTGTGAGTGCAACTAGATTTTGGTGTAAATTGCAGCAAGTGGCGCTTTTTGCTGCATCTAGGTGTAGAGAAATTTTTTGCACCTGGCCTGAAAAGTGCAACTTTGTGTGTGGCTTCGAAGTAAAGTGGGCCAAAACTGCACCACAATTCTGGCTTAAAATTCTGTCACAAAGTAAGCCAACTAATAGTTGGCATGAAGTTATATAGATATCTGACCCTGCACCAAATGTACAATTCTGCCCAAAGAGATGTTATAAATTTGGTGTCTAACTTGATACCACCTACAGGATAGGTAAGTCTATCCCATTGTTCTTAAAAGCACAGGTTTTCAGCTACAGACCATCAGCACATTATATGTGCATGTATAATATTTCCAGCCAATAAGTCAAGGAGAAGTCTGGTCATAGTTCCTGCCAGGAGAGGGAGTTCCAGAGTAGAGAATGAGTCTCCTGTGAGACCATCACTCCAGAGAGGTCATCAGAATCAAGAGCACTGCTTCCAAGAAGCTTTAGTGCGCCTAGACAGCAGAGTGATCAGTGAAATCACAGCTTTACAGACACTGCTGCAGGTGATGGACTACAGCTAAGATGCCTATAGCCTACAGTAAACACCAGGCCATACTAACAACAAGTATACAATAGACCTGTGCTTTCATCGCAGATGTGCTTGGCCCACTACACCACTTAGCTTAAGTTCCAAAGATATAAACAAATGGCCAGCTAGTTCAGCAATGCAATGCAATATAATAACAAATGTAATAAACACATTTGCAATCGCAATAAAACCATAAAAACATTCAAATGGTACCACCATATATATAGAGTCACAGTCCCCCTCTTCTTACATATGCGGAGCTCTAACACTATTAGTAAGACAATCGTCCTGTAGCAATTTGATCACAAAAGTCACTCCCCTATATGGGGTATAAGCGGATTAATATTCCAACAAGCTGGTATGTATTATTCCAGATTACCGCAATTTACAGCCACATACTGCTCATATATAAGTCCATGTATTCTCAAGCGCCAAGGCAATTGTTCACAGTGAGAATTAAATAACTTCTTACCACACTGGTGTTTTAGGTCCGGTATGTAGAGATAAACTTACACATACCATCCGTCAGAGCCGGAGTCAGTGTTTGTATTCGTACCTCCCGCCAGTGCCGGCACTATAGTATCTTGCGCATGCCGGCCCATGTTCACCAAATGCCAAGTATGTTCCGAGGATATCGGCCAAAAGAAATGTGGCCAAAGTGTCTTTTTTCATTTAGCTTGTATCACTTTACATCAAAATTGCTATCATAGTAGGGTATCACCAAACATGTTTCGAAACAAACTTTTTCTTCCTCAGTGGCATGTGGAAGAAACAGTTTGTTTCGAAACACGTTTGGTGATGCGCGTTTGGTATTGCTGTACTAGCTGGCCATTTGTTTGTATCTTCATACTAACAACAAGCCTGTATCACAGTGCCTGGAAGTGCCACTAAATTGCCACCAAACATATCTTTTCATTTGGTGCCAGAATCTATACTTTGTAATTACTACTGCTGGATGTGCCACAAATTATATTGTGCACAAGTAAAGAGACTGTTTTATTTTTACTTCTGGCCTTTTTCTTCAAAACTACACTTCCACTGCACTGATTCCCAGAGAGCAATGGCTTTAGTGAGTACACAATGACAACGCTTCATCAGGACCACTACCACTGCCATCCTTTGCACCAGCTAAACAGCAGCTTGCTTCATAAGTCCCACCATTACTTTACAGTAGTCCAGGAACAGAGAAATAAAAAGCCAAGAAGGTCTAGAATCTAAATGGAGTCAGTCAGTAAGGTATTTGCTGTTTAAAGCGGATAAAGACTTTACTGCATTGAAAGGGACATTGCTAATACACCCTTCACACAATGACACTATCAGTGGCGTAACTAGAGTGCTATGGGCCCCATGTCAAACTTTGGATCGGGGCCCCTCCCACCACGCCGTGCCCGGTCGCACACTCTGTGTCTGCAATTGTCACACCCCTGGTGCCTGATCGCCCAGTAATGTCCCCAGTAATGTCTCTCACTTCCCCCCACTGCTCTCAGTAATGTTCCCAGTAGTGCCCCCACAGCCCCTAGTAGTGTTTACCACTGCCCCCAATAATGTCCCCAGTAGTGCCCCGCACAGCCCCTATTAGTGCCCCCCACAGCCCCAGTTACGTCCCCCACTGCCCCAGTAATGTCCTCCACTGCCTTATTTAATGTCCCCAGTAGTGGCCCCCACTGCCCCAGTAGTGGCCCCCACTGCCGCCAGTAATGTCCCCAGTCGTGGCCCCCACTGCCCCCAGTAGTGTCCTCCACTGCCCCAGTAATGTCTCCTGTAGTGTCCCTCACTGCCTTAATTAATGCCCCCCAGTAGTGTCCTCCACTGCCCCAGTAATGTCCCATTTTCTCTGTACTTAATGCCGGGCCCCGTCAGAGCGCTTATTTCACCTTTATGATATGATCTTCTGCAGTCTCTACGCCTCCAGCATCAGGCCCGGCGCTGCCACACTAAAACTAGTCACATATTAAAAGCAGGTGGGCAGAGCCTAACCTACATAGTCAGGCTCTGCCCACCTGCTTAATTTGAGACTAGTTTTAGAGTGGCAGCGCCGGGGCCTGATGCTGGAGGCGTAGAGACTGTAGAAGATTATATCATGAAGGTGGAATGAGCGCTCTGATGGGGCCCGGCATTAAGTACAGAGAAAATGCCAGGCAGAGTTACATGTGAGCGCAGCGGGCCCCTTCCCCTGCCGGGCGATCGTTACGCCCCTGGACACTACCTGCCCAGTTGTATCTTAATCCTGTAACCGAACAGCTGGAAATTACAGCCACTATTGCAAGAGTAACATTGCCAGCCTTAGATTCTGCAGATAGAGACTTTGGAGAGATAGAGGGAAGTAGTTCTAATAATCCACATCCTGAGCTATATTCATACATTGGGAGGATTTGCACTGTGAGTTGTTTGAAAATGAGTTTTGATACCACTGGATGTGCTACAACTCCCATTCTGCACTCTAGTAAAGAGACACTTGTTCATTTTCTACAACTGGCCTGGTTACTGACTCCAGCACCATACACCAACCACATTACCTACATCTCCTGCCTTGCACCCATACAACACCCACAACATCAAGGGCACTCCAAAAACTATCAGGCAGGAGCTCCAACATCAGGGTGTGCCCCAGGGAAGAAAGGGTGTGGCCTTCTATCATTGGCCTGGCCCTATGGAGCATCAGTATGAAGACTGCCACTGTCAATATTTATTGCAGCCAGAACCACTATTACTCCCATCTTCCGCTCTGCTCCTCCAGGGCTTGTGCCACATTATTCGATGCTGAAGAGCTTGAAGCCTTTATAAATTATATCAGGAAAGGGTCCAAGCTCAGATGTGTTATCTGCATACCACTATAAGAAATCTGTACTTACTTCCCCACATTAGTAGATTTAATTGAGTTCAGGCGGTCAAATTAACTTAATATTTACCCTGACAAGATCGCTAACCTCCCTGCGCAACCTATTTTCTGTCCTAGAAGACTCGACAATTTTGGTCTTAAATTTAACAGGATGCTATTAAAGGTTATTTGTTGTCAAACAACCACAAATACTGAAAAAACGTATTAATTTCAGTTTTCAGCAACACCAGCTTCCATATTTAGGTTCCTGGATAGACTGTATGCACTTCATTGTCCCAGATTATACATTGTAGGTGGATTACGTAGGATTTGAAGAAAAGGTATTTAGTAGACCACTCTTGTATATAACTAGGGCCTATACTATAAAGATGGTGATTTTAACACAGATACTGAATCCCTTTAGCACACTGCCAATACCTTTTATTTACAGTCCAGGGAATCGCTTGCATTATAAAGGAATATTTTAAATTTGTATGGGACATATTCAATGCAATATTGTATCCATCCACAATAGATTTGATAGTTTGCCAGTTACAAAATTTATGGAATATTATATAGAAGCAAGAACTGCAGAATTCACCCTAGAGCAAGCATCATCTGAATTCCCATTACAGGTCAAATTAGAATTAAATCTTGTGTCTACATACTGCCTACCTTAGCCCCTTCCTCAGACAAGATCACTTTATATTCTTTAACTCTTTAAAGAGCTGTGATGTTTAAGCATCATCAATCCCCCATGTATCCAGCTACCATAATATTTGCCAACCCCATGTTCCCTTTTCTGCTTAGATTAAATTACTTGCTTATTCACATGCAACTTATTATTATTATCATCACATTTTAACATACAATTCCAAGATTTTCCAGCTGAGTCCTGAGGTTTTTCATGTTTAAGTTCCCATACTCTGCCTACTCTTTGTGACTGATCCATGCAACTTCAAAATGGTAAGTATATTACTATCTTCTACAATCTTAAAGGGTTCTCCGGGAATAATTTAAAATGGCTGCCAGCAACCTGTCCCAAAATATGAGCAGGACTGGTTGCCACCACTTGCAGAGCTGACTAGGTGGTGAGGGGATTTGGCTTCACTACCAAAGATGATCTTGCATTTGCATATACTACATATATTGGGGAGTTTCCTGTGAGGCTGCACATTGAAACACATATACAGATAGCGTATGTTTTTTTTAGGATTGGAACAGGTTTTTGAAAATACTGAACTGAGTGCCCGAGTAATGAATCTTCCACAACAACAAAAAGTTCCAGCAGTGGTGCACTTCCAGGAAGCACTCCACAGAAATCATTCTGCTATATTTAGGTAATATTGGCCAACCTTTTAAGAGTTAAGCTCTCTATACTCATAGTCAAAATTTCTAATTTTTTTCTCACCATTGCTGCAGGACTTTTTCCATTGTTCTTCACCCTCTTGGCTAGTCTCTTCTTTTTCTTGTGCAAAGGTTTAGATTCTAGTATCATTTCTTCAAGCTCAAATGTTGGATCACAGTTAAGTCGTCCTTTCTGGTTACATAAAACATGAATAACAATAAATACTTGGCATAAGATTCTTTCTTCTATTCATTGATGGCAGTGATAGAAATCAGACCCCTGCTAATCATGGTTACGACATATTCTACTAAGATGAAAGAACTTATAGTGGTGGGAAAATTTCTTTGAAGAGGGCCAGTCACGTCCTCGCAGAACTGGAACTGATAGCATACCTTTACAGCTGCCTACCTGACAATTCACTAGTATCGGGTGCTGAAACTAACAGCACCAATTGTGGGCAAATGAGCAAGGGGGCTAGAAGAAAAACTGCTCCAGAACTGGTGATGAGTTAGCTCACCAGTTCTGGAGCTGTTTTTCTTCTAGCCCCCTTGCTCATTTGCCCACAATTGGTGCTGTTAGTTTCAGCACCCGATACTAGTGAATTGTCAGGTTTCCCGATTTCTATTCCGTGATGATGCGACGGGTCCTCTTTAAGACACTACTGTACTGTACACTATTTCAAATAATTAGCACTGGCTGAAAAGACAATAATTTATAATTTATCATTTGCATATGACCAGCATTTACATATGTCACACGTCTTTACTCCATGGCACACTAGGCATAATTTACTGGCATAATGGTCCAGGATTTTAATCCAATGAAGGACATCTGTATGGCTTGCATGTCCTCTTCATACTGTATTTAGATTGGTTTCCTCCAGTATACTCTCACATTCCAGTAGCATACTGGTAGATTAATTTGCTTTCAATTAAATTGAACCTAGTATGTGTGTCTAAAGTCAGCACTACATAGGCAAAAACAACAAGATTTATAAGGGCAGAGCTTTAGGCGTGAGTTGAACGGCGATTTTCATGGCTACACCCTTCACATCACCAACAATCACTGTGTAGCAGTGCAGCCATTGTCCATGGGATTGCAGCGCGACTCACAAGTAGCGAGGAATCCAACCCCTGAATTGTTAAGAATCCAGCAGTATTGGTCATCTGGGATTGCAGTCATGGCAGCTTATGAGTTGCCCTATGATTCCACTCAATTCCACAGCGCTACTGCTACAAAGCAATTACTGGTCGCTTGACGGGTGTCGTGGCCAAGACTGCAATGTATTACCAGCCTTACACTGCAGCATAAATCTACTACCAAAAATCATGGTCTGTATTCCAGGTTATTACAAGGGCTGACAGTAAAAAAATCTAAAAAACTCTTGTTTTAAACACAGACAAAGAATGCAATGTCAGCGTATACAGCAGCAGCACCTCCACAGGCCATTGCAGCTTACAGCCTTAACAGCATGATGAGATCATGTAAAATTTTCTGATCTTACCGTAGGTGTAAATCCTGGCATCATTTTTTTCTGCAGGACCATATTCCAGTTAATCTCTGATAATCCAGCAAAATTCTGAATATCTTTAAGGCATGAAAGGCGTTCCTCTGGATTTCTGTCTAGCAACTGCAATATATAAAAAGTATCTTCAAGGAACACTAAAGGAAGCAAGCATAATGCAAATCGAACTTTAAAATCACAATTATTCCTTTCAGTTAATTCTACCGTGTGTGTTCTTACAGTAAAGGGGTTGTGTGAGGTTTTGGTGGGGGGAAGAGATTATAACTACCATCTCCTTGTCATTCCCTTCAGGCGTTATGGCTCCTAGGCTGTCTTTACTGGACTTTCAGTCCCTGCATGTAAACTTACTGCATGGACAGGGATTCTTGCACCACTGGGTCACATGATGCTTAGGGACATGTCAACATTGAGGCCAGCCATTGGCTGTAGCAGTGCATGTGACTCTGCCTGTGCTGGAAGTTTAAATGTGGGAAATAAAAGTTCAGTGAAGACAACCTAGAAGCTGTGGAAAATTAAATGGAGTGGCAAGGAGCAGATAAGTACATAAAAAAAAAAATCCTGGCCAATCCCTTTAAAGGGGTTGTCTGAGTTTGGCAGGTATACCTGAACATTACTTCTGCTGTTTGTAAACAATAAGCAGGAGGACCGTACCGGCGGTGCAGAGAATGGTGCCAGAAAAATTATTTAAAAAAATGATAGCATCATTTTTTATTTTACAACAATTGGGGGCTTGTCTGGTATTTATAGTTTTCTGAGACACCTGGCATTAGCAGGAGCCTTGTGCCTTTGCTCTGTCTACAGAAAGGTTAAGCCCCACCGCTTCACTAAGCCCCACCTCTCAGAAAATCCTCAGCCAACAATAGAACAGATCAGCAAGAGATTAACCATTGAGCTCCTTGCAGAATTTCTACCAGACTGTTTTTTCAGGAATATTGCCAGACACATCCCAAATGTAGGCATTATGGAGCTCTACTGCTGTTCCCTATAACCTCAAGGCTGTCCAAGCCATAATATATCTATAAATGGGGCCTTACACTGGCCATACACATTAGATCTACTGAACCTGACAAGTTAGGCAGGATTGTCTGTCCATCTAATGTTTATCGTGGCCTCCTATCGTTGTTAAGAGTGACATGACAAGTTTGGGGGTACAGAGATAGCTATTGACTGAACAAGTTCGGCTTATGGCATATGGATATGCAATCCATGTTCTCTACTCTTTTATATATATGTGTATGGCCGGTTTTATGCTTATTCAATAAATTTGAATTTATGTGTCGTTTACACGGAATCAACCAGTTAATCAGAGGTTTCCTCCTATTGCCCAGTATGTTTTAGTACGGCACGGACATTGAATGCTTCATACAGAAGTTTCCTGTAATTTTACTATGTAAAGAACATGACAACAAGCTGTTCAGAGGAATTGACAAAATGATGTACCAACATGGTAATTACATTGTAGCCTTTTTTATTTAGTAGAAATCTAATGTCTGCTATTTTCTTTACCAATAATCTATATGGTGGGATTTTTTGTTTTCGTGTGCAGAACAATGGTGTTTTCAGCAGGTGACGAGAAAGATGCTAAGGCTTTGATGTGAATGATACAGAGACAGACAGTTGGGACAAGTAAATGTTACAGGCTCCCCAGGTAATTGTCGCAAATAATCTGTTTTGTGATTATGTGAATTACCCAGCTGGGGAAAAGAAACAGCAAAACCACAAGCAAAATAGCTGGGAGAACAAGGAGACGGAAACATTAACTGAAATTTGCTGTAAACTTAACAATGGTAGGTCAGTGTTATTGCTGTTGGGATGACAGATGATAAATGCACACTAGATAGTAAATGGCAGCAGCCAGATCCTTTAATGCTTACAAAAACATAGCCAAAAATAAAAAATCACTTATATTAATGGTTCCATGTTGGAGGCAACAGCATGGAAAGAAAGAAGACGTTTAGAATGGATGATAAATCCTGGGACATAAATCAAAATCCTAAAGTCCTAACTCTGTGGTATATAATACCAAGTTCTCTTCATCCATCTTGGCCTATTATAGCTAAAATTACTATAAGTACTGCGACAAAAAGATTATGGGGCTATTTCAGAGACACTAAAGTGACCTACTACTGGGTTTTACCATGATAAGAAAAAAAGATGTTGCACAATTTTGTGCATTACCTGCAATAACTGTGATGACAAACCCATATTAAAAAATTGTGGTATTCTGCCATAAAAAAAAATTGTGGCAAACCATGCATGTGTTTTACGACGAATTACCTACTGGCACATAAGAGTGCACCCCAACTCTTAGGGCTCATGCACACAAACGTATTTTCTTTCCGTGTCCATTCCTTTTTTTTGCGGACCGTATGCGGAACCATTCATTTCAATGAGTCCGCAAAAAAACGGAAGTTACTCTGTGTGCATTCCGTTTCTGTATGTCCGTATTTCTATTCCGCAAAAAAATAGAACATGTCCTATTATTGTCCACATTACAGACAAGGATAGTACCGTTCTATTAGGGGCCAGCTGTTCCGTTCCGCAAAATATGGAATGCACACGGACGTCATCTCTATTTTTTGCAGATTCGTTTTTTGCGGATAGCAAAATACATACGCTTGTGTGCTTAACCCCTAAATATAATGAATGAGCCTTCATGCAAAGCTCTAACTGAGCATTACTAAAGAGAGTTTGCCTTCAGTCTAACAAGTCAAATAGGAAGGGTGATGGGCTGTGATAGTAAGGGCACATGTATAAAGTTAGGGGCTGGAGTAGGGACAAGAGGCAGGGAGGAAGCCTCTGTATTTTACACAGAGGTGTCTTCAGTACTCAGTAAAAGCCTGAAGCCTGTTTCCTAAAAACAAAGAAACATCGTTCCCCAATGAAATATATTACAAATAGGTTTAACACCACTGTCCCTACACTATGTTAAAATTAAAGTGAAACAACAGTTACACTTTATGTCATGCCTTCTGCAAGTTTATTGTTAATTTATTCATAGTGTTTCATAGTAAATATGGTTTCTGTATAATTCTCTGTTGATTGTGTAACAGCACTCTCTAGTGGCCGCTTTAGAATTTCAGCTATTCACATTAGAAGTTTGGTCTACTTCAGCTTCCATACCTCAGTGACATCATCATCCCTGCACATAGCAGCCATGTTCCTCATTTACAGCCATCTTTCCAGAGGTTAGCACATGGTCTGGAAGTCCTTGGAGTCGTCCTCCACATCTAAGCTTACGGTAGCATCGCTGTCTCACCGCGCACTTATATATCCTTGCAATAAAGACAAGTTGGAAGTTGCTCCGTTGTCAATCCATTGCTGGGAAAGGTTTAGCTGTCTGTCAAGCTATATACCTTCACACATAAGGAGGACAGAACAGTGAAACAGCGGCTTCTTACAAGCTAGATACGAGCAACTGGGACTTCTTAAATCCTGACCGCAGTGAAACAGCGGCTATTTACGAGCTAGATACGAGGAACTGCGACTCCTTGGCCGCAGTAAAACAACAGCTTTTACAAGCTAGATACTAGAAACTGTGATTCCTTAAACCCAGCGAGTCAACAACCTCTAATAGGCTGGACCGCATGGTACTGAACCCTACAAAGTGCAAGGTGCAGCGTCGTCACCTATGACAGTTGCAAGTGTGCAAACCTGTTCACAGTGTCATTATGTCGTCAAGAGAATCCGAATTGCACGAGACAAGGTCTCGGCTAGCTCCAGAAGCTCAAAGAGATCAGTGAGCAGCTCCACAGTCGCCATGCCCGCAAAATCTGAAGCCGCCAAAATCTGCCTGACATTTGCAGAACAAGAAAGACAATTAAAAATAGAGAAAGCTGGTATGGAAATGGAAATTAAAACTCGTATGGAAATGGAGAAACCTCATATGGAAGCAGCTTTGGCTGAACAACAGGCAACACAGGAAAAGCTGTGGAAAAGGAAGCTGCAGCAGCTGTAGCAGACACAGAAGCTTTAAAAGAAGCTGCAAACTCCACAAGTGATAGACTCAGCAACATAACTGGCTCTGAATCTGATCATCATGATAACTCGTAACGCACTTCAGACTACGTCATGCAGCATGCGGAGTTGGATGACAGCCTAAATTCCAGTCCAAGAGCAGCATCAACCCCTGCTGAAGAAAACCAGCAGACTCCTTTCACACAAGTGACCTCAGTTAACCAAAAACCCTGCTTTGCATGAGACAACAGTTGTATAGGACATTAGCCCTCAATATAACCTGCATTCAAATCCATTAAGAAGGAACAAGTAGACGGCGACTGCTACAGCAACAATCCACCAAACAGAGATCCAGATATGTCAGAGTTTCTAAAATTCCTTGCCTGACGTGAGTTAATAACTAAGGGGCTCTCCAAGTTTGATGACAGGCCTGGAAGCTATAGGTAATGGCGATCATCATTCAGAAATACAATCAAAGATCTAGATCTGTCTGCATGTGAGGAAATTGTGCATGTGAGGAAATTGATCTTCTTGTCAAGTGGCTAGGAAATGAATCGGCAGAGCATGCAAAGCAGATTAGAGCCATTAATATTAACTACCCAAGCACAGGGTTAAACATGATATGGGAGAGACTTGAGGAATGTTACGGCTCACCATAAGTCATAGAGAATGCACTCTTCAAAAGAATTGAGGATTTCCTAAAGATTCACAACAAAGGGTTCCAGAAGCTGAAAGAACTGAGTGACTTGCTGACAGAGCTCCAAGTTGCCAAAGCTGAAGGAGATTTACAAGGTCTGGCGTTCTTAGATACTGCATGTGGTGTAAACCCCATAGTACAAAAACTACCTTTATAACCTGCAAGAGAAGTGGATTGCTCAAGGCTCCAGGTACAAGCAACAGCACAATGTCCCATTCCCTCCATTCTCATTCTTTGTGGACTTAGCCCAAACCAGGTAGGCCTGTCTCACTTCGTAACATAAGAGGTATACCTGTTGCAATACACAAGACCAGTGTATCTTTCAAAGACCCCTCAAACAAAACCTACAGTACCGCAGAGACTGAAAAGATCTCAACCAAAGACCCATGCAGAGAATGTCCTCTACATAAGAAACCACACTCATTGCTGAAGTGCAGAAGATATAGAAAAAAAACTTCTCAGGGACCGCAAAACTTTCCTCTAGGAGAACCACATTTGTTACAGGTGTTGTGCATCAACCTCTCATCTTGCAAAAGACTGTACTGTTCCTCTGGATCAACTAGCAGGAAGAGTGGCCGAACTGGATGGACAGATGTATTTTTTCGACCTTATGTACTATGTTCCTATGTTACCATAAACATCAAATGCTCTAAATGAGACAGTAAAGAACACAATACAGCCTTACACTCTGGGCCAGCTCCATGGACTCTCATACCTTCAGAACAGGCTGTAGAGCACGGCGGGGAGGAGAGAGACACAGTACCTCCTGAAGTGACACCCCAGGGCACCGAAGTCTGCGGAGAAGGTCTTAGTAACAAATCTTGCTCCAAGATCTGTCTTGTCACAGTTTACCCGACTGGTCACAAAGAGAAAGCAGTAAGGTTGTATGCCATCCTTGATGATAAGAGTAATAGATCTCTTGCTCAATCGACTTTCTTTGATATCTTCAATATTAAAGGACACTGTTCTCCATATTCACTTAAAACTTGCACAGTTGTGAGTGAAGAAAAAGGCAAAAGAAAATTGAATCCATAAATGGTGAAGCATCCCTACCTTTACCTACCTTGATCGAATGCAATCGGATGCCAAACAATAGAGAAGAAATTCCTACACCTCAGGCAGCATTACATCATGCACATCTAAAATCCACAGCACATCTCAAACCTGCACTCGACCCAGAGGTCTAAATAATACTTCTGCTTGGAAGAGATATCATAGGAGTCCACAAGGTTTGAAAACAAATAAACGGTCCTCACAATTCTCCATATGTCCAGAAGCTTGACCTAGGGTGTGTCATTATAGGTGATGTCTGCCTAGGAAATGTTCACAAGCCAAATGCAGTGAATTCTTTTACACAAGTACCTTGGAGAATGGACGTCCATCCCTCTTTCAGCATTGTCCTATTAGATTCCTTGTAAGAGAGAAGCCGGCAAGTGTGCTGTATCCTAACTTTACACAAATCGAAAACCATTCTTGTGGTGAAGACCAAGACCACTTGGGGTGCATGGTGTTCCAGAGTACAAAGGAAGACCACAAGATAGCTTCCTTTATTGAAGATGAGGCCTTCTTAAACATAATGGAGCAAGGATTCTTCAAGGATAAAACGAACACCTGGGTTACACCACTGCCTTTAAAGACACAGAGACGCTGTCTTCCCAACAACAGAGAGCAAGCCTTTAAACACTTCTCTTCACCTAAACGCAACTTTCAGAAAAGACCAGAGATGATGGAACATCTCTTCTTGTTCATGAACAAGATATTGGAGAACAGTCATGCAGAAGTAGCTCCACCCTTAAAGGAAAAGGAAGAATGCTGGTACCTACCAAACTTTGGCGTTTACCACCCTAAGAAGCCAGGGCAAATCAGAGTAGTATTTGACTCCAGTTCACAATATGAGGGAGTCTCACTCAATGATTTTCTTTTGACAGGACCAGACCTCAATAACACACTTCTCGGTGTCTTCATTAGATTCCATAAAAAATCCATTGCTGTAGTTGCAGACATACAACAAATGTTCTATTGTTTCCTAGTTAAAGACAATGACCCTACCCAAGACGTCATAGAATATCGCATGGAAGTCCTTGTTTTCAGCAACAGCCCATCTCCTGCAGTCGCTATTTATGGACTCAGACTTTCTGCCCAAGGAGGTTAAAAAGACTATGGAGAAGACGTTAAGAAGTTTGTTAAAAAAGACTTCTATGTAGATGATGGCTTAAAGTCACTTTCTTCACCTGAGGCCGCAATCAGTCTACTCAAAAGGACTCAAAGTATGCTTTCCTGTTCAAACCTCAGACTGCACAAGATAGCTTCATACAGCAACGTTGTTATGGAGGCCTTCACTACTCAAGATCATGTTAGTGATTTGAAAGATCTACACTTGGCAACAGATCTGATACCCATGCAGCGCAGCCTAGTGCTCAGCTGGGAGCTCAAGTCTGACACCTTTACTTTTCAGGTTGACAAAGAATAGAAACCCTTCACATGACGTGGAGTCCTGTCCACCATTAACAGTCTATACGATCCACTTGGATTTGCAGCCCCTGTGATCATCTAAGGTAAGACTCTGCTCAGAGAGTTAACCACAGATACATGTGATTGGGATTCGCCACTTCTATCAGAGAAAGAGGCACTATGGGTAATACGGAGAGACTCTCTAAATGCATTATCTAATGTGCGTATACATAGGCCATATGCCCACTTCTCTCCCACTGAAGTTCAGTCCAGGCCACTGTCCATATTTTGTGATGCCTTAGTAAAAGCAATCGCTGCAGTCGCTTACCTTGAAACTATAGACATTAAAGGCCAGGTCCAAATTGGCTTTACAATGGGCAAAGCAAAGCTGGCACCAAGTCCTGTGCTTACCATACCAATACTGGAACTTTGTGCTGCTCTTCTGGCAGTAGAGCTAGCAGACCTTATTGTGTCTGAAATAGGTGTAAACCTTGATAGCATAGTATTTTATAAAGACCGCAAAGTAGTGTTGGGCTACATTTACAATGAGACTAGCAGATTTTACATCTATGTTCATAACAGAGTTCAAGGAATCAGAAGGTCTACACAGCCTACCCAGTGGCACTATGTACCAACTGAACTCAACCCTGCAGACCATGCTACAAAAGCTGTTCCTGAAGTCCACCTTAAAGATAACACGTGGCTCACAGGACCACTATTCCTCTACAGGCCTGTACTTGACACTCTTGAGAAAAACTCATTTGAGCTGCTAGAACCAAACGTTGATGCAGAGATTCGTCCTCATGTTTCTATACTCACCTCAAAAGTTTCTAACAGAGAGCTTGGGTTCAAACGATTCAACAAGTTTATGCTCAAGAATTTGAACACATCCAAACTCAAAAGAGTGTTTCTAAAGACTTGTACAAATGTCAGTGGAGACGAGTGCAAACCCTATCAGATGCCTTCTGGGATAAATGGAGGAAACAATAGCTCTCTACACTACATGTCCGGAATTAATGGCAAACCAGCAAACCTAACATAGAGGTTGGTAATGTTGTCTTTGTCAAAGACCCTCAGTCAAAAAGAAATGACTGGCCTTTGGGACTGATAACCAAGGTGTTCCCAAGTGAAGATGGGAAGTCAGAAAGGTGGAAGTCAAAGTCTGCAGGCAACATGAGCCTAAACTCTTCCTCAGACCCGTTACTGAACTGATTTTGTTGCTCTCTCAAGAAGTGACTTAATGTGGTATCCTATAGATACCAGGCAGGGAGTGTCATGCCTTCAGCAAGTTTATTGTTAATTTATTCATATTTTTCTTGCATAGTAAATATGGTTTCTGTATAATTCTCTGTTGATTGTGTAACAGCACCCTCTAGTGGCCCCTTTACATACAGTTTCAGCTATTCACATTAGAAGTTTGGTCTATTTCAGATTCCATACCCAAGTGACATCATCATCCCTGCACATAACAGCCATCTTCCTCATTTAAAGCCATCTTTCCAGAGGTTAGCACATGGTCTGGAAGTCCCTGGAGTCATCCTCCACATCTAAGCCTACGGTAGCATCGCTGCTTCACCGCACACTTATATATCCTTGCAATAAAGACAAGCTGGATGTTGCTCCGTTGTCAATCCATTGCTAGGAAAGGTTTAGCTGTCTGTCAAGCTATGTACCTTCACACATAAGGAGGACAGAACACTAAGTCATCATATGATTGCATCAGCTGTTGCACTGCCCAGTGCGCCCTAGAATCTCTCCACGCCTAATATCACATTGGGTGCGAGATCACTTGAATATGTCAATATAATCTCCATTTATGTAGCCAATTAGGTTGAGCAGAAACAAGCTTCCATCAATTTCAACCTTTCCCAGGCTGAGACCACTTGAGAATGGTTTACCAGCAAAGTCATGTGGCCACTGGTCAATGTGGGTGGGCTACTGTAGTATGTGGGCAGTCATTTTTTGTGTGGAAGATTTATCACTTCTTTTAAACTCTCTTAGGCATCCTGCACACGACCGTATTTTTTATTCCATTTCTGTTTGGGTTTTTTTGCGCTCCGCTTGCATTCCGTATGTGGAACCATTCACTTCAATAGGTCCCCAAAAACAATGAAAGGTATTCCGTATGCATTCCGTTTACATATTTATATTTCCGTTCAAAGATAGAACATGTCCTATTATTGCCCGCAAATCACGTTCCCTGACTCCATTCGAGTTCCGCCAAAAAACCGGAATGCATACAGAATGCATCCGTATGTCTTCTGTATCCGTTCCATTTTTGCGGAACCATCTATTGAAAATGTTATGCCCAGACCAATTTTTTAATGTACTTACTGTTTAAACATTATTGTATCCGCAAAAATGGATCAGAAATGGAAACCAAAAGAAAAATGGAACGGCAAAACGGAATGGAAACACTACAGAAACAAAAAAATTGAAAAACTGATCCGTTTAAAATGGACTGCAAAACCATACGGTTCGTGTGCAGGAGGCCTTACTGAGAGTACTAAGGGACTATGCTCCTTAGGGCTCATGCAAATGGATCCACAAAAAATACGGATGACGTCTATGTGCATTCCGTTTTTTGCGGAACGGAACAGCTGGCCCCTGATAGAACAGTACTATCCTTGTCCTTTATGCGGACAATAATAGGACATGTTCTATCTTTGAACGGAAAAATGGAAATACGGAAACATAAGGCATATTTTTTTTGTGGATCCATTGAAATGAATGGTTCCATATACGGTAAGCAACAAACTGAACGTAAACGGAAAGAAAATACGTTTGTGTGCATGAGCCCTTAGGCTACCTGAACACGAACGTATTTTGATTCCGTGTCCGTTCGTTTTTTTTGCTGATAGGATGAGGACCCATTCATTTCAATGGGTCCGGAAAAAATGCTGACAGCACACTGTGTACTATCCGCATCCGTATGTCCGTTCCGTAGCCCAGCGAAAAAAAAAATAGAGAGGACAAGGACAGGCATTATTACAATGGATCTTCAAAAAAAAAAATGGATGCCATACAGGACGTCAGCGTTTTTATTGCGGATCCGCAATTTGCGGACCACAAAACACATACGGTCGTGTGCATGTAGTCTTAAAGGAATGTGTCATCAGAAAATGATCTATTATTTAAATCATGTTTTTATGTTACACATATTTAAAAAAAAAATGGAGATTGTTTCTTATAATTTTCCATTTCGGTATATTTAAAACAAACCAAAAAATGATCAGCTGTATTTCTGTCCAGCAGGACGTGGGCCGCAAACCACCCTACTTGGCTTGTAGGCCGCGGGTTGTGCTCCACTGCTCTTAAGGCTGTTAATAACAGCTCAGGCAAGATGGCAGCCCCATAATCATGTTAATATTAAAAAATATACTATTAAAAAATAAAAACAGATAAGATAAAAAAGGATGTGCAGATCTAGCATACCTCCTGCTGATCAGGTACCTGATCGGGGAAAGGGGTTCATCATAACTCAAGTCTGACTGTAATATTAGTCAGCATCTGTAGTAGCTTAGACTTGGCAATACCTTACCTTGTGCAGTAATGAAACCATTTCTTTGGACCAGGCAGGAGGAAAAGTAACAGTCGCTGTATGAAACACATTGACTATGTCTGTTGCTGCACTACTTGAGTGAATGTGAAAAGGTCTCTGGATAAAAAAGCAAACATATTTACAGTTATAATGTAACAGAATTATTCACTACTGTATACCTATGACATATTAGAGGAGTATTCATATACAGTACATTGGGTAAGATGTAGGATGTGCTTTATGATATAAGGAGTACATTACTGTGGGGAAATATATTGTATAGTACACCTATACAACTGACTGTGGGTATGAGATGTAGTACAAGCCTCTAAATTGTGCATAATTCCTTATGTGTAGGAGTTGAGAACATTCCCATGAGTCAAATGAGTTTGTAAAGTAAAAGCCAAAAAGCCATAAAATGGTTTACTGGCATTGCATAGACTAGTTATGTCCAGCTTCTAGAGAGCCACAGGTTGTCCGCTACTGGTGCAGACTAGTCAAACACTCTTCCCTAATAACATCCATGGTCTTCACACAGTAAAACAAGCAAATATGGCTAATTTGGGAATATACTCATTTATATTCATAAAGCAAAGCATCTCTAATAAAAATGTATGCAGAATGATTTCTCAGAAACTGAGAATATGCTGTCCTGTTGAAAATGCTAATTGCCTTCTGATGAAAGGACCTGTCTCTATGTATCTTTGCGGCTACCATGGCAGTAATCACATTGTGCACAATAATGCAATAATAACAAAAACCAATTGCACAGGTAGAATAAAATGATCAAAGAATGCATATGCTATGAGGATGACGTACCCTGCCTCTTAGAAGCTCATATGCTGTAACTCCTAAGGACCACCAGTCCACAGCAAAAGAATAACAGATTTGACCTCTTGGGTAGAACATTTCTGGAGCTGTGATAGCAAAATAATAGTATTAAACCTATACGTCTCTGTACATAAAATAAAACAGAAGATTATTATTACTTACTATAAGCCATGCACATATTAATACCTGCTGGTCTACCTGTGATACCAGGCCATTGGTTTTCCAGTTTTATATAAATAAAGCTTAATGGGATACTGTATGTCCATTTCTGGCCATTACATGACATGTATTCTGCACTTATCAACGGTTTTCCCCTTCGGCTGCCTTTATACCTACCGTATTTTTCGCCCCATAAGACACACTCTCCCCCCCAAGTGGGGTAAAAAATCTCCCTGCATCTTATGGGATAAATACTAATGAGCGCTTTCATTATGGAACCACTCACTAGTACCGGAGGACCGAGAAGCGATGAAGGCTGACATTGGAGGTCTGATTGCTGGTCTGATCTGAGGTCAAATGAAAACATTTTTTTCTTATTGTTCTCCTCAGTTTTTCCTGAGCTCAGTAGTTTTGAATCTAGCACTGGGGTAAAATTAAACACTTGCTAGAAAGCAGCAGTAACAGTCCTCTGCCTCTCTCTCTCTCTCTCTCTCTCTCTCTCTCCAGTTGCTCTCGTTTCTTTCCCTCTCTATAAACTTTTATGAGCAGCTGCTATAACCTGAATTCTCAGTGAGCTGATAATCTACCTTTATTTTTGCCTCACTGAAAATGTATTTTACCAGTGAATGAGAGTAAATAAGAGTAGTAGGTAGGGGAAGAAGAAGAGGAGCCTGACAAATGGAGAAAGAGGCATTTTGTGTAATAAGACATATTGCAAAGTTTTTTTTTAATCCCAGCTTCTAATATTGATATATGTAAAAAGAAAATAGTCAAGACAGCAAGTCTTTAAAGAGCTGTCCCATTGTGCCATTTCCACGGTGAGATGGCTGGGCTTATGAAAACAGCCAAGCGGGCCCTTTGTAGAGAATGGTAGTTATGCAAACAGCATAGCAGAAAAACGACGCTGCCTCTGAGGTTTGCTTGTTTTCGCAGGCATCTTTTTCCCAAGCCAATTATCTGTTGGTGTAAAAGGAACTTTATGGTTCACCAGAGCAGATCTAACAGATCATAAATGTTGCAAACTGCGGCTAAGGTAGCATCCTAAAACAGTAAGGGTAGCATCCTAAAACAGTTTGAGTTAAGGGTTTGAGTGTTACCCCTGCTACATCTGTACTTGAAGGTTTTTTTAGGAATACAATATTGATGACCTATCCTATGTCTGGATGCTTAATTTGGAGAAGGTCAAGGAAAAGAGTAAGGAAAAGGAAATTCCATGCCTGGATGATTCTACCAATGACAAAGTCTACGTCTGTTTTGAAGGCCTGCTGGGAGCCCACTGAAATAAAAAAGTTAGCGATGGGGCCAGTACTCCCCAGGGGGGAGTATGTGAACATATTCTTACTTCTCCCCTTGGAACGGTTTAATTTAGACAGGCAAAGAAGGATGAGGAGAAGAAGAATTATAGGTCCCAAGGACCTTCTCTAACTGGTGATAAAGACATAGGGGTCATTTGTCAAAATTGGTATTCCAGTTTAGTGCTGTAAAAATGTTGCAAGCGATGTCATTTTGTGCATACCTGTGTCACATTTAGCCACATTTTGCCGCACTTGATGAACCCCACCACTTTCTGAAGTGGAGTGAAAAGTTGGTTGAGTTTAGAGATTAGAACAGGGTTATATCTCATTTATGATATGTGACTTTAAAATGTCACAAAAAAGTCACATGTCCACGCCAGGCAATCCCTTGGTGTACTTTTACTGACAGTAGCTAAACAACATCATACTGGAGCCCAATTTAATAAAACCAAACACCACATCATAAATTTGACTCAGCAAAACAAACCAAGACAGACTTAAAACTGATATCCAAAACACCACAAAGGATAAATTCCCCCATACTGTTTTGCCTAATAGTAACAGTGCAGGTCAAACCAGATCCGTTAGAATAACCCTTCTCAATATATTAGTATATTATACTTGGCAGCAGCACAGTGGGGGTTGTGCTTCTTGTTTAATGAAGAGGTATGTAAGTCGGAGCAAAATGTAAATTTAAGCATGAGTGTTCTTCTTGCAGTGGGTTCCCCGGAGCATCTAGGTTCTTTGAAGGGAGAAATCAAATGGTGATGATGGGGCTGGAATCAGTGTTCTAGCTGCCTCTGGTTCATTCTGACAGTATGCATTTACTGGGTTTATATTTGGAATGGTAGGTATTTTGGGGATCGTTGTTTTGTTGGCTTTTTATTTTCTTGCGTGTATACTGAGGCCTTTAGCTTTTTTTTATTTTTTTAAAGCGGTTACTACAATTGGAGTGAGAAAGCAAAGTATGGAATTGGGCAAGGATGGGAAACATAGTACTCTTTCCTCTCTATCTTCCCCAAATCAGTCTCTCTCTGTGTGCAGAATCTATGGATGCCAATATTTCTCTTACAGGGTTCAGATACAACTGGCCAGGTCATGTCCAAGTGTAAAGGGTGTCTAAGCAATGTCCCTCTCACAGCAGTAAAGTCAGTAGCTTTGATCAGCAAATAGCCTACTGGCTCACTCCAATGCTTGGTCCTACAGATTATGGAACTTCTTGGTTCTTTCCTTTATCTCTTTCTCTGGAGGTTGTCGTGCGTTATAAAGCGCAAAATGCTTTATATAAAGAAAAAATGGATCAAAGGAAAAATAAAAATAAAAATTTATTGATCCGCAAGGTGGACATAACACCTCGAGCTCTTGACCGAGAACCTTAATTATTGTGTGCAATCAGCAAAACAGGGACAAGCGTTTATGCAAAATATATAAAAATTATATTTTATTATACAATAATTTTAGAGCAATAACATCAATGAAAATATCTATGTAGGAAAAAAATTATATTGTAATACCAAAATACGCTACTAGAACCAACACACCATAAATCTACCAACACTCTTTAGTTTCTCAACCAAATATGAAAACTATGCGAGCAATTGATATATGCACAGAAAATCAATAAAGCAAACGATTATATATGAACCCTTTTTGCTCTGCTATAATTATGACCAAATTTTCCGGTATATGGCGGTATTATACGAAATATAAATTCTTTAGCTCGGTATGAGGCTAGAGAATATAAACTCCCAAGGGACTGGGTCTTAATGTCCGATCTTATTGGCAATATGCATCTTTGCCAAGAGAACGACCATTATTGACCAGGCGTCTAAAAGTATGTATCCACACAATAAGGGTATATTTGGCTATATACCGGGCTAAGTAATTTATCAATACCACAAGCAAAAAACGATATATACATTACAAAGGGTCAAATGATGAGCAGAGCCTTCAAGGGACAATGAGCTTTCAAGAGGGTTTCCCGTGATCCCGGATAAAATCCAAAGCTTTGCTTCTCATGGCCACGTATCTGTTGTGCCTCTTTTTTTTTTGTACGTGGTTTCTTTTTTTTTTTTGTACGTGGTTTCTTAACCACAAGTTTATTAGAAGACCTCGCCCTCCTTGTTTTGAGTTCTCCAATCAATTTTGGATGGGCGTATACATTGATAAGGAATGTGACATCATACCACTACCCAAAATGCATTTGGGCTGCTGATGTACTGTCATCTACTCATACCTATGTGGCACTACTGTATAAGCTGTTAGCATAATACCATTAAGGGTTACCTTACACATGCCTAACATTTTCACACTATACACTTCTGACATCTGGAGACCTTGTCTTAGAGCAGAAGAACAAACTTTGATACAAAATATATCCTGTGAGGAACATTGAGACGCTCCTCGCGCTGTGGAATACATATCAAAGATAAAGAATACAATAAGGTCTCTTCTAAACACAGGTGTCATGTATCTTCTACTGTTTAAATGTATCTTTGATTAATACAATAAACACTAGCTTCTTTGTGCTTCACTAGCTAAAGCTCATGATTAAATCCTTGTACAACATGAGTATAAACAAGCATTGCTCTTAAAGGCAATGAATATCCATATGACTAACACAAGTAGACATCCATGTTTTATACCCATGAAATAAGCATATATAATGGTTTATACGGTTTATAATCATGAAAAGCATAACAAGGTAAAGTATAGATGTCTTTCTTTCCACAGATCTCTCAGTGACAATGATTATCTAGGATGTAGGCCTATTCCTCTGCGGACTGAGCACATGCATCTTCCTCTCACTTCCTCAGATAATACACTACACTAACTAGACCATATCTAACTTCCTACAGGGGTGTAAGCAGAGTAACCCCATTTCATCCATGGGTGATACAATACATTGCAATACATGAACATATAAAATAGCATTAACTAACACTGCATAACATTAACGAGAACAGTTTGCAAGTACCCTGTTCTGGGGTTACTGCATACAAATGTAGCAAGCTTTAAAGAGAAGTTTAGAAGAAGGTGGATAGGTTTAGTCTGGAGAATTTTTGTCTACACAATAGTAATAGTACATAATAGATTTGGTAACAGCACCAGCCATAGTACCAGCTGTAATGTATACATAGTACCAGACATTGCCCTTGCAGTGTGAAAATGTAAACAAAATGCCCTTGCCCTGTGCTATACAGCACAGGGCAAGGGGGAGAGCATCACAGGTATATATACATTTCATGCTGTGATGCTCATGTCAGATGGGCTGAGTAGGGGAAGAGGGGGATATGTTTGGGTTCAGCTCAGAACCCAGACAACCCCTTTAAGCAAAAGACACAAAGTTAAAAATGGCACATTCCCTTTGTAGTTTAAGCAAAAACTATTTTTTATGTTAATCTTTTACATTTTCAAAATAACAAAAAAGGAAAATTGCCCAAAGCAAAACTTTGGACACCCTTCATTGTTAGTATCTAGTAGCACCGCCTTTGAAAAGTTTCACAGCTTGTAAACACTTTTTGTAGCCAGCCAAGAGTCTTTCATTTCTTGTTCTTCCTAGCAAAAGTCTTCCTGTTCAGTGAAATTCCTGGGCCGTCTAGCATGCACTGCTCTTTTGAGGTCTATCCACAGATTTTCAATGATGTTCAGATCAGGGGACTGTGAGAGCCATGTTAAAACCTTCAACCTGTACCTTTTGAGGCAGTGTAATGTGGATTTTGAGGTATGTTTAGGACCATTATCCATTTGTAGAAGCCATCCTCTTTTCAACTTCAGCTCTTTTATAGTTGGTGTTATGTTTGCTTCCATAATTTTCTGGAATTTAATCCACCCGTAAAATGTTCTCGTGCCATTGGCTGCAACACAACCCCAAAGCATGATTAATCCACCTCCATGCTTAATGGTTGGAGAGGTTTTCTTTTCATGAAATTCTGTGCCCTTTTTTCTCAAAACATACCTTTGCTCAATGTGTCCAAATGAGACCTTATCAGTCCACAGGACTTGTTTCTAGTATGCATCAGGCTTGTTCAGATTTTCTTTTGCAAACTTCTGATGCTGAATTTTCTGATGAGGACGCAGGAGAGGTTTTCTTTTGATGACTTTTCCATGAAGGCCATATGTGTAAGGGTGTTGCTGAACAATGTATCAGAGTGCTAAATCTTCCAGATTGTTGTTTGCAGTCAAGTGTGGGTTTCTGATTTGCCTTTTTAGCAATTCCATGAGTAGTTTTGTCTGAAATATTTCTTGGTCTTCCAAACCTTCTCTTGACCTCCACTGTTCCTGTTAACTGCCATTTCTTAATTACATTTGGAACTGAGAAACTGAGGATGGCTTTGCTCAAAGGCGTAACTAGAGTTCTATGGGCCCCAGGGCAAACTTTGAATTGCCCCCCCCCACACTATAGGTTTAGAATGCACTGTAGTAGAATATTAAATAGAAGA
Source organism: Bufotes viridis (assembly GCA_033119425.1). NCBI lineage: Eukaryota > Metazoa > Chordata > Amphibia > Anura > Bufonidae > Bufotes > Bufotes viridis. The sequence goes on from CM065590.1 coordinate 306,440,274, forward strand.
GGTAGATGTTTATTTTTTTATTAATTTTATTTTTATTATTTTGCCCCCCCTGTATATATCCATTTCGCCCCCTCTGTATATAGTCCATTTTGCCCCCTCTGTATATAGTCAATTTTTCCCCCTCTTTAAATATATTCCATTTTACCCCCCTGTATATATTCCATTTTGCCCCCCTGTATATATTCCATTTTGCCCCCTGTATATATTTCATTTTGCCCCTCTGTATATATTCCATTTCCCCCCCTCTATATATATATATATATCAATTTTTCCCCCTATTTAAATATATTCCATTTTGCCCCCCTGTATATATTCCATTCTGCCCCCTGTATATATTCCATTTGCCCCCTGTATATATTCTGCGGGCTGCGGGCCCCCCCTTCCCGCTGGGCCCGGTCGCGGTCGCACCCTCTGCAACCGCGATCGTTACTCCACTGGCTTTGCTATCTTTTTATAGCCCTATAGCCTCTTGCTTTGTGGGCCTCAACCATTTTCATTTTCAGAGTGTAAGGCAGCTCCTTAGAAGAGCCCATGGCTGCTGTTTTTTGTGACAAGGAGGAGAGGAGAAGTTTGGGTTTTATAAATCTTTTAAATTTGCATCACTTGGCCTTTACTAACAGTGAATATGAACAAGCCTTAACCCTAACAGGCTATTTAAGGTCTGAGATCTTGGTCAAAGTTATCTGAGTGCTCAAATCTCCTTGGGTTCCCATACTTTTTCAAGGTACTCCTTTTCTTTTTTCACTCTAAAATTGTACAAGACCAAAATAATACACTGATATTGCTTAAAATCTTTAACTATGCTTTTTGGAGAACATTTCATCTTCAACTTGCTTAACTGTTCACAGTAACACTAATTTTTACCAGGGGTGCCCAAACCTTTGCATAACACTGTATGTGGTGCTGAAATAGGTACTGCTAAATACTAAATCTAACTAAATAAATCCTTCTCAATGCAAAATAGTTCCATAGCTAGACAGATTTGCCTTTTTAAAGGGGTTGTCCGGGTTCAGAGCTGAACCTGGACATACCCCCGTTTTCACCCAGGCAGCCCCCCTAATACTGTAATCCTAGAGTGTGGGCCAGTGGAGACTATAGCTAGGAGGGTCAACCTTATAAAGCCAGTTTCCTTCTTACAGTGTGATTATGGCTGAACAGGACTTCCCAATGGTGAAATGTTTTCTAAGTGGAAAAATGATATACCAGACTTAGAAAGACTCACAGCGGAAAGAACTAGCTTTCTACATGGAGGTCTGGAGGGGTGTGCCTGCCACTAGTTAAAAAGGTGTAATTTTTGTCTGGCTGTGGGATTTGTTAGATAGTAGAGCACCCCCAATCCAGACTCCAAAAAAGGGTGGTTAGTGGAGGTCTACTGTGGTTAGTGCAAGAGATCAGTTTATACAGACTAAGTGGCTCCACAGGGTTTAGCTAATACCAGCTAGACTATTCCAAATGTGTAGACTCCAGAACCTACCTTTATCAATATGTAATGTACCAAGAGGTTCAGTGTATTATTATGGTGTGGTTATGCCCCTATCTGCAAAAATACTGGCGGGAAATTCATGATTTTCAGAACTAAAAATTATGACTCCCTGAAGTGTGGTGCGCCTATAGGAGAAGAGCGAATGGAAGCTGATGAAGTGGAATTCGATCCAAATTTCAGGAATTATTCGATTTGCACCGAATCCGAATTTCCTCATGCTTTGTGGTAACGAATCACATTTTTTCCTAAAATAGCTGCTTCACATGTTAGGACTTGGAGCAACGAACTCTGGGAACGATGGATCAGCCACAATGTCATGCATGCAGCCAATCAGCAGCCAGCCAGCCCTGTAATGTCACAGCCTTATAAATAGCCTCAGCCATCTTGGATTTAGCCATTTTCCAGTGTACTTAGTGCAGGGAGAGACATTAGCAGGTGCTAGGGACAGTGCTAGGAAAGCTCAATAGAAGTGTAGGGAAAGCATAGGGAGGAATTATTCCACAGTATTGATGCAGAACAGGGTCCGATAGGGGAGTGTACACCCTGGGTAATAGGATCAATCCTATTACACCTTGCTGTACTGACTGCGGATCCAAATTGCCATTATACAGCTGCTCATTTATACCTCTGTAATTCCAGCAAACCGTTCTTGTTATCGGGGTCTTATTAGCCCTTGTGCGGTGCAGTTATATATATACTCTAAAGTAGTTTTTTTGTCGTGTATCACTGGGGGGGGGGGGGCGGGGGGGAGGAGAGCCTTATTAGCCGTTGTGTGTTGAAGTGAGAAAATTACAGCCCTTTTTGGCGTGTATTAGTGGGGGAGAAAAAAGGGGCTTATTAGCCATGTGTGGTGAAGTGAGAAAATTACAGCCCTTTTTGGCGAAATATTATTTGCCCTTCACGGCTGCAGTTATATGTTCTGGATCGATTTTTTTAACTAATTTGCAATTCCTGGATTCAAGCTCAAACATCTATTGTTATAGATTCCTAATGGCCTGGTGCATTGTGCTTGTTGCGTGTGTGTGTGCTAGATATTTTATATTTCAATGAGAAAGTCAATAACTTACTCCTGAAGCCTTCTTTATATTATAAGTTCTATTTGAATGACAAATTACAGTGGGCTTACTGAATGATGTCTATTTTTGTATGAAAGACCTGCAATGTTTTTGGATGGTTTGTATGTAAGTGTACTTATACCTTTGACACTTGTTATTTATGAAACTTCATTAAAAAGAAAATGTTAAAAAAAAAAGGACAGAACAGTGCAGCATGCTGCATCTTCTTGTCCGGTAAAACGCCAGGTTTTCTAACAGATACCAGATCCCATTACAGTCAGTGGGGCCTGTCAGAAGGCATTCATTTTATAGTCAGTGTAAGTGCAGTCAGTCAGAAGGTGTTCATGTTATAGTCAGTGTAGTCCACCAGGTGGAGTTCATTTAATAGTCAGTGAATGTCAGGAGGCATTCATTTTATAGTCAGTGCAGTCTGTCAGAAGGTGTTTATGTTGTAGTCAGTGTGGTCTGCCAGGTGGAGTTCATTTTATAGTCACTGCATGTCAGGATGCATTCATTTTATAGTCAGTGCAGTCTATCAGGTGGCGTTCATTTCCATTATTTGATGGAAATGACTCTTCCATTATTTTAATTATTTACTTCTACAATGGATGGTTTTGTGATTATTGTAACTTATTTTGTGCCATTAAATTTTTTGCACTTACTAAACAATTATACTTCTGCAGTTATCATCTTAAAACACCTATACAATGTACTAATATATATAAAAATAAATCTGTAGATACCAGTACATTGTATATGGAAATACATTATACATGGGAAGAATACTTGAAGTATTTAGCATTGGGCTCTGTAGCTCAAGGTTTCTGGTGATTGCCTGCATTACTGAAAGTCCTGAGTTCAGGACCCAGCAGACACAATTTAAAAGTAGAGACAATTAAAGTTAAATATACCCCCCTCAAACCTATAGTGCTGACTCCATATGTAGAGTCAGCCAGAGAGAAGGGACTCCTAAGCCATATCTATATATGGAGTCAGACAGAGAACAGGGACTCCTAAAGCAGTGCAGGCATTTCAATGTGCTGTTTAAGCCCTGCTGTTCTCCCAAACTTTCTGTTGTGTTTGCACAAGATAGAGATGGAGAGGACTGAGGGAAGGATAAATGGGGTGATTTATCATTTAGTTTACTCCAGAAAAGTGGCATTAAAAAGTCTCAAGTTGTGCGCTTTCGACTTTTTATATGTCACTTTTGAAAAAATTGTCACAAGTGGGTTTTACAAAGATCTTGCCACTTTTCCGAAAGGGGGCATGATAAGTGCTAGAAAGGGGTGTGGTCAGCAGCCATAACAAATTTATGGAAGGTATACTATATTGTACTGTAGTATTTAGAGTAAATTGCTGTGTTGGCACTTTGCAATAAATAAGTGGGTTTTGGGTTGCAGTTTGGGCACTCGGTCTCTAAATGGTTCGCTATCACTGTACTAGAGCATCACAGTTCTGTACAGAAAAAAGTATGCCATATTTTTAATAAAGACCAATTTAAAAATTATTTTTAGCTCAAAATGAGTACAATGTATGGTAGGCACAGTACTATGAAGTGCCTTTTGCGCTGTGGCATTAGAAGAATTTTGATATCTCTAACTTTTTAGTCCAACTAGACTGTCTGTTACTCTGCTTTAATTCTTCTAGCGCTGTTCTATGGAAACAGTAGGCCTAAAGAGCACAGCAAATGCTTAAGATAACTTCTTTATTAACTTCAACTTTTCTTCATATATAACACTGTCAACTCCGCCGCAGATAGTCCATAAAACACATGTTGGATAAAGTATAACAAAATGGTGGTTTAACTGTTCAATTTTGCCATTCAACATAAAATGGTGGATATATTTCTTTCTTCAATAGCTATACTCTCATTTTAAGTTATTTAAGCACTTTATGATCTCTCTGAGATGTATATCTGAGGTTTAATAAATAGTTCTACTTGCTCTACTTGGTTAGACGTTTGGTCTATACAATTGTTTTGAGCAATTCGGATGCTTTTATGCAATTTGGTCACAACTTGCAATTTGGAGAGTGATATTTGGTCTATTAATTTGCTTATTGCATACTGTTCATTTGGTGGAACTGCAACTGAAACATCTATTACTGTATTAAATACCTATTTTGGCCTCTTTGCTTCTATAAACCTGAACTCTCAGTGGAGTGATTGTCTGTTCAGCTTATCTCCTCTGGTGTAATAAATTCTAGCAGCTCCTGCTAGGGGAATTTCCCAGACAGGCTGAGTGTGAGGCTGGCTGCAATTGGCCAAGACTCCTGCTCAGTGTGAGGCTGGCTGTGATTGGTTAAGACTCCTGGGCAGTGACAACAGCTTAATTCTATGCTTTCTGTTAATAATTGTGCTGTGTCATATAATGAATCTTAAAGGCATATTATCTTTTCTGCTTCTGTGAACACAATATATAACTGTTACATGACATCCAAAAACATAAAGTAACTGTAAATAACTCTGATTTTGTCTTTAACATGTAAACATAAGAACTGTATTAATGTTATTGGCAGGTCTAGCTGTATACACATATATGCTATATTAGCAACCTAGTACAGGTCTTAGCTGGCTAGCTACACAATAAATGTTTCTGTTGAAGCTCACTCCCTGTCATAACTCAGTGGGGGGTGTCCTTTTTGCTAAGGCTTATTCCGTGCCATAGCTTGTGGAGGTGGGTCATTTCTTTTGAAATTCTTTCCCTGTCATAGCTCAGGGGGCATGTCTTTTCTGCTGAGGCTCTTTCCCTGCCACAGTTTAGGAGGAGTGCCCTTTCTCCTGAGGCTCTTTCCTTGTCATAGCTCAGGGGGAGTGTCCCTTGTGCTGCAGCTCTTTACCTGTAACTGTCATAGATTGCAGAGGTTGAACTGTCAGATAGATTGAACTGTCATAGATTGCATGGTTATGTAATACCGCCTTTCCCTGGCTGGTGGAATGAGCGACCTACTCATTCAGCTCAGTGGCAGGATGTCCACCTTACTAGAGAGATTAACTCCAGGGGGCACTATTATAATGAACTAAAGCCAATATTTTTGTAACAGAAACAGTAAATTGAGTTATCATCAGTTGTCTTTAGGTATTCCTACTCAATTTGGAATGTAATGGAGCCTCTAATGAATGCAGAAAAATGTATGTATTGTATTCCTATTTTGCTTTAGTATAGGGGTCAATGATATTAATTCTAGTGAATTTTAGTATTCCATTGTCCGACAAGTGGCTCTACTGCACTTCAAGAGAGTTGCTTATTTTTTATAATGTGAATGTTTGTACATTAATCGTAGAGACCTGGCAAAGAAAACAGACTACACAAATCTTTGAAGGAACAAGTTGGCTTCGGTTCAGCTGATTTATGAGGCTGTTGTGGCTCAGCAATGAAGATGCTCCCACAAGTGAAGTACCAGATCAGCTTAACAGCATTCTGAGAATAGGCGCATAATTGAAAGGCCTTCAGCATCAATAATGAACCTGACACCATTATTCATACATACATCTGAGATACAAATAATATCCTAGCTAAAGAATCCATGGCAAAAAACAAGGTATCATAAATGAAAGATGTAGGAAACAGGATACTTACCCATGTAAGGTTTTGTACCAGCAACTGTTGTGATCTTTGTACCTTGGTTGACCAGGGTAGCAATATTGAAATCAGTAATGTGTACGTGCCCTGTACCAACACAAGAAGAGTAAGTGTTTTTAGAAAATAGAAATTAAATACATATACTTCACTAGTTATACATATTAAAGAAAACCAAATAATAAGGTGAAGCACTACTTGCTTTGATTAGAGTAGATTGGGTTAAAGGGATTGTCCAGGGATTGAAGACCTATTGTCAGGATAGGTCATCAATATATGATCTTCGGGGGTCCGACACCTGGCACCCCTGCCAATCAGCTGTTTGACGTGGAGCCTTCCTTGTCTTTACAGTACTCCTCGTCTTCCCTGGAGCGGCGGTGTAGCGTAATTACAAGTACTCGCTCCTTTCACTTGAATGAAACAGGTACTCTCCTCTTCAAACAGCTGATCCGCGGGGATCCTGAGTGTTGACCCCTACCAATCAGATAGTGATGACCTATCCCAAAGATAGGTCATCAGTATTAATGGCTGGACAACCCCTTTAACTACTTCCAAAACAGGCCCATTTACCCCCTTCCTGACCAAGCCTAATTTTGCAAATCTGACATTTATCACTTTATGTGGTAATAACTTTGGAATGCTTTTGCTTATTCAAGACATTCTGAGGTGTTTTTTTTTTTCACGACACATTATATGTCATGTTAACGGTAAAAAAAAATTATTTTTAATTTAATTTTAGAAGCAATTTTTTAAATTTTCAAGAGAATTTCCCAAATTAACTTTTTAAAGGACCAATTCAGTTCTGAAGCCAGTTTACATAATAGAAACCACCCATAAATTGCCCCATTTTAGAAACTATACCCCTCAAGCTATTCAAAACTGATTTTAGAAATGTTGTTAACCCTTTAAGTATTCCACAGGAATTCATGCAAAATCTAGGTGAAATTTCGAAATTTCACTTTTTTTTGCAGATTTTCCATTTTAATAATTTTTTCCTGTAACACATTGAGGGTTAACAACAAACCTGATTATTTATTATCCTGGTTCTGCGGTTTATATAAACACCCCATATGTGGTTGTAAACTGCTTTATGGGCACACAACAGGGCTCAGAATGCAAGGAGTGCAAAATAATTTTTGGAGAGCAGATTTTGCTGGACTGGTCTTTTGGGAGCTATGTTACATTTAAAGAGACCACCATTTGGAAACTATACCAACCAATGAATTTTTAAGGTACTGTATGTAGTGAGCACTTTGACCCAATAGATGTTTCATAGAATTTATGACACTTAAAAATTAAAAATATATATTTTTTTTTTACAAGAGAATTGTAAACTTTCTGTTTTCAAGGGATAACAGGAGAATATCACCCCACAATTTGCTACCCATTTTCTCTTGAGTACAGAAGTACCCCATTTGAGGTCGTAAACTCCTGTTTGGACATATGCCAGAACTCAGAAGGGAAGGAGCAGCATCTGGACTTTCTAACATGGAGTTTGCTAAAATGGTTTTTAAGACCCATAACTTTTTTTTATTTTCTGTTGATTTTGCTGTTTAAGGGCCTATTTTTTGCAGGCTATTTTTTGCAGGACAAGCTGTAGTTTTTATTCGCACCATTTTGGGGTAAATTTGGCTATCTGGTCACTTTTTATCTCATTTTTTACGGAGCTAATGTGGGCAAAAATTTAAATTATGTCAATGTGTTTTATTTTTGGAGGTTCACCATGTGGAATAAATGGTATGATAACTTTATTCTGCAGGTTGATATGATTATTGCAATACCAATTTTGTATTTTTTTTTATGTTTTTCTATTTTTGCATAATAAAATCCCTTTTAATTAAAAATCTGTTATATTTTGCATCTCCACATACTAACATCCATAACATTTTTATTTTTCTGCCAATGTAGATGTCTGTGGGCTTGCCTTTTGCAGGACACACTGCACTTTTTATCGATACCATATTCAGGTACATAGGACTTTTTGATGACGTGATATTATGTTTTTTCGGAGGCAAATTGACAAAAAAAGCTGTTTTGGTGTAATGTTTTTCTTTTTTACGTCGGTCACCTAATGGGTTCGATCATGTAATATTGTTACAGAGTTGGTAGCAACAGACCTGGCGATGCCAAAATATTTTTTCTCTTTTTAAGTTTTACACAAGAGAATTTTGGGAAAAAAATATAATTTTTTTGTTTTCGTTTTCCTACAGCCATATTTGAAAAAAATTTCTGGCTAATTTTTTGCGAGATGAAATTACATTTTTATTGGTACTATTTTGGGGTACATATACATTTTTGGTCACTTGATATTGTTTTTTGGGAGGTGAGGTGACTAAAAAATAGCTGTTTTGGCATAATTTTTATTTATTTATTTACATCATTCACTTGATGAGACAGGTAATGTGCTAATATTAAAGAGCTGCCCGTTACGGATGCGGCGATACCAAATTATGTCTTATTTATTTTATTCTATTTTTAACAATTTTTAAATGACAATATTTTTTATTTTTATAAAACAATTTTTATTTTATTTTACACTTTGTGTCACCCATGAGGTCATACAAGACCTGTGGGGACATTTAACATCCTATTTTATATAGTAGCCCTAGTTACAGGGGGAATACAGCCCCAGAGAGGCTGTACAGCAGTATACTATGCTGTACAGCCTCACTGCAGGGCTGATCGAGGTCTCTGGAAGTCCCGGCAGCTCCTGTCACATGACCGCCGGCGGCAGAACAGGAACCAGCATAGCACTTCCTTAGCTGTAAACATAGTGCTCCTTCAGCGCTGTGTATACAGTGATCTAGAAGGCAGGAACACAGAGGAATGGTCCATGCCTTCTCAACAGGTGCCTTGCTGTCACCGACAGCGGGCCCCCAGCACAGCAGCTGCACGAATAGCCTGAGGCTGCGATCTCTGAATGGATGTTCTAAAACGTCCATTCAGAGATAAATCCCAGCCCCCAGGACGTTTATAGTCTATGGAAAGTTGGGAAGTGGTTAAGTCTCTATTTAAATTTTTAGCATAACTTCTGTTATAAATAGTGCTAGATCCATGGCACCGTAGGCACCAATGGTGATGACTTACTATGGGGTCTGACGGGTTATATCCATTTGTCCATTGTTCTGATGGAAAAAAAACACAATTTTCCCATGAAAAATTGTGGAATCTGCTACACAGCCTCCAATGAGATGTGAACAAAGGTGAACTGATATATTAAAGACCTATCCTGTGCAAAATAATCTAGTTAGCAGCAAAGTAGCAAACCATACAAACATATCTAACAGTCATCTTTTTCATGAAACTTTTTGGGAATGCAAGGTTTGGTGAGCCCAAGAAATGATCAGGGCAACCAGAAATATCTCAGTGCAACAATGTACCGTATTTTTCGCCCTATAAGACGCACCCCCCCCCCCAAAAGTGGGGGGGAAATAGTGCTGCGTCTTATGGAGTGAATGCAGCAAACACTGATACACCGCTGCGCTGCTGAACAGCGCAGCCGGCGTGTGTATCAAGGAGGAGGGGCTGGGGGCGGCAGTCTTGTTTGCTAATGACAGCGGGGCCCGATGCAGTAACTGTATTGTACTAAACCGGGCCCACTGTAGTAATATTATCGCAGTGATTAAATCTATAATTTTCATAACACTAAATCCATGCTGTTTTACCCTCCTAATGTACGATCGCAGGCAGGAGGCCGGGCGGGCGGCGGCAGCGTAACGTCACGCGCCCGCTCCGCCCACTTTATGAATGAAGCAGGCGGCGCAGGCGTGACGTAGTCAGTTGCGCTGCCGCCGCCAGCCTGGCCTCCTGCCTGCGATCGTACATTAGGTAGGGTAATACAGCATGGATTTAGTGTTATGAAAATTATAGTTTTAATCACTGCCATAACATTACTACAACGGGCCCGGTGTAGTAGAATACAGTTACTGCACCGGGCCCCGCTGTCATTAGCAAACACGATGCCGACCCCCACCCCCTGTATTGGGGGTCATCACACCCACTCTATGGGGGCATCTGGGGATGGCACTGCTATGGGGGGGATCTGTGGATGACACATAGCATGTCATCCATAGATCCCCCATAGCAGTGCCATCCCCAGATGCCCCCATATAGTGCCAATCACAGATGCCCCTATACAGTGCCATTCACAGATGCCCCCATACAGTGCCACCCACAGATGCCCTCATATGGTGCCACCCCCAGTTGCCCCCATACAGTGCCACCCACAGATGCCCCCATACAGTGCCACCCACAGATGCCCCCCTACAGTGCCATCCCCAGATGCCCCCATACAGTGCCATCCCCAGATGCCCCCATACAGTGCCATCCCCAGATGCCCCCATACAGTGCCTTCCCCAGATGCCCCCATACAGTGCCATCCCCAGCTTCCCCCATAACAGTGCGTCAGCCACAGCAGCCCCCATAACAGTGCCATCCCCAGATCCCCCATAACAGTGCGTCATAATAGTGTCATGCACAGAACACCGTTAGTAAAAAAAAACTACCAAAAGTACACCTTTTGGTTCAAAATATTTTTTTTCTTATTTTCCTCCTTAAAAACCTAGGTGCGTCTTATGGGCCGGTGCGTCTTATAGGGCGAAAAATACGGTAAGTATCTTCCTTCCTTAAAGTCATTGCTACTGAACTGGTGTGGGTTGTGCTTGTCTGTCTGTGTGCTAGTACATAATAATTGGAAAGTACACATTTATTGATAGGGTCATGATGCAATTAGAAAGGTTGAGAAAGAGATGGGGAAACCAGACTGTGGATGTCAAATCTGACACACTTCCTAGATTTAAAAGAAATGAGCCCAGAAAATGACCTATTCTTTAAATCACAGTTTTATGTTTACCATATTTTTAAATAATTTTTGGTGGTTATTTATATTTTTCCATGTCAATTTCTATATATAAACAAAAACCATAAAATCCTGCAGTTTTCGCACTGGCCACTAGGCCTCATAATAGGTGCCACTTCTTGGTCTATACAGATCACTTTACTGCAGTTACATGCTTATCTGTCATTCCAATCCTGCCTGTAATGATACCACCTCTGTTTACAGATAAAACAGGATCCACCATTCACAATAGGTGATTGTCAAATATTATCTATTCTTTCCTTGTACAATCTGCATAGGTAAGAGAGCATGCCTAGAAAACTGTCCCATAGAAGTCAATGTGGTCCCCTTCTGACCATTGTATCTATGGCCCAGGTGTCTGCGGTAAAGCAAGTTTCTTAATGCTCTCTAAGGGTACTTTTACACTTGCGGCAGGACGGATCCGAAGACGGAGACTGAATAGCCTGCCGGATCCGTCCTGCCGCAAGTGCCTGTACAAAAATTGCTGGACTGAAAACTCAGACATGCAAGACTTTTAGTCCGGCGATCTCCGGCCGTGCACTGCCGTGCTGCACCGTAGCTCCGCCCCCCACCCCATTATAGTCAATGGGGACAGAGCGGCAGCACAGTGTACGGATCCGTCCTGCCGCAAGTGTAAAAGTACCCTTTAGAACAGCTCAGGCAAGATGTCCTCCGCCATAATCATGTTCAGGGAAAAGAATAAAGAAATCTGCAATCAGAAAATAAAAAACAGATTAGGCTACTTTCACACTAGCGTTTTCAAATTACGTTATAGGATCTCAATAGTGGAAGAAAATGCTTCAGTTTTGTATCTATTCATTGTCAATGGGGACAAAACTGAACTGAACGAAACGTAATGCACTAAAATACTCCCGTCGTGGACAGAATAACTCTGAAAACAGATTCGTCCCCCACTAACTTTCAACGGTGTTCATGACGGATCCATCATGGCTACATAAGACATAATACAACCGGGTCCGTTCATAACGGATGCATGTGGTTGTATTATTGTACCGGAAGCATTTTTGAAGATCAATGAAGGATCCGCAAAAAAACGCTAGTGTGAAAGTAGACTTAGAAAAAAAGGATATGTGTTTCTATCTGGTTTTAACTGGCAGATAACATTTTTGGTTACACGTTTTCTTTAAATTATAAGACACTGTCATGTATTGAAGGAAAACAGCTGATCTTGGGGAAAAAAGGTTTCAGACATTTATCACATAGACTTGACAATATATTATTTGTTAGGCTACTTTCACACTAGCGTTATTCTTTTCCGGTATTGAAATCTGGTAAAGGGTCTCAATACTGGAAAAAAACGCATCAGTTTTTTCCTAATGCATTCTGAATAGAAAGCAATCCGTTCAGTATGCATCAGGATGTCTTCTGTTCCATCCTTTGTATGGTATTTGACCGGACAAAATACTGCAGCTTGCTGCGGTATTTTTTCCAGCCAACAATATCAAAACGGCATTCATTTCCATTGAGATGTAATAATGCTGGATCCGATACTAAGTGTTCCGGAAAATGCAGCGTCGCCGGATCCAGGATATAGGATGAGCTGGTTTTGCAGCTTCCTATTTGCTCATTATTGCGCCAGCCTGCTAGGGAGTACGCCATTCAGTACGCCATTGAAGGTGAGTATAATTTTTTTTTATTGTGCAGCAATAAAAAACAATAATTATAAGCAGCTCCTATGTACTTATACATAGGAGCTGTATGTTATAAGTACATAGGTGATGCTAGGAGTAGTAGTACCTAGGACTGCAACTCCTATTATCCCTTATGTACTTATACTACCAGCAGTCCCTATTTACTATTGCATAGGGACTGCTGGTAGTATAAGTACATAGGGGATGCTAGAAGTAGTAGTACCTAGGTACCAGAAAAAAAAAACCTTGACAGCCTGCCTTGAAAGTTTCCATAAATGTAAAGTAATATTTATGTGGGTCTGCTTGTCATGTATAAAGTTCAAATATTATTATAACTTTTTTTTAATAGACATATCTTCTTCAAGTGAGGCCAGGAGAACTCCTTCTCGCCGACGTCACCGACATGATACGGTATGTCAAGTTGGATTATTGCAAGCCCCACTGTAATTTTTTGCCATTACTCTAACACTACATGTTATTTTATGTTCTCAAATCAAATATTTTTTTCTATTTTACAGCTATCTCATCCAGTTGCCTCTCAGAGAGGTCCTCGAGCCTCCGACAGAGGAAGTCGGGGAGCGCGCGGCGGTCGGGGTCGTGTGATTATTTGCAATCAAAGTCTTTGAAATTCCCAAAGTTTCAAACAGTATTTAACATTTTTTTCCCCTTTTTTAGGGTTCCAGAGTCTCCACTAGAATGGATGAGGAGGAGGTCAGCTTTTTAATAGATAATGATCTCATCCAGACCACACCGCCGCTCCCACGTAGACCACAATGCAACCCGGCTCCTCTGGCACGAAATCAGTGAGGCAATTGTGTAAAATTGGGAGGACCTTGGAGACAGGCAACGGGAGCAGTGCCTTAAGTATACAGTATTTCTTTTGTAGATTGCATACATGTATGTTTTATTGCTCAGAAGTGGTTTACCGTCTAGTTGATATGGGTCACTGCCACCGATAGTTTAACAACAAATGTATTTTCATTGTCGTTGTGGCAAGATCAATTCAATGATCACACCTTATTCGTTTCTGTCTGAAAAGTAATATAATGGTACCATTATGGAAATATATCGTTAAGATATATATGTATTTATGAAAAATTTAAAATAAAATAAAGAGTTGAGGAAATGTAAAAATTAATCAATATAAAAATCAAGAATTATAAAAATTTAAAAATATTGAAAAATAATATCAGTTCGCTTTCTTTGTTGGGATAAAGTTTGTATTAACAATGTTCCTTAAAGTCATTGGTTGGATATTTATGTCCTGCAGGGGGAGCTCAAGATGGTTATAGCTAAGGGTGATCGCAGCCGGAAGCGATGAATATGCTAAATTCACTGGGAACAAAAATGTGAGTGTACATGTGGCAGGATTGGCATATGAATAGCCTCTGATTACATGGCTTTGTATCGATACAGCTTTGACATATTGATGAAGTAAAATAAAATAAAATAAAATTTGCTGTATATTTGTTTTAAGGAACGGGAAGAAACAGACAGGTGCTCAATGTAGATGCACCCTATTAGTGTTACTTTACCTGCTTTCTGCTGCTGTATAATTCATCAGCCTTGCTCTACCTGCCTGTAATGTGGCGTCCCACGTGGCGGGAGCGGTGGCTCCGATTTCGAAATCGATGTGCAAATCTTCAAGATGATTCCTCAGTGGAGGAAGAAGCACTGAGCTTCGAAACGCGTCTGGTACTCTGCAGCATCGCCACCCTTCCGATTGCAAAGACAACACTTGGAAATGGGATTAAAAGACACCCATAGATTTCTTCAAGGTACGCATCATCTCGAAGATTTGCACATCGATATCAGCGCACTTTTTTTCTAAATCGGTTCCACCGCTCCCGCCATGTGGGACGCAATGTTACAGGCAGGTAGAGCAAGGCCGACGAATTATACAGCAGCAGAACGGGTAAAGTAACACTAATAGGGTGCATCTACATTGTTAATACGAACTTTATCCCAACAAAGAAAGCGAACTGATATTGTTTTTCGATATTTTTCGATTTTTATAATACTCTATTTTTATATTGATTAATTTTTACATTTCCTCAACTCTTTATTTTTATTTTAAATGTTTCATAAATATATATATATATATATATATATATATATATAGTGGTAAGGTGCAGGGTGCCGTCATGGATGGCAGGTACGTGTCACCGAGGTTCATAGCCTCGGTGAGGTAAGAGTCATTTTGTCTATGTCAGCAGCAGGTAGTGCTACTGACACAATTGCTAGATAGCGCAGTGGCGCTGCTGGACTTAGGGAGCCTAGTAACCCTGGTAAGTGCTTCCCTGGTACAGCCCGCCCAGTATACGGGCCGGAAAGTTGGTGTGGTGTGCATACAGGAGACTTACCCTGGGTTCAGACCTGAGCGTTCTTGAAACGCGCGTTTTAGTCGCACGTATTTCAGCGCGTTTTTGCAAATAGGAAACGCGCGTTCGTACGCTCGTTCTTGTGATTGACTACTGTGGTGTCAATCACAAAACGTGCGACAAACGCCCCCAAAAAAGCTCAAGTACTTGTTTATGCGTCGGGCGTTTTACAGCGCGTTCAAACGCGCTGTAAAACGCTCAAGTGAGAACCAGGGCCATAGGAAAGCATTGGTTTTCATGTGTTGAGCGTTTTACAGCGCGTTTGAACGCGCTGTAAAACGCTCAGGTGTGAACTTAGGGTTAAAGGACTATCCCACTGCCGTAATGTCTCTGTCCACGGTGGCCGGCACATGGACTTGTGAAGTGGCGGTCTCCACAAAGTTACCTTATGAACTAATAATTGGGAGAGACTTCCCTGGTTTTCCGTCACTATGGCCTGAGATGAAAGTGCCTAATAACCATGAGACAGGGGTAACCCTAGCAGAGTGGCCTGATTCCAGTGGGAAGCCAGAGCCCTAGGAGCCCGAGTCCGAAGGGCCTGCGGTAGGGGTGACCACCACTTCTGTGATAGAGGGGGAGACACCCCCACTGAGTGTAATGGTGGGAGACATGGAGGACTTGCCACCAGGACCTGAGTTGGCAGACCTCCACGTCTTCGGAGACAATTTTGGGACCGCCCAACACCAGGACCAAACCTTAACCAGGGCCTGGGAGAATATGGTGGTAATTGATGGTAAACCCCAGAAACCAGGGGCTGAGTTAGTGTTTCCCCGCTTTGTTATATCGGGTGAACCAAATCCGGGGTGAGCCTGTTGAACAGTTGGTGGTGCCCACAGCGTATCGCAAGCTTGTCATGGAGCTTGCCCACCAACATGTTCTTGGGGGACACTTGGGGTGGCAAAAAACGCAGGACCGCATTCTGCAGCGCTTCTATTGGCCTGGTGTGTTTAAGGAGGTAGAAGAATATTGTAAATCTTGTCCAACCTGTCAGGTAAATAGCCCCCAGCCACATTTCCGTAGTCCCCTTGTACCTTTTCCAATCATTGAGGTCCCGTTTGAGCGTATTGCTATGGATCTAATCGGGCCTGTACCAAAGTCTGCCAGGGGCCACCAACACATTCTGGTAGTTCTCGACTATGCCACTCGGTATCCGGAGGCGGTGCCTCTGCAACATACCTCAGCTAAGCTCATTGCCAAAGAGTTAATGGAAATGTTTTCCCATGTGGGCCTGCCAAAAGAGGTTCTGACAGACCAAGGGACCGCTTTTATGTCCAAAGTTATGAGGGAACTGTGTAAATTGTTGCGTATAAAGCAGTTACGGACGTCCGTTTACCATCCGCAAACAGACGGTCTTGTCGAAAGGTTTAACCAAACTTTAAAAAATATGTTAAAAAGGGTGGTGTCTAGAGATGGGAAGGACTGGGATCTGCTTCTGCCCTATCTCATGTTCGCAGTGCGAGAGGTGCCCCAGGCCTCTACTGGGTTCTCGCCCTTCGAACTGCTTTATGGCAGACACCCTCGGGGCCTGTTGGATATCGCCAAGGAAGCGTGGGAACAACAGCCTGTCCCCCACAAAAGTGTCATTGAGTATGTCACCCAGATGCAGGAATGGATGGAAAGGGTGTTGCCGCTGGTCCGGGAGCATATGGTGGCAGCGCAACAAGCCCAGAGTAGGGTGTATAATCGTCAGGCTCGGGTACGGGACTTCAATCCGGGAGATCGGGTTTTGGTTCTGGTACCCACCCTTGACAGCAAGTTTCTAGCTAGGTGGCAGGGCCCCTATGAGGTGATCGAGAAGGTAGGGGAAGTAAATTACAAAGTACACCAGCCAGGGCGGCGCAAGCCGGAGCAGGTGTACCACGTGAATTTACTAAAGCCGTGGAAAGATAGGGACACGGCCGACGACAACAGCCCCCAGCCAGGGCTTCTAGTTGAAAAGGGTCTAGCCCCACAGTTCGAGGCCTGTGAAGCAGTAACCACGGTAAAAATTGCAGACAGCCTGTCTTCCAAACAAGTTCAGGAAGTCAGGGAGTTCATCAGTCGGAACACGGATGTGTTCTCGGACCTCCCTGGCCGCACGTCTCTTATCCAACATGATATCGTCACTGAGCCTCAGGCCAAGATCCGGTTAAAACCATACCGGGTACCTGAGGCTCGGCGACGGGCCATCGCGGAGGAAGTGCAATTAATGTTGAAGCTCAATGTCATTGAGGAGTCAAAAAGTGAGTGGGCCAGTCCCATAGTCCTAATACCCAAGCCAGATGGGACGTTGCGGTTCTGCAACGATTTTCGCAAGTTAAATGAAGTGTCCAAGTTTGATGCGTATCCCATGCCCCGGGTAGACGAGCTTGTTGAGAATTTAGGGCAAGCCTGTTATTTCTCTGTGCTAGACCTCACTAAAGGGTACTGGCAGGTACCCTTAACTGAGTCGGCCAAGGAAAAAATGCTTTTGTTACCCCGCAGGGCCTGTATCATTATAAGGTGTTACCCTTTAGCCTGCATGGCGCCCCCGCCACCTTCCAAGGGTTAATGGACATTGTGCTGCGACCTCATCGTTGGTACGCCTCGGCCGACTTAGATGATGTAGTCATCCACAGCACCGACTGGGAAAGCCATTTGCCCAAGGTGCAGGCGGTAGTGGATGCCCTTAGGAAAGCTGGACTAACCGCTAATCCAAAAATGTGTGCGAATGGGTTAGAAGAGACCAAATATCTGGGGTATGTCATTGGGCGGGGAGTCATCAAACCTCAGGTAAGTAAAATAGAGGCAATACGTAATTGGCCCTGACCGGTCACCACCAGGCAGGTAAAGTCGTTCCTGGGAATTGTAGGGTATTACATGAGGTTTGTGCCCCACTTTGCCACTATAGCTTCACCATTAACAGAGTTGTTAAAGGGGCGTAAGTCAGTGATGGTCCGTTGGAATGAGCAGGCAGAAAAGGCTTTCTCCGCCTTGAAATCGGCCCTGTGTGGGTCCCCGGTTTTGGTGACACCCGATTTCAAGAAGGAGTTCATAGTCCAGACCGACGCCTCTGAGGTTGGCCTTGGTGCTGTACTGTCTCAGGAAGTCAACGGGGAGGAGCATCCCATTGTCTTCCTCAGCCGTAAACTCACCCCAGCCGAGACCAGGTACAGCATAGTGGAGAGAGAGTGCCTGGCCATCAAGTGGGCATTCAAGGCCCTCCGTTATTATCTGTTGGGCAGAAGCTTCCGCCTGGTGACCGACCACTCCCCTCTCAAGTGGATGAGCCAGGCCAAAGAGAGGAATGCCCGGGTCACCAGGTGGTTTCTGTCTCTACAGAATTACAAATTTACGGTGGAGCACAGAGCAGGCCATTTACTCAGGAATGCGGACGCCCTCTCCCGGGTACACTGTTTGTCGTGTGTCCACCCCCTCAGGGTTGAACAAAGGGGGGGGGGTGTGTGGTAAGGTGCAGGGTGCCGTCATGGATGGCAGGTACGTGTCACCGAGGTTCATAGCCTCGGTGAGGTAAGAGCCATTTTGTCTATGTCAGCAACAGGTAATGCTACTGACACAATTGCTAGATAGCATGGCTGCAAAGCCGATCCGGGCCGGCTCTTACCGGGAGCAGCTAAAGTGTAGGGTGGGTGGTTGCTCCCCATGACCCAGTCCTGGTTTTGGGCTGGGTTTAAAAACACAGCCAGCACCAGCAGCTGGGAGAGATTGTCCTGGAGCTGCTGGTAATGCTGTGGAGCTCCCAGGGCTGGAAGCAAGAGCTCAGCAAAGAGGCATGCAGTCGGCCTGGAAGCCTGAGGGTGGATTTTCCTGCGGCTGGGCTGACAGCCAGGTGCGAACACGCACCTAAACCACACAGGTGATTGGATCCTGTCTTGGACTTTTTGTTTTGCCTTAAGTTTTTGCTGTGTGTGAATTAACACTAAGTGACTGTTTTGAGTTTTATTTGTGCAAGTGTGAAATAAAACACTGTTTGCTGCACTTCCTGGACTCCCTTTTGCCTCTGTACTGCACCCGCACCGCTGACTACCAGAGCAATTCCCCACAATATATATATATATTTTTTAATATATATTTCCATAATTGTACCATTAAATTACCTTTCAGATAGCAACAAATAAGGTGTGATCATTACATACAATTGTATACTATTTTCAAATGCACGATCCAAACCTTCATCGCTAGAACCACATTGTTTCCGCTGTTCAAACCCAGATACCGAGTGCCTCCCACACCCATTTCTTGTATTTCTATCCATTTTCCGTGACATTGGGAAGAGCACCACACCAGTGCTTCCTATGGGTGCAGCCACTAACCCTCTATACCAAGATCAATTAAATAGTAAACCATTTTTGATGTCACAAATCATGTATTTTAAAGACTAACTTTTTTTTTTTTTTTTCTTTCCAGGGGCAACAATCATGGTTCTGTGGCAGTCCATCAGGGACAGCTATAAGAAAGATTACAACAAGGAACTTTGGGCCCAGAGTGATTTGGGAGCAACCACGAGGCAGGAATATCGCTATCATTCCACCTTGGGGTTCCTACAAAGAACCCTAGAGCTGCGAAGGTAGGAGATTATGTTTATAGAGATTCTGAATTATCTTATCCAATCTATCTGTATTGCCCAATATCCACATAGTATTTTATGGAGTAGAGATGAGTGAAGCATGCTTCAGAATTTACATCTGAAGTTGCTTTCCCAAAACAATGTCATACTGTACATAGAAACTTCTCCGTACACTAGTAGAATGTATAGGCTCTATTTATCTACAGTATTTGTATGAAATTTTTTGTAACACAACTTCCTATGTAGCATCAGAAGTCGCTTTGCTCGCCTCTATTCCAGAAGTTCCCCACTGATATTCCAATTGCTAGTTGTGTTTTTTTCCCTTGCTTTACAGAACATAAAGCAGTACTCGGGCGCCCGAAGCACCTCAGGAGGTGGTCTCTGATGAGCCGGCAACTGTGGGCCGCTCTCGTCCTGCTCAAGCAACTGGTCAGGACTTCGATTTTCCCCTACCTCTGCCCTTGGCAACGCAACGATGGCCCAATTAGCCCCATTATTTGAGGCCATCATGCATCACCAGAAGGCAGGTAAGAGCAGTCAGACGGACTACAACTATCTCACAAGGCTCGTTTGTGAGTCCCTATGGGATTCACAAATAGAGTTGTCAGATTGGAGGATAATTTGTGTCGTCTTTAGGAGGGGTCGGTGTTGACATCGCAAATGAGTCGGGTGCAACTTTATTTAAATTTGTTAGTCCCCGTGATGGAACAGTGGACTGCGCCTTGTGGCAGGTACAACACTGCCCCACCCCAGTCATATCCCCACCCTAGCCCTATCCCCATCCCACACCCATTCCCCAGCCCAGCCTCCCCATTTCCCTTCCCAGCTGACCTATACCCTATCCCAATCCCACCCCCATTCCTATGGGTATCCCCCATCCCAGTCCCAAACCCCCGAGCTATTTTCTCACCCTTTTTCTCCTTCTCCTCCTCATTACTATCCTCCAGCCTCTTTCATTACTCCCTCTTCCCTAGCTTGGCAAACTCCCTCTCCTGCCCCATCCTTCACTCTACATACTCCCAATGTTGCATTTGCCCCAATGCGCTCTTATTTTTCCACAGCGGCAGAACAACAACAAGGACAGAGGGGTCCCAACCCACGCAATTTTCAAATTTCAATTTCTCTACTTTTATAATAGATAGTGATACCTCATATAATAGTTATTGCTCTACATTTCCCATATGTCTACTTTATGTTTGGATCATGTTAAAAATGAAATTTAATTTTTTGGGGACGTTAGAAGGTTTAGAAGTTTATTTCCAAAATTTCCAAAACCCACTTTTTAAGGACCAGTTTAGTTCTGAAGTCACTTTGTGGGGATTACATAATAAAAATGACCAATAAATGGCCCCATTTTAGAAAGAACACCCTTTAAGGTATTCAAAACTGATTTTACAAACTTTGTTAACCCTTTAGGTGCTCCACAAGAATTAATGGAAAATGGAGATGAAATTTCAGAATTTCACTTTTTGGGAAGATTTTACATTTTAATCCATTTTTTCAAGGGTTAACAGCCAAATAAAACTCAATATTTATTACCCTGATCTGCGGTTTACAGAGACACCCCACATGTGGTCGAAAATGGCTGTATCGCCACATGGCATGGTGCAGAAGGAAAGGAATGCCATATGATTTTTGGAAGGCAGATTTAGCTGAACTGGTTTTTAGATGCCATGTCCCATTTGAAGCCCCCCTGATGCACCCCTACAGTAGAAACTCAAAAAAGGGAGCACATTTTGGAAACTACGGGATAAGGTGCCAGTTTTATGGGTATTATTTTGGGGTACATATAATTTTTAATAGTTCTATATTACATTTTTTGTGAGGCAAGGTAACCAAAAAATGGATGTTTTGGCACCGTTTTTATTTTTCATTTTTTACAACATTCATCTGATCGTCTGCCGATCGTCTAGTGCAAGGGCTGGTTTTTTGCAGGAAGAGTTGACGTTTTTATTGGTACCATTTTTGGGTACATATGCTTTATTGATCATTCATTATTACACTTTATGGCGCAAGGTGACCAAAAATTGGTTGTTTTGGCGCCGTTTTTATTTACTTATTTTTACAGAGTTCACCTGGTTCAAATGGCTTTTTTTTACTCACTTTTTATTTTTATTTTTTTCGGTGTTCACCTGAGGGGTTAGGTCATGTGATATTTTTATAAAAAAAAGTAGACATATTAGGAATTGCCATATTTTTAAGAAAAAGTAGACATATTAGGAATTGCCATGTCCGTAATGGACATGGTAATTCCTAATATGTCTACTTTTTCTTATTTTTTTAAGTTTTACAAAATAATAGCAATTTTTAAACCGAAATAATGATGTTTAAGTGTCTCCATAGTCTTAGAGCCATATCTTTTTTTATTTTTTGACCGATTGTCTTAGGTAAGGTCTTAGGTCATGTGATATTTTTATAGAGCTGGTTCTTACGAACGCGAAAATAATAATCATATTTTAGTGTCTCCATTGTCTGAGAGTGATAGCTTTTTTAATTTTTGACCGATTGTCTTAGTTAGGGTCTCATTTTTTTCAGGATGAGGTGACGGTTTCATTGGTACTATTTTGGGGGGCATACGTCTACGTCTTTTTGATCACTTGCTGTTGCAATTTTTGTGATGTAAGGTGACAAAAATTGCTTTTTTTTACACTGTTTTTATTTTTTTTTATGGTGTTTACCTGAGGGATTAGGTCATGTGATATTTTTATAGAGCAGGTTCTTACGGACGTGGCGATACATAATATGTGTATTTTTTTTATGTATTTCACTTTAGCACAATAAGAGCACTTTTAAAACCAAAATAATGATTGGGAATGAGGTGACTGTTTTATTGATACGATTTTGTGGGACATACGCCTTTTTGATCGCTTGGTGCTGCACTTTTTGTGATGTAAGGTGACAAATGGCTTTTTTTTTTACACTTTTTTTATTTTTATGGTGTTTATCAGACAGAGTGGATCATGTGATATATTTATAGAGCCAGTTATTACGGATGCGGCGATACATAATATGTGTTTTTTTTTATAAAATAAGGGGAAAGGGGTGTTTTTTTTCTTTTTTTACTTATAAACTTTATTAATTTTATTAAAAACACTTTTAAACTTTTTTTCTTTACTTTATTTTTGACTTTCACTTTTGGGGGTCTGATCCACTCTGTAATGCTTTACAATACTTCTGTACACTGAGTAGTACACTAACAGGTTGCCTATAAGACACAGCCTGAGGCTGGATCTCCTGGGCACCCGTAGAAGGCAGGTCTCGATGAAGTGCAAGGCATTGGGCAGTCTCTGCACGGCATCCGGCTGCCTTTTCACACATCGGGTCTCCGTCACAGCAGCACGGGGACCGGATGTGCTCCCTCACCCGACCCAAGCCCGTTCTATGTCGCGGTCAACGCGGTCACCGCGGACAGCAGCATAGAAGGAGTTAATTCGCCGACATCGATGTAAACAGCGATGCCGGCAGATACAGCAGGGGCCCAGCTACCAAGGACTGCCAGACCCCTGCTGTGATCGGGCGCGCACCACTCCAGTGCCTGCCAGATCACCATGACATACTATTGTGTCTAAATTCAGGAAGGCAGTGCCTTCCATGACGTAATATGTGTCGGGAAGGGGTCAAATATATTTTTTTCTTTTTTCTGAAAGATGTTATATGTTCTTAATAAATGTTCTATTTGTCTTGGGTTTTTTAAATGTTTTGAGGAACAGTTGAGGAACAAAAATGGGTTCTTTTTGAACCCTTAAATTTTCCCTGCACTGGGAAAGCGACACAAGTATATGTCGCTCCTCCAGCTTAGGGAGATGGAGTCTCTAGTGCTCACATATCCTGCCTACGCTGGCGGAGCGACACAAGTATTTGTTGCTCCTCCAGCATGGGGAGAGTATGTTGACAAGAGAAGACTAGTGTGGAGAAGAGAGGCCTGACATAATCTCCCAATGCTGGCAGAGTGACACAAGTACCGTATTTTTCGCTTTATAAGACGCACCTTAGGTTTTTGAGGAGGAAAATAGGAAAAAAAAATTTAAACCAAAAGGTGTGCTTTTGCCGGGTTTTGAACTTGGTCTGTGGGTGACACTATTATGGAGGATCTGTGCATCACACTGTTATGGCGATCTGTGGATGACACTATTATGGGGGATATGTGGATGACACTGTTATGGGGGATCTGTGCATCACACTATTATGGGGGATCTGTGGATGACACTGTTATGGGGGATCTGTGCATCACACTGTTATGGGGATCTGTGGATGACACTATTATGGGGGATTTGTGGATGACACTATTATGGGGGATCTCTGGATGACACTGTTATGTGGGATCTGTGGATGACACTGTTATGTGGGATCTGTGGATGATACACAGTTATGGGGGATCTGTGGATGATACTGTTATGGGGGATCTGTGGATGACACTGTTATGGGGGCATCTGTGGATGACACTGTTATGGGGGCATCTGTGGATGACACTGTTATGTGATTATAACCCCATCATAAAGAATACACAGATTTACTGTTCATTGGTGTATTCTTAAGGATGAGGGGAGTTATAGTCACATTGACTGTATTAGCTTACGGTAACTGATATGACTACAGTATTACCCCCCTAATCAATAGGAATCTGCAGGACATGGGTGAATTCCTATGAATGAGGGGGGTTATAGTCATATTTAATATAGCCAGATGCCAATTACAGAACAGTACCTGGACACTGTTTATATTACAGTAAATATGACAATAACCCCCTCATCCATAGGAATGCACCCAAGTACTGTAGTATATGGGTGGATTTCTATTGATAAGGGGGGTTATAGTTATGTTTAAAATGAACACTGTCCAGGGACTGTTCTGTAAAATTGTCATGTGTCTATATTAAATATGACTACAACCCCCCTCATCCATAGGAATCCACCCATATACTGCAGTACATGGGTGGATTTCTATGGATAAGGGGGGTTATAGTCATATTTAGCATACATTTTGCATTAGGGTACCGTAAATTGCCTTGAGCGGTCCTCACCATGGGACGTAGGCAGCAATCTACGGTACCCTGACAGGGGGGAGGTAATGCGGCGCGAATGTGGGACTGATAGGCAGCACAGAGGGATCCTACTGTAGAGGTGAGTGGAAGGACGTGCAGGCTGGCGGCACTACAGTGCATACAGAGAAGCCGCCAGCCAGCCCAACGATACTGTAGTGTAGGGCAGAGCAGCGCAGCCCAGCCCAGAACATGAATGAATTAAATGTAAGAGCGGACTTCCGGCATCATGATAGTGTAGGGCAGCCCTGCGCATGAATGAATGAAATGGAAGTGCAGGCTGCCGGATGGGAGTGAAGCACAGGCTGGCAGCTGGAGTAGGGCAGCCTTGCGCATGAATGAATGAAATGGAAGCGCCGGAATCACTTAGCACTCAGTGAAGCTACCAGCCCGGCCAGGCTGCTGCTTTGTGCCGCAATGTATGCTTGGGCTGGCAGCTTCACTGAATGCTAAGTGATGCCGGCAGCCTGCGCTTCCATTTCATTCATTTATGCGCAGGGCTGCCCTACACCAGCTGCCAGCCTGTGCTTCACTTCCTTCCGCACCACTCACCCAGTACATACACAAGAGAACGGAGCATGAGAAAATGGCAGGCACATTCGCGTCTGCCCGTCCACAGTAAGTCCAGTGCTTCCGCCAGCCCGCCCTTTAATAGTTTTATGGCAGCTCAGGAGCCGTTAGTGAGAGCTCCTGAGCTGCAGCAGGTTACGCGTTTGGGTCACCTTCCTTAGACGCACTGACTTTTTCCATCCACTTGTGGAGGGAAAATAAGTGCGTCTTATGAAGCAAAAAATACGGTGTTTGTCGCCCCTCCAGCGTGGGGAGAGTATGTTGACAAGAGAAGACTAGTGTGGAGAGGCATGACATAATCTCCTAACTCTGGCATGGCAATGGCAACACAAGTATTTGTCCCTCCTCTAGCATGGGGAGATCATGCATATGTAAATATATATATATAAATATATATATATATATATATGCATAAAGACTCAGTATATGGTATAAAAAATAAAAGTTTAATAAACTGAAACTAATTTTAGAAAACAGGTTTTGAAAATCAATAAACAGGACTGTATCCACCCACCCACATAACCACACAACCAAACTGAATCTAGAATATATTCAAATTACATTAATTTTTCAAAAATAAACCACACAAATAATTTACCGTATTTTTTGCCCTATAAGACACGCCGGTTACATATGAATACTACAGTGAGCGGGGCCCGGTGTAATAGAATACAGTAACTGCACCAGACCCCACTGCCATTCCAGAGGGCGTCCCCCAGCCCCTCCTCCCTCCCTGCTAATACACCGCTGGCCGTGCTGTGCAGCATCACTGTCGGCGATATATCAGTATAAATGGCAGCATTCACCCCATAAGATGCACAGCCATTTCCTCTCCCCCCCCCCCACACACACACACACACTTTTTTGGGGGGGAAAGTGCAACTTATAGGGCCAAAAATAAAGTAAATCATTTGGTCCTGCCAGTCCAGTCTTTCTGCAGCAGAGCAGAAATATTCAGCAAAGCAATCTCTCATCCTGGAAACTGCTACAGTGGTCCTTGGTCCAACATTTTCAAAACTGGCCAAATCGCTGTCTTCAGGGATCTGTTTGACATGTAGTGGTTCTTTTATGAGGAGGTAGTTGTATACACCACACATGTCTTTACTACCTCATCAACAGTTTCTACTTTGAGTTAAATGGGTTTGGTGAAAATACGCCATTTAGCCACCAGAATGCCGAATGTGCATTCCACCATTCTTCTGGCCCTAGTCAGGCGGTAGTTAAATATGCATTTGCTCCGGTTTAATCCACGCCTGCAATAAGGTTTAATTAAATTGACACATATCTGAAACGCTTCGTCACCAACCAACACAAAGGGCATGGGGGGAGCATCAGTACCTGGTAGAGGTTGAGGAGGTGGAAAATCAAATTGTCTATTGTATACCTTTCGCACTATGTCAGAATATTTGAAGACCATTGAATCATTGGTTCGGCCATAAGCCCCAACATCGATTGCCACAAATCAGTACTGGGCATCAGCGATGGCCATTAATATAATTGAAAAAAAAAATTGTAAATAAAAGTACTCAGAACCAGTGCCTTGGGGCTTGATAATACATATATGTTTCCCGTCCACTGCCCAAGACAGTTAGGAAACTGGCACACCTCCCAAAAGTTTTCTGAAATTTTGATCCACTGTTGCCTACTTGGATGAGGTTAAAACTTTGCATGCAACTGCTCCCATGAAGCACGGCAGGTATCTTTAACAATTAAGGAAACTGTGGATATTCCTAGCTGAAACTGATAATGGAGGGACTTCAAACTCTCTCCTGTTGCCAGAAATCTATCAGAAGAAAATAAAAGAAGAGTGTAAAATAAAATGAGCAAATATATAAAAAAAGCCCCCCAAAACAATACCAACTTTATAGTTTGGTTGGCCTTGTTTGGGACCTTTGCAGTATACGGGCACTTTAATACCCGTTTACTACCAATAATGTTATGTCCCTTTAAGTGGTTTACATGTAATTGCCTGCAGTAATGTGAGGATTGTGATGTAGGTGTTAGACCACTAGGGGAACTGTTGAGCAGGGATATATATATAGCTAGGCCAGGGCAGGCTAGTGTTAGTGCAGACCCTGGAGTCTGTGAAGGCCACATGTCTCGGGCCTAGGCAAGTCAGCAGGAGCCAAGCTGAGGCAATCCCTAGAGCAAGAGGTACTGTAATGTCAGAGGAGGTACACTGCAAACTGGAGATTCAAGGATATAAGCCAGAAGTAGGGCATTGGGGCCTTGAAGAATAATTGCCAGTCAGGACAAGCCAGGAAGAAAGTAAGGTTCACCTGCAATTCAAAAGTCCTGTGATTTAACCCTCTGTTTACCTTGCTGGATATAAGCCTGCTGTAACTGAGACTGTATCAAAGCCTATTGTCTGCAACAAGAACTGTTTTAAGAGAGTGCCTTCTGTATTACCACTGTTTCAGTAAAGTTGGAATTCTGTTTCAAGATACAAGTCTGCACCTCTATTATTCCTACTATAAATACGGTGTGCCACCGTTTACTGGCACTGGCGTCACGAAACATCAGGGACTTAGCCATAGGCACGTTAATCTACAACACCAAGGGCACCTCACATTGCACCTGGCTGTGTCCCTTCAGAACCCAGAGAGTGCCCCAGAAGAACAGCGTGCCGGCCTCTCCATCACTGGCATTCCCCAGGTTAGTCCCACACATTGCTCTGACTTGGGGATGCTACACCTTAAACTGGCCATACCCCTGTTAAATGCTCCAATGCTTTCCTTTGTTCTATGGTCATTCTCACAGGACAAAGGACATTTGTTGGAAATCCAGTGATGGAACTGGCTCTCCATGGAGAACGATAGGCGTATGCTTTTATAAAGCATACGTCACAGTTAAGGCAATGTCTTAGACAGAATTTTCGTACCATGGGGTAGCAAAATATGTCTGGGTTCAGCTTTGAACCCGGAAAAGCTATGTTAAAAAAAAGTATACAAAAATAACAGTCACTAGCAAAATATAAAAATTAAAAAAAATTTAAGAATTACATTATGGTAAGCATTAACCGTTCTGCAGGTGAAATACTTCGACGGAAAACTGGAGATGCTCATCCGTAGGTGGTTAAGAAACTTGTCAGGATAATTCAGCAGTTCAGGAAAAAGAACTTTAAATGCAACCCTTCTCATTCTCGCAGAAGAGATCGGATGACCCAATAGCGATGGCGCCGTCTGGCTCGAAGACGTCTCCTCCAGCGGGAAACAAGGATTAGAGTCTGAAAGCCAAACTGAATGTGGTCCGGCATCATGTTTGCTATCTTTCGAGGCAGCATCTGAGGGGTATGTGACCTTCGGTCATCTTTTATAGCCACTGTACAATTTGTATCTGAAATTGGTTCTTTTCATCTTTGAAAAATTTAAATACCGGATCCATTATTCCGTTTGAAACCAGATGATAACGAATGAGACAGATCCGGTACTTCACCGGATCCATCAAATGGATCCAGTAAAAAAAAGATATCCGGTTGCATATGGTTTGCCGGATCCTAGCAACGCTAGAGTGAAAGTAGCCTTAAATTGATGCTGTGACGTTAACCAATTTTTTTTTGACCCAAATGGCTTTTAAAACTCCTTAAAACTTGTTGCATCTTTTCTATTTTCCTTATGAAACTACAGTATGCATAAATCAACCGTAATTCTCAGACCAATTTTCTTTCAGAGTGAAATTATTAAACCTTATTTTCCAGGCATGACATAGATATAATAAAATAAAATAATGTCAGTTTATAAACTATATTAGCTGCTTGTAAACATTACTAATTAAGGTCTCTTTCTTGCCTGTCCTAGATTTGACCAAAAGCTTACTGCTAAGCCCCAAGTCGATGGTAATTTTAAGCAGGAGAGTGCAATGATGAAAAGATAATAAGTCCATACGATATGAGAAAAAGGCAAATAATAGTCCCCACAAAAATGTAATAACACGCTCTAATGGCCGAACTCAGAGGAACCTCTGTTCCTGGCTTTTTACAGGGCTTTTCCAGAAGATAAAAATGATGTTCTAAATTGCTGAGGGTGCTGTTCAAACATAAAAAAAGGAATACTCACCTCACAAATCCCCTGCTACTCCTGGAACGACACGACCTGGTCCCCCGCCACTTACAGGCTTTAGCTATGTGAAAAGTAAAACCTATAACCAGTGGCGTACATAGAGAAGTAAGGGCCCCATAGCAAGGATCAAACCAGACGCCCCACACAGGACAGAAGGGTTTCCTCCTAAACCCCTCTTAATGACCCTGGGCCATTTTTTCCACTGATTCGTTTGCTAAAAGTTGTTTCTTTAGAGGGTAGAGTCCTAACCAAGTTTTCACCCCCAGTAGAAGAAGATATTATCCCAAATGGGCCACCTCTTGCCCTGGGCCCCATAGCACTCGCATGGTCTGCCGCTAAAGTAGTTACACCCCTGCCTATAACATAGTAACATAGTTTATAAGGCCGAAAAAAGACATCTGTCCATCCAATTCGGCCTGTTATCCTGTAAGTTGATCCAGAGGAAGGCAAAAAAAAAAACTGATGTACAAGCCAATTTTCCTGACTTAGGGGAAAATAATTCCTTCCCTACTGCAATCAGGCACTCAGAATAATTCCCTGGATCAACGACCCCTCTCTAGTAGCTATAACCTGTAATATTATTACACTCCATAAATACATCCAGTCCACTCTTGAACTATTTTAGTGAACACACCATCACCACCTACTCAGGCAGAGAGTTCAATAGTCTCACTAATCTTACCGTAAAGAATCCTCTTCTATGTTTGTGTACAAACCTTCTTTCCTGCAGACGCAGAGGATGTCCCCTCGTCACAGTCGCAGTCCTGGGGATAAATAGATGATGGGAGAGATCGCTGTACTGACCCTTGATATATTCATACATAGTTTTTAGATCTCCCCTCAGTAATCTTTTTTCTAAACTGAATAACCCTCATTTTGATAATCTTTCAGGGTACTGTAGTCCCCCCATTCTAGTTCTTACTTTAGTTGCCCTCCTCCAGCTCTGCTATGTCTGCCTTGTTCACAGGAGCCCAGAACTGTACACTGTACTCCATTTGTGGTCTGACTAGTGATTTATAAAGTGGTAGGACTATGTTCTCATCACGGGCATCTATGCCCCTTTTGATGCAACCCATTATCTTTTTGGCCTTGGCAGCAGCTGCCTGACACTGTTTTTTACAGCTTAGTTTGCTATTTACTAAAATGCCTAGCTCCTTTTCCATGTCAGCGTTACCCAGTATTTTACAATTTAGTAAGTACAGGTGAATTGGATTATTCCTTCCCATGTGCACAACCTTACATTTGTCAGTGTTAAACCTCATCTGCCACTTCTCTGCCCAAGCCTCCAATCTATCCAGATCCCTCTGTAGCAGAAAACTGTCCTCTTCCATGTCAATTACTTTACACAGTTTAGTGTCATCTGCAAAAATTGCTATTTTAGTGTGCAAGCCTTCTACAAGATCATTAATAAATATATTGAAGTGAATAGAGCCCAATAGTGACCCCTGAGCTAATCCACTAGTGACAGTGACCCAATCTGAGTGTGTACCGTTAATAACCACTCTCTGTTTTCTATTACTCAGCCAGTTACTTACCCACATACAGACATTTTCTCCCAGTCCGAACATTCTCATTTTATATACTAACCTTTTATGCGGTACAGTGTCAACATCCTTTGATTCGCCGCTGTCAAGTCTAGAACTTAACTCCTCATAGAAACTGATTAAATTAGTTTGACATGACCGATCCCTCATAAAGCCATGCTGATATGGCGTTATTTGCTTATTTTCATTGACCTACTCCAAGATAGCATCTCTTAGAAAACCTTCAAACAGTTTACCCATGACAGATGTTGAACTCACTGGCCTATAGATTCCAGGCTCTGTTTTTGGACCCTTTTTGAATATTGGCACCACATTTGCTATATGCCAATCCTGTGGAACACTCGCTGTCAGTATAGAGTCCTTAACCCCTTAAGGACTCAGCCCTATTTCACCTTTAGGACTTGGCCATTTTTTGAAAATCTGACCAGTGTCAATTTATGTGTGAATAACTTTAAAATGCCTTTACTTACCCAGGCCGTTCTGAGATTGTTTTTTTCGTCACATATAGTACTTCATGAAACTGCTAAAATTGGGTCAAAAAAGTTAATTTTTTTGCATAAAAAAATACAATTTTTACCAAAAACTTTAAAAAATTTGCAAATTTCAAAGTTTCATTTTCTCTACTTCTCTAACACATAGTAATACCCCCAAAAATAGGTATTACTTCACATTCCCCATATGTCTACTTTATTTTTGGAGCATATTGAGAATGCCATTTTATTTTTTGGGGATGTTACATAGCTTAGAAGTTTAGAAGCAAATTTTGAAATTTTTCTGAAATTTTCCAAATCCCACTTTTTAGGGACCAGTCCAGGTCTGAAGTCACTTTGTGAGGCTTACATAATAGAAACCACCCACAAATGACCCCATTCTAGAAACTACACCCCTCAAGGTATTCAAAACTGATTTTTAAAAACTTTGTTAACCCTTTTGGTGTTCCACTAGAGTTAATGGCAAATGGACATAAAATTTAAGAAATTCAATTTTTTGGAAAATTTTCCAATATAATCCATGTTTTCCAGGAACAAAGCAAGGCTTAACAGCCAAACAAGACTCAATATGGGTTGCCCTGATTCTGTAGTTTGCAGAAACACCCCATATGTGGTCCGAAACTACTGTTTGGCCAAACGGTAGGACATAGAAGGAGGGGAACGCCATATGGGTTTTGCAAGGCAGATTTTGCGGGACTGGTTTTGTTTATACCATGTCCCATTTCAAGCCCCCTGTTGCACCCCTAGAATAGAAATTCCCAAAAAATGAGTCCATCTAAGAAAGTACACCCCTCAAGGTATTCAAAACTGGGTTTAGAAACTTTGTTAACCCTTTAGATGTTCCACTAGAGTTAATGGCAGATGGAGAAACCATTTCGGAATTTCAATTTTTGGGAAAATTTTCCATTTTAACCCTTACTTTATTACTGGACAAAATGGGTTAACTGCCAAACAAGACTCAATATGGGTTGCCCTGATTCTGTAGTTTGCAGAAACACCACCTATGTGGTCCTAAACTACTATTTGGCTAAACAGCAGGACATAGAAGAAGGGGAACGCCATATGGTTTTTGGAAGGCAGATTTTGCAGGACTGGTTTATTTACACCATGCATGTACCCTTTCAAGCCCCCTGCTGCACCTTGAGTAGAAACTCCATAAAAGTGACCCCATCTAGGAAACTACAGGATATGGTGGTTGTTGTTTTGGTACTATTTTAGGATAAATATGATTTTTGGTTGCTCTATATTACACTTTTTTGAGGAAAGATAACAAAAAATTTTAATTTTAAAATTGTTTCTACATTCGCCATTAAGTTTTGTGGAATACCTAAAGGGTTAATACAGTTTGTAAAGTATTTTTTGAATACCTTGAGGGGTGTAGTTTCCTATATGGGGTCACTTTTTTGGAGTTTCTAGTCTAGGCTACATCAGGGGGAGCTTCTAATGGGACATGGTGTAAATAAACCAATCCATCAAAATCTGCCTTCAAGAAACCATATGGCGTTCCCTTCGTTCTATGCCCTGCCTTGTGGCTATATATCCATTTACGACCACATATGGGGTGTTTCTGCAAACTAGAGAATCAGGGCAATAAATTTTTAGTTTTGTTTGGCTGTTAACCCTTGCTTTATTACCGGAAAAATGGATTGAAATGGAAATTTTGCCCAAAAAATTGTGTTTTTACACGTTTTTTTTTTTTTTTTTATGCTGTTCATCCGGGGGGTTGGGTTAAATGTTATTTTTATAGGGCAGATTGTTACGGACGTGGAGATACCTAATATGTCTACTTTTTATAATTTGTTTAGATTTTACACTATATTATCAGTTGAGGAACACAAATTAAATAATTTTAGTATCTCAATATCCTGGGAGCTACTTTTTTTTTTTTTGATTGGGTGACTGTCTAATATAGGGGCTAATTTTTTGCAGGATGAGATGGCGGTTTTATTGGCACTATTTGGGGGTGCATATGACTTTTTGATCGCTCGCTATAACACTTTTTTGATGTTAGGTGACAAAAAATGGCTTTTTTTTTACACAGTTTTTATTTATTTTTTTAACCCTGTTCATCCGGGGGGTTTGGGTTAAATGTTATTTTTATAGGGCAGATTGTTACGGACGCGGCGATACCTAATATGTTTACTTCATGTAAAATCTAAACAAATTATACTATATCATCATTTGAGGAACAAAAGAAAATTATTTTATTATCTCCATAGCCTGGGAGCTAAATTTTAATTTTTTTTGGTTGGGCCACTATCTAATTTTTTGCGGGATGAGATGGCGGTTTGATTGGCACTATTTGGGGGTGCATATGACTTTTTAATGGCTTTTTATTACACTTTTTGGGATCCAAGGTGAAAATAAAAATGGCTTTTTTTACATAGTTTTTATTAGATTTTTTTGGACGGCATTTATCGAAGGGCTAGTTTATGGGGTATATTTATAGACAAGTTTTTACGTACGCCGCGATGCCCAATATGTATGGCTCTCATACTTTGGAGACACTAAGCAGGCATCCTCAAACTGCGGAAAGTCTCTGTGCTGCCAGCGCTTCGAGATAGTACAAAAGCGTTGTACATGGCAACCTGTACCATGTAGACCGCAACCTTTTTGTACCATGCCCGGGTTTTCCGCATGGCATTATATGGTTTGAGGACTTGATCAGATAGATCAACTCCTCCCATATACCGATTGTAGTCGACGATACAATCGGGCTTGAGGACCGTTGCCGTTGTACCTCGCACAGAGACTGGGGTGGTGCCGTTACCATGGATTGTGGTCAGGATAAGGACATCCCTCTTGTCCTTATATCTGACTAGCAACAGGTTGTCGCTGGTAAGGGCACGGGTCTCACCCCTGGGGATAGGTACCTGGAGAAGGGAGGTAGGGAGGCCGCGCTGATTTTTCCGCACGGTCCCACAAGCGAACGTGGATCTGGCGGCAAGGGACCTGAACAAGGGAATACTGGTATAAAAGTTATCCACGTACAGGTGGTAACCCTTATCCAGCAGTGGGTGCACAAGGTCCCACACGAGTTTCCCGCTAACACCCAGAGTGGGGGGACATTCTGGGGGTTGAATACGGGAATCTCGTCCCTCGTAAACACAAAATTTGTAAGTGTACCCTGAGGTACTCTCACAAATTTTGTAAATTTTCACGCCATACCTCGCTCGCTTAGTGGGAATGTATTGGCGGAAACTGAGTCTCCCCTTGAAAGCAAAGAGAGACTCATCAACCGCGACCTCCCTTCCAGGTATGTAGGCCTGTGCAAACTTGGCCCCGAAATGATCGATGATCGGCCGTATCTTATACAGCCGGTCATAGGCAGGATCACCTTGGGGGGGGGGGCATGCTGCATTATCTGCATAATGCAGGCATTTCCGGATGGCCTCGAATCTGGGACGCGTCATGGCCATACTGTACAGTGGGGTCTGATAGAGGACGTCACCACTCCAGTAATGCCTGACACTGGGTTTTTGCACTAGACCCATGTGCAGCACGAGGCCCCAAAACATCCTCATCTCGGCTGCACTGACTGGCGTCCAGCCACCGGGTTTAGCCAAAAAGGAGCCTGGGTGCTGAGCGACGAACTGTTGGGCGTACAGATTCGTCTGCTCCACCATCAGATTCACCAGTGGGTCACTGAAAAAAAATGGGTCAGCACCCCTGGGTGAGTTTAGGGTCTCACAGCTAAGTGCTGTGGACCCCAACCACCACAGGCAGCACTGAAATAAAAAAAATAAACTAACTTTTTTCCTAAACACTAACTGTCCCTTCTAGCCCTGCCTAAGATACCTCTCCCTCGCTGACCCTAACCTACCTGATGGCGGGGGGTGCGACAGGAACGGTGCTGGAGCGGTGCTGGAGCTGTGCGGGTGCGATCCTCACTCGGCAGCAGCAGCAGGAAGCGGAGGGGAGAGGGGAGAGAGGAGCGCCGGGAGTTTGAATCTCCCGCCTCTCTCCCCAGACCAATCGGATCCCAGCACCGCCACAACCATCCCCAATTCAAGAACGGTGATTGGTGGTGTGATATCACACCACCGATCACCATTCTTTTCCGGTTCATCGGGTCACTGGAGACCCGAATGGATCGGAAATGCAGCAAACCGCAGGTCTGAACTGACCTGCGGTTTTCTGCGATCGCCGATAGGGGGTCAAATGACCCCCCTCGGCGTTGTGACAGGATGCCCGCTGAATGATTTCAGCGGACATCCTGTTACTATTAACCCCTGCCACGCCGCACTTGCATTTTAAAGATATGAGGTACCGGTACGTCATGGCTCCTTAAGGACTCGGAAACCATGACGTACCGGTACGTCATGCGTCCTTAAGGGGTTAAATATCATAAATAAGGGTCTGGCTATGACATTACTTAATTCTCTTAGGATACGGGGGTGTATGCCATCTGGTCCTGGTGATTTGTCTATTTTAGTATTTTTAAGTTTTAAGTTAAATACTTCTTCCTGGGTCAGACAGAGCACTTTTAATGGGGAATTTACTTTTACATTCTGCATTTCATCTGACAGTTTTTTTTTCCCTTTCCTATGTTGAGACTATACAAAACTGTAGGAAAAATACCATTCTATAGGGGTGGTCCTCTCAAGATACAGTATATGGGACTTGAAAATCTATCAAATCTATGGTCTCCATAGGAGAGGTCTTCTCAAAGAGATGGGTCTGTTGGAGTGGTCTCACTGCACATAGCTATGCATATAGGACAGAATGACACACATACAAGTTAATAGATTAAATCAACATCAATATAGACATAATTTGGTAAATAAACGTATAGTTGGGAAGTCTTTGTTTTCTTTGCCAATACTGTCAGTCCAAATCCTATTCTACTTGTGTTAGTATTGACTATGACGTCTGTGGTGCTCTCTGCAACCCTGAATTGTGTTATGAAGAATGGAATATAAAGCCATTGTTATTCTATACAGGCAGATCCATGCTTTCCTCTTCCCTGCTGGGCTACAATCATGACACATATTGTGCGTTCTCCTATGTCACAGTATATATGGTGAATAAAAGGAAAAGACTTGTGAACATCAAGAACTTAAAATGATCTTCATATACAACTCACTTCTGCTGGACATACTGTATGTAGATTAGCTATTTTGATGTACATGTATTGTACAGAGAGACACCCTATGTTCTATAACAAGGTTTGCAGAAGAAACAGTTCATGTTATTTGGTGCATTAGACAAGCAAATTTCTGTAATATTACATTTTCTGTATTGTAGAATTGTAAGAACTCTACTTTAAAAAGCTGAAAGGAAGGCTACTTTAAAGATAGACTGTCACCTTGATTTAGCCATACTGAATGCACAGAACATTGAACGTATTTAGGTAAAATAAAAGTCAGACTCACTTGAAATTTACAGTTCTAGCCATAAAATGGTTGACTTGTTCTACATTACACCTGCACCTGAGCTTTCTTTAGTGACAGCTACAAGTAGCCAGCATGTTATCTTTACAATCTAATTGTCTATCTAGGGGAATTGGAGCTGTGTATCTGAAGAAATGAGCTCTGATGGCAATAAATATACACTGTATTCCTCATGAAACAGAAATTCTGGAGCATTTTTGGATAAAAGTGTGGACATTTAATTTACAGTAACTCTTACTAACAAAGTAGAGAGCAAAACCTCTCCTCTAAAGATCACCCCCCCTTGCCTTGACCAGATTTATCTATGAACATTTCCTTACATCATACTGTATGTATTTTGACCTCCTCTTTGAGAGGATCATCCCTGTAGAAGTCCATTTTTTAATCAAATATCTGAAAGAAGTGTTACTGTATTTTATAACATAATGCTATGGTGGAGAACGCATGCAAGCCTTTACAATAGTCACTATTTGTTAATAGCCTGAAAGTCCAAAAGACAAGCAAATGATCTTTGTTGTTGACTAACTGATCATACATAGAATTTATTGTTCTGGTTTGTATGGAAAAGTTGTCCTTAGGCTACTTTCATACTATCGTTTTTGCCTGATCCGGCAGGGTTCAGCAGAAGCGCTTCCGTTACTGATAATACAACCCTCTGCATCTGTTATGAACAGATCCAGTTGTATTATCTGTAACACTGCCAAGACGGATCTCTCATGAACTCCATTGAAAGTCAATGGGGAACGGATCCGTGTTCTATTGTGTCAGATTGTGTCAGAGAAAACTGATCCATCCCCATTGACTTGCATTGTGGGTCATGATGAATCCATCTTGCTCTGCATCCCAAGATGGAAAGCAAACCGCAGCATGCTGCTCCGGTATGAAAACGGAACGGAATGCATTTTGGAGCATTTCGTTCTGTTCAGTTACGCTTTGTCCCCATTGATAATAAAGGATTTTTTTCCGGTATTGAGACCCTATGACGGATCTCAATACCGGAAAATATTAACGCTAGTGTAAAAGTAGCCTTAGCCTTTTTTTTGTTTGTAGATTAACTTTTTATTAAGTTGAATTAGCCTTAGCCTTTTTACTACTGCACTGTATAGCCACCATGACTATATATGAACATGAAATTGTTCATAGTATGTAAATAGTAGTAAAGGTGTAACCCTCCATCTTATAGTCATAATAAATGTTTATGTTTAGCACTAAAATCAACTATTCTGAAGTCTGCCTGGGGGGGATCATTTATATTGGGGGCCTGAACAGAGGTCTGCTTGGGGAGGGGGGGTCATTCACATCAGGCTCTGATCTGACGTCTTCGTGGCGGGTCATTCACATTGGGGTTCTGATCTGAGGTCTGCTTGGAGGAGTCATTCACAATGAGGCCCTATTCTGAGGTCTGCTTGGAGGGATTATTCATATTTGCGGTCTGATCTGTGGTCTGCTTGGGGTCATATTCACATTGGGGGTCCTTATTCACATTAGGGCTATGATCTGAGGACTGATTGGGGGTCTGCAGTGAGGTCTGATTAAATTTTGGGGCTCTGAGTTGAGGTCTGACGAAAAATATGTTTTTCTTACCTCCTCTACAACCTAGGTGTATCTTATGGGCAGATGCGTCTTATAAGGAGAAAAATACGGTAGTTGTGTAGAGCTATTTAAATTGTTCTTGTTTAGTTTAGTGCAAACAGCTGAAAGTTTGTAAATTTGGCCAATAAACTTAATGTGCAATGGGGGTTGAATAATTTTGATTGGAACTGTACTTATCACAATGAGTACCACTAGATTCATACATGCCATTGACCTTTTATAGTCTACTTTGTACTGAGTTGAACTAAATCTGGAACCCATAAAACAGATGGAGAATTTGCACTGATGATGTTATGTATATGTGGTATTTTGTATCACAAGTAATTTCTCGTAGCTCTAAGGCTTGTATATAATCTGTAAAAATTGGTATCGGGAAGAAAGAGGATGCACATTCTGAGCTCAGGGAACCACAGAAGACACTAGAGAGACCTCTGCATCTGTGGTTGATGGTAAATTACAGGTTAACATTTGCTAAGATTCTTCTTTTTGTTTAAACTTCAATGTGAACTTTGAAACAGACAGTCTCCCTAGATTACTGTGTATCTACCTGCATTAATATTTTATACAAGCACGGTGACTGGGGGATGGATGCATGAACAATTTGCAGTGCAGCGGGTGCTAGAATAAAGCACCTGTCACAAGTCATACATCAGGAACTCAAGTGAAGATGTGACAGTATTGATGTCCCATTTGTTTCTTCTTGGCATAGATTTATACCCAGGAGATGATTGTCCTAATGACACTTTCATTTACAGCAAATGAAGTGAGCACAATGTCACACATGCCAGTTGTTATAATGCAAGACAGGAGCGCATTCTGTCTTTGAGCATATATAATACTGGTATTATCTATGACCACAAACATTTCCCAGAACTTAGTCTCTTACATATCCTACACATAGTATAGATCAGGGATGCACAACCTGCGGTCCGGGGGCCACATGTGGCCCTCAATACCATTCTGTGAAGCCCCCAAACATCTGGTAAAAGACCTGTAGGTCTATGTCTTATGGCTTCTTACATGTATCTTTCATGTATTCTCCTATAAGATGGGAGCCCTAGAACTGTAACTAGACATTTATAGTAAAAACTGTGGGCCAGATTTATCATTACTCTTGCAGTTCACTCCACTTTCAAAGAAGGCGTATGTGTATTTGAGTCAAGTCAAATTTATCATGGGCTCTTTCAGAGGTTGATAAATCTGGTGTATTTCTGGTTCCTAGTTGTATTTTGGCTTTGTCTTTGGAAAAGTCGCCATTTTAAAAAAGTGATTTTGTCAAACATAAGCATGGTCATGAGTGGAGTGAGTTTGCGCAATTTTTTGCGACTTTTTTGCGACTATTTAAAAAGTCGCAATAATAAATCTGTCTTGCAAGTGATTTACATACGACAAAACGCCCATAAACTTGGTTTTGGAGTGAGTGGCGTAAGTCTCCAAAAAGTCGAAAAAAATTGCGCAATTTGGCTTTTTGCGCAATTTTTTGCGACTTTTCAACTCCAGAAAAGTGACTTAGGCTAATGATAAATCTGGCCCTGTATGTTCAATATTCCAAAAATACAGCATTTCAGTTGGTAATACCCCTTTAAGTTTTATTTTCGGCCCTTGGAATTGGTTCAGGCTGGCAATGTGGCCCGCAACCAGAAAAGGTTGTGCACCCCTGGTATAGATACTAGAAAATTAGTGGGTTTTCGGTTTCAAGAAAACACCATATAGCAGTCAGAAATCACAAAGACAATTCACTTTTAATTTACAATGGTTCTATTCAAAGAGACATCCATGGAGACAGAATAATGCCTTCCCACATGCTGGAATTGTCATAAAATAATACAAAAACATAATCTCATCTATCTCACCCCCTCTACTTCCAGCTCCATGGCTCCAATCTTCCATGTTTCTGCAGTAATGACGTCAACTACTGAGGGGCCTGTTCACCTGAGTCTAGCAGAGTGAGTGGACTCGTAGGGCTTAGAGGGACAGAAACCGGCCAAGTTTGCAAATGGGGTTTTCCCATTTGGACATTTATGGCAAATTGACAGGATATGCCATAAATGTCTAATAGGTTTCTGGTCCCACCACTGGGACCCGCTCCTATCTCAAAAATGGGCCACGTGCCACTGGGAATGATGAAGAGACCACATGTTCCCAGCTCTCTCTATTCACTGAAATGGGACTTCCGAAAATAGCTATGTAATCTCTTTGGAATATCTGAGGAAGTCCCATAGCAGCGAATGGAGAAAGCAGTAAAGCTGTAAAGGTTTTTTTACAGTAGAAATTAATTTCTGAAGTTATTACCCGAATACTCGCGAGACTTCACTAAGTGCTAACTTCGGCTCATCGAAGCCAATACATTCTAATACAGTACGGAGCTCCCACTCCATACAGTATTCTAAGGAAGGTTTATGCGAATTGACTTCGGATGTTTCATCAGAAGTCGATTTCCTCATCACTAATTATACATATACTAAACAATTGTGCATGTGCAGTACCCTAGAATAAGGTATTTGCAAATAGTTCTTGTTATGTTATGTAATGTCATTTGATATGTAAATACCATGTAATGTCCAAGCATATCTCGGTATGGATCAGTTGGGGTTAACGATCCTGACTCAGCCCCTGCAGTAAGTAGGAGGGACTTAGGCATGATTTCCAGAATATCATCAACTCTGAACAAGAAAGTCATTGCTATACAAAAGTACTTCAAAAAGAGACATACGTGTAGAAAGGAAAAAACCGTCAAGGTCCAAAATCTGCATGGGCGAGCATTGGCGTCAGTCAGTAGGGTATTTGCTTTTTAAGGCTCATAGACTTTACTGCAGTGAGAGGACATTGCTGAAACACCCTTCACATTTAGAAATGGTCCTGGCCAACTGTTTTTAAAACCTGTACCCCTCAGCCAATATTGCAAGAGTAATACTGCTAGCCTTAAAATTTGGAGAGAGAGATTTTGGGAAGATAAAGAGGAAGGAGAACTACAATCCACATCCTTGCCATATCTATACATTGTTTTCTGGGAAGATTTGAACACTGAACTATTTGAAACTGTTTATTTACTGCTACATGTACTACAACTCCCATTCTGTGTATTTTCTTCCACTTGCCTGGTCACTGACTCCAGCATCGTATGCTGGCCACTGCACCTACACTCCGTGCCTTGCACCCATACACAAAAACTTTAACACCAAGGGCACCCAAACATCAGGCAGGAGCTCCACATCAGGGTGTGCACCAAGGGAAGAAAGGCTGCATCCTCCCTTCACTGTCCTGGCCCTAGGTAGCATCAGTGTGAGGATTGCCACTGTGAACATTTATTGCAGCCACAGCCACTACCACCTTCCACTTCTGCTTCTCTGAGGCTTGTGGCACATGTGTGTTGCGCTTGGTGATGCACAACTAGAGCTGAACAACCCTTAATGTTGCTTTGGTGCACTGTAATACTGCATGCAGTTGTGCTATATTAGGCAGGCTTTATGAACACAATGCAATTGTGGGGACACAATAGTTGGGCAGCTCAACAGTAGTGATGAGCGGCAGGGGAAATGTTCGTATTCGCAGAAATTATTCTCTTGATTGTGAAAAAGCGGCAATGTTGAAATCGCATAATGCGAATTCGTAAAGCAACATACAGGTGTTGGTCACTTTGGCTACATTTTTCAAGCTACTAGAAGTTTCCTGAGTTTATCCTGACTGAATTAGAATATTATTTATTATTTAATTTATTTTAATCGAGTAAGGGCGGGTTATAGGCAACTTTCCTATTGGGTTGGCTTGCTAGAATTTGCGAATATGTAGAATATTAATCTTTTTTTTCATCTGAACCAATTATATTTACTACTTTAATGGGTTCAGATTTAAAAAAAAAAAATTAATATTCGTTTTTCCGAATATATATCACACTATATTCTACATATTCACAAATTCTAGCAAGCCAACTCAATAGGAAAGTTGCCTATAACCCGCCCTTAATAGATTAACGCGCATATTATATTGCCGATTTTTTGCATAAAAATAAATAAATTAAATAATGAAGAATATTCTAATTTCCAGGATACAGCGAAGTCACGAACAAGGAAAACGACTCTGACACCAGCATCCGTAGAACAGACTTTGTTTTAATGTTACAGGATATCAAACACACTCCCAAATGCAGTGAACATAAAATCAGATTACATACACTCAGCTCGGAGGCTGAGACCCCTGTGTAGCACAGTACGGCACCCTATCATGGTAGCCGGAAAACACTTGCACGATTTACCTACTGCGAGCAGAGTTAACCCTTCGTCGCTATACCTGTTATTACCCTGAAGAACAGGTATAGGCTAGCCCACGGTGCGACACAGCAGCTTACAATCTTACTGGCCTATACAGTACTATTCCCTCCTTTTTCCCAAAATGTACTGTGGCACGTGCCTAATATATATCACGCCCGATAAACACGATGAGTTAACTGGAGATTATTGTGAAATTCTCTCTGTTCTCCGGAGCGAACCAAAACTTTAACTTATAAACATGCAGCAATTCTGGGTAGCCTGCCACTCAGCCACACTAACTAACTAACTAACTACCGGCAGGTTTTATTATCAGTTTCTAGTATTTAGGCGCCAATCTTATATTGAGGTGAGTGCACGCTCTGTCTAACCGATACGGGTCTGCTCTGCCTAAGCTGGTGACTGCGAACTGAATAAAGGCTGATCCAACACACGTGCGGTACCGCAGAGTCTGTTGCTTTGCTCTCCAGCTCTCATCAGCGATCCAGGCAGCTGTACTCCTTTTCCTGGATGGGATCCGGGTCCTTGACATGATCAGCTTCACTTGGCTGCAGTCCTGGTCACAAAAGGGTGATTACACGCTAGAATGTTAATGGATTTCTTCTCTCACACACTTTTCCAGCCTGCAACTAAGATGGACACCAGTTTCCTTCCTCAAGACACACAGCTCCACCCTCATATGACTATTTAAATCTGATCTGTTTAGCTGTGTGGGGAAACAGCGGCCTTTTTGTGGGCAAACAGCAAAATAACAGTGTTCATGCAATAAGATCAAATGGGAGAATTTTAAATCTGAGAAATCTCTGTGAAAGTAATTTTTACAGGGGTGTTCCAGGTTCTATATAAGTAAAATGTGATAATTTTGTAATGAACGGTTACACATCTAGAGAAGACCTAAGTGCTAACACCTCCAAACGTCAGTGATCATCAACCACATTCAATATAGTGAAGGCCAGAGCATAAATATAGATTAAGAATGAGCAAATCAATTCTGAACAAACCTGATTCGTAAGCCTATCTGATGCCAGCAGTTGTGAGATGTTCTAATTTTCATATACTGTATTTTTCCAAGAAACCCAGAGGAATGATGACTGGCTTATGATACTCTTTAAGCATACTCAACTCCCTCTACAAGAATAAATAGTACTCCAACCAAGGCCTCTTAGTGAGCCAAGCAAAGTTTTTTTGCTTAGCGCTGTAAAAGGGTAGTTACCCAGAAAGATCTGGTCTCCTGGTATGAAAGTTTTCCTTTCCTTTTGGAAAAGAAACTAGCTTGCCTATCTGTTTTCCAGAGAAGCATTACATGGGGTTACAACTCAATAGATAAAAAAATATAAAAAAGCATTGTTCAAACCGTTTTTGGCTACCACCAAAAACTTACATACCAGAGACATAAGCAAATTAACTATTTTTGGTTCAGGTAAAATAGATTCAGGTCCAAACCGAATCTCAATAGGTTCGCTAATCTCTAATATAGATCATTATTATACACATACCTCCCAACTTTAAATAAAACACTAAGGAGGGACAATATGCAGTGGTATTTTTTACCCACTAAGCCATGCCTCTAACTCCACCCAATCCTGCCTATTCCCCTTTGCCCACACACAGTAGATATTCCCCCTTAGTGCCCCTTTCACAACAGAATGCTTCCTTAGTGCCCACACACAGTAAACATTTTCCTCTGGTGCCCCCACACAGTAGAAGGCAGAATGTTCCCTTAGTGCCCCAAACACAGTAGTAATTTTCTCTTAGTGCCCCAACACAGTATAAGGCAGAATGCTCCCTTAATGCCTCTTTTATAGTAGTGATGCTTCCTTAGTGCCCCCACACAATAGTTATGCTCCCTTAGTGCCCCCAC
This sequence comes from Bufotes viridis, assembly GCA_033119425.1. Taxonomy (NCBI): domain Eukaryota; kingdom Metazoa; phylum Chordata; class Amphibia; order Anura; family Bufonidae; genus Bufotes; species Bufotes viridis. The sequence continues at coordinate 306,484,640 of CM065590.1, forward strand.
ACAGTAGTTATATCCCCTTAGTACTCTCTTCATATCAGAATGCTCCCTTAGAGCATACACTCAGTAGTAATGCTTCCATATTGCCCCCTCACAGTATTAATGTCCTCTTAGTGCCCCTACACAGAATTTATGACCTCTTATTTCTTCCACACAATACTTATGCCTTAGTAACCCCTCACAGTAAGTATACGGTTAGGGCCCCAATTACATTAGAAATGCCCGTTAGTGCTCCCTCACAGTAGTTATGTTTCCTTAGTCCCTCTTCACAGTAAAAATGACCTCTTAGTGTTCCCTCACAATAGTGTTACCCTTTTAGTGAGTGTGCCCTTATGCAGCGAGTTGCAGAGGAGGTGCGGGTAAGACAGGAATAGTAGTGGCTATGGTGGTGGTAGTAGTACTCACAGTTCACTGTGGCAATTTTCATGCACAATGAAAGGAGGGTGTGCTATCCTGTACTTGTTAACTCCTTCTGCAATTTGGCCTGATGGGTGCAGAATTTAGATCCAGATGGCCAGTCCATCCCAAAGGGTGGTGGGTACCAGAGGCAATGAACCCTTTCCACAGCAGTATTTTGCCATAAACAAGCGGTACAGTACCTTACTGACGTTATCTTGCATGACCTTGATGGTTTTGGACCTGGTTCAGGATTAAGGGGTTAAATGTCTGCGATCGGCATCACTGCTGGTCGCGGCCATGAGCCGCAGGTGTCTGCTTCAAGAAGCAGGCGGCAACCTGCAGCTATGGCGCCCACAGCGGGCAGGAGCAGGCGCCATCTTTAAAGACTGGACACAGGGCATACATGAACGCCCTGTGTCCTTAAGAGGTTAAAGAGGACCCATCACCACAAAATGCAATGCAACCTGAAAGCAGCATGCTATAGAGCTAGAGAAGCTGAGCAGATTGATATATATTTTTATGGGAGAAAATTCAATAAAACTTGTGTTTCATACATTTATATTTTTGCTTTTTCTGACAGCTATCTCTTATGCACACTAAGGCCTCTTTTACACTACTTTTTTTTTCCGTTTTGCGGGCTGTTTTTAGCGTTCTGTATACGGTCTGTATACGGAACCATTCATTTCAATGGTTCCGCAAAAACAACGGAAGTCTTTCCGTGTATTCTGTATTTCCGTTCTGCAAAAAAATAGAACATGTCCCATTATTACCCACAAATCACGATCCGTGGCTCTATTCAAGTCAATGGGTCCACAAAAAAAACAGAACGCATACGGAAATGCAGCCGTATGTCTTCCGTATCGTTCCGTTTTTTTGCGGAACCATCTATTGAAATTTTTTTGCCCAGACCATTTTTTTCTATGTAATTACTGTATATGCTCAATGGAAAAAACGGAAACACAACGGAAACAAAAAATGGAATAACGGATCCGATAAAAACGGCCCACAAAACACTAAAAAAGCCATACTGTCGTGTGAAAGAGGCCTTATACACATAATTCTATCAATCACTGATAACACCCCCGCCCTGTTCACAGCTATTTACAGGGCAGGAAAAAAGGAAAGATATAAATGTATAAATTTCAGGTTTTACTGAATCTTTTTCTACAAAAACAATTGCTCCTGCTGTACAACATGGTGCTTTCATACTGCTGGTACGAGCACAGGCAGGTGAATGGTGGAGATGAAAGTTGGTGGCTCTCTATTTCACCATTGTATTCAACTGTATCTGCATCCTCATACATTTGAAATCAAGACATGTTACAGCTCTCCTACGCCTGCAGGATTGCCCCTGAAATCCTTGACTGTCTCACATCCAGGAAGACTGGGAGTCATGTTTACATGATGGAAATATGGTTTCATACATAGAAAGAAAGGAAAAAACTTGCAAACTTGTATCTAAATTAAATTTACTAATATAGCTAGTGTTTCAAGTACTCACTAACTTCCAGTTGCATTCAACTCTTAAAGGGGTTGTCCGCAGGGGTTTGATTCAAATTTTTAACAGGTTCCCTACTCAACGGTGGACACGAGGCATCAGGACACATGTTTACATATTGTGGTAAGGTGCAAGGTACCGTTGTCGATGGCAGGTACGTGTCACCGAGGTTCCTGGCCTCGGTGAGGTGAGAGCCGGGTTTTTATGTGTCAGCAGCAGCTAGTGCTGCTTGACATTGTTAGTTAGTTTGGCTGCAAAGCCAATCCGGGCCGGCTCTTACTGGGAGTAGGCAAAGAGTTGGGTGGGTGCCTACTCCCCACGGTCCAGGCCGGACTTTATCCGGGCCTTTAAAAGGCAGCCTCCTCAGCAGCTGAGGGTGTGATTATCCTGGAGCTGGTGTTAGGCTGTGGAATCATCTGAGTTTGGGAGTTCTGATCCATTCTGTGCTGTGTGGAGTTCACGCTGGAAGCAAGAGCCCAAGCAAGGAGGAGTGCAGATGGCGTGGAAGCATGAGGTCGATCGCCTTGCGGCTGGACTAACAGCCAGGTGCGAACCTGCACCTAAAACCTCCCAGGTGACTGGAACCTGTTTTTGGACTGTTTTGTTTTGCCTCATGATTTCGGATGTGTGTGATTTAACACCAAGAGACTGTTTATTGTTTATGTTGTGCAAGTGTGAATAAAACACTGATTATTGCACCTTCTGGACTCCCTTTTGCCTCTGTACTGCACCCGCACCGCTATCTACCAGAGCGACTCCCCACAATATACATACACTATGTATATATGCAACACACATACACATAAAAACACTACACACACATAACACACAACTAAAGGAACTAAACTATCAGCCGCGTGCGAAGTAATGGAAGCGAACATTTCCAGCTGCCCTGCCGCCGCCAGGATCGGGACTCAGCCAGTAACACGGTTCCTCGATCCAGTTGTAATTTTAACAACCAGATTTGGAGAACTGGAGGGAACTGGCTGAATCCCATGCCGGGTTGTCCGGGTTCAGAGCTGAACCTGGACAAACCGATATTTTCACCCAGGCAGCCCCCTAATATGATCATTGGAGCATCTCATGCTCCAATTCTTTCCCTTTCTCTGCACAGTAAGGGTCCATCCACATGTCAATTTTGCGGAACAGGTGTGGACCCATTCATTTTCAATGAGGCCGCAAAAAATGCGGTCAGAACACAATGTGCTGTCCGCATCCGCACTCCTGTTCCGCGGCCCCGGAAAAAAATATAGAACATGTCCTATTCTTGTCCGTAGCCAGAAGAAAAGACATTTCTATTATGGTGCCGGCCTTGTGCGGTCTACAAAATGGGGAACACACATGGCCGGTGTCCGTGTTTTGCCGAACCATAATTTGTGGACCGCAAAACAGTTGTGGACGTGTGAATGGGCCCTTAACCCATTAAGGACCAGCGCGGTACATGTACGGCGCTGATAGACGTAACTTAAGGACCAGCGCCGTACATGTACGGTGGGCTAATCTACGGTAGGGGTCCGGCAGTCACTGATAGTCGGAAGTCAGCTGTATGCGCCTTAACCCAGTGCTGACAGCTGCACGTGCGGGTTCCTGCCGGGTCCAGGGTGGCAATCGGGTCCCCGCGCTGCTGTGACTGGGACCCGATGGCAGGGAAGGAAGCCTGATGCCTTCCTTAGGCCTCCTTCATACGAGTGTGACGGATTGGCTCCGGATGCGTTCAGGGTGCATTCAGTGAAACTCGCACCATTTTGCAAGCAAGCTCAGTCAGTTTTGTCTGCGATTGCACTTAGTTAATCAGTTTTTTCCACGCGAGTGCAATGCGTTTTGATGCGTTTTTCACGCGCGTGATAAAAAACTGAAGGTTTACAAATAACATCTCTTAGCAACCATCAGTGACAAACGCATTGCATCTGCACTTGCTTACGGATGCAATGCGTTTTTCACTGAAGCCCTATTCACTTCTATGGGGCCAGGCCTGCGGGAAAAATGCAGAACATGCTGGGTTTTTCTCGCAACGCAGAACTGATGTAAAAATTGAAATTAATGGGTCAGGATTCAGTGTGTGTGCTATGCGTTCACTTCACACATCGCACTCGTGTAGAAAACTTGCTCGTGTTGAAGGGGCCTTAGGCATCATGGTTGCCCTTCCGTGACAGCCTGTGAGATCCAGCCCCCTATGGTGCACCACTAATAAATTCTATGCACATTATTTTTTGGAAGAAAACTTCACCTTTTATAATGCACCTTTTAGTGTGTAGTGAAATATTATTTCTGTGGTGTCATGATAAAATGTATACAGTTGTAAATGCTACCAAACTGTTAACACTATTATAGCTCAGAACAACATCATATGGAGCAGTAATATGATGACAATACTACATATATATCAATTCCAACTCTGTGACTCTGATTTCATGTGCAGAATATTTTGAATCATCTCCTGGTGGGCTAAGCCACCAGAGTACTCACCCATCCCACTGCTCCTCAGTCTTCAGCTCCAGGATGTCCCTGCCTGCTTCCTACTGCTCGCTCACTAAGGGCATGCAGTCTTCCTGGGCCAGCGCATGCACGGTCTAATCCATCCCAATCCATTGGCAGCATTGCCTAGGGTATATAGGGTGCCTTCCCCTATGGGAATTTGCCTATGCCTGACGTCTGTTTACCAGATTGACCCTCTGCTACCTTCCCTGACTTATTGCCTGACTACCATATTGCACAAACTTCTTAACAAACTCTGCCTGTCTTAACCTAAGCTTGTCCACTGACCATACTTTTGACTTGGTCCCACACAGTGGTGTTCTTGAACCCATCTGGGTAATCTGTCACTGAATGTAGACGGTACCAAGAGGTAGCGACCAGGTTGTTCCCCTGCAGTGAAGTCGAGATCTCTGTACAGAGGTTAGAGGGTAAAAAACAGGGGTCCACTCAGATAATGTCCTTAGGTGTCAGATGTGTCCAGTAACACATTGGGTCCACAGTCGCTGCATTATATTCTGTGCCAAAAGCAATTTTTTGAGGTCAGAATATCGCCGTATGATGCTATATGGTACCATGCCTGCTTCGACCTTCATACAGCCTCCTTGCATGACACAATTCTAATAATGGCTGAGGCATGAGAGCGTCTGACATGAGACGCTAAGCTCTGCCTCCCCCTCGCTCGCGTTACTTGATTCGTAGGCAGCAGGCCATGTGAGACGCCAAGTCAGCTGGAGACGACGGGTGCGCTTCTGAGTGAGGCAGGGTGGATGACTAGCGCTGATCGGCCTATCTGAACTTCTCTGAGCCCCCGCTTTGTGCAGAGAGTCCGCAGGCAAAGGAGCAGTTCTGGAGCTGTGGTGAGAAAGACTGCTGAAGGTGGTGAGCGGATTAGTGTTGGTGACTAGTGGCGTAAGAGTTTACCTTGGAAAGAGGAGGAGAGGAAAGTTCTGCTGGAGGGGTTGGTCGGAGGCTGGAGGGTGTTTATGAAGGAGAGGGGGATATGGATTGTGGTTTGCAGGGTCTAATAGCTCATGTCCCCCTCTTACTAACTTTCCCTAAAGAGGTCTTTCCTCATGGAAGATTAATGAAAAGGGAGCTATGGACTCTAATTGTCATCATCAATAATTTATTTACCCCCTCATAAACACGCTATCCTTTAAGGGTTTTTCCCCATTAATCACTGAGAAAAAAGGGGGTTTGTTTGTTCACTAACAGCATGCCTCCCTCCTCATAAATGCATTAAGGAACTCTGCTTTGAATTAACCCGCTAGCCCGCTTACGCCTAACTTTTAATTAATTAACCCTGAGTCTCTACTGCTGCTGATAATGTGTGGTGGAAAAGGGACTTGAATTTGCAACACATTCTTAAAAGGACACTGACAGGCCCAATACGCATTATTAGCTATATATAGGCAGGCATAGGTCCTCTAATGTGTATTTTAAACATATAAGTATACCCCCTATCCACCTTATAAATGCAGTAAAATCATGTTTTATAACCTGATTGAATGGCTTGCCTTTGTGCCCAAGGGGCAGAGTTTCTCCTTCACTTGTGCCCAGCCATGCCCCAACTGCCATTTTTAAGCGCCGCCCATCTTCGAGATCCCGCGCATGCCCAATAGAAAACTATGGGCATCGGCCTCACTAGCAGCTTCTGGGCATGCGCAGGATACCTTGTCCGGTACTCACAGTGGCCACACTGTTACTGCGCCTGCGTCCCCTAACCATCGGTGAGGCGGCTTCAGCCTCACCTGCTGCGCCTGCGCCGGCTCTAGGATCGCGGGATCTCGGAGCGTCGGGGACAGAAGAACACCATTGCTCATTAGAGCTATTAATTCACCACTTTTATCCCTGACTTTAAAACTTGACTTTTAATAGTGATTTTAAAATAACAGGTGAGCAATTTAAAGATAAAACTACTACCTAACTTGAAACCTAGAGCGAGTATTTGTGTAGATAGGGGCTATTGTGGGTGTGCACAGCCCACTAGGATTGCCCTCTGCCAGTCACAGGCTAATCCTTAATCCTTAATATCTATAGCTGTATTTTTGATCGTTGAGAGTAGCTATGCTAACAGCTAAATCGCTGCGACAACCTGCAGGTAATCGCTCTAGGGTGGATTAGGCAGAGCTAAAAAACCATTAGAATCCGTCCCCCAACATGTTTCGCCAGTAACCCTGGCGTCTTCAGGGGTATGGACAGACTTGGATTAAACACGCTGAGTACATATCTTTATAGCCTAGCCTTCCGGCCATTATCCAATGATAATACATAGATACTACTGACAGCTCATCTACCCAATAGGACGATTCCTCATCAGAAAACTGACATGACAATTGGTGCTTCTTAGATGACGATTTTTCTACAGTTTTTTGTTTAAGTAACATGGTACGATTTGTAGTCTTAGCTCTGTTGAAAGCTTTATGTAGTATCTTTTTGGGATACCCTCTTTGTTGAAAACGGGAAAAGAGGGTATCACATTCCTGGAGGAACCCAGAGTCATTTGAGCAGTTATGACGTGCCCTGATGTACTGGCCCACCGGTATGCCCTTTTTCAGAGGCAGCGGGTGAAAGCTTTGCCAGTGTAGAAGATTATTAGTTGAGGTAGGTTTACGGTAGACCTCAGTTATGATGCGGCCACCAGTTGCCCGGGAGATTCTAAGGTCCAAAAAAGTGAGTGTTTCAGAATTGATTTCTGAGGTGAACACCATACCTATAGTGTTTTTGTTAAGGCTGGTGACAAATTCTTGGAATTGGAAAAGAGTACCATCCCATAAAAGTAACACGTCGTCAATATAACAAACCCAAAATAAAATGTACTTAGTGAAGTGTTCAAATTGATCAGTGAAAACTATCGTGTTCTCCCACCATCCCAAAAACAAATTAGTAAAATTCGCTTGAAAACGGCAGTTGGGACGTGGCTGAGCACAAGTGGAGGAGAAACAAGCCATTCAATCAGGTTATAAAACATGATTTTACTGCATTTAAAGGGTGGACAGGGGGTATACTTATATGTTTAAAATACACATTAGAGGACCTATGCCTGCCTATATATAGCTAATAATGCTTATTGGGCCTGTCAGTGTCCCTTCAAGGGGTCTCCCCCATGAAGGGGGTAATGCTATGTGTTTTCCATTACTAACAGCATGCTCCCCTCCTCATAAATATGTGAATATTTGATTAAAGAATTTTGCATTGAATTAACTTGCTAACGTGCTTATTTGCAAAATTTAACCTATTAATCCTGAGTCCTTATTGTTGCTGTTGAAGCGTGGTGGCAGACAGAATTGGATTTGCAACATATTGGTTGGAAGGAATTTTTTGAGGGGGATAAGAGGCTGTATTGGGTTATGCTATTTGGCATACAATACAAAAGCAGTTATATTTGGGAACTGGACCGTAAATGTGACTCTGTTCTTTGTCCTTTACCATTTAGGATCTGGGATATACTCCTCCATAAACTAAACCAAAGTTGTTGTTTTTTTGTTGTTGTTTTTTGGGGTTTTCTGTTAACTGTGATATTGTATTGTTTTCTTCTTTTGTAATTTATATATCTTCTTGTTTATTTTCTGGAATATGCCGCAGAAAAAAGGGAGGACGAGCAGCGGTCTAATCGAAGATCTGGAACTGGACTGGATATTAGGCAGAAGCAAAATGCTTTAAATAAGTGTCTGGTTCCTACAACCCCTATATTGAGGTCGGCAGATTCTGGGAAAGAGTTGGTAGAGGGATTAAATCCACAGTTGAAAGAAAATTTGATTTTAAATGATTCAGGGGACAGGACATAAATGAGGAAACAAATGAAATAAATGTAAAAATAGTTAAGAGATTTTTTATACTGTGACTAGACTTGAAAACGTTATGGGGAAACTAGTACCCAGATTGGTTCAGTACAAACAGATGTGAGTTTGATTAGAGATGATTTAGTAAAGGTGAGAGAACATTTGCAGGAGATGGAGAGTAGAACATCGGCAGTGTAAGACTTAATGTCTAAATTGGAGTAGGATATAACGTCTCTAAAACAAAGTTAGTTATGGAGCACAAATTAATAGATTTAGAGGATAGGACAAGAAGACCAAATTTGAAATGTGTATGGATAACAGAAGGGTTAGAGGGTTCTAGAGAGAGCCCACAGGGTTCCTAGTAAATCTAAGATCAATTCTGGTTAATTTTCTTATCTCTAAAGATCGGGATGCCATTTTGTCTAGAGGAATTCTAGATCATCTGAGAAATTTCAGACTGAAGGAAAAAAAATAAGATTTTCCCAGATTACCCAGTGACTACCAATGAGCGCAGGAAAAAATATGTAAATATAAAAGAGGAGATTGAGATTGGCCGGTTTGAAATATAGTCTATTATTTCTTGCTAAATTGCGGTTGAAGTATCAGAATAGGACTCTGTTTTTCCAGTCTCCTGAAGAAGCTAAGGACTGGACAGATTTAAAGGGCCTGTAAGAAATGACTTGTTATTAATAAAGGCGAGTGGGGGATATAGAGAGTAATATGCATAGTTTTGGGGCTATCTCTCCTTTTTTTTGGAGGGGAGCTACTTGGGGGATGGGAGGTATGAGGGGCCTTTTGGGGATAGAGAGGAAGGGGGAGTTTTTTTTTTCCTTCCCCTTTAATTGACGAGAGTAATATCATTTAACGTGCGAGGGTTAAGAGAAATAAAGAGATCTGCTATTTTGACTGGTTGAGGAGATACATGTCAGCTGTTATCTGCCTGCAGGAAACACACTTGGATGGGGACTCTTTTAGGTGGGTGGAGAAGAGATGGATAGAGGGTGGTTATCATTTTATATATACATCGTATTTGAGAGGAGTATCTATCTTTGTTCACAATAAAGTCAACTATGAACATGTGGCATGTAAGGTGGATGACTGCAGAAGGTATCTCTTCTTACACTGTAATATAAATTATGTACAAATAGTAATAGCAAATATTTATATTTCACCTCCATATAAAATTGATGTGCTTTATGACTTACAAAAGTATATGTTAGATAGGCAAGAATGTTTTTTGATAGTAGTGGGAGATTATAATACGGTTTTGGATCCAATCAAAGACAAAGTATCTAATAGTTAAATTGTATATCATAATATGAACTTGGCTAATGTAATAGCTGAATTTGATTGGGTGGATGTCTGGTGTTTATTTAACCTGGAAGAAAGAATTTACTCCTGCTATTCGAAAACACATCAAACTTGGTCAAGGATTGAAATGGTCCTTGAAAATAAAAAACTGTTGGGGAAAAATGTAACAAAAATAAAATATGTTCCCATGGCCTTATTAGATCACTGTGCGCTTATTATTGAGGTTGAACTTTCGTCTAGGCAGGGCTCTTTATTAGTTAAGTTTAATTCCCAATGGTTAACAAGGAATACAAGGAAGATATTAAGGTTTTTTTTTTTCAGGTAAATAAAGACTTAACTAATAGGTAAGTAATTTGGGATGGTGTGAAGGCCTTGTTCAGAGGAATTTTGTTTAATAAGGTGAATTGTTGGGAAAAAAGTAAAAGAAAAAAACTAAAAAGTTGCAGATCAGAAGTTAGAAGAGGCAAGAAGGAGTTGTATAGTAGACCCCTCGGCTGAAAGGTTGAAAGACAAACAAGAGAAAGTTAAAGATATATATATTGAGAAATCTCAAACAGCTTTATTTTTTCAAGGGTTTACGTTTTTTCAAAGGGAGAAAAAGTGAGGTTTTTGGGACCTATTATCAGGATCTATATAGATCAAAACCACTCTATGAAAAGCATGATTTATGCCAGTATTTGAATTATGTACCCTTTAAAAAGTCATTAAGGCTCCGTTCACACGTCCGCATCCGTTCCGCAATAATGCGGGATTGGTGTGGACCCATTCATTCTGAATGGGGACGGAATGGATGCGGAGAGCACACAGTGTGCTCTCCGCATCCGCATTTCCGGAGCCGCCGCCGAACTTCCGGTCCGCGGAAAAAAAAAGAACTTGTCCTATTCTTGTCCGAGGCTGCTCTATGGGGGTGCCGGCTGGGTGTGTTGCGGATCCGCAACACACCACGGACGTGTGAATGGACCCTAAGTCAGAGAAACTAATTGAAGGGAGAAATAAAACTGGAAGAATTAGAAAGGGCCTTAAGATCTGTTAAAGATAGGAAGAAGCCAGAAGGACATGGACTACCGTTTGAAATTTATATGGATTTCGGTCAAATACATTTACCAGAATTAAAGGAAACTCTGTGTGAGGCTATGAGGACAGGAATGTTGCCTGAATCAATGGAAGAAGCTATTATTGTTTTGATTCCTAAAGAGGGCAAGGATCTAATAATTCCAGAATCATATAGGCCTATATATCTCTGTTGAACACGGATATAAAATTATTAGCGAAGGTGCCAGCGGATAGATTATCAAGAGTAATTAAAACAATAATAAATAAATATAGATTAATATAATTAATATAGAGGTGAATAGACAAAGTTTGTAAGAAAGGTATACTATCTTTGTACGCGACTAAAGCGTTCGACTGTATAGAATGGGATTATTTATGGGAGGTTTTTAAATGCTTTAATTTTGGGGTTTGTTTTATAAATTTTATTAAATTAATATACTCCAATACTCCAAAACTGTACACTCTCTCTCTTCCGAATTGGTATTTATATTTTTTGGTGACACAATTTGGACATATAAAGGTGAGTCAAGAAAGTCAACACAAGCACTGATAATAAAATATTGAATTTAATGGACCACATTTGGAGAGAAATTAAAAAAATATTGGGTATTAAGGGATTTTTAAAATGTACCCCAATATGGAATAATATTAATTTATGTGAGATTCAGAAAATCAAGCAATATGTAAATTGGGAGGATAGAGGTGTTAGTTTGCTTTGTCATATTTTTGAGGGTGATATATTGAAAAATTTTGAAAGTTTGATTAGGGATTTGGGGATTTCAATTTATTTTTTTAAATATTTACAATTAAGGAATGCAATTAATTAATCATTCGATTGAGAGAAATATAAAAGAGCCCCTTCAGAAAATGTTGATCAATTTCTTAGGGTTAAAGGTAATATTTCAAGGAGAAATAGGATATTAATAAAGTTAATACAAATAGAGAGTAAAATACCAGCAAAAGAAAATTGGAAAAAAGATATTGATGGTCTCTCAGATGAGAAATGAGAAGATGCTCTGAGCAATAGACCTTTGGTCTCAATAAAGGCCTCACACGGAATTTCCCAGTTTTTTCTTATTCACAGGTTACACCATACACCTTTAATATATTAAAAAAATGTGTTTACGAGCCACAGATGAATGCCCATGATGTTGTGAAGAACAGGCAGGTCTTAACCTAGTAACATAGTTTATAAGGCCAAAAACAGACATCTGTCTATCCAGTTCGGCCTATTATCCTGCAAGTTGATCCAGAGGAAGGAAAAAAAAACCTGTGAGGTAGAAGCCAATTTTCCCCACTTAAGGGGAAAAAAATTATTTCCCGACTGCAATCAGGCAATCAGAATAACTTCCTGGATCAACGACCCCTCTCTAGTAGCTATAGCCTATAATATTATCACACTCCAGAAATACATCCAGGCCCCTCTTGAACTCTTTTAGTGAGCTCACCATCACCCATCAACACCTCCTCAGGCAGAGAGTTCCATAGTGAACTAATTTTGATAATCTTTCAGGGTACTGTTGTCCCCCCATTCCAGTTACTACTTTAGTTGCCCTCCTCCAGCTCTGCTATGTCTGCCTTGTTCACAGGAGCCCAGAACTGTACACAGTACTCCATGTGTGGTCTGACTAGTAATTTGTAAAGTGGTAGGACTATGTTCTCTTTATGGGCATCTATGCCCCTTTTGATGCAACCCTTTATCTTATTGGCCTTGGCAGCATCTACCTGACACTGGTTTCTTACAGTTTGCTGTTCACTAAAATTCCTAGGTCCTTTTCCATGTCAGTAATACCCAGTGTTTTACCATTTAGTATGGAGGGGTGATCTAGCTGGTGCAGGAGCTGCGCTCGCCAAATCACTGCAGGGGTCAGGCAGTCCCTTTCCCTAAATTTATAATAAAAAAATAGAAAAAAATAGAAAAAACACACATATTAGGTATTGCCACATCCGTAACTAGTGGCTCTATAAATATATCATAAGATCCAGCCCATCCAATAAACTTCATAAAAACATAAAAAATAAAAAACTGTGTCAAAAAAGCCATTTTTGTCACCTTACATCACTAAAAGTGCAACACCAAGCGATCAAAAAGGTTTATGCCCCCCAAAATAGTGCCAATCAAACCGTCATCTCATCTCGCAAAAAATTATACCCTACTTAAGACAATCGGCTAAAAAATTTAAAAAATATGACTCTAAAAATATGGAGACACCAAAACCATGAAATTTTATTTTGTCAAAAATGATATTATTGTGTAAAACTTAAAAATATAAAAAAGTATACATATTATGTATCGCCGCATTCGTATGAACCTGCACTATAAAAATACCACATGACCTAACCCCTCAGGTGAACACTGCAAAAAAAAAAGAGAAATGTGACAAAAGCTTTTTTTGGTCCCCTTACATCACATAAAGTGTAATAGCAAGCGATCAAAAAGTCATATGCACCACAAAATAGTACCAATCAAACCGTAATCTCATCCCCTACCTAAGACAATCGCCCAGAAAAAAAACTATGGCTCTCAGAATATATAGACACTAAAACATGATTTTTTTGTGTCAAAAATGCTGTTATTGTGTAAAAATTAAATAAAGAAAAGTAGACATATTAGGTATCACTACAAACGTAACAACCTGCTCTATAAAAATAGCACATGACCTAACCCTTCAGGTGAACACTGTAAAAAAACAAAAAGTGTCAAAAAAGCCATTTTTGTCACCTTACATCATAAAAAGTGTTATACCAAGCGATTAAAAAGTCATACTCACCCTAATATAGTACCAATCGAACCGTCATCTCATACTGAAAAAAATGAGCCCCTACAGAAGACAGTCACCCAAAAAATAATGTGGAGACACAAAAAAATGTTTTTTTTCAAAAATGCTTTATTATGTAAAATTAAAACAAAAACACAAAATATTTGGTATTTGGTATTGTCGCGTTCACAACAACCTGCTCTATAAAAATAGCACATTATATTACCTGTCAGATTAATGTTGTAAATAACAAAAAATAGAAACGGTGAGAGAACAGCTATTTTTTGCTACCTTGCCTCACAAAAGGTGTAATATAGAGCAACCAAAAATCATATGTACCCTAAAATAGTACCAAACGAACTGCCACCCTATCCCATAGTTTCCAAAATGGGGTCACTTTTTTAGGAGTTTCTACTCTAGGGTGGCTTTAATTGGGACATGGTGTCAAAAAACCAGTCCAGTGAAATCCATCTTCCAAAAACAATATGGCATTCCTTTACTTCTGCGCCCTGCCATGTGCCCGTGCAGCAGTTTACGACCACATATGGGGTGTTTCTGTAAACTACAGAATCAGCGCAATAAATATTGAGTTTTGTTTGGCTGTTAACCCTTGCTTTGTTACTGGAAAAAAGGGATTCAAATGGAAAATTTGCCCAAAAATATAAATTCTGAAAGGTCATCTCCATTTGCCATTAACTCTTGTTGAACACCTAAAGGATTAAAATCAGTTTTACATACCTTAAGAGGTGTTGTTTCTTAAATGGGGTCACTTTTTTGGAGTTTCTACTCTAGGGGTGCATCAGGGGGGCTTTAATTGGGACATGGTGTCAAAAAACCAGTCCAGCAAAATCCGCCTTCCAAAAACCATATGGTGCTCCTTTCTTTCTGCGCTCTGCCGTATGGCCATACAGCAGTTTATGACCACATATGGGGTGTTTCTGTAAACTACAGAATTAGGGCAATAAATATTGGCCATGATTTATCATACCTTCACTCCAGAATTCTGGCATCAAAAAGTCCCAAAATAGGGCATTTGCGACTTTTCACACTCATTTGCGCATCATTTTGCGACTTTTTTACATGTGTACACCACTCACTCCAGTTTTGTAAAAATGGGCATGGTTAGCCATGTTAATGAGTTTCACTCTAGATTTATCATTGGGACTTTTTTAAAAAGTCGCAAAAAATTCTCAATTTCACTCCAGTGAGGACCATGCTTATCTTATGCGACTTTTTAATAGAACATGCGACTTTTTTGTAAATATGTGCGACTTTTGTAAAGCCGTTTACTGAAGGATGAACTGCTGCCATCAAACCACATTTATCACAGTATTAAAGGACCATTAATAAATCTGATTGAGCCAAAAGTGACTTTGGACTTATGTGAAATTGGAGTAAGATGGAAGTGTAATGATAAATCTGACCCATTGAGTTTTGTTTGGCTGTTAACCCTTGCTTTGTTAGCGGAAAAAATAAATATTAAAATGGAAAAGCTGCCAAAAAAGTGAAATTCTGAAATGTAATCTCCATTTTCCATTAATTCTTGTGGATCACCTAAACGGTTAACAACGTTTGTAAAATCAGTTTTGAATACCTTGAGGGGTGTAGTTTATAAAATGGAGCCCTTTTTGTGCGGCTTCTATTATGTAAGCCTCACAAAGTGACTTCAGACCTGAACTGGTCCCTAAAAAGTGGGTTTTGGAATTGCTTTTAAATAAAAAGTAAAAAATAAAATGGCATTCACAAAACGATCCAAACATGAAGTAGACATATGGGGAATGTAAAGTAATAACTATTTTTGGAGGTAGCACTATTTATTATAAAAGTAGAGAAATTGAACTTTGGAAATGTGTACATTTTTCAAAATTTTTGTCACATTTGGTATTTTTTTTTATAAATAAAAATGAAATTGTTTGACTCAATTTTACCACTGTCATGAAGTACATGTGACGAGAAAACAATCTCAGAATGGCCTGGATAAGTAAAAGTGTTTTACGCTGGGTTCAGACCTGAGCGTTTCTGAGACGCGCGTTTTCAGCGCGCTTTTGTCGCGCATTTTTTTGTGCGCGTTTTTGGCAATAGTAAACGCGCGTTTTACGCGCGTTTGTGTGATTGACTGCAGTGTTGTCCAATGACCAAATATCCCTGTCTATATGAAGTTTGGCCTTTCCAGCATGTTGCAAATTCATAAACGCGCGTTCGAACGCGCGTTTTCAGTGTCACAAACGCGCAAAATACAAGCGTTGCGCGTTCCCGTTGAAGTCTATGGGCTAAAACGCGCGACAAACGCCCCAAAAAAAGCTCAAGTACTTGTTTATGCGTCAGGTGTTTTTCAGCACGTTCGAACGTGCTGTAAAACGCGAAAATGTGAACCAGTCCCATAGGGAAGCATTGGTTTGCATCGGTTATGCGTTTTACAGCGCGTTCGATCGCGCTGTAAAACGTGCAAGTGTGAACTGAGGGTTAAAGTTATCACCACATAAAATGACATGTCAGGTTTGCAAAAACAGTCTGGTCCTTAAGCTAAAAAATAGCACGGTCCTTAAGGGGTTAATAAATATATTGAAGAGAAATGGGGCTCAATACTGACCCCTGTGGTACCCCACTGGTGACAGTGACCCAATCTGATTGGGTTTCGCCCGTTAGGCTTCGTCAGGGGCTCTGACGAAGCCTAAGGGGCGAAACCCGGGTCGGGCGTGCGGTGCACATTTCTTGATGCGATTGTATGAGATGAAATCTTGTAAGTAGAATTAAAGCTTTTTCACTCTGAATTATCTGCAGTACTGCGCTATGTGTTTTTCTATATTCCCTGAAGGCTACTGGAGGTTGTGATTCCCAGTTAGTGTTTGACAGAGGAATAACCAGCGGTCTGCAAAAGAGAGTGGATCTGGAATTTTCAGAGCGAACCTGATACCCCTATTTGACTTTGTGACTATAAGGAGGGGGACCTACTCCTTTTCTCAGGACTGCTGCCACCTGCCAATTGCACACTTTCCTATCAACTGTTTTATTTTATGGTGATCCTGTAGTTTGTATATTGGAGGGTACATTTCATTTGAAACTCTGAAAGTCGGTGAACCAGGTACAGGTGCTGTTTCAGGCAAGATTGATAATTTTGAAAAAATGGACTGAAAAAGATGAACCCTCAGTTAATGCATTTATTTAGTTATTACATCTTCAGTGTATGGCCTGGGTTTGTGAACAGGTAATCCCTATATAACTATAAAGAACACCATATTTACATGTTAACAGGCAATAAGTACTGTAAATAAATGAATCCCCCTTACCTTGCTCATCAAGCAGTATGTTATCTGGTTTAATATCCCTGTTAAAACAAAATACATGCACATTAGAATTATGTAAGTCAACCACCAAAACATTGTTTATTGCATATATCTCTTCCAGATACACATAAAGACTTTCATAATAATCTGACACTGTCTCTGCCATTGAGTCTCGACATCCCCTATGTTTTCTGTGTCTCTCCTGTGTGTTTTGTGCTGGTGACTGGAACAGCAGGTGGCAGTAGACAGAACATCATTGAGAAGCTTTTCTGGGGTGCAAGGAGGAAGTAGGGTCAGAATGTGCTATGACAGTACCAGAAGAACCTGCTCAGAGTCGGTGAGCGCAACATGCCTGAGCACAGCCACCGAGGAGGGGACATGATTGCTTTAGGCAGAAACTGAGTCGAGTGGTACAACTTGATCCAGTGGAGGCACCATTTGGTTGTTGGCAGAGGCAAATTTGAGATTTCTGGTACCCCAAACAATAATTATGTCTGGAGGCCCCTGCTGCAGTACTAAGCTGCACCCTATCACACTGCTAATATGGTGACCACACAATATAATTACCCCTTATGTGCCCCAACACAAAATAATATTGCCTTTATGTGCCCCCAAATAGTTCCACTTTAGTGTCTCCAAAATTCATACTAGTCCATGTTCTCACAATGAATAGAGCAGATTGTTCAGTCTGCTCTAGTCAGTCTATCAGTTAGGTGCAGCAGGTTGGATGATATCACTTTATTGTGCCTGCAAACGCCAAACCACCGGTCATAGAGTAAAAATTGGAGCAAGGAGCTTATGGCTCCCACTTCACCACTGTATTCAGCTATATCCGCATCCTGAGGAAGTAGTGCTGTCGCTGGGGAGACCAGGCTGGTCAAGGATCACTCGGAAAATAGTCATGCCACTGGTATGAAAAATAAAAGACTGTTACTCATCTGCATTATGTCTACGTTATTCCCAAGAGGAGTCACCCTTACAAGTGTGTCAGATAAGGCTGATGTTCTTCAATGTCAGAGAATGAAAAAGACACATATGACTTTACTTGTAGCCCTATCATTCTCCCTGTAAGGACATGCTACCAAAGCAACTAAGCAGCCTCATCTTGCTTCCTGTCAGAGGCGTAGCTATAGGGGAAGCTGGGGAAGCGGCTGCTTTGGGGCCTGAACTCAGAAGGGGGCCACAAAGCAGGAGGACTGAAAGATTTTATTGTTAGGGCCCCCTCAAAATAAAACTGACATTATATACAGTGACACTGTAGGAAACGGACAGAGTGGCTGAAAGGGCCTAGGCTGCGAGGGCGATCTTGAGGGTGCATGGGAGGGGGGGGTTGCGAAGAAGTTGCTGGGAGACCCGTTCAATTTACTGTGGGGCCCAGTCATTTCTAGTTACACCACTGCTTCCTCTTATGCAACCTGTTGAAAAGCAGCCCTAGTTGAGAGATATATTCATATCTAGCAGTAATTGTGTGGCAGAAAACAAAGAACATGGTGAGGAGTAATGAAGCCCTGAACTTTAATTCTAGAATTCTAGCATCAAGATGCTGCAAAATAGGTCTTTGTGACTTTTTCATCCAGTTTTAAAAAGTGGGTAGGAAAATGAGAGTGCTTAGCTACGTTCATTAGTTTCACTCCAGATTTATCACAGTTACTTTAAAAAAAAAAAAGTTGGTGGTGTAAAAAAAAAAAACTGGAGTTAGCTTTTCTAGACAAAAGGGTTAGGTTTAAAGATATGGCAAATTTATCAAATAACGTGACATTTAAATTTGATGCAAAGCACACCAACGAAGAATTAAAGCGAACTGATTTCAAATGTTACCTCATGATAAATTTCCCCCTAATGATTTTACTGGAAATTCAGACACAGAATTGAATATATATATATATTGTGGTAAGGTGCAGGGTGCCGTCGTGGATGGCAGGTATGTGTCACCGAGGTTCATAGCCTCGGTGAGGTAAGAGCCGTTTTTGTTGATGTCAGTAGCAGCTAGTGCTACTGACATAGTTGTTAAATAGCATGGCTGCAAAGCCGATCCGGGCCGGCTCTTACCGCGAGCAGCTAAAGTGTAGGGTGGGTGGCTGCTCCCCACGACCCAGTCCTGGTTTTGGGCTGGGTTTAAAAACACAGCCAGCACCAGCAGGTGTGATTGTCCTGGAGCTGCTGTTGGCTGTGGAATCATTTGAGTTTGGGAGTTCTCTGGGCTGGAAGCCAGAGCCCAGCAAGGAGGAGTGCAGACGGCCTGGAAGCCTGACGTCGACTGTCTTGCGGCTGGACTGACAGCCAGGTGTGAATCCGCACCTAAACCTCCCAGGTGACTGGAACCTGTATTTGACTTTTTGTTTTGCCTCACGTTTTTCTGCTGGGTGTGAATTAACCCCAAGTGACTGTATGCTGTTTATGTTGTGCAAGTGTGAATTAAACACTGTTTGCTGCACTTACTGGACTCCTTTTGCCTCTGTACTGCACCCGCACCGCTATCTACCAGAGCGACTCCCCACAATATATATATATATATACACATACCCATATGTCAAGATGAGCATTTGTAAAAATGTAATACTGTATATACAATATACATTATATACAACATATCCCTATGATATGTCTTAAGATGCACCCGCCTAGCTCCTGTGCTGCTGTCTATGATCTTCCTATACTCACTATCACCCTTGAGGAGCCTGATATGCATCCTAGATCTGGACATGGCCTTCACCTACGGTACGCCTTCTCTGACAGCACAAGTCCTGGATGGAGTAAGGACCACTCTATATACAAACTGTCCCTTCATGACTGTGGAGGGGAACCTGAAGTTTGTATATATGGAGCAGCCTGTGGCTTCTCTGCAGTGTTAATCGAGAAGAGATTAGGTGACTTGCTCTAGCTCTGGTCCACAGGATTCCCGGAGTCCCTGAAGATGAGGTTTCCCGAAAAGAGTGTATGCACTGACCCTCAGCAAGACAGAGCCAAGGGTCTGACTGCTTCTGTTCAAACAAGGAAAACAGATCATAAGTTTAACAGATCCACTCATTGTTATGTTGCCTAAAGACTGTGCATAAGAATCTGTAAAACTGACTGTAATTTAGAGAGCTTAAGTAGGTGACGGGGTGGTGAATTGCTTAGGAAAAAGAAACAGACAAACCTTTAGAAAGAATGCTTTATTGATTCCTTTCTGAACTTGTTTCTCCTGGACAATGTGGATGAATTTATCAATGAATTCTTTTTTTTTTTGCCCTCTTAATTAACTTTGAGCTTTCCTAATGAACTCTGAAGCTTTAGGTTTTATTTATTTGTGTACATGGTACCTGGAATTATTAAATATGGCTACATTCAGATTATGTTTCAGCCCTCCACAGAGCTTTCCACAGGAAGGGGAAACAGGTCAAAGGAGTCCAAAGGTGAATCCTTTGAACTGTGTTTGGCCCATTAAATTCAATGTACCCATCGCGATACACTGGTTCAAACCTTTTTCCATTTTTGGGCATTCAGAAGTATGCCCCGATAAAATACCCTGCAGATTACTAAAATACAATGTGAATGTAATAATACCAAAAGAGATCAACTTTCTAAGTCTCTGGTAAATAGGGAATATTTAATCAATATGCAGTATGGTTTTTGGTTGGGCCTGGCTTTTTCGGTTCCTTTTTGTACAGGGCAATGACTGTCGAGAGGAAGGATCATCTGTGCCACATGAACCTCTCTGTGAAGCTGCTCCTCTGTCTCATTACTAGTGGGTGATATGAGTGGGACTGGTTGTTAATGATACTCTAAAATTTTGCATTGATCCTCCCTTCTATCACCAACTCCAGATGAGGCAGTCGGCACTCACTACGCTGCCATCTTGTTCTTATCTGCCTTCTTGGCACTCATCCCCCAGACTACGATAGTGTAGAAATATGATACTGGCTAGTGATGAGCGAAGTTTATAAAAATTCGATTTGGTTGCTTACTTATGACTTCATCATGATGCACATTTCTTTGTAAGTAGCAGGCGCAATGACGGGGAATAGCGCTTGCGCCGCCCACCCATCACTGAATCCCTCAGATGCCGCATTCATTGCTAATCGGGCATCTGAAATTAAAAAATGAGGGCTTTCAGGGGTAAATCGGTTAAAAATAATAATAATACTCACCTTATTTATTCGAGCTCGAAGAGGCTGCCATGGCCATCTTGATTGGAGATCCCACGCAAAATCTTGTGCGATGCGTAATGACATCACTACACACAAGATTTTGTGCGGGATCTTCAATCAAGATGGCTGCAGTGGCCTCTTCAAACTCAAATTTATGAGATGAGTATGATTTTTTTTATTTTACTTACATTTTAGGGAAATTTGATTCCTAAACACGAAGCTTGAGGAAATTTGGCTTCGCGATGAATCAAATATTTCTAGTATTTTGTTACACACATCGACTTCAGCTTCCTCATCGAATACAGGCGACTTGCACCTTACCTCCGGCCTTCTGCTCTCTGCTCCACCATTCAGCCTGCAGACACAGCTCACGCTGCCGGCCTGTGTGGAAGGAGCCTGCAGTCTGGGAATCTGCCTGTGCTCCTCCTGCCAGTGCTGCAGAACCATCTGTGTCTGCAGGGGAGAGCTAGATCTGAGATTCAGGTTGAGTAATTACTGTTTTTATTTTTTTGTTTGTTTTAATAACACAGAGGTGGCACAGAGCGCTTTACTTCTATCAAGGGGGCACAGAGGGTATTACGACCACAAAGGGGCACACAGAGGGCATTAATACTAATAAGGGGGAACAATGGACATAAATACTGTGAAGGGGGCACCGAGGACATTACTACTACGAAGGGGAAACAGGGCATTACTATAAAGCGGGCACAGAGGGCTTTACTACTATAAAGGGGACACATGGGCATTGTTACTGTGAAGCGGGTACAGAGGGCATTACTACTACAAAGGATGGCAAAAAGGGCACTATTACTATGAAGGGGCACAATGGGCACTATTACTATGAAGGGGGCACAATGGGCATTAATACTGTGAAGTGGGCACAGATAGGGCATTACTACTTTGAAAGGGGCACAGAGAGGGCATAACTACTGTGAAGGGGGCACAATGAAGGGATAAGAACTTTAAGGGTGCACAATGTGGGCATAACT
Organism: Bufotes viridis; assembly: GCA_033119425.1. NCBI lineage: Eukaryota > Metazoa > Chordata > Amphibia > Anura > Bufonidae > Bufotes > Bufotes viridis. Next base: position 306,506,317 of record CM065590.1, read on the forward strand.
ACTGTGAAGGTTCTACAATGAGGGCATAACTACTGTGAGGGGACACAATATGAGCATAACTACCGTGAGGAGGCACAATGTGGATATCAATAGGGGGCACATATCTGGACATAACTACTGTGAAGGTTGTACAATGAGGGCAATGCTACTGTGAGGTGGCACCATTTTTTAAAGGGGGTGCCAGGGAAAGGTCCCAGATCTGCACCAGGTGCCAAACGCCTTAGGCAATCCATTGGGGGTTGGTATTCAATAGTTTAGAATACCTGGCTTAGATAGGTTTTGTTGAGGATGGGCTTTGGAGAAAGATTTAGGGGTTTGGCTAAAGGGGCCATCTAGCCTTTTTGACTTTTTTACACCAGCTTGTTGGGAAAAAAAAAACATCTGCACCCTACTGCTTTGTTCCTGCTCCCTAGCTCTCTTTAGTTGTCAGTGGTCCCTGTCTGCAAACTTCCAGATGGACAGATTCATGTACACCACTGCAGCCAATGTCATGTGCTCAAGTGACAAGTGAGCCAGCAGTGGTGTGCCACTTGGGGGTTACATAACGGCTAAGGCCAGTCTTTGGCTGCAGCAGTGCATGCAACCTTGTCTGCCCAGAAGTTTACAGGATCGGGACCAGAAGACCACTAGGGGGATCCAGGTACCTAGGGATCTGGAATGAAGCAGCAGGGACGTGGTGAGCATAATCTTTTTTCAACATGTAAAAGAGGCTGGCATTGAAAGGCAGAAATGCTCAAAAACCTCTATAACTCCTTTAATGCAATTTGAGGCCAGGTCTCTGATTAGTAGTTGAGGGACATTTTCTAAGATATTCAACCTTTATAGGGTGCATAGCAGGGATACCCTACCCTCTAAGTTCTTCGACCAGAGTAAGCAACTTGGCCTCCTCCAAGGATGCTGAGGAGGAGAAAGCGCTGGCCCTGTCTATCAAACGAGGAAGGGGGCGTGCATAACTAATCCAGATGCGACGGCTACCAGCAAGTAAACGCCCAACTTGCTGGTAGCGAAGATCATTTGCATATTATAAAAGTGGCTTTTTAACGTAATTTACAACTTCGGACAAGGTAATAAATATATATTTCGACTCAGCTGACATTAGCAAATAGCTAATGTCAGCTAGTGAAAAATGGGTTAAGGGGGGTGACAGAAGCCCTTTAAATCAGACAACCCTATTAACTATAGTTTGGAACAGATCTTAGTTTAGTCTTTGACACTGCGAGGAGTCTTAAATGCTAGGACTTAGGCTACATGCAGGCTACACTCTCGATTTTTCTAGTTTCTTTTTCTACCATTTTTGCGCCCACATTTTTAAATGGCCACTTTGAATCTCTTTCCACGGCTGTTAAAAATGAATGAATTTCATTACCCTTTTTTTTTTTTTATAAAATACCAACCTCTGCAGTAACATAATGGCCCCCATAATGTCCCTCACAGTGGGCCCAGCAATAATAATGCACTCCATAGTGGCCCATAATGTATATTACCAGCAATTATGTTACAAGATTGTAGTCGTTTTAATACTTATTCCATAATATGTTTGTTAGGTTCTTTAGGGCTATTTTGGCGGCAAGCACATAGATATCTGCAGACCTCATTCAGGTTAAAGGAACTGATTTTCAGTTGCAAAAATTTTCTGCAACAAAAATTGTCACGTGTGAAGGCACCAAATTCAGCTTTGTTATGCAATTTTTGAAGCTGATTGTACTGTGGAAAAAGATGATAGACAGAATCTGTCCTTAGGGTAGGGCTACAAATTCAGCTTTTTATGCTTTCTGAAGAAAAAAGGGTGGATTAAAAAAAGAGGAGGCATATTATCTGTTCTTAATAACTTCTCTCTTTTTATGATCCGCACGCGATTTTGGCTCCAAAAACTGCATAAAAAAACCTGAATGTGACAAGAAGTGCTAAGTATTCCTGCAGTCTACACTAAAATTACTGCCGAGTCGCCGACCAGCACAGACTATAAAGGTGTAGCGTACATATGATCTGTCTTCAAGATTCACTTGAGTAGACTTACAAGACATTACCTGGAATACATAGGCTAATTACATCACTTTTCAGCTAATGTCCTGATCATATACACAGACAGGCTGCAATGTGATACTTCACAATGAACAGCCCATTGAAGTGAAACTAATGATCACCTGAGCAGCCTCCTCTAAACATTAACAGCTTCAATGCCAGGCCACTGCGTTATCAACAATAGTTTAATTTTTTATTTTGTTTCTTTTTTTTTCTTTTTTTGAAAAAAAAGGAGAAATGGCGTCAAAAATTAAATTAAAGGGGTTGTCCAGGATTAGAAAAAACATGGCTGTTTTCTTTTAAAAACAACACCACATCTGTCCATGGGTTGTCTGGTATTGTAGCACAGCTCTATTGGCATCAATGGTGTTCAGCTACAACACTACAGACATCCTGTGGGACAGGGGTGTTGCTGTTTTTGAACAAAACCAGCCATGTTCTTCTACTACATAGTGCCCTCAAACAGTAGAATGCCCCCTTACAGTAGTGCTGCCCCCTTAAAGTTATTAAAATAAAAAAGTTATCCTCACCTATTCCCATTCCCCAGATGAACAGAGCTAATTGCGCTTTCCCTGGCAGCAAGCATAATGGTGTGACATCATCACGTCTGCTGGGATGAGCAGAAGAGCGCACAGGCTAGGGGATAATCCTTGGCCCATGCTTCTCATCAAAAGCGCAGCAGGCGTGAGTAACAGCTCTCTGTTTTACCATTGCATTCAACTGTATCTGCATCCACAGGTGAGTAGAATTTTATTATGTAAAACAAAAAGTGTATGTATATATATATATATATATATATATATATTTATACACACACATACACACAGTATATAGGTGGGTCACTGGGAGTGTCAAGTCTTGCTGCATTAAGTGCGGAGCAAGTGTTCCCAGCTGTGCCTCTGGTGAAAGTTCGTGTGTTGGGGGGGGGGGGGCCCAGGTATGGGATTCAGCCAGTTCCTTCCAGTTCTCCAGATCCAGTTGTTAAAAAGATGTGTTGATGAAGGGCTGGATTTTGTATCCCGAAACGCATCACTTTGATGTAATTTTCTGTGACTTTGATGGATTTTATATGATGAGCCAATAAAGAAACGTTTTTATTCCATAAGAAGCTGGATCCCATTTTTCCATAGAGTTGTTAAAATTACAACTGGATCGGAGAACCATGTTACTGGCTGAATACCAAACGGGTGCTATGGCAGTGGCAGGGCAGCTGGAGACGTTTGCTTCCATTTCTTTGCTCGCCACTGATAGTTTAGCTCCTTAGTTGGGTGGTATGTGTGTGTAGTGTTTATATGATGTATTTATGTATGTGTACCATGCATATGTGGTATTTATGTGTATGTGTGTTACATATATATCGTGTATGTATATGTAAGCATGTGTCGTGATGCCGTATGTCCGCAGAGTAGGGAACCTGTTGTTAACAATTTGAATCTCACCCCTGGGTAGGGGTAAGTGGCACTATATATGCTGGGGTCACTATGGAGGCAAATATTTATGGGGTTTTTATCTATACTGAGGGCACTTTGGGGACCATTATATATACTGGGGGCTCTATGGAGGGAATTATAGATACTGGGGGCCACTGCAGGGGGCAAGAATATATATGGTACGGTGGGGGGGCAATAAAATATACCAAGGGTACTGTAGGGTATTAATATATACTGAGGACTCTATGGGTGGGGCATAATATATACTAAGGGCAATACAGTGATTGGGTTTTAAAAAAAAGCCAATGAAATGAATCCATTTAAATTCATGCCCACATTAATGGCCAATGTTCATAAAAACTAACAGTTTATGCATTTTTCATGGAAGTTATTGGAATAAAAATGTGTCATAGTTATTCTCCTCCAGAAGTATTACTTCTAAGGGAGAATAGAGTGTCACATAGAGGTACCGTATGTCCGTACATGAAGTACCTATGGGTACACAAAGTCCAAAACACGTGGTATAGAAACACTGATATATAATATGATTTTACTGTGTGTGAGGTTTGCATAGAGATCCTAGAGCATCAAGCTGCTGTACACTTCTTTACATACACAAGCATATATAAATTGATGTTATTAAACTGGAAATATTTGTGGTTTTAAGTTTCTAGTCCCTCATTTTGAGTTCACTCACGCAGCTCGTCACTCAGCCAAGCTGCAAAACGCAGTGTGCTAATGAAGAGATTGAGTTAATGACCTCAGTCCTGCAGCTGCTTCCAGCTAACAAATAATATATGAGTGTCTGTTACATCCTCTGCACACTACCAATTTCATTTTGGTGCTTTATTGACCATGTGACATGCAAAATGGGGAGAGACAAAAACTTCTTTAAACACTGAAATTAGAGGCGGCTTTTAGAGAAAAAAAAAAATGGTGTGAGGCAATATGAAATTCTCAGTCACTTTCAACCACAAATTTTAAGAAGCTTGTAAAAAGTAAAATACAACATAAAACACATAAAACCGGTTTTAAAAGGTTATTCCCTTCTTAGAGACATAGATATGTATGGCCATCTCTGGCACCCACGTTTATCTCAAGAATAGCGATCATCAAAGTGTTGCAGCCTCTTCAAACAGCTCTTCTGCAGGTATGCTGGGAGTCAGACCCCCACTGATCAGTTAGAGATTACCTATCCTGAGTACAGTTGAGCGAACGTCTATTTTTAGTTCGGCGTCCAAAGTTCGGGTTCGGGTTATCGTAGCATCCCGTTATGGATTCCGCTACCGCGGACCATAACGGCATTTGGAATCCATAAGGGGCTGCTTTATTGAACCCGAACCTTGGACCTGGGGTGACGTCACCATCATGTGATCAGTGCAGGGGGTGTAGCTCAGTACTGGATCACCTCTTATCCAATCCATTGCTGGGCCACACCCCCGGAACTGATCACATGACGGTGACGTCACCCCAGGTCCTTAGGGTTGTCCAAGGTTCGAGTTCAATAAAGCAGCCCCTTATGGATTCCAAATGCCGTTATGGTCCGCGGTAGCGGAATCCATAACAGGATGCTACGATAACCCGAACCCGAACTTTGGATGCCGAACTAAAAATAGAAGTTCGCTCAACTCTAATCCTGAGGATAGGTCATTAGTTTTAAACACTAAAACCACAACAAACCCAGCACTGGTAAAAACACACAATGTCTTGAAAACAGAATGGTTTTCCAGGACTTACATATTAATTAACTATTCTCAGGTTAGGTCATAACTGTCCCATTGGTGGAGGTCCAACACCCAGCACCCGAATCCAACCAGCTGTTGATGAAAACAAAACAGTGGACGGAAGACTCCATTCACTGTGTAGTTTCTAGCACCGGCATACTGAAGCTCAGATCCCATTCACTTAATTGTCAGAAGAGCAGGGCCGGCGCTTCCATAGAGGCAAGGGGGGCAATTGCCCCCGGGCCCCCAAGTCCTTAGGGGCCCCCAAGCAGCGCCGGCCCGCAACTAACTTACTACAATTGGATATGGGGCGGGCCGCGCCGCGGCTGCTCTGAGCGCCTCTCTGCCTCTTTTTAAGAGAGCAGTGGCTGCTGGGGCTCAGGGCGTGCCGCCGCACAGGCACGTCTTCGCGGTCTTGACGTCGCCAGAGCCCCGCCCCTAGAACCAGAAGAAGAAGGAGCGAGCGCAGTGCGCACTGCCCTTGCTCATCGTGGCTGCCGCCTGCTGACTTCTACTCCTCTGTGGCTCTCAGAGTCTCTGCTCTGCCCACCAGTGACCATTGACCATACACAGGGAAGGGAAGGAACAAGGGGGTGCATATCTGTTCTAGGTAAATTGTGGGGTGTGGAAATGTGCATTGTAGACTGACTAGTCTGTGCTGGAGTCCTGGAGAAATGAACCATTTGGGGGAGCATGGGGGAGATGTGCATCTGTACTGGAGGAGAAATGAGCCATGGGGGGGGGAGATGTGCAGATGTGCTGGAGAAATGAGCCATGGGGCGGGGGTGGGGGGAGAAGAGATGTGCTGCTGACACTGGCCCATACATGAGGAGAAATGTGCCATTCGGGGGAGGGGGGGTATTTATGTATGCTGCCATAGGGGGGGGGAATAATGTGACGCGAAGGGGGTGATTGATGACGTGACATGGAGGGGGGCCCCTTAATGTTTTTCGCCCCCGGGCCCCATTTCACCTAGAACCGGCCCTGCAGAAGAGCTGCAGTACTCTGGCATGGCCACTACACAGTGGACAGAGTCTTCTGCTTCCAGCTCTGTACACTGTATAGTTTCTGGCTCCAGTGCATCTCCAAAACTGCTGAAGGGTGGAGGTGCTGGGTGTCAGAACCTCACCGATCTGATAGTGATGACCTATTCTGTGACTTGGTCATCAATATCTAATCCCATGATAACCTCTCAAACTATTGGCATTCTTAGGGTGACATGTATTAAGGTATTTATGCCACTATTGAGGTGTAAAAAAGTCACAAATTTTGGTGCACGCCAGACTCGCTTGGTAGGTGGGCTTAGATGTATTTTGATCAAAATGTATTGACCAAGTGTCTCAGATTTTATCATTAGATTGAAGGCTTAGTCCACATGTTATGTTTGCATCTATTATTATAGTGCATTATTTTCTGTGATTTTGTAAATGTAGCCATATACAGCCGCACATTTAATATCATATCGTGCAGGATGGTTTATATTATATATATATAGATATATATATATATATATATATATATATATATATATATATATATATCTATATATATGTATTTTGATCAAAATGTATTGACCAAGTGTCTCAGATTTTATCAATAGAGTGAGGGCTTAGTCCATATATTATACTTGCATCTACTATTATAGTGCATTATTTTCTGTGACTTTGCATGCCACACTTGATGAAAAATTTGCAACATTTCCCCCTTCCCACTTTTCAGAAGTTCCGAGAAAATGGACATGGAAAGGGCCAGTACATGTCTGCATTCAAACCAGAGTGAATTAAGACACAAATCTATGGCTGCTAGAAGGCTGCTGTAGATTTTAGTCTGTTGCATGGCCAGCAGGAGGATGTTCCAAATCTATGACAGCCTTGCACCTTTGCATAAATTTGAAGCATCCTTGGCCGCTCAGGGGAATCATGACGAATGATGTAAACCCTGATCTTGATAAATGTGACCTTTTGTTTTTATTTTTTTGTGCTCTGTATTTCTCAAAATGGTAGGTTTGATTGCTTTGTTAAATTTTCCACCAAACCTTATGTAAAACGGCCAAAGAAACTGAGATCTGAGCTACTGTGTAAAATGTCTCTACCTTGAAGCCCAAATAAATGACTAAAACTAAACAACAGACTTAAAATACAAATCAACTTCCCATTACATATGAATGCAGTGTAATAGACTTAAAGCAATAGACTAATTGGAAAAAACTCACAAGGGAGGCTGCAAAACTATCAGAATTATGTCAACCAAGCACATGCAACATGATGAAACATCTTTGGCACATCTTTAACAGTCTGTAATTATGCCTTCACCCATGGGGTAGAAAATAAATGCACTGAGTGACTGGGAGAATCATAGATCAGTTCAGAACAGATGTACAGCCTTTTTAACCCACAAGAGAAATCGAGAAAGCATGTTTACATGAATGTAAATTATACAGCATGGCAGCAGCAGTGTAACAAAGCACAGGGCCCAATAACATCTGTAGGCCATCAGCCTCTGCAATTACCTCTCAATCACGGATGCCTGCCATACACCAAAATAGCAAAATCGTCACAAAAAAAGCCATGAATTGTGTCTCTCAACGTCATATGCAATCTGGAGACACATGAAGAAATTGCAACGGGCGCCTCCCTCCAGGGCCCTCTATGTCATGCCCCAGGTGTATGAAATGTTGAGTGGTGTAGTGCGGCCTTAGGCCTTATTCACACATCCGCAATGTAGTCCGCATGTATTCCGCAATTTTGCGGAATACATGCGGACCCATTGACTGTGAATGGGGCCGGGAAAGATGCGGAGAGCACACACTGTGCTCTCCGCATCCGATTTTGCGGAGCGCGCCGCCGATTTTCCGGTCCGCGGCTCCGCAAAAAAAATAGAGCATGTCCTATTCTTGTCCGCAATTGCGGACAAGAAGAGGCATTTTCTATGGAGTCCGGGCAATGTGCGGTCCGCAAAAATGCGGAATGCACATTGCCAATGTGTCCGTGTTTTGCGGATCCGCGGCTCCGTGGATCCGCAAAACACAACGGATGTGTGAATAAGGCCTAAATGTCTCTTTGTGTGTCATAGTGCTCCTACATGGATACTGCTGGACCCCAGGCTTTGGCTCTGAAGCAATAAACAGGGGGAATAATTGAGTACAGACCATGAGATGGCAGCTTTACTTGAATGAACGTTTCTCCACACAGTTTCAGGCTTTAACTTGGTTCCAGCAGGCTTTAGCATTAAACTGGCAGGTAAACTCAACTCTGCTATATCTTTCTCTTACTCTGCTGTACTGACAAGCTAACTTGGTGACTTTGTTTCCTCTTTATGCTGCACTTCACTCTTGTAGTCGGACTTATGTTCAGCCAAAAAGTAGGTTAGAATCCTGGCAGCTCCAACATTGACTCTCAACCAGAACAAACTAGAACTGCCCCACCTCATTCTGGCAGCAAGCAGGACACGCCCACTTCTGCCCAAAAGGAGGGAGAATGGAATGGTAAGATAGCTCTGCCAGAAATGCTGCCACCTGCTGGTGAACCAGGCACATTACATATGAACAATTGCAAAAAGTTATAAGGAATGCACATTGTGGAGGACCTGAACAAAATACATAAGAGGACGTTTTGTTAGCCCATTAGAGATAGTAGCAAGGTGCAGGAGTTGTAGCACCACTGTGAGGTGTTACAGATTCCATGTGAATCTATGATTTAAAAAACTGTGGCATGTTTCAATGCACACCGTATTGCAGAGGTATTCTCCCCATTTCTCATAAAGACACTGTATGGTGGCAGCATGTGGGGTGCCTACGGGTACTTAATAACAACCTGTATAGACCCTGTGTGGGATAGAAGCTTTGCTGCATGTAGGAACCCTGGGAAATTTTCACATAGCTTTCCCAGAGTCTTAAAGGGCCCCAACTTACAATTTAAAGGGGCTTGGCAGGCTCCTGATATTAATGACTTATCTTCAGGATTGATCATTAATATCTGATCGGGGAGCATCCAACAGCCTGCACCCTCACCGATCAGCTGCTCTGGCACAGGAACTGGCACTTTGAAGGGAACAGGAAGCACAGCTCTGTTGTAAGTGTAGTGACCGCGCTGAGCTACTGCAGATCATCTGACATTCAATGCAATGGAAGTTGCATTAACCCCACACATTGCCAATGCACTTTTAACTGAGATTTGTTTTCTGTTCCTTTCAAAGTGCTAGTTCCAGCACCAGAGACTTTATATAATTTACTTAGTAGAGAAATTTCTAAAATCCAAATTGCATAAAATAATTAAATAATATACAAGGTAGGATCAAATATACAAATAGGAACACAACAAACACTTTCTGAATCAATACTGTAAAGTTAACAATGCAAATCTATCCCTCAGATAAAAAAAGAGGGACATTTAAAGGGTTTCTGTCACCAGATTTGGGCATCATAAGCTGTCTGACATTAGCTATGTGCCAATGTCAGACCATCCTAATAATGATAACCATTTGCCCCTCTGACCTTTTATAAGGTTAAAAAACGTCTTTATATCACAAGCGGACGGCGCAAGCGTGGGATTTTGGTAGGCAGATGGTGCCGAAGGCAGTAGAGCTGCGCTGCCCGGCCTGTCAATCACAAGAAGAGGGGCATGGCCGCAGGTGGGAACACAGAGCCTCTAGGATTAGGGGCAACGCCCTCCCTGCTCCTAGAGGCTAATTTGCATGTAATATAAATACGTTTTTTAGCCTTATAAAAGGTCAAAGGGGCATATGATTAACATCAAGCATGCTCAACCTGCAGCCCTCCAGCTGTTGTAAAACTACAACTCCCACGATGCCCTTCTGCAGGATGATAGCTGTAGGCTGTCAGGGAATGATGGGAGTTGTAGTTTTGCAACAGCTGGAGGGCCGCAGGTTGAGCATGCCCGATTAACATTATTAGGATGGTCTGACATTGGCACATAGCTAATGTCAGACAGCTTATGATGCCCAAATCTGGTGACAGAAACGTTTTAAGGGGGTTTTCCAGGATTTTGATACTAATGACCTATTTCAGAATAGGTCATTAATATCTGATCAGTGGGGGTCCAAAAACCAGGACCCCCGCCGATCAGCTGCTTGAGACGGCACCGTTGTTCCATTAAAGTGAATGGGGCTGAGCGCGATACCAATGTACGGCTCTCTGTTTGGTAAAACAGGAGAAGGCCATGGTGCTTGCAGAAGCTTGGGAGATCTGGTTAATGAACAATCTTGCATTATATCCTATAATATTTACTGCATTTTTTTACTATTTTGAGGGAGGGAAAACTATGTAAGGTAATGTAATGATTTTTGATATTTATACTCCTGTTCTGTGATAGAGAGGCCTTTTGGATCTGAAACACCCAGAGAAGTTGTACTTATATAGTATGTAGAGCCTGACACAATATCTAGGTGCTGTGTGTCAGCAAAAGGAAGGTGGAACCAAAATTCAGGAGAAAGCTGGGGAAGGTTTTGAGCCTGTACAGTTAAAGGTCCTACACTGCAGTAGACATAGGCCAGATTTATCATTACACTTACATCTTACTCCACTTTTACATCTGCCCAAAGTCACTTTTGGCTCAGTCAGATTTATTAATGGTCCTTTGATACTGTGATAAATGTGGTTTGTCCTTTAGTAAGCGGCTTTACAAAAGTCGCACGTCTTTACGAAAAAGTTGCACGTTCTATTACAAAGTCGCATTTAAATAGTCGCACGTTTGCATATGTTATAGCTAAAAAGACGCACGTTTATAGGTTTCTGACAGAAGAGTCGCAAGGTTTACTTCATTATCAGTTGTACCTAAGAGAACATGGCAAACATGGACCAATCTTTGATGACAGATCTTTTTGCCAAGTTTCTTCAACAAAATTATGGTCCTCAGCAATGCAGGCATTTGAATACTGATTCATCTCAAGAAATACCAGCATCTTCCAACCAAAGTAATTTACCTGCAAACAATTCTAGATCATTACCTGATTTAGAAGAATTAGAAAATATAAATTCACCTGAAAATACGTTACCAGACAAATCTGATGAAAAAAGAAGGAAAAAGTAGAATTTGACAGACGAAGAAAAAAAAAAAGTAGTTGAAAAGGTAAAAAAAAATATCAATTAAAAAAGTGTAAAAAGTGTGTATAGTGTAATATTTTAATGTGAAGTGTATTTTTTTAGTCTTTTTTTATGTGTGTCCCTTTTTAACATCCATTGTGTCATCTGTCCGTGAGACCGCCACATGCGGATATAGGACCCATTCACTTTAAATGTGGTCTGCGATACCCATCAGACTGTCCACACTGGTAAAAAATAGTGCAAGCCTGGTTTTTTTTGGTGGTAGAGAGGCATGGATAGTAATATAATAATAATTAAAAAATTTATTTATTTTGATGAACATTTTTAATAAAATTCAACATTTTTAAAGGTAAAAGGGTATAAAGAGTCTTCTGTTTGATGCCAATGTAATAATCGCAGGACATATATATAACGTTCCCAACATAAGCATGGTCCTCACTGGAGTGAAACTGCAAAAGTTTTTGCGACTTTTTTGAATTGTCGCAATACTAAATCTGTCTAGAGAGTGATTTAAATAAGAAAACATGCCCACTTTCACGCCACTTTCAGAAAACTGGCAAGCATAGCGCTGAGCAAAAAAAATTAAACAGAGTGGATTGAGACAGCACCATCAATTCCAGTTAGATAAAGAAAATCGCAGCACTCCAACGTCTTGTAGTAAAAACTTCTTTATTCCACCTCATAAAAACGTCGCTTTTCTGAGGTGGAATAAAGAAGTTTTTACTACAAGACGTTGGCTGAGCCAAAAAAAAGTCGCTAATTTTTGCCCAGTTTTACTGATTGCGCATAATTTTGGAACTTTTTCACGCCATAAATTTAACTTTAGCTAATGATAAATCTGGCTCACTGAGTCTGTTGTGTGTCCTGAGTGAGGAAATAGGAAAAACAGAAGTGTCTACATAACTAGGTGGGAAAGGTTAGCCTGCAAGCGTGTCCTGCTCAATTCAGAGAGAAAGAACTGTGCATGGAACTGAGTATGGAAACTGGCAGAAAGCTGCAAGATGATGTTACAAAACAGAGCCAGACCAACCTGTGTGCCAGCCAGGCCAACCTGTGTGCCAGCCTATAACACAGAAGTGGACTGTAAAAGGGGAGAAACATGGTATCAGAATAAGCAACGGAGAGAAACCCAGAGTCAGTCCAAGTCATTAAGTTAAATTAAGTTGTTGTAAGGACTGTTGTACTGTATCCTACGGAAGAATAGTTACCGCTGTACATTGCTTTGTTTGTCCCTGATACCAGAATATTGTAGCTTCACCCTCTAAATCCCGTATAGATACAACTCTGAAAAAGGGACAGGAAAAATAGGAGTACTGGTAATTGTACTGGTAGGTAATTACATTTAACATTGAAACACTGCAGTCTTCATCTTGCATTAACAAAGACTCCATGTATCCCTATCCTTACTACTATAGTGTTTCCAGTACATAGCTGAAAGAGACGCACGTTTGAACATATTTGGACACATTTATAAAATCTTTTTTAGGTAGGGCTTGCCATAATTGTTTTAATTGTTCATTTCAATGGTAGCCATTTTTAGTCTGGAGTTGAACCTTAATTTATTGCAGCCATAAACCACATTTTTAAAGTGCATGCACCAATGTTTACTTCTACAATGCCAGCCAGCGTCAAGTAAGAGAACCCATACACTGACCATATTTTTTTCGAAATTAAATGTACCTAGTACTTTACTTGACAATGTAAGGCAAACCAGGCTCATACAAAGTACTAATCTGACTCACTGAACTATAAGGCTACATTCACACGAATAGGAAAAATGGCCGTGTGTTGGCTGCTTGAGGAGCAGCCGTCATATGCCCATTTTTTAAAACCAACTGAAGTCATTCGCATGGCCATTTTGTAATGGCTAGTGAACAGCAGCCATAAAAAAACAGGACATGTTCTATTTTTTGCCTTTTTCACAGCCAGATGGAACCCACTGAAATCCATGGGATTGTTTTTAACAGCCGTTTAGACAAGAATGCACCCGTTAAAAATGGGTACAAAGGGCCTTTCTGGGGTAAAAAATCTAAATAAAATACTCACCTCATCCACTTGCACATCCCGGAACGCTCACTCCTCACTGGATGTGCAGAACAAGACCTGTGCTCCCAGAGTGATAACATATCACAGGTCCTTCTTAGAGATGAGTGAAGTTTCAAAAAATTTGATTTGGCAACTTCGCTGAAGTTAGCCAAGGAATTGGATTCGTTATTAATTCATTTGTCATTAATCGCAATAAATTGGTTATACCCAGACCACTCTGCCTTAGGGTAAGGCCGCTTGGAGTGGCCGTGCTACGGCGAAGAACCACACCACCAATTAGCCTGCAGCTGCCTTTCATTTAATAATGAAAACCGCACTTCATTGTTAATGGCTGTACGGCACCTTTAAACAAGGGCTATTACTGGTATGGGTTATGGCTGGTTACGAGGGGGGACAATATGCATATTATTTCTGTTCTGGCCTGCAATCTCCTGCAGGTTATGCGACAGTCAACACAGAATACAGTATTAATCAGTGGTATACCCACTTCTCCAACCCTAGCTCTCTCCTGCCCTACAGGTGGGAGCCCTTCTTCTGCCATATATTTTTCTTCCTTTTCCACATCATCTGATATAAATGAAAATATATCATCAGGAACATCCAGCTCCATCTCTCTCTGCATCTTGCTGACTTTTTTTAGGACATGGAGAGTTTGAAGGATGATTTGGAAGAAATAAAGCCAGCAAAAGATGAGGATGGTCATCATTAAGACTAGGTACCCCTAAGGGGTGCAGTCTGGTTGATAATGGTTGGCATGCTGGCACCGGAATAATAAAGGTTTCCATCTTTTTGGTATTGAATTTCATATCTTAGTTTACGGCTGATGTACGAATAAGTTAATGTAGGAATAAATAAACCTGACACAGAATGAGTCTCCCTGCACTCTCCCTCTCCAATATTCTTTTATTAATCGTTTTCAGCAACACTGTCTCTAGCACATGAGCGCTTCCCACATCTCTTCCTATGCTCAGCTCACAGGACAATGGCGGAGACCATGCAGGATGAGGGTTTTATTGTGCTGTGATATCACAGGGGATGGCCATCTGCGGATTGGCTGGCTACACAGCATTATGGGCGATCTCGTATTCCTGGGCTTCTTAATTTCACTTTGTAACAAGTACAGGCGCCATTTTAGGAGAAAGTGATTTGTTAAAAGGAAGCGCAAGGGAATTCAGATTCGCTGCAAAACTGACAAACTGCGCAAATGAATTAAGCAGCTCAACCCTAGTCCTGCTGCCTCAAGTGAAGGGACACTCAATCCTCACAGTATAAAGCACGAAACAACCTGCATTCCCAGCGTGATGACATGATCACGCTGGGTGTGCAGGTCCTGCCCTGTGCATCCCTGCACATTCAAGTGGATGAGGTGAGAATTTTTTATTTTTTAGACAGGCAAAATCAGGACCAAAGGGTGTGGTCCCAGCAAAAATACTGGGGGCATTATTTATACTGGGGGCCACTTATGGTGGCATTATTAAGACTGGGGGCCACTAATGGAGGCAAAATAATACTAGAAGGCACTAAGAGGGTATTAATCATACTGGGAGTACTATGGCGACATTATGTATACAGAGGGCACTGCTGGGGTTGGGATTTAAAAAAAAACTATTGCATTCATCCACTTTTAACGGTAGGGAAAAATGGATGCTCCGTGGTTTTAAACAGACGGACAGAAAACAGGGCAAACATTTTTTTAAATGGCAAAGAGACAGTGTGTCTGTTTTTCATAGCCATATTTTGTGTGTGAATGAAGCCAAAGTGTAAGGTTCTTGAGGCAGTCTCTATGGGTATGTCTGTATTGAACCAGTACTCACAGCAAGAAACTTTGTCCAACAGGGTCAACTCATTTAAAGAGGCAGGTCCTGTCTTGAGCTTCCAGTCAGCAGGAGGCGTTCACCGCAGCGAGAGCAAATGGAGAAGGTGAGTGCTTTTTTTTTTTTGTAGAAGCAAACTGGGGGCACTAATGGGTGGCATTATTCTTCCTCGGTGGCACTAATGGGGGTCATTATTCTTCCTTAGGGCACAAATGGGGGCATTATTCATCCTGGGGGGCACTAATGGGGGCATTATTATTCCGTAGCCCCTGGCCTCTTCTAATAGTTGATCTGATGGGGTCCCAGGAGTTGGATCTTTGCAGATCTTATATTGATGACTTATCCTGAGGATAGGTCATCAATACCTTTTCCAGGATAACCCCTTTAAGCTGAAAGATTATTTAAATCAATGTATGAATTTGGCTACTACTGGGAAATATTGGTATAGGGAAGCTTTCAACGCATATGAAGGTGCTGTAATAAAACATTAAAGGGGTTGTCTGACTTCCAAAAAATAAGTGACAGCCAGGAAACTGTTTACAAAAAGAAAAAAAAAACCTTGCCTTTTGAAAGCCCCTTCCTTCCAGCAGTGAGCCTTTGCAGTCACCTGCCACTCGTGCACACGCCACAGCTGAGGTCAGTGATTGACTGCAGAGGTCACATGATCATGGATGGGAAATCATCATTTCTGGTCCATTGGGGATGGAAAACAACTGGAACAGGGTGTTTGACACTGGAACAGACGATCTGTCAAAAGGTGTTTTTATCTTCTTTCTTTTTACTTTTCCTGACTGTCACTCATTTTTGGAGGTTAGGCAACCCCTTTAAATCAACTGTCACTAACTTAAAGCATGACATGACATTAACATCTGTAAAAAACCATCAGCCTGGAATTGACCGATATGGGTTAATCTCCATGTCATTTACAAAGAAACAATTCATTTGTGTAACATCAGCTTTTGCATGAATGATTTTAGCAGGCAACCAAGTATACAACAGCCCCAATAGACTTCGCATGGTTATGATTTCTATTACAGAGCGCTTCTCTGTTCAGGATTATTTTATTTTTCTTGTCTTTTTTGTCTGTGTTTGGTTCACAGTTCATGGTTTAGCTAAGACTTCATTATATTACTGAGTTAACTTACGTCACCAGCCACAAATATCAAAATCTGACTGCTCCTGAATGGGTCATGGTTTCTGTTATACAAATGACTATGCTATAATGGGTCTGTCAGATTTCCTTCAGGATTTCTGAAAGCACTAATGTAAATAGAGCCTAAGGGCTCTTGAACACTGACAGCCTCCGTGCACTTCTTTGCAGGCTCTATTTGTATGCAGATGTCTATGAAGATATTCTTATTGTCCCCTAAAAGTATGTTTCTGACACAGAATACCTCTTCACTCTGATAAAACATGGCAAGATTTGTGTTTTTCTAGTCGACCACATAGCAGGTTATAGGCATTTGATTTTGGCAGCTGGACCTTAGCAATATTAGAAGAAGCAGACAATGATCTAAAGTTTATCATGGGATACTATCCTGTCCCAAAATCTACTTTTGGAGAAATTAATCCTTGTGTTTACCTCAGAGATATGCAATAACACCTCCCTCCCCTATATCCTCTACTGTTCATTTCTGTTAGTGACACCTCACTTCTCTATATCCTCTACTGTCCATTTCTGTCAGTAACACCTCACTCCACGATATCCTCTACTGTCCATTTCTGTCAGTAACACCTCACCCCACTTTATCATCTACTGTTCATTTCTGTCATTAACTCCTCTTTCCTCTATATCCCCTGCTGTCCATTTCTGTCAGTAACACCTCACCACACTTTATCCTCTACTGTCCATTTCTGTCAGTAACTCCTCTCTCCTCTGTATCCTCTACTGTCCATTTCTGTCAGTAACACCTCACCCCACTTTATCATCTACTGTCCATTTCTGTTAGTGACACCTTACTCCTCTATATCCCCTGCTGTCCATTTGTGTCAGTAACACCTCACCCCATTTTATCCTCTACTGTCCATTTCTGTCAGTGACACCTCACTCCATAATATCCTCTACTGCCCATTTCTGTCAGTAACACCTCACTCCATAATATCCTCTACTGCCCATTTCTGTCAGTAACACCTCACTTCTCCATATCCTCTAATGTCCATTTCTGTCAGTAACTCATCTGTCCTCTATATCCTCTACTGTCCATTTCTGTCAGTAACACCTCACTCCTCTATATCCTCTACTGTCTATTTCTATCAGTAACACCTCACTCCTCTGTATCCCCTACTGTCTATTTCTGTCAGTAACACCTCACTTCTTTATATCCTCTACTGTCCATTTCTGTCCGTAACACCTCATTCCTCTATATCCTCTACTGCCCATTTCTGTCAGTAACACCTCAGTCCTCTATATCCCCTACTTCCCCTACTGTCTATTTCTGTCAGTAACACCTCACTCCTCTGTATCCTCTACTGTCTATTTCTGTCAGTAACTTCTCCTCTATATCCTCTACTGTCCATTTCTGTCAGTAACACTTCACTCCTCTATATCCTCTACTGTCCATCTCTGTCAATAACTCCTCTCTCCTCTGTATCCTCTACTGTCCATTTCTGTCAGTAACAACTCACTCCACTATATCCTCTACTGTCCATTTCTGTCAGAAACACCTCACTCCTCTATATCCTTTACTGTACATTTCTATCAGTAGCACCTCAATCCTCTATATCCTATACTGTCCATTTCTATCAGTAACTCCTCACTCCTCTATATCCTCTACTGTCTATTTCTATCAGTAACTCCTCACTCCTCTATATCCTCTACTGTCCATTTCTGTCAGTAACTCCTTTCTTCTTTATATCCTGTGGTCAGTAACTCCTCTGTATCCCTTACTGTCTATTTCTGTTGGTAGCACCTCACTCCTCTTTATCCTCTACTGTCCATTTCTATCAGTAATACCTCACTCCTCTATATCCTCTACTGTCCATTTCTATCAGTTACGCCTCACTCCTCTATATCCTCTACTGTCCATTTCTGTCTTTACTGTGTTAAAGAGGTTATCTAATGACTAGGGTAAAAAGTTAAAAACCAGACATCACAGTACATGACAATCTCTTTCTAACACAGCTATAACCACCTCAAATGGATCCAGAGATTTCCCCATGTATTGCTCTGCTAGAATTGTATGAGGCATCTCAAGGGGAGTATATTTCCTTCTGCAGCTAAGTGTGTGTGTGTGTGTGGGGTGGGGGGGGGGGCAGGGGTCCATTTTGCTGCAGCTCTCTTCCTATTCCAACTCAAGAGGCAGTTAAAAGATGAAACTGGGCATGTACAGCCATCTCAGTTAATCAGACAAAGAAATAAGAAAAAACATACAGCAGGTGGCGCAATACACATACATTGTATTGAATAACTCAGCGGGCTATGCAAAATTTTTAATTATATGCTATTAAAAAAGTTTTCAGACCTAAGTGCTGGTTTGAATACTGTAAAATATTTTTAGTGTGGGACAACCACTTTTAAGCTATTCCAAAATTAAAATGCTTGTTCATCAGACAGATATCTCTCCTCACTCTCCTATACATATGAACGCTCACCCCAAAATGCATGTTTCAAGAACAAGGGAAGAGAGAAACCTGCTTCCTGGACCCTCTGGCAGTGGCTTATCTCCCAGGGATCAAAAGGATCACAGAAGTTGAAATCCAACAGACTGATCCTTCCCTCACATCTGCCAGAGGGGAAGAGTTGGAAGGCTCTCAAATACATTAGATGGTCAGACCGTCCTACCAATATTACTAGGTTCAGCCAACATGTGTCTACTGTTTGTGGCCACGTTGAAGGGAGTCTGTCAGTTATGACTATGTTAAACTGTTGACTATGTACCCTCTCTGGAGCTTTTTAAAGAGGAATTGTGTGAATATGAAGGTTTATTCTAACAAATTCTGCTCTTGCAATGGACCAGGGCAGGAATTCACTGTGAGGTCCTATCATTATCTAGCTGATTCACAGTCAGACCCTTCCCTCTGCTGAGTGACAGCTGTAGCATCCAGCCACCAGACTACTACAGCTGGTGGTTGAATAAGGGGAGGGGCTGTGAATCAGCTTAATGCAATCACAGTGAAGCTCCACCTCCAGGGCACTTACAGTAGCACAACTTGGAAGAATCAAAGATCAAATGCAAACTACTCTTGATAATAAAAGGTTCACAAAGGGTATGTTTGTATTTTTCGCCCTAGCTCCTATCTAGTGCTGTCAGTGGTTTAGCATTGTCAAAAGTGCTGACAGATTCTCTTTAAGTGTTCTATACGCTAAAGTATACAGCAAACTGTAAAGCATTCTGAATGTCAGTTTACACACAAAGAAAATGTATGAAAATAAGAAAATAGACTCACCGGTGAATGATATTTTTGCTCTGCAAGTAGTCAAGTGCCATGGCTATTTCACAAATGAAGAGCTTTACAGAGGCCTCAGTGAAACGGACATTTTGCTGTAGATGGTATCTAAGGTCACCACCAAGGAGCAGATCCACAACCATAAACATATCCTCTTCGTCTTGAAATGAATACCTAGAATATAAGTGCAAAAAGTATTCACTATGTGGATTAATTAACAGAAATCATAAAAGAAGAAGACACGATAAATGCACAACATCCACCTATCCCCAATGTGCTTGTTATGTACACTGCTTCACAAACCTTATTCACCACCTTTGTGTTTTTCCTGTTTTGTTGCATTAACACCTGGAATTAAAATGTGTGTTAATTTAGATTTTTTGCAGTGGGTCTAAAAAAAATAATCCAGTGGAATAAAAACAATTCCTTTTTCCAATTAAATAAAGATACATAAATAATTAACCCATAGAGGACCTGCACCGTACATGTAGGGCACAGATGTTCGTGACTTAAGCACCAGTGCCGTACATGAACGGTGCTGTGATTGGGCGGGTGCAGAGTCCGACAGTCACTGATAGCCGAACCCCTGCGACATGCGCTGGAATCGGTGAAATCACCGATGCCAGAACATTAACCCTTCATGTGTCATGATCAGCGCTGACCGCGGCATGTGCGATGTCCGTGCGGGGATCGGAGCGTCCATCGGCTCCCCGTGCTGCTGTGACAGAGAGCCTATGGCATGAATGGCAGCCCGATGCCTTCCTTAGGCATCGTGGCTGTCTTCCGAGAGAGCCTGTAAAATCCAGCCCCCTAGATCTCACAGGCAAGCAGACTGTAAGTGTATTGCAGTCTGTAATACACTTACAGCCAATGCATTACAATACAGAACTATTGTGATGCATTTTAAAGGGGATCAGACCCCCGAAAGTTGAAGTCCCAGTCAGAGTGGGACAAAAAAAACAGTGTAAAAAAAAGTTAACGTTTCAAGCAAAAAAAACAAAAACTTCCTTTTCCCAAAATAAAGTAAAAAAAAAATTTGTATCGCCGCGTCCGTATCGACTGGCTCTATAAAAATATAACATGACCTAACCCCTCAGGTGAACACCGTAAAAAAATAAATACCTTTTTTTTCATCACCTTACATCACTAAAAGTGCCCCCCAAAATCATACCAAGCTAACCGTCACCTGATCACGCAAAATATGAGACCCTACCTAAGACAATCGCCCAAAAAATTTAAAAACTTTGGCTCTCAGACTATAAAACATGATTTTTTTGGTTTAAAAAATGCTTTTATTGTGTTAAATGTAAAATAAAAATGTTTTAAAGCAGACATATTCGGTATCGCCGCGTCCGTAAGAACCTGCTGTATTAAAATATTACAAGACCGAACCCCTCAGGTGAATACCGTAAAAAAAAAAAAAAGTGTCAAAAAAGCCATTTTTTGTCACCTTACATCACAAAAAGTGTAATACCAATCGATCAAAAAGTCCTATGCATCCTACAATAGTACCAATCAAACTGTCATCTCATACCAAAAAGAATGAGCCCCTACATAAGACAGTCACCCAAAAAATTAAAATATCTACGACTTTCAGAATGTGGAGACACTAAAAAATCATAAAAAAAATGTTTTAGGATGCAAAACTGAAACAAACAACCAAAAAAGTAATTCATATTTGGTATTTTTGCATCTGTAACAAGCTGCTCTATAAAAATAGCACATGATCTAACCTGTGCCTAAACAGCTAATTTTTGTCACCTTGCCTTACAAAAATTGTAATTTAGAGCAATCAAAAATCATATGTACCCTAAAATAGTACCAACAAAACTGCCACCTTATCCCGTAGTTTCCAAAATGGGGTCAATTTTTTGGAGTTTCTACTCTAGGGGTGCATCAGGGGGACTTCAGGTGGGACATGGTGTCAAAAAACGAGTCCAGCAAAATCTGCCTTTCAAAAACCATATGGCGTTCCTTTCCTTCTGCGCTCTGCCGTGTGCCCGTACAGCAGTTTACGACCACATATGTGGTGTTTCTGTAAACTACAGAATCAGGGCAATAAATAGTGAGTTTTGTTTGGCTGTTAGCCCTTACTTTGTTACTGGAAAAAATTGATTAAAATGTGAAATTCTGAAATTTTATCTCCATTTTCCATTAATTCTTAATGGAAGGGTTAACAAAGTTTGTAAAATCGGTTTTGAATACCTTGAGGGGTTTAGTTTCCAAAATAGGGTCACTTTTCTGGAGTTTCTACTCTAGGGCTGCATCAGGGGGGACTTCAATTGTGACATGGCAGCTGAAAATTATTCAAGTGAAATCTGCCTACTAAAAACCATACGGCGTTCCTTTCATTCTGCGCCCTGCCGTGTGCCCGTACAGCAGTTTACGACCACATATGGGGTGTTTCTGTAAACTACAGAATCAGGGCAATAAATATTCAGTTTTTTTTGGCAGTTAAACTTTGGTTTGTTAGTGGAAAAACAAATTTGATTAAAATGGAAAATCTGCCAAAAAATGCTGAAATATCATCTCCATTTTCCATTAATTAGTCCTGAAAGGGTTAAAAAAAAAACTGAAAAGTTGTGGGTGCATATGTGTTCATCACCTAAAAAAGTCTTGACCATCCAACTACCTTCAGAAGTCACATACTCAGGCCTCATGCACACTAACGTATTTTATTTCCGTGTCCGCTCCGTTTTTTTGGCTGACCATATACGGACCCATTCATTTTAACGAGTCCGCAAAAAAAGTTACTCAGTATGCAATCCGTTCCCATATGTCCGTATTTCCGTTCCGCAAAATAATAGAACATGTCCCATTATTACGGATAGTACTGTTCTATTAGTGGCCAGCCGTTCCGTTCCGCAAATTATGGAAAGCACAAAGACGTCATCCGTATTTTTTGTGGATCTTATTTTTGCGGACTGCAAAATACATACGTTCATGTGCATGAGGCCTTAGTTGAATAAGATCTTCCAGTATCGCAGGATCTGTCACATGATAGGAGTATAAATATATCTGTTCTAAATGGTCTGCAACACTACAACTATAAGAAGACCAAAGAGCTCTTCAATCAGGCCAGAGACAAATTTGTGAAGAAGTATTGAGCAGTATAGGTTTGGGATGCAAAAAAAAAAAAAAGTCTATGGTGTGCCAATATGCCTTAGACTTCTCCTGCCATTCATTAGCACAGGGCATGCTATGAATGGCACAAGCAGCACATTGAATGTAGGCAGGCTATTATAGCTAAATGATAAAGTACATGGAATATATATTATATTGGACTGTAGAATTCAGGGTAAATTGCCATGTTGGCACTATGCGATAAATCAGTGGGTTTTGGGTTGCAGTTTGGGCACTCGGTCTCTAAAAGGTTCGCCATTACTGGCCTAGGAGATGTGACTGACGCATGGATAGTATTTCCTGGGTCCATCACAATCGTATGAATCAGCTTTAAACTGTACACTTCAAAGGGTGAGGCTTTATGGCAGAGTGGTCAGGAAAAAGTGATTGTTTAAAGAAAAACATGAGGACACGTTTGGAGTTGACAAGCAGCAAGTGACAGACTCCTCAGACACATGGAAGAAGGTCAGGTAAGACTAAAATGGAACTTTTTGGTCATCCTGGGAAATTATGTGTAGTAATACAGTGAAGCACTGTGATAGCAGCATCATGCTGTGGGGATCCTGTTTATCAGTGGGGACTGGAAAATTGGTCAGGACTGAAAGAAAGATGGATGGCAGAAATACAAAGAAATTCTTGAGAAAAAGGTTGATTTGTCTGCCAGACATTTGAGAATAGAATGGAGATTCACCTTCCTGTAGGACAATGATCCTAAACATACTGCTAAAGCTACATTGGCACATTTTAGGGGAAACATTTAAATGTCTTGGAATGGCCTAGTCAAAACCCAAACCTCAATCGATCTCAAAATCTGTGGAATGATTTCAAGACTGCTAAACAACAAGGCAACCCATCAAACCTGAACGAGTTGAAGCAGTTTTTCAGTGAAGAATGCATACAAATACTAGTGTCTCGATGTGCTAAGCCAGTGATGGCTAACCTCCGGCACTCCTGCTGTGGTGAAACTACGACTCCCAGCATGCTTCATTCATTTCTATGGAGTTCTGAGAACAGCCAAGCAAGTGTACATCTTGCGAGTTGTAGTTTTACCACAGCTGGAGTGCCGGAGGTTAGCCATCACAGTGCTAGGCTAACAGAGACATACCCCAAGAGACTTGTATCTGTAATTGCAGTGAAAGGTGGCTCCACAAAGTATCGACTTTCAGGGAGACTATTCAGACAGAATATTTTTGTAATACAGAGCATGTGATGGAACACTGCACCATTTTGTTCAGCTGACGCCCATTTGAATCTGTGAGAAAATGACTACAGTGTGGGTCGACTATCATGATTGCCATAACAGCTCCATACAACTTGTACAGAGCCATAAGATGGTAGTGTACCTGAGAACCAAGAATACACCGGCTAGAAATCCCTTTAAGAATGTATGTCATAAATGGTTAATACCAACTGTGAAATATGTGCAGGTAAGAATGGTTTTTGTTTGGTCTAGTTTGTAACATATCCATTTACTTTGCACTGCTTTCATCTCCACACTATACACATAGGTTTTCACCTTGAAAATCCTATAGGAAAACAATTTTACACTTCATTATTTTTCATCTTCACCTTGAGGCACAAAGAAATTTCACCATTCAGGATAAACTTTGGTAAATGCATTGTATAATTCACAAATGTAGAAATGGGGCAACATGTAATTAAATAGGGTCAAAAGATAACTTAAAATGTATGAATAAAAGAGAAGTGTGATTCTACAGAGTATTACAGTAAGCTCAGGTGTATGTAATACAGATTACTCCACTCAATGTGCAGTGATGCTAGGACTGATTACTTCAAAACAGTTTTTATTGATATTTGACCAATAAAAAAAATGCAACAATCATATATCCATCAGTATAATAACAATGCAGCTTTAGCTAATTGCCATCGACAATAATTGGAGGGGGCGGTAATGGTAATGGTTCCGGAGGTACAACATACTTTTTGAGCAACGATTTATAAAATACATTATGAATTTTCAATGTTCAAGGAAGCTCCAGGCGAAATGCCACGGGGTTAATGATGACGACTATTTTATAAGGACCGATAAA
This sequence comes from Bufotes viridis, assembly GCA_033119425.1. NCBI lineage: Eukaryota > Metazoa > Chordata > Amphibia > Anura > Bufonidae > Bufotes > Bufotes viridis. The sequence goes on from CM065590.1 coordinate 306,530,974, forward strand.
CCTAGGACCCAAGTTCCAAGAGGGAACCTTTAACTTAATATTTCTAGTCGACAACACACATAGTCATTCACCCCTAGGTCCAGACCGGTGAACATTTTTTATCAGCCATGCGTTTATAATGTATCTGCCTCCCATATCTTTCAAATTGCTTTGAACCTTTCGCCATACAGAAGAGAGTGATGACGTAAACTGTTCTTCTTCAGGGATCCCAGAAGGCTCCCTCTCACTGAAAGTGCAAAATTAAGGACGAAAACCATATGCACCAAAAAATGGTGACTTACCAGTTGATTCTTGACCGCGATTGTTTATAGCGGTAAAGGTAAGGAAGATTCCATTTCTCCTGATTTTCAGCACAAAACACCTAAGGTAAGTCTATAGGATTTGGTTGGTGCGTTCGGTCTGGCCGTTCAACTGCGGATGAAGGGCTGAGGAGAAGGACAAATGTACCCCAAGGCAAGAAAAAAAAGTTCTTCAGAATTTAGAAATAAACTGGGTTCCCTGATCCAAAACATCATCGGAAGGGACCCCGTGAAGCTTCACAATTTCACTGATAAAAACTTGAGCCAGGGTTTTAGCATTTGGCAATGCGGGTAAGGCAATGAAATGCACCATTTTACTGAACCTGTCTACTACTACCAGGATAACAGTTTTATCCACAGATACAGGCAGGTCCCCAATAAAATCTATTGACAAGTGTGTCAACGGTCTGTTGGGAATGACCAGTGACCCCGGACGAGTATGAGTGACTTTAGCATATGCACAGGTTGTACAGGTGGACACAAAATCAACTACATGCTGGTGCAACCTTGGCCACCAAAAACGACGAGACAATAGATCTGAGGTTGCCCTACTACCAGGGTGCCATGCGAGTTAAAATGTTCTTTTAATATTTCATGGCACAAATTCAAAGGCACAAATTACTTTCCTGAGTGTAAAGCAGAGACAACTATCCCCTTTTGTAAAATCGGCACAGGATTGTCAACATCACCCCCTCCAGGAAAACTTCAAGATAATGCATCAGCTTTGGTATTTTTCCCCACGGACGATAGGTGATAGCAAAATTAAACCTGGTAAAAAACAAAGACCACCTAGCTTGTGTAGGGGTAAGACGTTTAGCAGACACAAGGTATAACAGGTTTTTATGATCTGTAATCACCGTGACGGGATGAGCTGTCCCCTCCAAAAGGTGACGCCATTGTTCAAACGCTAATTTAACAGCTAAAAATAGCTCCCTGTTGTCTATATCATAATTCTTCTCAACTATGGACAATTTCTTAGAAAAGAAAGCACAAGGACGTCATTTACTTGAAGATGGACCCTGGGACAGTACAGCCCCCACCTCCGATCCATCAACCTCCACAATAAAAGGTTGAGAAACACCAGGCTGGAACAGTATGGCCCCTTTCACACGGGCGAGTTTTCCGCGCGGGTGCAATGCGTGAGGAGGACGCATTGCACCCGCAATGAATCCGGACCCATTCATTTCTATGGGGCTGTGCACATGAGCGGTGATTTTCACGCATCACTTATGCGTTGCGTGAAAATCGCAGCATGCTCTATATTGTGCGTTTTTTACGCAACGCAAGCCCCATAGAAGTGAGTGGGGCTGTGGGAAAATCGCAAGCAAGTGCGGATGCGTTGCGATTTTCCCGCATGGTTGCTTAGCAACGGGACCCGATCTCTATTATTTTCCCTTATAACATGGTTATAAGGGGAAATAATAGCATTCTTAATAAAGAATGCTTAGTAAAATGAAGTGGAAGGGGTTAAAAATAATAAAAGTTAACTTACCTTAGCCACTTGATCGCGTAGTTGCGATCTGTCCTCTCTTTCCCTGCATCAGCTAAGAACTAAAGGACCTGAGATGACGTCACATTACATGGTCCAATCACATGGTCCATCTTACCATGGTGATGGACCATGTGATGTGACGTCATTGGTATAAGATAAATTGGAGCTCCACAATTATCATTATTATTAGAGATGAGCGAATCAAAGCTAACAAAGTGGAATTTGTTACGAATTTCAGGAAAAATTCGATTTGCTGTAAAGAATCGCAATTTTACCTAAAATAGCGGCTAAAATAGCAGCTACACGTGTGAGGACATGGGGCAAGGAACTCTGGGAAGGCGGGATGACCCATAATGCCATGCATGCAGCCAATCAGCAGCCAGCCCTCGCTGCTCAGGATCCCTGACTCCACCCTACTGGAAGGTGCGGGTTGAGTCTGAAGTGCAAAGAAACCCCCCCCCCTCCCCGGGGTGGACGACATGAGGCCAAAAGCCTACCAGGGTCAACACCACGACCTTCCTTCAGAGAGGTTACCTGCTGGAGGTGTCATAGTCTGGGACATATGGCAGCCCAATGTCCTACCAGCCATGAACAAATGGACTGTTCTGTGGGGAGACGAACCTCCATGTTTGCCTGTAGTGCAATTCCAAATGTTGAGGAGGGACTTCCTTATTGTGCAATTAATGTTAATGGCAAACCCACAACGGGACTTCTGGATTCAGGGAGCCTGGTTACGCTTATAACGGCCCGTATTCCTCAAAGGTTAGTTCCTGGGAAGACCTTAGGTGTCACCTGCATTCATGGTGATACCAAGGTCTACCCAATAGCCCAGGTCACCTAAAAACAGAAGATGGTACGGTGTACCACCAGACATGGGTCGTGCAAGGACTGATGTTTGAGATGATTATTGTCCGAGACTGTCCTGTGTTCTGGGATTTGTGGGCCAAAGCAGTACCTCAAAAACGCCCGGAAGGCGCAGACAGACCTGTGCCCCTTGACACTGAGGTGATCCCTGACTTTCCATTCTCAGCCATGGTAGGCGAGGAGGAGCAGGAGTCTGTCCCTGAGGAAACCGTCCCAGACTTAGAGGTGTCTCGGGGAAACATTGGGACCGCTCAGTTTCGAGATGAGACCCCAAAAAGGGGCCTTAAACAATGTGGGGGTAGTCAATGGGGCACCTCAAGAGCCAGGGGCAGACAAAAGGTACCCTCACTTTGCCATGAATGAAAATTTGCTATACCGGGTGACTAAAATCCCAGAAGAATTAGTGCAACAGCTCGTGGTTCCCAAGCCATAATGATGCATGATAATGGACCTGGCACATAACCATCTCTTAGGGGGACACTTAGGGGCTGATAAGACCCTTGAAAGGGTTTTACAAAGGTTTTATTGGCGACTTGGCCAGGATGTTACAGGAAAATTGAGGATTATTGCCAATCTTTCCCTACATGCCAAGTATCCTCTCCAGTCACAAACTTCCGCAGCCCTCTAATACCACTGCCTATTATCGAGATCCCCTTCGAGAGAATTGTGATGGATTTAGTCGGGCCTTTGGTGAAGTCCGCTAGGGGGCATCAATATATATTAGTGGTAATGAATTACGCCACCTGGTACCCTGAGGCGGTGCTTTTGAGAAAGGCCACCTCTAAAGTCATAGCCGCAGAGTTGTTCCAGATTTTTTCCAGAACAAGGCTGTCCAAGGAGATCCTGACTGACCAGGGGACCCCGTTCATGTCCAAAGGCATGCAGGATCTCTGTAAAGTATTGCAAGTTACCCAGTTGCGTACCTCGGTGTACTACCCACAGACAGATGGCCTAGTGGAATGTTTCAATAAAACTTTGAAGGCCATGTTGAAAAAAGTAGTTGGAAAAGATGGCCGAGATTGGGATTACCTGTTACCTTACCTACTGTTCTGAATCAGAGAGGTACCCCAAGTGTCAACAGGTTTCTCGCCTTTTGAGTTATTGTATGATAGGCATCCTGGAGGCCTGTTAGATATCGCTAGGGAGACCTGGGAGAGTGAGGTCACGCAGTACAAAAGTGTCATTGAACATGTCACTACTTGCAGGAGCGAATAGCTCAGGTAACACCCATTTTGAAAGAGCATATGCTCCAGGCACAAGAGGCACAAGCAAATATATATAACAGGACGGCCTGTCTTAGACAGTTCAGTCCAGGGGACCGGGTTCTAGTCCTAGCCCCCACAGTAGAGAGCAAGTTCCTGGCTAAGTGGCAAGGGCCCTATGAGATAACTGAGAGGTTGGGCGAAGTTAACTATCAGGTACATCAGCCAGGTAGGAGAAAGCCCTATCAGATTTACCACATTAACTTGCTTAAACCATGGAAGGATAGGGACCCTCCTGAATGCCCATGTCTAATGACCCAACCAGATGCTGCCATAGACAATCTGGAAATTGCTGAAGCCCTGTCCCCTTCCCAAAAATACCAATGCAAGCTCCTCTTGCAGCAAAATAGGGACTTATTTAAAGAAACCCCCGAGTTAACCAAGGTCGTGGAACATGACATTGTAAAGGAACCTCATGCGCGAGTAAATTTAAAACCGTACAGGATACCCGAGGCCCAAAGGGAGATAGTTTCTAAGAAAGTCCAGAGAATGTTAAAACTGAGGGTGATTGAGGAATCAAAAAGTGGGTGGTCCAGTCCCATCGTGCTAGTCCCAAAGCCCAATGGATAATGGTGGTTTTGTAATGACTACCGCAAATTGAATGAGGTATCCAAAGTAGATGCATATCCCATTCCCCGGGTGGACGAGCTCATTGAGAGACTAGGGCCAGCTCGCTACATAACGACCCTGGATCTTACAAAGGGATATTGGCAAATTCCGTTGTCAAGAAGAAGTACGTTAGGATGCCATTTGGGTTACAAGTGGCCCCTGCTACCTTCCAGAGAGCTATGGACCAGATCTTACGCCCACACAGGGAATATACTGCCGCTTACTTGGATCATATAGTGATCTTCAGTCAAAATTGGGAGAGTCACCTCAGTAAATGAGCTACAAAAGGCTGGCTTATCTATAAATCCAAGTAAGGTCTCATGCACAAGAATGTATTTTGGGTTTGCATCACTTCAATGGGGGCGCAAAAGATCTGTGTGCTGTCCACGTCCTTTGCTCCGTTCCGTGGCCCCGTAAAAAAAATATAGCATGTCCTATTCTTGTCTGTCTTGCGGACAAGAATAGGCATTACTACAATGGGCCGCATTCGGTTCCGCAAATTGCGGAATGGAACGCGGGACAGCTTCCGTGTTTTGTGGATCCTCGGATTGCGGACCGAAAAACACCTACGGTCGTGCGCATGGGGCCTAAGTGTGCTATGGGGTTAGAGGAGGCTAGGTACTTGGGATACATCGTAGGAAGAGGAATAATAACACCCCAGATATCTAAAGTGAAAGCTATCCAAGAATCGCCCCACCTACTTACCAAGAAACAAGTCAAAGCATTCCTCGGTATTGTGGGATACTACAGGAGATTTGTCCCTGAGTTTTCAGAGATAGCAGTACCCCTCACCGACCTTACAAAGGGGAAAAAGTCTGCTGTGATCAAGTGGTCCCCAGAGGCTGAAGAGGCCTTCCAAAAACGTAAGTCCGCCCTCTGTAGACAGCCCATCTTGGTAGCCCCTGACTTCTCCCAGGAATTTATTGTTTAAACCGATGCATCAGAGGTAGGCCTAGGGGCAGTAATGTCTGAAGTCATAAATGGGGAGGAACATTCCGTGTATTACCTCAGCAGAAAACTGTCCCCGGCAGAGCGGAACTACTCGATAATTGAAAGGGAATGCTTGGCCATTAAGTGGGCCGTTGATTATCTCCGATACTACCTCCTGGGACGGAGATTCAGACTGGTCTCGGATCATGCCCCTCTAAAATGGTTAAGAGAGAAAAAGGGTAAGAATGCCTATGTCACCCGCTAGTTTTTAGCCCTACAGGACTTTAGGTTTTCTGTTGAGCATAGACCAGGCAGGCTACAAGGGAATGCAGATGCCCTGTCCAGAGTACACTGCTCGTTTGCTGGAGTTGCCCAGACCCCCGGCCTTGGGCAGAGGAGGGGGATATGTAGGAAGGCACAAGGGACCATCATAGATGGGAGATATGTGTCACCGAGGTTCCTGGCCTCGGTGAAGTAGGAGCCAATAGTATATGTGTCAGCAGCAGTAGCTGACTGACAATTTGGTTAGTTAGCATAGCTGAGAAAGCTAATGCGGGACGGTTCTTACTGGGAGTAGTCATGGTGCTGGGTAAAAGCTGGAGGGTCTCTGCCGAGAGACAGAGGACCAAAGCAAGGTCCCCATCCACTCTGTGAGGATTACGGTACTGTGCCCTAATCAGAACTATGCAATTTATTCAGATTCTACTGTAGATTGTATTGTTTTTTTAAGTATTAGCTGAAGCAAGCTGATCACTGCTGTCTGTTCAATTGTTGTGTGCCAACAATAAAAGACATTTATTACTTTGATTTCCACTACTAAAAGACTGATGTGTCTTTATCCGGAAGCTACCATTTGGAAATCCCTACAACGCACTTCACTGTTGCAGTTATTTGTGGTGAAAGCGTTTAGTGGCCTATTTCAGTACAAAAAGAAAAATATATTAATTGCTTTTAGGGGTGTTTTAATTTGCTTTTAATTTATTTAGTTCAGCTAAAAGTATGTCAGACAGAGAAGAGCCAGCCCATGCACAGAGGAGTTGCAGAGGCCTAAATGTTTCTGGCGAAGGCAGAGGTCGCAGCAGAGTAAGGGGGCGTGGCAGCAGGAGTCACAGCGAGAGGCCTGAGCTCCCGGTGTCATCTAGCGGTCATGTCTTGACAAGAAACCCAACGGTTCTTGATTGGTTAACCACTACATTCCAAGTGACATCGGACACCCCCAGCCAACAGTCGGTGGGTTTGTCAGACACAACCCTTAGTTGACATGGCCCGGGAGCAGGCCCTGTGCCCTCATTTGTCCTCAATCTGCCTCTGTCCTTTGCTGTTCCTTCAGCCACAGAAGTATTGTATGCTGTGGGCTCAGCTCCACTATACAGCAAGGACAAGCTACTAGAGGACAGTCAGCAGCTACTGCCCAGCCAAGATCTAGAGGAGACATCCGCCGCTTCCTCTGCTAGGCGGGCAAGTAGTTATGAGGAGAGTGGTGTGGGCGGTGGTTTGCGAGCAGTCAGGCATATGACCCACAGACCGTTGAGGAGAACATCGGAGATGTGCAGACACTACTTGATGATGATGAAGCCGATCACACTTGGGAGCCGGATGCAGAAGGGGCTTCATCATCATCAGGAGAAGAGGGTTGCAGCTTGCCTGTGAGGCAGCAGCTAAGCCAGAAAGGTGGTAGCATGGCTGGGAGTCAGCAGGGTGGCAGCAGTGGGAAGTCGGGAGCCAAACGTGCCCAGGGTAGACCACCTGATTCACAGCAGACTACCTGACCGGTAAGTAGTGGTGCAGGGGTTCAGGGAGGCAGCGGCAGTAGCAGTTAGTCAGTGCGGACTGTTGGGGGGAAAAAATCAGCTATCGGCAGTGTGGGAGTTTTTTGTTAAGCCGCCGGAGGAGGTGAACGTGGCCATATATAGAATCTGTGGGCAGAAGGTGAAGCGGGGCCAGGGTGCCAATGTTGGCACTACGGCCCTGAGTCAACATATGCAGCGTCGCCATACAGTGGCCTGGGAGAACCGTGGCTTCGATGTGGTGGTCCAGCCTGCATCACCCAGTGGCACGCAACCCGATTTCAAGCAGTCAAGGCTCCACCACCACAGCCATGGGGAGCTGTCTGTCATTCCCATCTGCTACTGGTCCAGATGCTCCTGCTCCTCCTCGTCCTCCTCCTCGTCAGTCCTTCCAGCAGCAATCGATCACCGAAGCGATTGCCAAGAGACAGCAGTATGCGTGCAATCATCCAATGGTGCAGAAGCTGAATGTGCTCCTGTCCAAGTTGATGGTGCTGCAGTGCACCTTTCAGAGAACCATGGCCGGCGCCACCTGTAAGGCGACCTAGGCAATTGCCTAGGGCGCAATTTAGCAGGGGGCGCCGGAACCCTGCGATTGAAAAAAAAAAAAAAACTTATGTGGTAATGGGGCGGCCGGCGCGCCGCCCCGCTATCATGTTGCACTGCCTGAGGGGGGGCGGACCGTACCGGGTGACACCAGTCCCTGGGGTGACACCCGGTGCGGTCTCCCCGCCCCCAGGCACCAGAGCAGAGTCGCGGCAGCGGAGCGTGCAGGAGGAGGGTGGGCCGGAGGCGTGTCCTGTCCTCCCCTGTTCATCTGATAGGCTGCCGGCCTAGTGCTGGCAGGCAGCCTATCAGAGGCCGGTTCAGGCCTCTGATCATCGCGCCACCTGAGCCGTACAGCGCGGGACACAGGCCGGAAGAGGCCTGCATCGCATCGCTGCCATGGAGGTAAGTATGTGTTTTTTTTTTTTTTTTTTTGTGTTTTTTTTTTTACTCAAATCAGGGTGGAGCACATATGTGGGGGGGCTACTGGCACATAAGGGGGTCACTGGCGCATAAGGGGGCTACTGGAGCATAAGGGGACTACTGGCACATAAGGGGGCTTGCTGGCACATAAGGGGGCTTGCTGGCACATAAGGGGGCTACTGGCACATAAGGGGGCTACTGGTACATGGGGGCTACTGGTATATAAGGGGCTTGCTGGCACATAAGGGGCTACTGGCACATAAGGGGCTACTGGCACATAAGGGGCTTGCTGGCACATACGGGGGCTACTGGCACATAAGGGGGCTACTGGCACATAAAGGGGCTTGCTGGCACATAAGGGGGCTACTGGCACATAAAGGGGCTTGATGGCACATAAGGGGGACTACTGGCACATAAGGGGGACTACTGGCACATAAGGGGCACTACTGGCACATAAGGGGCACTACTGGCACATAAGGGGGCTACTGGCACATAAGGGGGCTACTGGCACATAAGGGGGCTACTGGCACATAAAGGGGCTTGCTGGCACATAAAGGGGCTACTGGCACATAAGGGGGGACTACTGGCACATAAGGGGCACTACTGGCACATAAGGGGAGCTACTGGCACATAAGGGGAGCTACTGGCACATAAGGGGGCTACTGGCACATAAGGGGGCTTGCTGGCACATATAGGGGCACTACTGGCACATAAGGCGGGCTATTATTATTGTTATAAGGCCGCCTCTGTATATTATTATTATAATGGCCTCCTCTGTACTATTCTTATCTTAATAGCCCCCACTGTATTAGTATTATTATTATTTATACAGAGGGGCCATTATTATAATAATAGCACAGAGAGGGCCTTTATATTAATAATAATACCGAGCTGTGTTGCCATGTTGGAGGGGAGAATTGGGATATACCCTATATACTGTGTATTATATTATGGGGGCACTAGGAAGAAGGCGGAGAGGAGCACTATGGGGGCATTTACTAGGGGCACTATATAGGGGTATTTTATACTGGTACATTATGGGGACATTAGCTGAGCTGGGGTATTACAAGGGGTATTTTTTGCACTGTATATTAAAAGGAGAATTATTACTACGGGGGGTATTATGGTGGGCTTTATTACTCCCGCATGTTATGACTCCCAGTAGCAGCACCAGCCTCTCCCTGCTCTGCTATCCCTCTGATCCTTCTCCAAATCCTTATTCTGATATCTTTCTCTTTAGGATAAAACACATCATCAGCTCCGCCGATCCCCACAGTATACCTCTACACCGATCCCCCGGCTAAAGTGTGAAGTGGTGTCCGAGATCCCCAAGGGCCAAGCAACTGTAAGTTTTCATGTGAAATATGTTTGTTATACACATATAGCATACACTGCGCACAGCGTCATTGATTACTATGACGCCGTGCGCTTCGTGTCGCCGCTACAGTACCGTAAGGGCAGATCATCTGATGGGGGGGGGGGCGTCAATTTTTATCTTGCCTAGGGCGGCAAAAATTCTTGTACCGGCCCTGCAGAGAACTGATGGCTTGTGCCGAGCTGAGGTGGAGAGTCCCAAGCTGTCATTTCTTTGCTAAAAAGGCAGTACCAACCCTGCACAAATATGTAGAACAGAAGGTGGGCCAGTCCTTGAGCCTTTTGGTGTCTGCCAAAGTGCACGGCAGCGCCGACGTGTGGAGCTGTAACTACGGTCAGGGACAACACATGTCCTTTACGGCCCACTGGGTGAATGTGGTTCCTGCACAGCCACACCAACAACTTGGCCAGGTGACGCAGTTTCCATTGGAGCACAGGCAATGTGTAGTGATTGAAATGGGTGGTTTTTCGACTCAGCTGATAGGGAGGAGGAGCAGCCAGAGGTGCTACCGGACAATGAGGAAGTTGAGACAGAGGAGACAGACACACTGTGGCAGTAAGCAGTGGAGATGAAGGCAGGTAGTCCCTCCAAGTCACTTGCACAAATGGGCCAATGCATGCTCACTTGCTTGCGTAGTGACAGCCGAATTGTCACCATTCAGCAGAGGGATGACTTCTGGCTCTCCACCTTGTTGGACCCTCGCTACCGGTCCAAAATGGGGGGCCTTTTTTTACACCCACTGAGAGGGAGGAAAAACGTAATTACTACAGAGACATCCTATGTAGTCAGTTGGTCGCTGCCTATCTGCTTCATCGTCCATTTTCTCGCAGGTCTGACCGGGGAAAGAGGGGGGGGGGGCTCTGCGCTCACGTTCCACTGCCGAGGCTGGAGTGGCAGGAGTAGTACCAACTCCATCAGCAGCAGCCTGAGTCTAGATTCACTGATGAGCAGCTTTCTTCTCCACACTATGTCACCTTGCCACTCTGTGGTCCCCTCCTGATGCTGCTGCTGCCGCCACCTCCTGACTCTGTCATTGTGCCACTTGCTGGCCTTCTCCTGATGCTGCTACTGCTGCTGCCGCCACCTCCAGACTCTGTGATTGTGCCACTCGGTGGCCTCCTAATAATGCTGCCAACTCCAGACTCTGTCATTATGCCACTCGGTGGCATTTACGTGACTGCCCAAATAAGTGAAGTGTGCAGTGATTCTAAGACCGACGCATGTCATCTGCATGTCATACTGACTCACAGTATTATTTCACTACCGCAGCACACTCACTATGCGTGTTACTGCAAGGTACAGTGTTCTACACGCCTATAAATTCTCTGCAGTCCGGAAATAGACGTTTTTTAAACAGATTTGCCACAAATAATTTGGAACAAAGCAAATTTTTCCAGAAGATTCGGTGAAGCGGCTGAATCAAATTTTAAAAAAATTCACTCATCTCTAATTATTATATTTCAACAACAACTTATTTAGTATATGAATATTAATTATCAGTGAACTATTTTCATGGTACTATTTATATCAATTAGATTCTATTTTATTTGATAGGTATTTGTTATATATTGTTTTTAAGTATATTGACATGTTGATTAGTCTAGCAAAATAATAATCCCTTAAAACATACCGTTTAATATTTCTATATAAAAAAGACAAACATATGTCTCCGCTTATAAATTAACTTGTCGACACGTCAACGGGTGATGTTATAATCACAGGTTTGTGGTCGAGGTATAAAGGACACACCAGTCTATCCCTAGTGCCTCCCCTAATCTAACCTAAACCCAGAGACCTCCCCTGGTGGTGGGGATCCTCTGTCCTCGTGCCTTCTCTAATTGTCCCTGGTATTTACCCTTATAGGACAGTCGATAGGTACATGGTGGGTACAGATGTCAATGAAATCCCCCCAAGGGGCAGACCAAACTCTCACAAAATCAATCACTGAACAGGGAGCTCATGCAGCTCAATCCTACAGAGCCCCTGTACACATTATCACCTTTTTGGGCACTGATATTACTGGCCTCAGAGGTGTTTCAGCCTTGACGCGTTTCCCCCCACTGATAAACAGGGTTCATCAGGAGGGCAAAAAAAAAAAAGATTTCTGCACAGACACCTATATCATGTGTGCCGTACAGATAATTGTAAGATGTATAAATATATAGCAGTTGGTCCAACACTCTTAGTTGGGAGCGTCAGCACTAAATGAAACAGTGAGTGCCAATAATAAGGCACATCCCACTTAGCATATTGTTCGCAGGAGGCACCACGTCCTCTTAATATGGAGCTCTCACAGGGGTGCAGTACCTAGAAATAAAGACAAGAGGGGATGCAAGTACGTCAGACACAAATCCTGATAACACCAAGGGGGTGTATGATAATAGTAACTCCACCACTCACATTTATATAGTGAATCTGATATGTCTAAGTATTGATGCTGTCACAGACCGTACTTCAACCCCTAGTCACATACTGCTAACCGAAATGTCATAGTTATTGGCACGGCAAATACCTCCAGACATTCAAAGACAAGGCTACTGCCTCCTCATAATACTCACGCTCCCGGGACGTTCACCGTGCTTCCCTCTCCTGCGTTCAATAATACCAAACATACCTCCTCTTTAAATCCTCCCACTGCTGCCTAGGTCACTTCCTGTCCCAGATATATGAGTTGATTGACACCTAGGTATATCCTATCAGACACCTCAAATCATACCTGACACCACCTCTTTGACGTCTATGCAGCTCCGTGATATATCCGCGCCTCAGGAAGCCACCCAGTCCACCCGACGTCATCACTAAGAGGCGCGGAAGTTGAACTCCACCCCTATCGTGCGTCACTTCCCTTCCATGGGACGCATACGGGGCGGGTGCTCGCGGCGCTTCCTCTAGTTGAACCGCATAGGTGTAAGTTACTTCCGGCGCTTTGGCTTGTATCCAGTTGAACCGCACAGATGTAAGTCACTTCCGGAGCTTTGGCTTATATCCACCCCAGCTCCTTCATACACCACTGACGTAATGATATGTGTGACCATGGCTACGACCTGACAACAAAATAACCACTGGCGCGTATCTTTGTTCAGTGGTATTAGTAAAGATATCCATATTAATATATGCCATAAAGTTCGCGCTTAGATCCACATTGGGGCGCTTTGTCGCGCTTAGATCTGCATTAAAGCGCTTCATTAGTCAAAGTGCTGACAGTATTGGGAATGTTTATAGTCCAAGAGGTCCATCAGTCATATAACCCGGAGTCCTGGGATATCTACAGTATTATCAGGAAAAGAGGATGGGGACAGAGGGATAGGGTATTGCAGAGTAACCGTTAATGGGATGGCCCACAGTGTTAAAAAAAGGGGGCTCAACAGTCAACCTGCAATAAATCAGATATGACAAAAAACACACACCCATAATCTAGGGCATGAAACTTGTTCCTCTTTCGGATGTTTCCCACATCCAGCCCAGCCATGTCCTAAACAGTAACGTCAAATCTAGAGGTAATTATTAAGATAGAGATATACAATTGGTGTGGTTATGATTCATAATCCTTATAGAAAACAAATAAATGTGATCCTCTCATTCAGACCAAGGGGGGGCCTGTGATTTGAAACGATGGATCCATTTATACTCCTTCTGGAGTATTTTTTGATCCCAGTTCCCTCCTCTCGTGGGGGGTGGTACAATCTCCAGAATAGTGAACTTCAGGGCCCTCGGGTCACCACCATGTTTGTCTTTTACATGAAGTGCAACAGGGGTTTCTTTTTTCTTGATGGTATTGGTAATGTGTTCTAAGAACACGTTAACGTGACATGTTGGTATCAGATGGATATATTTTGGAATCATGCCATTGTAAATTTTATGAATTTTGATCACATCGCCAAAGTATCAATTATGTTCCTGTAATTAATGATACGTCATCAAATTGATACCATCATTTCTGTAAGTTTTTAATTTATATGTTTATTTATATTAATTGAATCTCTTAATTGTTTTAGTTGTCCCTCAATATTAATTGGTTTCAGGACGACCATTGTATGTTGAAACCATTGTAAGTTGAGTAATCATTTCCAAAGCCCCAAAATGTCACCCAAGATAAGAGAAAATGAGAATTTAAGAATAAGTAGATAACTAAGGCAGATAAAACTAGTCCTTACATATAACACTGGATTAGTTACTAGTTAGCAGCTTATCCTGAGCTATCTTACCAGAGAAGTAGCCTTGATTGGTTGGATCTAAGTTTGAGATATTGTATGTTGAGTCTAGTTTCAACTTACGATGGGTCAGAAAAGACCATTGTATGTTGAAAATATTGTATCCTGAGGCCATTGTATCTTGAGGGATTACTGTACTGTAATAAATTATTTATATGCTATTTCCGTGCAACATCAGATAATTTAGGTTTCGGATTGACTTGGTTACCTATAGCAACCACTGGGCTTGAGGTCTGCTGCAGCTGAAGGCCCGACGGCCTCAATTCTGTCACTTCAAGAGACAGACCTTGCAACTGCTTTGCCAAAGCAGCAATAGGATCCATAGTGGATCTAAAAACATATATATGTATATATTTTTTCTTCAAAATAAGGGCCAGATATAATATTACGTCTGATATAGCAGGTAACAGACATGCAGCGCAGGGAACAGACATGCAGCGCAGTAGGGAAGGAGGGTACACTTTCACTAGGGAGAGGGAGAAGTGGCGACCCCTAACTCACCTATCACTGGCACCTGGCTGCCCTCACGTCCCTAGACGGGCTGCTCACCCGTACGCCGATCATGTGCCTCGTCCCTGGCTTACCCTGAAAAAGCCCAAGTAGTGAGTAGGGCGATGGGAGCACTAGTCCTCACCACTGACACCTAGGGTAACAACAGGGAAAGGACAAACAACACCACATACAATCCCTAAAGGGAGACAACAAACAGGAGAGAACCGGAGATCCGACAGCACCAGTTCCAACAGCTCCACAGCAACTCCAACCCCACCAGAGGTAAAAGGAACCAAAGCAGAAAAACCTGGACCGGAATCCATTCCTACAACTAGGTAATGCAGTGATCTCTTGTAACCGAGCGAGTAGCCACCCACTGCGACCTTCTGACCCCAGGAACAACAGGGTCAGCGATAGGTCGTGACACCCTCGTGACAGATATGCTATAAGAAAAGACATACATTTTAAGGAGATCAGTACGTCCCAGAGTAACCTACAAATCCTGTTCATGTTGTGGAAAAAGGGTGCCCTATCACCATTGCAACTACTTAGCAGCAACTTATAGAGCGAAGAGATACAGTGGTATACTGCCGAGGAGTGGTATACTGCCAAGGGCCAATACTCTAACTTATCGAACTCGGTCAGGCTACTTGGAAAAGATGACCCAGGAAAGGTACTGTTACTAAACGATCCTGATTGCTGGTGTTCTAGCCATGATATAACCTTCGATTTATGCATTGCCCTGAAGCATATCAAATGTTTCCAGCCATAAGCTGACCTCATGGTACAACATAAAGACATATTTCCCAATCTGGGTCTGCTAGTACCCCAAATGTATGCAGAGAAATATAAAGTAAAATATTTTCAACACACTCATGCGGCCAAACCAAGAAACCCCTTTCAAAGTATATCTCTGCAGGTAAGCTAGCAGCTTCCTTTGCAGAGAGTTATAGTTCAGGGCAAACAACTGGTGGAGCTGGGAAGCAATTTGAACCCGTAAATTAATAAGACTATGGGGCTGCCATTTAAAAGAAAAATTAATAAGGACTAATTGTAACTAATAGGCTGTGCAAAGATGCACAAGATGAGGGAGCAAGGGTGTAGCTAGAGGGGGTCAGAGGTAGCACATACATCCAGGTAATGGTGTCGGAAGAGGCTCAATCTGAAACACCAGTATTACAGTATAAATTGAATATAGTAGATAGGGATCTCTTTTACCGATGTTGTATGGGGCACTGGAGCTTCATGGTACATCTGTGACAAACCATCAGAAGACCAATAAGTTGAATCCTTTCCCCAGCCACCCATGAACGGGTACCTTCTTTATTTTTTGCTATTTTTTTTTAATCCTGAAGTTGACCTAGCATGAAAAAAACTGCACATCTGGAAGATAATGGAAGCATGAAAGAACATTAATTTATAAAACTCCTATGGAAAATGAAAGCTGAATTCTGACTAGTTGCTAGGAGCACTTGTTTCTCTTTTACTTTGCAATGTTTATGATTTACTTACTACAACATGAAAAATGTACTTACTACAACATGAAAAATGTACTTACTACAACATGGTCATCTTTAAAGCAGAGTACTGCTTAGGGTTTTTACTCATAATAATTTTAGATCTCACATCTGTGAGAACATATCATGGTGTTTTTTTAGCTCCCATTACGATTTGCCGCCCCTCCCCCACCAATAAAGATAATGGTAGACCATCTTTCAGAATGGAAGGAACTTCTGATGAAATATATGATGTAATCCTCAGAATATCACAATGCCTGACTTTAAAAATGTACACAACCCAGACGCCGCCGAGACAATTTCATGTAAAGGAATATTCCCATCTTAGGCATTTATGGGTATCCAAGAGGTGGGATCCACAATCAGATCTATTGGACATGTATAGTTTATCCTGTGGATCAATATGAAACAAGAAGAATGATGATCGCAGATTCAGTAGGCATATTGCATATCTTATAATGAAATTTGGCTTAGCTTGAAAGGGAATGTTCGTACCTATTCTTCGGACGGTCACCAATATCAGATTTGTGGAGGTCCGACTCCCAGCCCCCTACAATCAGCTGTTTGCAGGAGCTGCTGTCGCAAAGCTAGGCACCGAAACACCACAGCACCATACACTGTGTAGAGGCTGTGCCTGGTTACAACAGCTGTGCTCCCAGGCTCTCAAGAGAATAAGAGTCTTCATATAAAATGATTAGTTTGTTTATAAGACAATGGGGGTAATTTATCAAGACCAGTATTTTCTATGGTAGTCTTGATATCCTCTGTGCCGGCGGGAGGATGAGCTTCATTTATGACAAGGTGCACGCTTTCTGTCCGTGGACCTGTAGTGAAATCTACACCAGCTCTCCCCACGAGAAGATTTCATTCATCACTTACTCCAGAAAAATGGTGTAGGATGATGATAAATCTGTCAGGGCCGATGGCACTCGCCAGGTCCTCTTTTTTTAGAAAGTGGTGAGGGTGGTGTAGAATCACAGTGGCATTTAAAAAGTTGCAATTCAGCTGTTTGCGACTTTTTATGTCAGTTTCTGGCATTGGGGGCATAGCAAATAACCCACTATGGCTTCGCTCATTAATTAATCTTGCATTGGAAATGTTCCAATTATTTTAAAATTAGAAACAGGAGTAAAAAAGGAATCCTGGGAATAATTAGATAACCAAAAATTCCTAATAGAGTGGCACCTCACCTTCCAAACCAGGTCAGCTCATCTCATCTGATATGCAGATGTTTTTTCTTGCTGTCTGTTAACCCTGGGATCCATTAAAGGGGTTGCCCACTTTCTGGTTACTGTTGATTAATGTCTATGTAAAATGTCTATATTGCACTTACTAATATAGCCTTTGTTGATTTTCTGTTTTGTTTTCTATATTTCATATATAATGCAACCTTGTTAGGTAGATCTTCTGTGTTGTCCACATAGAGGTTTTCTCCATAAAATATCTGCTGATGAAGGGTCCTGTGACTAGACACACCACTCATTCTCCCCCATTCCAACACACTGTACCTGCACTAAACTCCCAGCAGTGCAAGTGCAGTGTATTTGAATGGAGAAGGCTGAGTGATTTGCCTGATCACATGGCCGTCCATCAGCAGGTATTTTATGGACAGGACCTTCGTGTGGACAGCACAAAAGCCTTAGCCAACAAGGAGACGTATCTTATGAAATACAGAAAATGGTGCACAATTACAACAAAGACTATATTAGCAAGTGCCATAAAGTCATCTTACAAACATTGTACATTGATCAACAGAGACCAGAAGTGGGAAACCCCTTTAAGATTATTGGTTTTATACTGGTTATACCATTATGTAATCTGTGATATGGGCAACATTTTTTTGTATTTACCATTCTAGAAGATTGCAAAATAATAGGGCTGTTCTGCAAAAAAGGAATAAAAAGGGGAGGTGTAGATAAATGTATAAAGTGCGTATTAAAATAAAGATAAGAAAAAGTGCTTCTTACAGGATAAGGTGATATTCACAAAGACAATTTGTAGTATGGTAGAACTAAGGTCTTGTCAGAACCTGTTTTGAACAGCTTCCTAAGTCAGACTTAAGGCTGACAACTGGGGTTGGCAGAAGGTAAGGGACTGCAGGCATTTTAATCCCTCTACAGGGAGTCCCCAAGTTGCGTTTGAAGAGTAATCGGTGGCTGGCAGAGCAAATGGGTAGGGAGCAAATACTTAACCAAGCCATGGGTCAGTACTAGAGTGCAGCAGGAACAATGACATAGTCAAATCAAACTTTGAAATTGTAGTGAGACCAGAATAGCGGCTCAATTCAGAATAGTACTACAAATAAAATGTCAGGCAAATAAAAGGTCAGGCAATCCGAGGTTAAATAATCAAAAGAAGCAAGAGAAGGGTAATCCAATAACAATACAATAACTGGCACAGCGACAGGCACTGAGCGAACCGATATAGAGAGCAGGGTACTCTGATTTGACATCCTGTACACCTGCTGATTGGTCAGCTGACTAGGCCTACTCATTAGCCAGTCAGCAGACTCGGCTTTTGTCCAAAAGGTTGCTCCCACTGATTGTCCAGATGGCGGTGTATAATATGCACAAGCTCTCTGGCAACACCACCAGCTCCACCGGGAGGTGAGAACAGACACCGCTGAAACATGCCTGACAAAGTAGATTTAAAAAGTTACTTCAAAACTGAAGCTTTTTTCTAATTTTATAATGTGATACCGCATTTAAGGTTCATTGACCAACTTCCGATAAATCGAAAATTTACAGTAAGAAGGACACAACCGCTTACATACAAGTTATTAACAAGTTACACATCCCACCTTGGGCATCAATACAACCTTAAACCAATAAAGATGTTTAGGAAGAATTAACACCAAAGTAATAATATCTAAAAACAGAATTGAAAAATGGTCTTCTAGGGGGCTGGTCTTGAAATGATGGCCATGAAGGGTCTGGATAAAGGGGTTTCACTGCAATACTTATTCACTGAACACTAGATGAGCAACTGCAGATACGTCCGGATCCTTACCCATCATCCCCTTTTCTAAACATTTCCAGGGAGCCTAGAGACAGGAAAACTACAGGCTGCTGAAAGGTGAGGAAGACATCACTTTTCCATAGAACAACTGGGCATAGCTATAGGGAGACCTGACAGGCCATCTCCTATGTGGGCTCAGTGTGGGTGACATTGGGTACATTTGATTTTTATTTTATCAGAGTGGAATTACAGTTACAGATATGACACAGGTAGGTTGCTACAACATTTCTCATGCATTAAATTCTTCCTGTTTGTTAAAAAGGAGTTAGCAGACTAACATATTATCCTAGAAAACAACAGAAGCTGCCGCAGTGCTGTTAACGTAATGCTCAGCATTAGGAGCAGGTGTGTAAGGCTCGTACATATTAATCTTGTGTTCCTAAGTGCCAAAGTTAGACTCTACTGTCCTTAGAGAAATATCATTCAGTAGGAAGGAGGACTCATGCCAGACTATAACCCTGACTGATCACAATGTAAATCTTGATCTTTCAGTCCATTCATTGCCGCATTTAATTTTCACACACTGCCAGTTCTTCCATTTCCTTATTGAAATCAACTGACACAAAGCTGCAGAAAGCTTCATAGTGGACAAGAGCCAGAATTTTCTCCTAGAGCTGCAAAGGTTGTCCCTTCATAAAACAATATCTGAAGGGCTTCAGATTATTGGGTTTATCAAACAGCTCATGCTTTTGTAGCAAGAGTTACTATTCATGTCAATGTAAAATTGTCCCAAAGATATCAGAGAAATTATGGGTAGAATGTATCATGAAGGGAATATCTGAAGACAGGCTTGCTTGAGTCTGTGTTTGAGTACTTTATGCCACATGTATTAAATGTCACATGTTGTTTGTTAAATTTGTCTTGACTCTTGCCCTTAAACCTACTACTTTTGTCTAGAAAAACTACTCCAGTTGACCTACTCTACCTTCCAAATAGAGTAAGATGGTGACTTCTTTGCTACTTTTTTAAAAAGTCTAATTTATAAATCTCGAGTGAAACTTATTAACGTAGCCAACCACGCCCACTTTCCCATCCATATTTTAAAACTGGAGTTAGTGGTGTAAAAATGCAAAAAGTCACAATATTAGCTCCAAAAGCCTAATTTATGTGACTTTATAAAGCCAGAATTCTGGAGTGAAAACATGATGAATTAGGGCTTATGACTTTCTGTGAAAACTCAGCTTCAGGGATGGTACTGTTTTCAACTGAGAAGACACAGAAGATTTATTTTTAGGCAAAGCTCCATGTGAAAATGAATGATACAAACTAAACCAGAAGCAGACAGCACTGTTTCAGGGTACTTCAATTAATGTGACTGTGAATATTACATCTCCAGTCCAAAACTGTGAGGGTGTTTCTGAAGCTGTTTCTTATGTTCTGTAGAGTAGTTTCAGTTGCATCAGCCTCCTTGCTAACATACACACAAGATGGCAATGATTATGTGAGGGAAGGGGAACACACAACAAGCAGGAGGCCCTGTGGAGGAGGGAGCCCTGCCACCTGACAGAACCCCTGTCACCCTCTGCCTCCTTAAAAGAACCATTGACATCTTGTGTTCCCTTCTTCCACCTGACATATCCCATCCATCTTCTGTACCTCATGCTGCCTGACAGATCCCTTTCCAACTTCTGTCTCCCCATGGTCCCTGACAAATCCCTGTACCTTCCGTCTCCCCATGGTGCCTGACAGATACCCTGCCACCTTGTGTCTCCCAGTGCCCCCTCCCCCACGTAGCCCCTATTAATAATACAGAGCCCTTGCCAGGTTGTGTCTCACATACCACTGCCCCTGCTATTCCCCCCAGCCACCAACTGCACCCACAAAACCCTACCACTTAGTGCCCCTTCCCCCCAGCAGGGTCCCTGCTTACTGTCATCCACAGGACCACCAGAGTCTGTCAGGTTGCATCTCCCATTTAACCATCTTCTACCCAACCACCTCTGTTCATTTACTCCATCTGCTCGACATAGCCTTTCCACATAGAATCCCCCTTTACGCCAACATAGGTTCTGCCCACATACTGTCTCCCGCATGTCCCACCCAGTGGGGTAACTAGAAATTACTAGGCCCAACAGAATTTTTTTTAAACGGGACCTCATCCCCAGCAACTTTTTTGAAACCCCATCCTCTTATGCAACCTCCACTCCTGTGGCTAATCAAGATTGTGCTCTCAAATGAGGCCAGCCAGCTGCTACATAGGTCAGTTTCCTACAATGTCTCTGTATATAATGTCATTGTATAACACTGTACTTTTAGTCCTCCTCCTGGGTGGGCTCCTTCTGAGTTTGGCCCCAAAGCAGCCTCTTCTCCTGCTTCCCCTATAGCTACGCCCCTGGTCCCACCATAGACCACCTGCCTATTTATGTCTTCCCCTTGGAACTTCCTAATTTCCTGCCTCTTCCCCTTTACCCTATATATCTACTACCCCAAACTCCACCCCAAAAGGCTCTGTCAAGAGGTTTCCCCTTGACTGCAGCCTGACTGACCATAACATTGATTTAGCCCGTGCACTGACCAACTGCAGCATTTAGGTTATGTCCACACACGACTGAATGCTGCAGATTCACTGTTGTGGATTTTTGAGCAACTCCACTGCATTGTACTAGTAAAGAGGGTGAAAGTTTAAGAAATCTCATCCACGTGCAGTGTACAGAATGCACAGTGTAAACAGACCTGTGGTGTGGATTTGAAAACACTGCGTATATCTACTGTGAAATTCACCCTTTTCAATGGAGAGTGTAAAATTCACAGCCATTTCTGCTGCAAAAACACAAGTATTACATGTATTTTTTGTAGTGGATATATAGCAAAATATTCAGCAGACTTTTCTGTTTTTTGTGGACCGTCTGGAATGTTTACATTAAACATTGGCACATTTAACGTCTCCCCTTAACCAATGATCCATTTTGCACATTTTAAAATGTGCGTAATCTCCCCCAATGTGTGACACCAATGTGTGACACTAATATAAATGTACATATATGTAACACAATGTATAATTATATTAGAAGCAATGTGTTAAAGCCCTGAACTGAGTCCACCTACTCAAGTGCCCACTGCTACAACTACAAAGAAAAATAATGGTGTAGGGACCCCCACCACTTTTGCCCAGGATCCTCCACCGGCCTTAGGCTACTTTCACACTAGCGTTTTTGCCTGATCCGTTCTGATTATACAACCATCTGCATCCGTTATGAACGGATCAGGTTGTATTATCTGTAACATACCCAAGACGGATCCATCATGAACACCATTGAAAGTCAATGGAGGACAGATCCGTTTTCTATTGTGTCAAATTGTGTCAGAAAAAACGCATCCATCCCCACTGACTTGCATTGTGGGTCATGACGGATCCGTCTTGCTCCACATCCCAGGACGGAAAGAAAACCGCAGCATGCTTGCGGTTTGCTCTCCGGTATGAGAACGGAACAGAATGCATTTTGGAGCATTTCGTTCTGTTCAGTTACGTTTGTCCCCATTGACAATGAATTGGGACAAAACGGAAGCGTTTTTTTTCGGTATTGAGACCCTATGACTGATCTCAATACCGTAAAATATTAACGCTAGTGTGAAAGTAGCCTTAAACCAGCAGGGCACTGGTTGGATGGATTAGATACTTTAGACACAACTCGGAAGAACTATTTCTCAGTAAATATACGCATCATTGCATAGACAACTTTTTAGACAATGCTCTGTACTGTACGTGATCTGTACTTATGGGGGGCAAGGACCCCAGCTGTTTACAGTCTCTGGTGAGAGTACTAAATTTGCAGATTTTTCCCATGGAACAATGGGGGACATTCATCGAGACTGGCATTCCCAACCGCCACTCTTGATCCCCTGTGCACCGGAGTGAGATGTGCCTAATTTATTAAGAGCCAGATGCCTCTTAATAAATTAGTCGCATCTCTGGCACTCTGTTCCCCTAGAAACTGAGATTTACGCCAGCTAGGGGCTGGCATAGACTTCAGCTATGATTTACGCCACTCTCTGGCGAATTATTTTAAATCCAGCCAACCACGTGAAGCGCTGCCATTTTAGAAAAGTGTCAAGAAGCTCAAAAAGTTGCAAATTATGGTTCAAATATGGCATGCGCCATAACGTGCTTCTTTTGTACTCCGCAAAAACACCTTAATAAATGCCCCTCATTGTCTCTTCAATATACTTATAGTTATCCTGGATGAAATGTTATACATATTTAAGTCCTAGCACTAAAGACTTGCTCACAAGGTCACATGAATAGAGTCCAAATACAAGAGACAAGGCAGAAATGATTGAAATGTGTGAAAATGAAATTCTCTGTGAGACTTGCAATTTTCTAAGCTACCAGTTTTCACGCTTTTTTTTTTTTTTACTGTCTAAAAAATCAGCACTCGGCTGGGAAGCACTAATGGGCTTTTTTGGAGGGTGTCCCACAGTTTCATTATTGTCTGGGCAGGAACATTTCCATAATAAATTTTCCATTTTAATTTCATAGGGCTGCCAAGGCTCATCTACTGTTGTATATCTCTGCTTTCAATGATGACCCAAGAACTGAAATCACAATGCTTAAAAGGCAATGGCATATTAGAGTAATTTCTCATTTTTATTTTTTTCTAGACTAATACAGTTTATTTTTTCCTGCTGCAACAATGGGCATAAGTATATGGTATATCCTATATCTAATATATAAAGCTGAGTGTATGTATGTATCTATGTCCGCTAAAGAAATCCGCACCGTCGCATGTACAATCACAAAGTTTTGCGCAGCCTCCTGTGACTCAAAGAATGTTTTGAGTGAAAATTTTCACCCAGCGCTTTTCAATTATTTGCCAAAAATTACTTTTAGTAACCTACCCGCCAAACTACAGGACTCAGGAGCCATTGTCTGTTGTGGCAGTTAGCCTGGATATTCATCAGATTGCATATAGCAACCAATCACAGCTCAGCTTCTATTTTGCTACAGGTCATTAATATGAGCTCTGATTGGTTGCTATAGGCAGGGCCGGTTTTAGACAAAATGTGGCCCTGGGCGAAATTAAAAGGGGGGACCCTAAATTCTGTAGTACTGTACAAACAGTCACATTTATTCACTTGATGCAAGGGAAGAAGTCCCCGCCATGGCCCACGGTTGGTTGCAGGCAGCGTAAAAATGGATGATGACATCCAGGGACCTGAACAGAGGTCGGAGAGCACTGGAGCCAAGCCAGTGTCAGGAAGCAAGTACAGGTGAAATTTGAAAAATTAAAATATCGTGCAAAGTTCATTTATTTCAGTAATGCAACTTAAAAGGTGAAACTAATATATGAGAGCCTCATTACATGCAAAGCCAGATATTTCAAGCCTTTGTTATAATTTGGATGATTATGGCTTACAGTTTATGAAAACCCCAAAGTCGCAATCTCAGGTACCCTTTGCTCAGGGGGTATGGATTAATTGGCTGACTAGAGTGTGACACTTTGAGCCTAGAATATTGAACCTTTTCACAATAGTCTAATTTTAAGTTGCATTACTGAAATAAATGAACTTTTTGCACGATATTGAAATTTTTTAAGTTTCAACTGTAAGGCCTCATGCACACGACCGTTGGTGTTTTGCAATCCACAAACCGCGCATCCGCAAAACACGGAAGCTGCTCCGCCTTCCGCTCCGCAATTTGCGGAACGGAACGCGGCCCATTGTAGAAATGCCTATTCTTGTCCGCAAAACGGACAAGAATAGGACATGCTCTATATTTTTTGCGGGGAACAGAGCAACGGATGTGGACAGCTTATGGAGTGCTGTCCGCATCTTTTGCGGCTCCATTGAAGTGAATGGGTCCGCGCCCTAGCCTCAAAAATCGCGGCTCGGACGCGGACCACAACAATGGTCGTGTGCATGAGGCCTAAGGCTCAGTTCACACTTCAGTTATTTTCATCAGTTATTGTGAGCCCAAACCAGTAGTGAAGGCTTCTCAGAGATAAGGTATAAGGCCTCTTGCACACGAACGTATTTTACGGACCGTATACTGGCAGTTTTTTCAGTTCAGTATACTGACAGTATACTGAACCATTCACTTCAATGGGTCTGCAAAAAATACTGAAGTGTCTCCGTATGCCTTCCATTTCCGTTTCTCAGTTTTTTCTGTTCCTATTCTTGTCCGCAAATCACGTTCAGTGGCTCCATTCAAGTCAATAGGTCTGCAAAAAATACTGAAGTGTCTCCGTATGTCTTCCGTATCCATTCCGCGGAACCATCTATTGAAAAGTTTATGACCAGCCCAATTTTTCCTATGTTATTACTGTATACTGTATATGCCAAACGGAAAAACGGAAATGAACAACGGAACCGAAAAGGAAACAAAACGGAAGCAAAAAACGGAAAAACGGATCCGTTATAAACGGACAGCAAAACACTGAAAAAAAAATAAGTTCGTGTGCAAGAGATTCAAGATTTCCTCCTGTTCTGTGTTTTTGACCTGCATCTGGTTTTGGCTCACAATAATTCATGGAAATAACTGAAGTGTGAACTAAGCCTAAGGGCTCATGCAGACGGCCGTTGCTTGTCTGCAATATATGGGCACCGACCGTGTGCAAATTGCAGTCCCCAATGCACGGAACGGCTGGCACACAGCCCTAAGTGTGCTTTCCATAGCAAGTTTGCCAGGTGACTTGCTTAACTCTTTTAGGCTACTTTCACATTAGCGTTTTTTGCAGATCCGTCATGGATCAGCAAAAACACTTCCATTCTGATAATACAACCATCTGCATCCGTTATGAACAGATCTGGTTCTATTATCTTTAACATTGCCAAGACACTACTGAAAGTCAATGGGTCACGGTTCCGTTTTGTATTGTGTCAGAGAAAACGGATCCTACGGATAGTCGCAATCTAAGTCAATGAGGACGGATCCGTTTTCTCTGACACAATAGAAAACGGATCCGTCCCCCATAGACTTTCAATGGTGTTCATGCCAGATTCGTCTTGGCAATGTTAAAGATAAAACAACTGGATCCGTCTTGCTCTGCACCATATGGTGGACAGAAGAACGCTGCTTGCAGCATTATTCTGCCCGCGATGGGAATGCAACCAAATGGAACGGAATGCATTTTGGTGCATTATGTTTCGTTCAGTTCAGCTTTGTCCCCATTGACAATGAATGGGGACAAAACTGAAGTGTTTTCCACTATTGAGATCCTATGACGGAACTCAATAACGGAAATAAAAAAGCTAGTGTGAAAGTAGCCTTAAATAATAAGAAATACAGCAGGGACATGGAGATAATTTTAGATAGATTGACAGACAGATATATAGGAGATAGATACGAGATAGATAGATAGATAGATAGATAGATGTGAGATAGATAGATAGATAGATATGAGATAGATAGATAGATAGATAGAGAGAGAGATAGGAGATAGATAGATAGATAGATAGATAGATAGATAGATAGATAGATATGAGATAGATAGATATGAGATAGATAGATAGGAGATAGATAGATAGATAGATAGATAGATAGATAATAGATGATAGATAGATAGATAGATAGATAGATAGATAGATAGATAGATAGATAGATAGATAGGAGATAGATAGATAGATATGAGATAGATAGATAGATAGATAGATAGATAGATAGATATGAGATAGATAGATAGATAGATAGATAGATAGATAGATAGATAGGAGATAGATAGATAGATATGAGATAGATAGATAAGAGATAGATAGATAGATAGATAGATAGATAGATAGATAGATAGATAGATAGGAGATAGATAGATAGATAGATAGATAGATAGATAGATAGATATGAGATAGATAGATAAGAGATAGATAGATAGATAGATAGATAGATATAGATCACGTTATATTTACTGGCTAATACAGGAGCTCACAAGTTGGCAAACCTCTGCAAACTGATGTCCATATGTCATAACTGACATAAGTTTGGAAAAACCCTTTAAAGGGATATTCCAGTTACCATAAATATAACTTATGTTTTAGACTAATTTATCATCAATAATTGACTAATATAATTTCAATCTCACATATTTACCGTTTAGTAGTTATAAAAGTGTTTTTCTTCCTTTGCTACCCACTGTGTCTCCTCATAAATTTCCAAGGCATCGACCTGTAGTTCTGAGCCTTTATAGGTCGAGCATGCTCAGTGTGTTGTTATCAGTTCTCTAGCTAAATGTCTTGTGAAACAAAGGGCGTGTTAGTGTGCTGGTGGTTACTGACTACTAAGTAGAGGGGGCGTGACCGGACTGTATATCAGGCAATCAATAAACATCAACACTCAGCAGGAAAGCTAGGGATTGTGGGGATTGTAGTCTTAGATCTTTTGTGAGAGAAGATCAGGCGCCATGATACTCTCATTGTATTGCAGGCTCACACAGGAGCTAGACAAATGGATTGCAAGGTAAAATGAAGCTTTGGTTATACATATATGTATATATATATACACATATATATATATGTATGGGTTCTGGGTGGGTCACAACTTGCAGTCTTAATGCAGTTTTTCAAAAATTAAGTTACTTTACCAGAATACCCCTTTAAATTAAACAGGAGATTTACAGCAGGGCAAGCTAGATAAAAAATTCTATGACCGTGCCAGTGTAAGATATAGAGCACTCCAGCATCATCATTTCAAATGATAAATATATAATAGACAGGACCATATTTAGGAAAAAAATGTCTCATTTAGCCAGTGCTGCTATAGGCTGACTATTTCAAAAACTTATATTTTTATGTATAGAAATTTGAAATAGCTGTGATCACGAATTCTAAGACTCGGCAAAGAAATGTTTCACAGAAAATGTTTCACAGGAGCATTTTGTACTCCAAATGAGAGCCTGACTTTCAGCTCTACCCCCTCCATGTTCTAAAGTTCATTAATACCATGTTATAAATCAAATGTCAAAGGGACAATGTAAAAATCCTGATCATAGTACCATCCACACACTCCGTAACACACAGTTCAAGGATCTAGTTGATCTGCCTTTTCTGTGTCACGTACCAAGCAACTAATAAATGACTTACCAGAGGTTGACTAGAAATGGATGCTCCAGCCCTTGCATGATCTGCAGTTCTTTAAACACATTCCTCACTTCATTGCGCTCCACACATTTCTGTTTGTTCATGTATTTCATTGCATACATTTTCTTTGTATCATTTTTCTGAACAATGCAGACCTGGTTATAAAAAGACAAGGCACAGATTACAGGGCTCATCAGACATTCTGAAGAAGTCTACCATAATCGATTGTGAATGAATAGCTGCATTACTGTTCAGCAACATGTAGTTCCAGATTAAAATACTAGAAATAGTCATAAAATATCTTAAAACTAAAATTCATGAACTAATTCACGCTCTGCCACAAGTTTGCTCTAGTCTACATTTTTCTACACCCTTTGCATCATTTATGTGCTCCTCCTAAGATGTATTCATTGACCGAATAATCATAACAGGCCATATATTTAAGACAGTGATCTGCCCTTCCAAATGGTGATTCAATCGACAGCTATTCCTCCCATCCTCCACGTCCTCTCAGTAAAGAGAGGGGAGTATTTTGCTACCAGACTCCTCTGTTGGCGGCTTGTCTCATCGAAAGTCAACATGCTAAGCATGGGCGTAACTATAGGGGGTGCAGAGGTAGCAGTCGCTACCGAGCCCAGGAGCCTGAGGTGGCCCAAAGACCCTTGTGCCACATAAGAAGACACACAAAGCACCGAGGGAAGGGGGCCCAAGATGAACTCTTGCACCAGGGCCCATGAGCCGTTAGCTACGCCCCTGATGCTAAGCCCTTGCTTGGGACACCTCCATACACATTAGATGACCGGCCGGGTTGAGCAGGCATTTTTCTAACGCACATGCCCAGGTAGACACAAGGAGAAAACATAACTTTATACCTTCTCTTACAACAAATTCAGCGTTTCCCACTCTTTTTACCATGAAGGAACCTCTCATTTCTTCTCATCCCATGAAAGCTATACTCCAACCTTTGTAGAGGCTGAGATCACCTTACTGCCCTATTGTAAAACCAATCATCGGGTTATACAGAAAACTAGTCTGGTTTGTGGAATACAATAGCTGTGAGAAAGGCAGGACATAAAGTAGAATGGGCAAACTAGACTCTTGACATATGTGAGGCTAGTGGTGGCTAACTAACATAGATGACCGTTTGTAGTCTATTCTTCAAAATTCCTTCTGATCTGTTAAATATGAATGTTTTTCACTGCTAGCCGGAATCTCTACTATTGTTATGGCAGCTTTCAAACGGCAGAGCTTTGATCAGTAATTTTCATCACTATTTTTAAGCCCAAACTAGGTGTATTTATTTTGATATTGTTTGAATTTCACGTTGTATGACCTGTTAAAATAAGGTTATTATGGTCGTGTGGATGTCTAATGAGTATAGACAGAGGGAACAGTGTTTTATTTTTACTTTTCATTAGTTCCACAGACTAATCCTTCATCGTGTATGTCCTCATAATATACCACGATAAAAAGGCATCTTTAAGGGTTAATCTAATGTTTTGTTCGATGGTTCCTTTAACCTCTTAAGGACGAAGGGCGTACATGTACGCCCTTCGTCCGCACTTTAAAGATGGCGCCCGCTCCCACACGGAGCGGGCGCCCGAGCTGCGGGTAAAAGCTTGATTCATCAAGCTGACACCCGCAGCTCATGTCCGCGACCGGCAGCGATGCCGATCGCGGACATTTAACCCCTCAGATGCCGTGGTCAATCCTGACCACGGCATCTGATCAGCATAAACCGAAAGTTTCACTTTCGGTTTTGCTCCAGCTCCTGATGGCCACAAGGGGAGCCGGAGCATGCATGTAGTACCCTAGGTTTCTGTGAATGAAACCTAGGTTACTACTAAGTATTCCTATGGAGCCTATGACTGTAATAGGCTCCATAGAAATATGCGATTTTCTCATATATTCCAATGCTATTGCATTGGAATATATGAGAATAACAATCTGATGATTGCATCTTATAGTTCCCTATGGGAACTATAAGAAAGTAGTAAAAAAAAAAAAAAAGTTTAAAAAATAAAAATTAAATAAAAAAATATAAAAATTCAAATCACCCCCTTTCCCCAAAATGAAAATAAAATAAATAAAAAAATAAAAAAATTACACATAATGGGTGTCGCAATGTGCGAAAACGCCCATACTATAATAATATTAAAAAATATTCACCATACGGTAAACATAAAAACGGAAGAAAGCGTCCAAATGGCTAATTTGCCATTTTTGGGCGCTTCATTTCTAAAAAAATGAATAAAAAGTGATCAAAACATCATACGCACCCCATAATGGTATCAATTAAAAGTTCAGATTGCCCACAAAAAATGAGCCCCTACACTGCTCCGTACGCATAATTACAAAAAAGTTATAGGGGTCAAAACATGGCGACAAAAAAATAAAATAAAAAAATTCCCACTTTTAATTTTTTTCACTATCAAAAGCATAAGAAAAACTATACATATTAGGTATTGCCGGATTCGTACTGACCTGAAGAATAAAATTAACCAGTCAGTTTTATCGCAAATCGAACGTTGTAATTTAAAAACCCGTAAAACTGTGGTGAAATTGCTTTTTTTTTTGCAATTTCACCCCATTTGGAATTTTTTTCCCGTTTCCCACTACATCACATGCAAAAATAAATGGTAGCGTTAAAAAGTACAACTTGTCCCGCAAAAAATAAGCCGTCATATGGCTATGTGAGCGGAAATATAAAAATGTTATGGCTTTTGGAAGGCAGGGAGCGCAAAACAAAAACGCAAAAATCCCAAAACCCCCGGTCCTTAAGGGGTTAACTTGTCATGTCACAGGAAATATAAATGAGACAGCTACTCATCTCTTCAGCATACAAATAAAGCATATTCAGCTGAGCCAAATGTGCATGCTATAGTTCAGTCATGCTGATAACTGATAGCTGAAGAAATGATTTGCCTGCAGGAGCCCTGTTTCAGCAATAGTAATAGTAAGAATCGAAAAACACAATTTCTGTGTAGCTCTATTACAGGGTATCAGATAGTACTGTATTCAGTAACATAACATGGTTGGCAAGGCTAAGAAAAGACATCTGTCCATCCAGTTCAGCCTGTTATCCTACAAGTTGATCCAGAGGAAGGCAAAAAAAAAAGCCTGAGGTAGAAGCCAATTTTCCCCACTTTAGGGAAAAAATTCCTTCCTGACTCCAATCAGGCAGTGAAAATAACTCCCTGGATCAACAACCCATCTCTAGTAGCTATAGCCTATAATATTATTACTAGAGATTAGCGAATCGAAGCTGACGAAGTGGAATTCAATTCGAATTTCAGGAATTATTTGATTCGCACCGAATCCGAATTTCCTCATGCTTTGTGGTAACGAATCACATTTTTTCCTAAAATGGCTGCTGCACGTGTGAGGACATGGAGAAAGGTACTCTGGGAAGGCGGGATCACCCATAATGCCATGCATACAGCCAATCAGCAGTCAGCCAGCCTTGTGATGTTACAGCCCTATAAATAGCCTCAGCCATCTTGGATTCTGCTATTTACCAGTGTACTTAGTGCAGGGAGAGACGTCAGAAGGCGCTAGGGACAGTGCTAGAAAAAACTTAATTGTGCTAAAAAAACGATTTACAAATGCAGGGAAAGATTATTCAAGGTGTAGGGAAAGGATAGTGAGCAATCATTCCACAGCATTTATGTTGATCAGGGTTCAGTAGGAGAAGTTACAGCCTGGGTAATAGGATCAATTCTATTACACCTTTCTGCACTGACTGGGGATTCAAATTACCATTATACAGATCTGTGATTCCAGCAAACCGTTCTTGTTATTGGGGTGCAAGTGCTGTTTGATACAGGCATTAACAGGGTTTATTACAAGGAAATATTTCTACGTCTAATTTGCCCATGTGCGGTGCCGTTATATGTTCTAAAGCATTTTTTGGCTTGTATTAGTGGGAAAAAAGGGCTTATTAGCCGTGGTGTGGTGAAGTGCAAAAATTACAGCCCTTTTTGTCGTATATTAGTGGCAAAAGAAAAATATATTTGCCGTTCAGCGGTGCAGTTATATGTTCTAAAGCCCTTTTTCTTGTGTATTAGTGGCACAAGTTAAATATATTTGCTGTTTGGCGGTGCAAATATATGTTCTAAAGCCCTTTTCTCATGTATTAGTGGCAAAAGTAAAATATATTTGCCATTCAGCGGTGCAGTTATGTTATAAATAACATGCTCACTATATTTTACAGCTTATTTTGATTACAGGGATATTTTTGATTTTGTTAGACTTTAGTAACAATAACTTTATTTTTTTGCCTTCCTATAGATCAACTTGCAGGTTAACAGGCTAAACTGGATGGAAGTATGTATTTTTTCAGCATAGGATAACCCTTTTTAATGAGGGTGGGTCCTCCACAATGTTTTTATACCCCTGTTTGATCTGAAACAGAAGTACAGTATATTAACTGCATGTAAACTTTAACAAGAACATTATTATATCAACTCACCTTTCCAAAGCTGCCTTTGCCAATAGCTCTTAAAATTTCAAAATGATTAAAGTTAACTGCAAAATAAATGTGAAAAAATAAAATTAATTACATAATATGCATACAAAGATTTCAGTAGCACAGGAATGTAGGTCATCACCTAAGTCACATGTCAAAAAATCTCTTCTACACTTTCCCTTCAATTTGGTATTCCATATAGAGAAAGCATTCAACATGACCCTAAATCATTGGAGACTTTGGGGTCCAGAATGACAGATCTAGATGACACATATGTCCGGCTATCTGAATCAGTTCCCCTTCGGTGTGAAGCTGAAAACGCCTGAGCCAGAACCGATCCCATAGTTTTCTATGGGATTGTTCGCATACAATCAGCGCATCAGTAGTGATGCTAGATGTCAAATAAAGACGGGCAGAAAAATGCTGCATGCTCAGTTTTTCTGTTAAGTGCCATTAATGTACAGACATTGGATCTGTGTACTGAAGTGCAGTTCACATAAATCAGTTGTGTTCTGCTCCAGCATAAATCCGAATCTCTCCCGGCCCCAACGGAATCCGGACCCATTCTACGGATGTGTGAATGGACCCTAAAGCTACTTTCACACTTGCATTGATGTTTTCCGGGACTGAGATCCGGCAGAGAATCTCAAGTATCGGGGAAAAAATGTTTCCATTTAGTCCCCATGCATTCTGAAAGGAAAGAGTCTTCCATTCATGCAACATTGCATTTTGTGACTGGACACAAAACCGCTGCAAGTGGCTGTTTTGTGTCCGATCATAAAAACAGATAAAAACTGATCCCCTACTTAAAACAATGTACGTCAATGTACGTCTTAAGGCTTTTAGGAGCCTTAAAAACTGGATCTGTCACCCATTGACGGATCTGTTTTTTTTCCGTTTTCATTTCACACAACCGTATAACGGAATGGATACATCCTGATTACAGATAAGCGATTAGAAGTTGACGGAGTGGAATTCGATCTGAATTTTAGGAAAAATTTGATTCTCACCGAATCCGAATTTCCTCACGCTTCATGGTAACGAATCACATTTTTTTCTGAAATGGCTGCTGCACATATTAGGACATGGAACAAAGAACTCTGGGAACGAGGGATCACCCACAATGCCATGCCTGCAGCCAATCAGCAGCCAGCCAGCCCTGTGATATCCCTATAAATAGCCTCAGCCATCTTGGATTCTGCCATTTTCCAGTGTACTTAGGGCAGGGAGACACTAGGGAAAGTGCTAGGAAAGACTTGAAAACTTTTATTTTGAATAAAAGTTCAGGGAAAGAGCATTACAAGTGTAGGGAAAGGATAGGGAGGAATCATTCCACAGTAGTGAAGCAGAACAGGGTTCAGTAGGGGAGTGTACAGCCTGGGTAATAGGAACAATCCTATTACACCTTGCTGTACTGACTGTGGATCCAAATTGCAATTATACTGCTGCTTTCTGGTTTGCAATAGATGCTACCTCTGTAGGTCCAGCAAACCTTTCCCTTTATTGGCGTGCAAGTGCTGTGTGATACAGCCATTAACAGGGTGTGTTACTAGGAAATATTTCGATGTTTTATTAGCCCTTGTGTAGTGCAGTTATATGTTCTAAAGCCTTTTTTGGCGTGTATTAGTGGGGAAAAAGGGCTTATTTGCCGTTCAGCGGTGCAGTTATATGTTCTAAAGCCTTTTTTGGCATGTATTAGTGGGGAAAAAAGGGCTTATTTGCCGTTCAGTGGTGCAGTTATATGTTCTAAAGCCTTTTTTGGCATATATTAGTGGGGAAAAAGGGGCTTAATTGCCATTCAGCGGTTCAGTTATATGTTCTAAAGCCTTTTTTGGCACGTATAAATGGGGAACAAAAAGGGCTTATTAGCCGTTGTGTGGTGAAAAGAGAAAATTACAGCCTCCACTGTGTCCTCAGCCTCCACTGCAAAGAGAATTCACAGTGCTCTTACAGCATACCACA
This sequence comes from Bufotes viridis, assembly GCA_033119425.1. Lineage (NCBI taxonomy): Eukaryota > Metazoa > Chordata > Amphibia > Anura > Bufonidae > Bufotes > Bufotes viridis. The sequence goes on from CM065590.1 coordinate 306,565,235, forward strand.
TGTGCAGGGCACGGTGGTGTCACGCTGTTCTACACCTCATTTGCCTAGGAAAATCACATGGGAGGAACTGCTCCGTGTCCTTTATTAAGAAATCGAATCCTGGCTTTCTCCGTGACAACTCAAAATTGGAACCATGGTGACTGACAACAGGAAGAACATGGCGCTGAGTCAAGGAGGGCTGAACCATGCGCCCTGCGTGGCGCACGTGTTCAATCAATTTGTCAAGCGGTTCCTGAAGTCTTCCACCCATCTGCAAGACATCCTAAAAAGGCCAGGAAACTTTGCATGCACTTTAGCCACTCGTACACTGCCAAGCACACCCTCCTTGAGCTGCAGCAGCAGAACGGCGTCCCTCAACATAGGCTGATATGCGACGTTTCCACCCATTGGAATTCCAGCCTCCATATGTTAGACCGACTATACGAACAGAGAAAGGCCATAAACGATTTATTGATGATCCAAGCGGACAGGAGTACTCCCCTGTTTAACTTCGATGTCAAACAAAGCAATAGCTGATCTTAGGGAGACCAGCTACAAAAAGACACCCCTTTGCTTGTTTTTCCTTCCTTTGAGGGATATCTGGCTTTCACTGTGTTGTAGACCCATAACTGGGGCTCCACAATCTTTTTGCATTTTATTGTTTCCCAGGGAGCTTTGCACTTTGGATTGCTGTGTTTGAGACTCTTAAGTGAGGCTCCACGGTATTTTTGTAGCTGGTCTCCCTAAGATCAGCTATTGCTTTGTTTGAGTAGTCACCAAAGCATCGCTCCCGGTTAGCCAGAATCCTACTCCACACTGATGAGGGGCAACACCCCGAAACAGCTGTCTGTGGATGGATAACTTGCTTAGGTCTTCCCCGTCACATCCTTAAAGCTTGTAAAAGAGCGGGATTTTGACATAGGGGCCACTTAATATGGTGGTTTTGGTGATCTCTGTAATGGAGACACCCCTTTGCTTGTTTTTCCTTCCTTTGAGGGATATCTGGCTTTCACTGTGTTGTAGACCCATAACTGGGGCTCCACAATCTTTTTGCATTTTAACTTCGATGTCAGTCAGTGGCAGCTCATGTGTTACCCCTGCCGTTTGCTCAGGCCCTTTGAGAATGCCATGTTATTTATCAGTCGCCAGGACTACGGGATTAACAACGTTATTCCACTGCTTCATATACTGGAACAGATGGTGGTAAATCTGGCTGGTCAGTGGACTGGAGACGAGGCACCTACATCTCACGGCCAGATGAGCCCTGTGGAGGCCGAACTGGAGGAGGAGAAGGACATTGGAGCAAAAGCAATGTGTAGCGAAATTGGTGGTTTTTCTACACAGGTGACAGGAGAGGCAGAGCAAGAGCAGCCGGAGGAGCAAGAGAAAGATGAGGAAGATGAAGCAGATGACCCAGGCACACTGTGGCAGTATGCAGTGGAGATGGAGGCAGGGAGTCCCTCCAAGTCACTTGCGCAAATGGCCCGATGCATGCTCACTTGCTTGCGTAGAGACAGCCGAATTGTCACCATTCGCCAGAGAGATGACTACTGGCTCTCCACCATGTTAGACCCTCACTACCGGTCCAAAACGGGGGCCTTTTTCTTTTTACACCTGCTGAGAGGGCAGACAAACTGAACTGCTATAGAGACATCCTATGTAGTCAGTTGGCCGCTGCCTATCTCGCAGGTCTGACCGGGGGGATCCCTCTGAGCTCATGTTACATTACTGCTGGGGGGGGGGAGGGGTGGCAGGAGCAGTTCCAGCTCCATCAGCAGCAGCCTGAGTCTGCAGAACCTGAACCAGCAGGTGGTGACATAACAGGAGTGTACACTGCAACCAGTCATCGAAGATCCGCTGAACCAGCAGGTGGTGGCATACTTGGACAGCACCCTGCCACCCCACACTGAAAATCCACTGGACTACTGGGCAGCCAAACTAGATTTTTCGCCGCACATGGCCGAGTTTGCTCTGGAAAAGCTGTCCTTCCTGGCCAGTAGTGTGGCATCAGAGCGTGTGTTTAGTGCGGAGGGGCCATAGTTACCCCAAAGAGAACTCCCCTGTCGACCCAAAATGTTGCAGAGACTGACCTCTGTCAAGATTATTCAGGTGTGGATCAGCCAGGATTTCCACACACCAATGCCTGATGCATCAAATTAGATCATCCATGTTGCCTCACCCAAACCTTGAAAAAAGAGACCGGTTTCTTCTGGCTACCTGCCTCAGCTACTATTCTGATGCTGCCACCCGCCTGATGCCACACATGTGATGCCAAGTGCTCCTTCTTACACCCACCATCATCAGCGGGTACTGTTATTGCCACCCACCTTGTCACTCTGTCACCGGCTCACTCTGTGGTCTCCTCATGCTGCTGCTGCCACCTCCACACTATTTCACCTTGCCAGTCTTTGGCCTCCTCATGCTGCTCCTGCCACCTCCACACTAGGTCACCTTACCATTCTGTGGCCTCCTCATGCTGCTGCTGCCACCTTCACACTACAGTATGTCACCTTGCCACTCTGTGGTCTCCTTATGCTTCTGCTAAATCAACACTATGTCACTGGGCCACTCCATGGCCTCCTCATGCTGCTGCCACCTCCACACTATGTTACCTTGCCACTCTGTGTCCTCCTCATACTGCTGCTAATTCAACACTATGTCACTGGGCCACTCTGTGGCTTCCTCATGCTGCTGCCACCTCAACACTATGTAAATGGGCCACTCAGTCATCTCCTTATGTTGCTTCTACCTCAACATATGTCATTGGGCCATTCTGTGGACTTCTCAAGCTATTCTCCCACCCTCCCCACTCCATGACTGGACCACTATTTTACCTTTTTGGCCTGGTTGACATCATCATTTATTTGACCCTTCTTCTGATTTGTCAGAAGAGAAGACATGAGACGCACAACGGATCCTGTCTGTGTAACAAGCTGTAAGGCCTGTATGGTCCTATCAGAATTGGCTTATGATTTGGTAGCCAAAAGCAAGAGTGGGTACAAAACAAAGAAGACATGCAAATATTCCATTCACATGTCATCTCTGTTTTGGATCCACTCCTGTTTTATTTTTTTCTTAGGCTTTAGCAATATTGCTGGATTACTGACCAAATGCTGACCGAGTGAAGGCGAATGCTCAACAGACAGGATCCGTTTTTTAGGGGGTTATTGTTCTGACGGATCAGAGGAAGGGCAAAATAATCAGTGACATCAACACAAACTTACTGCTGACACCCTCTCCACTCTGTCAGAGGGCTCTACTTGTATAAGCGTTTAATAGAAAAGGTTCTGTAGACATTATGTGGAATCAGCTGACGGCGGTGTAAAAGGAGTGCGCTCTTTCACACTACAGTAGGATCTTGGGCCTCTGCATGGTTCTTTATACCTGGCGGTAACTGAACTGTAAGATTGAGTTCACACTTGAGTTATTTGGTCAGTTTTGGCCCCATAACTGCTCAAATAAGTGAAGTGTGCAGTGATTCTAAGAGTGACTCCTGTCATCTGCATGTCATACTGACTCACAGTATTGTTTCACTACCACAGCAGACTCCCTATGCGTGTTACTGCAAGGCACAGTGTTCTACACCACTATAAAGGCCCTCTGCAGCCAGGAAATAGCTGTTTTTTTAACGCGTTTCGCTGCGAATAAATAAATATGGGTCCTATCAAATCTCTTCGGAGAATTCAGCGAACCAGCCGAATCAAATTTTTGAGAAATTCGCACCTCTCTAATCCGGAGGTGCAAAATTAAAACCGATCAGTTTAATTGCCGTATTTAGATCCTCTGCTGGATCTCAATACCAGAATTAACAATGCAAGTGTAAAAGTAGCCTAATATCCCCTAGTGGGCCCAAGAGATCCCAGTCCAATTTAGTTTTACAGTCTGCAAACCATGGACCCACAAAACACTTGGCTTCGTGCACGCCGCATCCCACTGCGGACCCACTGACTTTAATGGGTCGGTGCTCCATATGTTGGAACAAAGAATAGGACATGTAGCACACGGAAGCCCTTTTGTGTGCTTACTCATCTGTTCAGTTACTATGCAAAAGATATTACATGTCCTATGCTTAGCTGCAACATGCGAGGCACGGACCCACTAAAGTCAACGAGTTCACACCATGATGCAATGTGCACACAGCTGGTAACCGTGTATTGTAGATCCGCGGTTTGCAAACCACAAAACACATAGTCATGTGAATGCAGCCTTAATTATTATTCAAGACCTTGTAATAAAATATTTCAATTGCAACAAAAACACATCTTTGTTTCTTTTTTTTTGTAAAAAAAACCTTTCCTGAACTCGAAGCTCCTGCTCCATACAGTATTAGAACAAAGTTTTATGCGAATCGACTTCAGATGTTTCATCCGAAGTCGATTCGATCATCCCTAGTGGCCACTCGTATCAAACATGATTATATAATGAATAATCGAAATAGTTACATACGGTACATCACAGGTAATCCATAGATAGACCATTAGGGTTCTTAGTTCTAGACCGGCGTGTGTTTTACATATATATATATATATATATATATATATATATATATTAGCATTACTTGGAGCTTTACGAGAAACATGGAGTAAAATATGAAAGTTAACACATATTTTTAACTAAATATACAGTAGTTCAAATATACAAAATCTCATTATCTATTAAATATTATAGGAAAAAATTACCCTGCAGTGAGGAATCTTTAATTTTACCAGAGCAGCAATGCAATTACATAGAAGCAGTGGAGAACTAAAATGCTAATTTCTGTAGGTCAGCATCAAGATCAATGGTGTTCTGGGAGAAATTAGTTTCAGATGGTCAAGGACAAACTAGGTATGACAAACTCTTGCTTGACTTCTCCTACCTGACAAATTCAAGCATGATAGATTTTTATTAACATCTCCTGGGTGGAGATTTGTAGCAAAAGGCTTCAAATGTAGACCAGAAAGGCTAGTTCCCTACTGAAATCAATTTGCTTCCAGAAACGTGTGCCATTATCATGATATATTTATTAGCGATGGTTTTAAGTTGCATACAACATAAAAATCTATAGTGCTGCCCATAATTATTCATACCCCTGGCAAATTTTGACTTAAAGCTACTTTTATTCAACCAATTATTAGAGATGGCCCGAAATATCTGCCGGCGAACAGTTCCTGGCGAACATAGCTTGTTCGCTTTCGCCGCGGCGGGCGAACATATGCGATGTCCGGTCCGCCCCCTATACATCATCATTGAGCAAACTTTGACTCTGTACCTCACAGTCAGCAGACACATTCTAGCCAATCAGCAGCATACCCTCCCTCCCAGACCCTCCCACCTCCTGCACAGCATCCATTTTAGATTCATTTAGAAGTTGCAGTCTTAGTGAGAGGAGGGACAGTGTAGCTGCTGCTGATTTAATTGGGAAATCGATAGCTAGGCTAGTGTATTCAGTGTCCACTCCAGACCTTAAAGACTCTTCTGATCTCTGCTGTAAGGACAGCGTCCTGACAGCACCCCAAAAAGCCCTTTTAAGGGCTGCTACATTAGTCTGCTTTTTTTTTTTTTTCTCCATATACAGTTGTGTTCAAAATTATTCAACCCCCACTGAAATTGAGTGTTTTGGCCAGTTTGACATTGATTTTGATCATTTCAGTCATCTTGTTTACAATTAAATCAAAGAGGCACTTGTAAGTCAGACAAATATAACATAACATTTATAATGAAATAACCACAAATGTATTTTCTGTGCTCACATCATTATCAGTTTTATTCAACCCCCAAGTGACATTCAGTCTTAGTACTTAGTACAACATCCTTTTCCAGTTATAACAGCTTTTAAACGTGAAGCATAGCTTGACACAAGTGTCTTGCAGCGATCTACGGGTATCTTCGCCCATTCTTCATGGGCAAAAGCCTCCAGTTCAGTCACATTCTTAGGCTTTCGCGCTGCAACTGCTTTCTTTAAATCCCACCAGAGGTTCTCAATCGGATTTAAGTCTGGTGACTGCGATGGCCACTTCAGAATGTTCCAGCCTTTAATCTGCGACCATGCTCTAGTGGACTTGGAGGTATGTTTGGGATCATTGTCCTGTTGAAAGGTCCAACGTCTCCCAAGCCTCAGGTTTGTGATGGACTGCATCACATTTTCATCAAATATCTCCTGGTACTGAAGAGAATTCATGGTACCTTGCACACGCTGAAGCTTCCCTGTACCTGTAGAAGCAAAACAGCCCCAAAGCATGATTGACCCCCCGCCATGCTTCACAGTAGGCAAGGTGTTCTTTTCTTCATAGGCCTTGTTCTTCCTCCTCCAAACATAGCGTTGATCCATGGGCCCAAACAGTTCTAATTTTGTTTCATCAGTCCACAGAACACTATCCCAAAACTTTTGTGGTTTGTCCACATGACTTTTGGCATACTGCAGTCGACTCTTCTTATTCTTTGGAGACAGCAAGGGGTGCGCCTGGGAGTTCTGGCATGGAGGCCTTCATTACGCAGTGTGCGCCTTATTGTCTGAGCTGAAACTTCAGTACCCGCATCTGACAAATCTTTTTTCAGTTCCTCAGCAGTCACATCGGGGACTTTTCTCCACTTTGCGCTTCAGGTAGCGCACAGCAGTCAAAGTCAGCATCTTCTTTCTGCCACGACCAGGTAGCGTTTCAACAGTGCCCTTTGCCTTGAATTTGCGAATGATGCTTCCTATGGTGTCTCTTGGTATGTTTAACATCTTTGCAATCTTCTTATAGCCATTGCCCTTCCTGTGAAGAGAAATCACCTCTTCTCTTGTCTTCATGGACCATTCTCTTGACTTCACCATGTCTGTAAACACACCAGTAAATGTCTAGAAGGAGCTGAGTATCACAGTCATTTTAAATCTGCCTAATTGTTGCTTATTATGCTTGATTGCTGCTCCTTGACATCCACAGGTGTTTTCAATACCTGATCGAAAACACTTGAATGAACCTCTGTTCTTAAGAGTGGTAGTCTTTAAGGGGTTGAATAATTGTGTCAATGAAGAAATCACAAAAAAAACATTTACTACTGTGTTACAAAAACAATTGATGTCATTTTAGTTGCATTTGGTTCTTTAAAAAGTCCTTGTAAGATTTCATTCTGAACACAATTACAAATGTACACTAAATTCCCTAAAACCCTTTACAGCATTGGGGGTTGAATAATTTTGAACACAACTGTATATATTGCAGTTGCCTGGCCTGCCCGTGTGTGAGGAGCTGCAGGCCCACAAACTGTAGTGTGCCCACTGCCAGTGCCCACCACTCATCCCGTGTGGCACAGGACTTTGCATCAAAAAAAGGCATTTTATTTTTACACTTTAGTGTAATTTCAGTTGCTTGCCTGCTGCCAGTGTGTGTCAGGCCCACTTCCACTGACTGTAGTGTGCCCACTGCCAGTGCCCACCATTCATACCGTGTGGCACAGGACTTTGCATAAAAAAAGGCATTTTATTTTTACACTTTAGTGTAATTTCAGTTGCTTGCCTGCTGCCAGTGTGTGTCAGGCCCACTTCCACTGACTGTAGTGTGCCCACTGCCAGTGCCCACCACTCATCCCGTGTGGCAAAAGACTTTGCATCAAAAAAAGGCATTTAATTATTACACTTTAGTGTAATTTCAGTTGCTTGCTTGCTAGTGTGTGTCAGGCCAACTTCCACTGACTGTAGTGTGCCCACTGCCAGTGCCTACCACTCATCCCATGTGGCACAGGACTTTGCATCAAAAAAAGGCATTTAATTTTTACACTTTAGTGTAATTTCAGTTGCTTGCCCACTGCCAGTGTGACAGGCCCACTTCCACTGACTGTAGTGTGCCCACTGCCAGTGCCCACCACTCATACCGGGTGGCACAGTAGCTTGCCGATAAATAAGGCATTTAATTTTTACACATTAGTCTAATTTCAGTTGCTTGCCTGCTGCCAGTGTGTGTCAGGCCGACTTCCACAGACTGTAGTGTGCCCACTGCCAGTGCCCACCACTCATACTGGGTGGCACAGTAGCTTGCCGATAAATAAGGCATTTCATTTTTACACTTTAGTGTAATTTCAGTTGCTTGCCTGCAGCCAGTGTGTGTCAGGCCGACTTCCATAGACTGTAGTGTGCCCACTGCCAGTGCCAACCACTCATACCGGGTGGCACAGTAGCTTGCCGAAAAATAAGGTATTTCATTTTTACACATTAGTCAAATTTCAGTTGCTTGCCTGCTCCCAGTGTGTATCAGGCCGACTTCCATAGACTGTAGTGTGCCCACTGCCAGTGCCAACCACTCATACCGGGTGGCACAGTAGCTTGCCGATAAATAAGGCATTTAATTTTTACACTTTAGTGTAATTTCAGTTGTTTGCCTGCTGACAGTGTGTGTCAGGCCAACTTCCACAGACTATAGTGTGCCCACTGCCAGTGCCAACTACTCATACCGGATGGCACAGTACCTAGCACGCGGTCACCTGCTCTCAAGTTACCACGCGCCCGCCTGCCCGCCGCCACCACCACCACTACCACCAGCCACCACAGCCGCTTCACTTGATCCGTCAGAGGAGTTATTTACACATCAGTTGGATGCAATTAGTGATGCGCAACCATTATTGCCAGATGATGTAGATTACAGAGATATGTCTCAGTCAGGCAGGATTACACACATGGACGTACAGTGTGATGATGATGATGATGATGTTGTCCCGCTGCTGCTTCCTTTGCTGAGGTGTCAGATACAAGTGAAGCGGTTGATGATGACGATGTGTCCATTGATGCCATGTGGGTGCCTGCTCGAAGAGAAGAAGAGGGGGAAAGTTCAGAAGGGGAGACAGAGAGAAGGAGGAGACGAGTTGGAAGCAGGGGGTAGTCGTCACAAGGAGTTAGTTAGTGGCACAGTCAGACAGCATGTATCGGCACCCGGGGTCAGCCAGACAGCACGCCAGTCAACGCATGCTGTTGCCACCACCAGAATGCCGTCATTGCAAAGCTCAGCAGTGTGTGTCTGCCTCTGATAACAGCAATGCCATTTGCAACCTGTGCCAAAAGAAACTGAGTCGTGGGAAGTCCAACACCCACCTCGGTACAACTGCTTTGCGAAGGCACATGATCTCACATCACAAACGCCTATGGGATCAACACATGAGTACAAGCAGCACACAAACTCAAAGCCACCATGCTCCTCCTGGTCCAGCATCTTCAGCCACGTCAACCACTGCTGTCCTCCCTGCCCCCTCTCAACTAACCGCCACTCCGCCTCTCACATTCAGCAGTTCCTGCTCATCTGCCTACAGCCAGGTGTCTGTTAAGGAAATGTTTGAGCGTAAGAAGCCAATGTCACAGAGTCACCCCCTTGCCTGGCGACTGACAGCTGGCTTGACGGAAATGTTAGCCCGCCAGCTTTTACCATATCAACTGGTGGAGTCTGAGGCCTTCAAAAAATTGGTCGCTATTGGGACACCACAGTGGAAGGTAACCGGACGAAATTTTTTTTCAAAAAAGGCAATCCCAAACCTCTACTATGTTATTGAAAAGGAAGTCATGGCATCTCTGGCATACAGTGTTGGGGCAAGGGTCTATCTGACCACTGATACCTGGTCTGCAAAGCACGGTCAGGGCAGGTATATCACGTACACTGTGCATTGGGTCAACCTGCTGGCGGCTGACAAGCATGGAATGCGTGGCTCCGCAGCGGAGCTGGTGACACCGCCATGACTTGCAGGCAGGCCTACTGCCACCTCCTCTACTCCTACTCCATCCTCTTTGATATCTTTCTCGGCTGAGTCCTCTTCTGCTACGGCGTCTGGCTGCACATCAACTGAATCCCCCCAGCTGCCCAGGGGCTATTCCACATCCCGGATACGACAGTGTCACGCTGACTTGGGGTTGATATGCCTGAAAGCAGAGAGCCACACAGGACCAGCACTCCAGTCCGCCCTGAACGCACAGGTCGATCAGTGTCTGACCCCTCACCAACTGGAGATCGGCAAAGTGGTGTGTGACAATGGAACAAATTTGTTGTCGGCATTGAATTTGGGCTTTGTGTCTAAGTACCCAGGCTTACAGGATGTCATCAAGCAGGCCAGGAAGGTGTGTGGCCATTTCAGGCATTCCTACACGGCCATGGCGCACTTTTCCGATATTCAGTGGCGAAACAACATGCCAGTGAGGCGCTTAATTTGCGACAGCCCGACACGTTGGAATTCAACACTCCTAATGTTCGACCGCCTGCTCCAACAAGAAAAAGCCGTCAACGAGTATTTGTATGACTGGGGTGCTAGGACAGCCTCTGCGGAGCTGGGAATTTTTGCCACTTTACTGGACGCTCATGCGCAATGCCTGTAGGCTCATGCGTCCTTTTGAGGAGTTGACAAACCTAGTCAGTCGCACCGAAGGCACCATCAGCGACCTCATCCCATTTGTTTTCTTCCTGGAGCGTGCCCTGCAAAGAGTGCTGGATCAGGCTGTAGATGAGCGTGAAGAGGAAGAGGAAGAGTTGTGGTCACCATCACCACCAGAAACAGCCTTGTCATCATCGCTTGCAAGACCTGCGGCAATGCTGGAAGAGGAGTATGAGGAAGAGGAGTCAGAGGAGGAATGTGGCGGCTTTGAGGAGGAGGAAGACCAACCACAGCAGGCACCCCAGGGTGCTCGTTGTTGTCACCTATCTGGGACCCATGGTGTTGTACGTGGCTGGGGGAAGAACAGACAGTCAATGACATCAGTAAGGACAAGGAACGGGAAATGAGTAGCTTTGCATCCAACCTTGTGCAAATGGGGTCTTTCATGCTGTCATGTCTGTTGAGGGACCCTCGTATAAAAAGGATGAAGGAGAACGACCTGTACTGGGTGGCCACGCTACCAGACCGCTGGTATAAGCAGAAAGTGGCAGAAATGTTACCAAATTACCGAAAGTCGGACAGGATGCAGCAGTTCAAAACCAAACTAAAAAATATGCTTTACACAGCTGATAAGGGGGATGTCACAGCACAACGGGAATCTAACAGGGGAAGAGGTGAATGTAATCCTCCTCCTACTACAGCGGCAAGGACTGGACGATTTACAGATGTCATGTTGATGGAGGACATGCGGAGCTTTTTCAGTCCTACACATCGCCACAGCCCTTCGGGATCCATCCTTAGAGAACGACTCGACCGACAGGTAGCAGACTACCTTGCCTTAACAGCAGATATCGACACTCTGAGGAGCGATGAACCCCTTCACTACTGGGTGTGCAGGCTTAACCTGTGGCCTGAGCTATCCCAGTTTGCGATAGAACTTCTAGCCTGCCCTGCTTTAAGTGTCCTGTCAGAAAGGACCTTCAGTGCAGCAAGAGGCATTGTCACTGACAAGAGAAGTCGCCTCGGTCAAAAAAGTGTTGATTACCTCACCTTCATAAAGATGAATGAGGCATGGATCCCGAAGGGACTGACAGTGGGGGATACGTTTGACTAACAAAAGGCCTGATGACATGCCTTGGCCTCAAAATGGTCCCCACGCTGCTGTATTTAATGTCTGCATACCGGATGACTTTCGCGAATTCTCCGCCACTAACTAGGGTTCAAGCCGCAATGTTTTAGTCCCTTTTCTGCCTGGAAAACATAAATTTTTCCGGGCGCTGTTACAATAGCGGCTGCAACAATGCCATTATTTTTCAGGCATGTGTACATGCCTATTTTTTCTGCCCTATGGTGCAGCACTGTGGCTGCAAAAACAAAACAAAAAAGGCCCATACAAGTGTCAATTCCCCTTCGTGATCGTTACCTTGTTGTGGTGAAGGGGCTTGCGTATCACAATGAAGCAATCATCACCTCTATGAGTGTGTTGGCAATGTTGCCACACCCCAGATGATAAGGCCGTTGCTTCATTATGGTCAGACCAAAAGTGATCGGACGGCTGGATAATATATCATAGAAAAAACATTAATTTACCTTTTTGAAGTTGTATTGGTTTTTAATACATAAAATAAAAATCATAATAAAGTCTCTTAATAGTTTATTAGAAATAATGCAGACAATTAAAAACATCCCCATCAATTCCAATACAAAGCAAGTACAGAGCTCAGAACTAAATTATTTCATGATGTCGTAATGGTTCGTTAATTCGACAATGGTTAATCAATTCGACACACGTCCCCGGATAGGGTACGTAACAGGGATTAAACTGATAGGAATAATACTAGTTAAGAAACCACTCATATAGGGTGTCACAGCACATTGCTCTGTCCATGCGCAGTGCCCCAATTTGGGAGTAAGAGGACCGACCAAGCTGCTTTTTCCATCTCCCGGTTCCTGAAATCAATTCAGTTTGGTGTATGAGAGTTTGGTCTGTCACTGTGACAGCCTAAATTTTTTTTCACAAAAGGCAATCCCTGATATGGGACGTAACAGGGATTAAACTGATGGGAATAGTACTAGTCAAGACACCACTCATATCGGGTGTGACAGTAAATTGCACGACGCAGACGCAGTGACCGTGGATTAAAACAAAGGGGAGGGAGCCAGCGTTTTTTTAACCATCTCCCCGTTTGAAAAATCAATTCAATAAATGGACCCCAGATTGGGGACGTTAGAGTGTTTAAACTGATGAGAATAGTACTACAGGAAATACCACTCCTATCGGGTGTGACAGTAAATTGCACGGCGCAGACGCAGTCACCGTGGATTAAAACAAAGGGGAGGGAGCCAGCGTTTTTTTTAACCATCTCCCCGTTCGAAAAATCTATTCAATTCACCTTTCAGGGACCCTTGGTGTTGTACGTGGCTGGGTGGAGGAAGAAACCTTCAATGACATCAACGGGACGTGGCTAGCTTGGTATCCAACCTTGTGCAAATGGGGAGTTTGCGGTTCTGCAAATGGATTGTTTGCGGTTGTTTGCGGTGCATTAAAATGGGAGTTTGGTCTGTCAATGTCTGTGAAGCGGGCGTAACCCTTACACTACCTGATCGATACAACATCATACCTGATCGTATACACACACTGGATGTTTTAAAGCATGTTATTCCAAACAATTTAGGAATGTTAGTTGATTTATGCCCTTTATGGATTAAAACCCGACTCTGCGTCCACTACGTAATTTTCCATGGGAGTTTTGCCATGGATGCCCCTCCGGAATGCCACAGTCCAGGTGTTAGTCCCCTTGAAACAACTTTTCCATCACTATTGTGGCCAGAAAGAGTCCCTGTGGGTTTTAAAATTCGCCTGCCTGTTGTCTATGTCTATGGCGGTTCGCCCGTTCGCGAACATTTGCGGACGTTTGCGTTCGCCGTTCACAAATGGAAAATGTTATGTTCACGTCATCACTACCAATTACCTGTGGAGGGAGCTAAAGATCAGGGTGATAGCAAGAAGACTAGAGTTGAGCGGACAACACCTGGATGTTCGGGTTCGACGGGTTCGGCCGAACTTTAGAAAAAAGTTCGAGTTCGGGACCCGAACCCGAACCCCATTGAAGGCAATGGGGAACCAATCTTTTGAGCACTAAAATGGCTGTAAAAATGTCATGGAAAGGGCTAGAAGGCTGCAAATGCCAGCAAAATGTTGTTAAGAGCATGGCAATTGCTCTGCAAACATATGTGGATAGGGAAATGACTTTAAATAACATAAAATAGGTAAAAATAATAAATAATAATCTTGATCTAGGAGGACGAGGTCCATATGGAGTGGTAGGTTGAGGAGGCGGTGGATGTGGTGGTGTAGGTGGAAGCGGCGGTGGAAGAGGAGGAGGTAGCCTACACTGCTTTTTGGTTTTAAATTTTATTTTTTAAATTAGGGTACACCCCAAAACATTGGGGAATTTAACCTGTGATAACCACCTCCAGTCATGCTAAACACACGTTCAGACAATACACTGGCTGCAGGGCAGGCCAGCACCTCCAAGGGGTAAAGGGCAAGCTCAGGCCATGTGCCCAATTTGGAGAACCAGAAGTTGCATGTTCCCAAGTAGTTAGTGTATTTTTAATAGAGTGATTAATAAAGATTAAATTTTACCTATTACTAGTCAGAGAGGTTGCAAAGGTTACGCTAGGTCCAAGTGACCACCTAACCCCTCTTCCAGAAGTTGCAGGGGCTGACCCCTGTCAGTCAGTTCGTGTAGGCGAGCTGGTAGAGGATGAGGAGGCAGAGTAGGAGGAGGAAGCAACAGCAGGCAAACTGAAGCTCCCTGCAATCCTCTGTGGTGGAAGGACATGCGCCAAACTGCTATCTGCCTCAGGCCCAGCCGCCACTGCATTTACCCAGTGTGTTGTTATGGAGATATAACGGCCCTGACCGTGCTTACTGGTCCACGTATCTGTAGTCAGGTGCACCTTGCCACAGATGCCGTTGCGCAGTGCACACCTGATTTTGTCCCTTACTTGGTTGTGAAGGAAAGGGACGGCTCGCCTTGAAAAGTAGTGGCGGCTGGGCACGGCGTACTGTGGGACAGCCACCGCCATAAGGCCTTTAAAACTATCCGTCTCCACCAGACGGAATGACAGCATTTCAAAGGGAAGTAATTTAGAAATGCTGGTATTCAGGGCTAGTGATCGCGGGTGGGTAGGAGGGGTACTTCCTCTTCCTCTCCAGCGTTTGGGATATGAAAATCTGAACGCTTCCGTTGGACATTGTGGAGATGCTTGGTGACTCAGGTGTTGGTGTTGCTGGCAGATCCTCTGTTTGTGGGGTGCCAGGTGGCACTGTCACTCCAGAGGTGGATGAAGAGGCTGCAGCAGAAGAGGAAGCAGGAGGAGCCAGAGACCTTTCTTGGTTTTTTGAGGTGTCTACTCCACTGCAGCTCATGCTTTGCACTTAAATGCCTGGTCATGCAGGTTGTGCTAAGGTTCAGAACGTTTATGCCTCGCTTCAGGCTCTGATTGCACATTGTCTGAAGAACTGCCACGCCAGGGAACTCCTTGGAGCTGGCTTTGGTGTGCTCGATCCCTTGCTGCGGTGGGCAGTAGGAGGCATACTGTCTAGAGGACGGCCGCTCCGTTTTTGCACCCTGCTCCCTCTTCTGCTGTGCTGGTGGCTCTGTGCGAATACCACCTCTTCCTCCGATATACATCGGTCACTCGCATGACCTTGATTCCATGTGGGGTCATGACCTCATCGTCCTCCACATCATCTTCCACCCAGTCTTTACCCCTGACTTCCTTGTCGGTCTGCACACTTTCGAAAGCCCCAGCAGTTGGCACCTGTGTTTCGTCATCATCCGAGACGTGCTGCGATGGTCCTCCCATGTACTCAACTTGAAAAATAAGTGGTTAGGCATCGGTGCACTCAATATCTTTCACTTCTGGGGCAGGTCTAGGTGGATGGCCCTGGGAAACCCTGCTAACAGAGTCATCAAAAAGCAGAAGAGACTGCTGCATGACTTGGGGCTCAGACTGCTTGGCTGATTTGCAAGGGGGTGAGGTGAAAGACTGATGGACATCAGCTGCAGGTGCCAACTGTGGTCTTTCAGCAGGAGACTGGGGGGGAGACAAAGTGAAGGAACTGGATCCACTGTCAGCAACCCAATCTGCTATTGCCTGTACTTGTTCAAGCCTGACCATTTGTAGAGCAGCATTAGCCCCGACCAAATACCGTTGCAGGTTTTGTCGCCTACTCGCACCTGAGGAAGGGGTTTCACTTGTGCGTGTAGCTGGCACAGATCGAACACGTCCTCTCCCTGCAACAGGAGCTCCACCAGCAGCAGCACGACCTGGGCCACGTCCATTATATGATGCTCTCCTCATATTTTTCGAATTCAGGATCTGGCCTTAATGGATGTTTAATTAATAGTAGAAAAGAACGACAGTATGTAAAGGGTGTATCTCACACGGCCTGAACCAGACTAGGCCTCAAGTAAAGATTTCTTTGCACAAAATGGCTGTATTTCAAATGGCTATATTTCAAATGGCTGTATTTCAAATGCCTAATTCAAACCCCTGTATGTATAGGGGGGATCACACACGCCCTGAATCAGTGTAAGCCTGAAGTAAATAGATCTTTGCACAAAATGGCTGTATTTCAAATGGCTATATTTCAAATGGCTAAATCAAACCCCTGTATGTATAGGGGGGATCTCACACGGTCTGGACCACTGTAGGCCTGAAGTAAATATATCTTTGCACAAAAAGGCTGTATTTCAAATGGCTGTATTTCAAATGCCTAATTCAAACCCCTGTATGTATAGGGGGGATGTATAGGGCCTGAACCTCTGTAGGTCTGAATTCAATATTGGTGCACCAAATGGCGGTATTTAAAATCTCTGAATGTAAACCAAATGTATTAAGGGTGTATCTGACAATGACATCTGCATCAAAGGCTGCCAACTAAATTTTTTGTGCCCTAACGACTGTTTGTTTAACAACTGAATTTGAGCAGTATATAAGCCTGTAATTTCACACGTGCTGATGCTGCAAGGCCTGAAAATAGTGGGGGTTTTTTGTCAAAAAAGTGTGTTTTTCAAACCACAGAAAATGATGGGTGTATTTCTAGCCTAAATTGCACACTGACTAATACAGATGTTGTAGATTGCCCAAAAAGTCTTTTTTTGCTAACAGAATATGAATGCTGTATATATTAAACTTGAATTTAACACTTGCAGATCTGGAAAATACTGTTTTTTTGGGGGGGAAAAGTGTGTTTTTCCAACCCCAGAAAATGATGGGTGTATTTCTAGCTTAAATTGCACACTGACTAATACAGATATTGTAGATTGCCCAAAAAGTCTTTTTTTGCTAACAGAATATAAATGCTGTATATATTAAACTTGAATTTAACACTTGCAGATCTGGAAAATACTTTTTTTTGGGGGGGAAAAAGTGTGTTTTTCAAACCCCAGAAAATAATGGATGTATTTCTAGCTTTAAATTGCACACTGACTAAGGCCTCTTGCACACGAACGTGTGCGCCCCGTGCTTGTGCTGCGGGCCGCAAATTGTGGCCCGCAATGCACGGGCACCGACCGCAGGGCAGCCGCAGCGGATCGCGGACCCATTCACTTGAATGGGTCCGTGATCTGCCCATTCCGCAAAAAGATAGGACATGTTCTAATCTTTTTGCGGGACGGAAGTACGGAATGGAACACCACGGAAGCACTCCGTAGTGCTTCCGTAGTGTTCCGTTCCGTCATTCCGTTCTGCACCGTTCCGCATTTGATTGCAGTAACAGCCAATAAAGGCTTTTCTATTGATTACTGAGAAGGGTAAAAATAATTTTGGACTGGACAATTTTTGCTCAAATGTAAATAAAAGCTGAGAAATGTTTTTTTTTTCCACAATAATGCCTCTTGTACATCATCTTATTATGTTTTGGGAGACACCTATGTCATTTCCTGTCACAAAATTACTTGCTGGTTGAATAAAAGAAACTTTAAGTCAAAATTTGCCAGGGGTATGAATAATTATGGGCAGCACTGTATATCTACTTTTACTCCTAAAATACATTATGGAATTTTGAAGCCTCAAACAAAGCCATGAAAAGGTATTTTACAATAGTCATACAATTTTTTTTTTTCCAGACCAATCTCTATGAACAGATATAGCTACATTTAATCATTTATTTTGTGCACAGTAGTAACTGTAGTAGGTGTATGTACCAGCTTATGGCAACACAGCAAATCATGTTATAATGGTACTGTCATGCCTTCAGCAAGTTTATTGTTAATGTATACATAGTTTTCCTGCATAGTCAATTTGCTTTATGTATAATTCCCTGTTTATTGTGTAACAGCACCATCTAGTGGCCGTTTACATACACTGCAGCTATTCACATTAGAAGTTTGGTCTACTTCAGATTCCGTAGCTTGTGACCTATGAAGTTAGTGACTTGATCATCCCTGCACATAGCATCCATTTTCCTCATTTACAGCCATTTTTCCAGAGGTAGCACATGGTCTCGAAGTTCCTGAAGTCATCCTCCACATCTAAGCTCATGGTAACATCACTGGTATGCCACATTACTGCCTGTTTGCATCTGTTTGTATATTGTATTTGCATGTCTTTTCTCCTGCCCCTGTATAGCAGCTGTAGTTTCAGTTAGGGACCATGCCTGTTATGCAAATAGGATTACATGCTCATGGTTAGATCTATATCTGTTTGTATGTGCTATGCACAGTAATGTTATGATATGCATTGTAATATATCAGACCCCTTTAATAAATGCATTATTTTTTCTGTTCCCCAGTTTTACCACACATGCACACGCACATTTACATCCTTGCAATAAAGATAAAGTTGGACGATACTCCATTGTCAATTCATTGCCGGGCTAAGATTTAGCTGTCTGTCGAGCTATGTACCTTCACACATACGGAGGACAGAACAGTAAAACAGCGCCTGCTTACGAGCTAGATACGAGGAACTGCGACTCCCTGGCCACAGTAAAACAGCTTCTTACAAGCTAGATACTAGAAACTGCGATTCCTCAAACCCTTTGAGTCAACAACCTCTAACAGGCTGGACTGCATGGTACTAAACCCTGCAAGGCGCAACATCGTCAGCCACGACAGTTGCAAGTGTGCAAACCTGTTCACAGTGTCATTATGTCGTCAAGAGAGTTTAAACTGTACAAGACAAGGTCTCGCATCTCAGCTAGCTCCAGAAGTTCCAAGAGATCAGTGAGCAGCTCCACAGTCGCCACTGCCTGCGCAAAAGCTGAAGAGGCCAAAACCCACGGAACATTTGCCAAGCAAGAAAGACAGTTAAAAGTAGAGAAAGCTCGTATGGAAATGGAGAAAGCATGCATGGAAGCAGCCCTGGCTGAACAACAAGCAGCTCTGGAAAAGCTAACTGTGGAAAAGGAAGCTGCAGCTGCTGTAGCATAGGCTTTAGAAGAAGCAGCAAACTCCAAGTGATAGACTCAACAGCATAGTTGGGCCTGAACCTGATCATCACAATAACTTGCAACACACTTCAGATTACGTCATGCGGAGCATGACAGCTTAAATTCAAGTCCAAGAGCAGCGTCAACCCCTGCTGAAGAACCCCAGCAGACTAGTTTCACACAAGTGACCTCAGTTAGCCAAAAACCCTGCTTTGCACGAGACAACAGTTTCATAGGACATCAGCCCTCAATGCAACCTGCATTCAAATCCTTTAAGAAGGAACTAGTAGATGGTGACTATTACAGCAACGTTCCACCAAAGATCCAGGTATGTCAGAGTTTCTAAAATTCTTTGCCCGATGTGAGTTAATAACCAAAGGGCTCTCCAAGTTTGATGACAGACCTGAAAGCTATAGGTCATGGTGATCATCATTCAGAAATACAATCAGAGACCTAGATCTGTCTGCATGTGAGGAAATTGATCTTCTTGTCAAGTGGCTAGGAAATGAATCGGCAGAGCATGCAAAGCGAATTAGAGCCATTAATATTAACTACCTAAGCACTGGGTTAAACATGATATGGGAGAGAATTGAGGACTGTTACGGCTCACCAGAAGTGATAGAGAACGCACTCTTCAAAAGAATTGAGGATTTCCCCAAGATCCAGAACAAAGGGTTCCAGAAGCTGAGAGAACTGAGTGACTTGCTGACAGAGCTCCAAGTTGCCAAAGCTGAAGGAGATTTACAAGGTCTGGCATTCTTAGATACTGCACGTGGTGTAAACCCAAGAGTACAAAAACTACCTTATAACCTGCAAGAGAATTGGATTGCTCAAGGTTCCAGGTACAAGCAACAGCACAATGTCCCATTCCCTCCATTCTCATTCTTTGTGGACTTTGTGCACTAACAAGCAAAGACTAGGAATGATCCCAGCTTTGACTTCTCGATGTTTGACACCACTTACCCCAAACCAGGTAGGCCTGTCTCACTTAATAACATGAACGGTACACCTACAGACACAGAAAAAATGCAACCAGCACTCTGCCCTGCCTATATGCTGGAAAAAAGTGAGGTGTCAGTGTACATTTTGATCAAAAAGTAATAAGCCACTCGGCACGCCAAGGCCGCCTCAATGAAAGGTACACCTGTTGCAGTACACAAGACAGGTGTATCTTCCAAAGACCCCTCAAACAAAACCTATAGTACCTCAGAGGCTGAAAAGACATCAACCAAAGACCTTTGCAGAGAATGTCCTCTACATAAGAAACCACACTCATTGCTGCAGTGCAGAGGATTTAGAGAAAAACTTCTCAGGGACTGCAAAACTTTCCTCAAGCAGAACCACATTTGTTACAGGTGTTGTGCATCAACCTCTTATCTTGCAAAAGACTGTACTGTAAACATCAAATCCTCTGAATGCAACAGTGAAGAGCACAATACAGCCTTACACCCTGGGCCAGCTCCATGGACTCTCACACCCTCAGAACAGGCTGTAGAGCACGGTGGGGAGGAGAGAGACACAGTACCTCCTGAATTGACACCCCAGTGCACAGAAGTCTGAGAAGAAGGTCTTAGTAACAAATCTTGCTCCAAGATCTGTCTTGTCACAGTTTACCCCATTGGTCATAAAGAGAAAGCAGTAAGGTTGTATGCCATCCTTGATGATCAGAGTAATAGATCTCTTGCTAACTCGTCTTTCTTTGATATCTTCAATACTAAAGGAAACTGCTCCCCATATTCATTTAAAACTTGCACAGGTGTCAGTGAAGATAAAGGCAGAAGAGCTACTGGCTTCCAAATAGAATCCATAAATGGTGAAGCATCCCTACCTTTACCTACCTTGATCGAATGCAATTGGATGCCAAACAATAGAGAAGAAATTCCTACACCTGAGGCAGCATTACATCATGCACATCTAAAATCCATAGGACATCTCATACCTGCACTCGACCAAGAGGCCCAAATAATACTTCTGCTTGGAAGAGATATCATAAGAGTCCACAAGGTGAGAAAACAAATAAACGGTCCTCACAATTCTCCATATGCCCAGAAGCTTGACCTAGGGTGGGTTATTTTAGGTGATGTCTGCCTAGGAATTGTTCACAAGCCAAACGCAGTGAATTCTCTTTAAACAAGTACCTTGGAGAACGGACATCCTTCCCTCTTTCAGCCTTGTCCTAACAGATTTCTTGTAAGAGAGAAGCTGGCAAGTGTGCTGTATCCTAACTTTACACAAATCGAAAACCATTCTTGTGGTGAAGACCAAGACCACTTGGGCTGCAACGTGTTCCAGAGGACAAAGGAAGACCACAAGATAGCTCCCTCTATTGAAGATGAGGCCTTCTTAAACATAATGGGGCAAGGTTTCTTCAAGGATAAAACGAACACCTGGGTTGCACCACTGCCTTTCAAGACACAGAGACGCCGCCTTCCCAACAACAGAGATCAAGCCTTTAAACGCTTCTGTTCACTCCAACGCAACTTTCAGAAGAGACCAGAGATGATGGAACATTTCTTCTTGTTCATGAACAAGATATTGGAGAACAGTCATGCAGAAGTAGCTCCACCCCTAAAAGAAAAGGAAGAATGCTGGTACCTACTAATCTTTGGCGTTTACCACCCTAAGAAACCAGGACAAATCCGAGTGGTATTTGACTCTAGTTCACAATAGTAATGCCAACGCAACTCAATCACAATGCAATGCGTGACTATACAATACATCACTGAATAACCATAAAGGGACACGCAATAAGAATTTCAAAGCTTTATTAGTTGATAAAAAGACCAACAACAGATATATACATAATGTCAATATATAGAATATATGGCGGCAGTACAAATGGTAGCCAAGATATGTGACTCCCCTCCCATGCACAGAATACCCCGATTATCTCTCCCATATAGGGTAAGTGGAAACCCTATCACAGTGCTGATAAAAATAACAATAACACCCCCAATATAAAAGTGGAACAGTGCCTAACTGAAGTAGCCTGATGGGCTATTATGCACATATAATTGTTGCTGACAAGGCACATATATCCCACAATTAGTATATCTGAAGGACACTTGAAGAGGAGGACACGGGCTTCTAGCTGAGAGGAGAGACCACCCCGACGTATGTTTTGCTCTGCTTTCTTAAGGGGCGTATCTAAATCACTCTCTCTAACCCCTAAATATATCCATATTAATCAAGTAAAATATAACACACATGTGTGTGATTGGACTGACCTCACTACCATACGTGTATTGGGAACTTGTCATATTAGCGCGCCATCCCGCTGCCGCGAAATTCTTATTACATGTCCCTTTATGGTTATTCGGTGATGTCTGTTCCCCAGTTTAACCACACGCGCATTTACATCCTTGCAATAAAGATAAAGTTGGACGATACTCCATTGTCATTTCATTTAGCTGTCTGTCGAGCTATGTACCTTTGCACGTAAGGAGGACAGAACAGGAACATCACACCATATTGAAAATTTAGCCCTTAAAAGGTCACTGAACTTTCAGAAATGTACCGACATATCAAAGATTTTGATCCGTGGGGGTCAAAGTGCTGAGACCCCACCAATTGCTAGAACGTGCAGAAACAAGCTCTGACATAGTTTGCTCTCTCTAATAGCTACAGGAGACAGAATCAAGAGGGACTCAGAGCCTTTCTCCTGAGCCCATCTTCTGCAGTGAAAAGAGACAGTAAGTTATGTGAGCGCTTCTTTCTCTTCTCGTTTTGTGGTGGCCTCATCACTCTGACATACGGTACCAAAACTTTTGTGAGCTCATGGCTCTTCAAACCCACCTGATTCTGACAGTTTTTTTCCCCCATATATATCACCATCAGGTGGGTGGGAAAATCCATGAGCTCAGGAGTATGCTGTCTAAATACAAGATTTTGGCAAAATTGTTGGGTCAATTACAGAAAGTGACCCAGCATTTTGCTAAGGAGGCCTGTCACTAGTTTATGTTGCCATACTTAGGACAGCATAAAACTGCTGGCAGTTTCCTTTTAAGCTATCTTCCCCAAGCAACAAAGTGCTTTATATAACCCACCCCATTCAAATGACATTGGTGCCTAAATAATGCTGCTGTACTGGGAACAAATAAGCAGTTTTTCCAAAGCTAAACCAGACAGTGAGAAGGTCAGTGTGTCTGATTATTTTTTTTCCCTGTAAAACTTTGCATTGGTAGAAAAACATGAAGTCTCTCAGTATTAGCTGGCTGTGCATTAGCCATTTACACTGTGAAGTGCAGTGCAGCTATAAAGTAATCATAGTGCAAATGAAAAGGATATATTACAATAAATATATGAATGCAGTTTAACAGTAATATATATATATATATATATATATATATATTAGAAATGATATAAGTGCACACAACAGTATAAATAGTGTAACACAGTGTAAGTTAACCCTTCAGAGTACAATAAAGTAGGAAATTGATGGCTTTACATAGTAGCAATAAGGGCAAATGTCCATGGTCCAAAATACCCTTGTTGTAGGGCCCTACACATACGACTGAAAGGGTTACATACCTAAGAGATACTGCAGACTGCAGTGTATGATTAGATAGAGCTCTGTCTTATTTGGCATGACTGAACAGCTGTAGTAAGGCTAATTTCACAGTAGTGTTAAAATCATCCGTATCATTTTATATTTTTTCAGTAATTGCAAAAAAAAAAATTATGGCACAAAATATATTTGGAATTGCTAAAAAAAAAAAAATATGCAATTTCCAAAAAATAATTTATATCTAAAATGATACTTGGATACACGGGAAACTACTATTGAGGTTTTTAGCCATAATATATCTGCAGCAGTTTAACATTGAGCCCGTGCCTTTAATGTAAATGGTTGTGAGTTTGAATCCCGGCAGAAACAAATAGAGGCTAAATAAAACTTAAATATAGTCAGGTTCATAAAAATTGGGATATTAACACAATTCTAACATTTTTGGCTCTATACACCAGCACAATAGATTTGAAATGAAACGAACAAGATGCGCTTTAACTGCAGACTGTCAGCTTTAATTTGAGGGTATTTACATCCAAATCAGATGAATGGTGTAGGAATTACAACAGTTTGCATATGTGCCTCCCACTTGTTGGGGACCAAAAGTAATAGGACATAATAATAATCATAAATCAAACTTTCACTTTTTAATACTTGGTTGCAAATCATTTGCCGTCAATTACAGCCTGAAGTCTGGAATGCATAGACATCACCAGACGTTGGGTTTCCTCCCTGGTGATGCTCTGCCAGGCCTTTACTGCAACCGTCTTCGGTTCCTTCTTGTTCTTGGGGCATTTTCCCTTCAGTTTTGTCTTCAGCAAGTGAAATGCATGCTCAATCGGATTCAGGTCAGGTGATTGACTTGGCAATTGCATAACATTCCACTTCTTTCCCTTAAAAAACTCTTTGGTTGCTTTTGCTGTATGCTTTGGGTCATTGTCCATCTGCACTGTGAAGCGCCGTCCAATGAGTTGTGAAGCATTTGGTTGAATATGAGCAGATAATATTGCCTCAGACACTTCAGAATTCATCTGCTGCTTTTGTCAGCAGTCACGTCATCAATAAATACAAGAGAGTTCCCTTGGCAGCCATACATGCCCACGCCATGACACTACCATCACCATGCTTCACTGAAGAGGTGGTATGCTTAGGATCATGAACAGTTCCTTTCCTTCTCCATACTCTTCTCTTCCCATCACTCTGGTACAAGTTGATCTTGGTCTCATCTGTCCATAGGATGTTGTTCCAGAGTTGTGAAGGCTTTTTTAGATGTCGTTTTTAGCTAACTCTAATCTGGCCTTCCTGTTTTTAAGGCTCACCAATGGTTTACATCTTGTGGTGAACCCTCTGTATTCACTCTGGTGAAGTCTTCTCTTGATTGTTGACTTTGACACACATACACCTACCTCCTGGAGAGTGTTCTTGATCTGGCCAACTGTTGTGAAGGGTGTTTTCTTCACCAGGGAAACAATTCTTCAGATCCACCACAGTTGTTTTCTGTGGTCTTACGTGTCTTTTGGTGTTGCTGAGCTCACCGGTGCGTTCCTTCTTTTTAAGAATGTTCCAAACAGTTGTTTTGGCCACGCCTAATGTTTTTGCTATCTTTCTGATGGGTTTGTTTTGTTTTTTTTCAGCCTAATGATGGCTTGCTTCACTGATAGTGACAGCTCTTTGGATCTCATCTTGATAGTTGACAGCAACAGATTCCAAATGCAAATAGCACACTTGAAATGAACTCTGGGCCTTTTATCTGCTCATTGTAATTGGGATACTGAGGGAATAGCACACACCTGGCCATGGAACAGCTGAGAAGCCAATTGTCCCATTACTGTTGGTCCCCTAACAAGTGGGAGGCACATATGCAAACTGTTGTAATTCCTACACCGTTCACCTGATTTGGATGAAATACCCTCAAATTAAAGCTGACAGTCTGCAGTTATAGCACATCTTGTTCGTTTTATTTCAAATCCATTGTGGTGGTGTATAAAGCCAAAAATGTTAGAATTGTATTGCTGTCCCAATATTTATGGACCTGGCTGTATAGCACAGAGGCATCCGCTGCACTAAAGCGGCTAACAGAGGAACCATTGATGCTGATGAAATTACCAGGTAAAAAAAAAAATAACTGTGAAAAAAATACAGGTATTGGCAATCTTAGCACAATACCAGCCAGACCCTCTAACCTGCACGACTTACAGGGAACACTGCTTGAGTCCCAGCTCCCTCATGTTTAATCAGCTGGCCGTGATGCTGCGTTTTAAAGTGCTACTTTTCAGCTGTCCATTTCAGCTGAACAGCAGCACTGAAGCAGGGGGTCCCTTAGACAATGGAGGCCCTAGGCAATTGCAAAGTTTGCTATCCATGCAGTATGTGTTGAGCGTGTGCATGTGGCTGGAGTGTTAATGGAGAGTGTGGCATGTTTCCGGTACCGGGGGTATCTGCAAATGGCAATGTTATGTGTTGTCATTTAATATCATGTACCCCTTGACATGACCTTGTATGGTTGAAAAGGACAGGGTTAACCACCCTGTTTCTCCCCTATTGGCAGGAGTGGGCTGGTCCAACTTCCTGGGTAAAGGGGGAGTCTAGTGAGGAAGCTAGTCCATGTGCACCTTCTCCTTAGGTCTCAGGATCCAGAGACTAATTGATCTCTGTGAGATTTACCTCTCTCTTCTTCTGCTACAGCAAGAGAGAAAGAATGAAAGACATGAACTCAGAATCTGCATGGACAGGAATAGGAGTCAATCAATAGTATCCAAGTAGGAGCACCGTGATACACGCAGAAAACTGTTGAGACCGCACCATACCACTCGACATTCCTATAAACCTGGGACACGATCGGCCCTGGGGGGCGGCACGTTACCACTACAACTCCTATTATGCACTCAAGTAAAAAGAGATATTTGTTCTACTACCTCTTTCCTGCTTTCCTGACTCCTACCATGCCATACGCTGGTCATTGCCCTACTACATCTACTGCCATGCACCCTTACACCTACCAACATCAAGAACACTCCAAACTACCATCAGGCAGGAGTCCCAACTACATATAGTGCCTCAAAGGAAGATAATGTGCACGTTCTTCTCACTGTACTGGTGCTAAAGAGCAACTGCCGGAAGGGAAACCACTGTGACACATCCTACAGTCACTACCACTCCTATCCTCCACTGCGGGTCCTCAAATGCTTGCTGCATAATCGCAAGGGGCCCAGACATAGTTCCTGCACAGGGGCCTGAAACTGTCAGTGTCTGCATGTTTTTCATTACTTTATGTGTACTATGCCAGGTTTACGCTGCCCCATTACCGGGCATATAAATGATGTTCGGACAAACGCTCATTCCCCCTAATTCATCCTTATACAGTGGAGGTGATTTCTGTATGTTCTGTATGTACGCAAATGCAGCTCTTCACTTCCACTAAACAAGCAGTCAACTATCAGGAAGGAATGGTTCCTTGTGAATAACTGGCTGCTTGTTGGAACATGTAAATCCAGCTTTAGATTCCCATTCCATTTGAACAGTATTGCAGTAAATGCAGGATGCTTTTATAAAAGGGATGCACAACTGATCACAGTCTAAGGCACAGCAGTTTATTAATTCTTTTGATAAACCATACTGTATATTTAAAGCCAAGGATAGGATAGGATCCAGTCTTAAGATCAGGTCAGCCCTTCCCAAAACCTTCTTGTAAGAAGATCCTACACTATCCAGTCATAAATAATTGATATAATGAATAGTGCCCACAAACAATTAGAATATTATTATAATGTTGATGGGTAAGACTGCTGCCACACGTTCAGGCTTTTTGATGCAGCTTTTAAGCTAAAATCATGAGTGGATCATAACAGGAGAGAAAGTATTAAGAGCAGATACAGCTTTTCCACTTTTTTCAATTTACTCCTGATTCTGGAAAATAAAAAAAAATTAAAATGTGGCAGCACCCTAAATAAAAATAATAATAAAAGTTTGGAAAAATTGTCCTGAAAATGACCTAATAGGAAAATAGAGATATTTTTCTGTTCTCCAGTCACTTCATGATTACAAAATCATCATTTCCATGCATCCGAAGCAAAACTATCACAACTGGAATGCTACGGCACTCAAACAATTTTCGCTGACTATTTGGTTTCACTGACTAATTTGTTTTATTGCAGTAGTGGTTGTTTTAGCACAGGAATGTCACAGCAATTTTACCGAGGAACATGTCAAGAAAACAACATTTACAGAGAATTTGGGTTGTATAAACTAAAGATACCCAAGAGATTGTATTCCCTTTCTTACTTCTCCTGATTAAGGAGCTTGACTAATAGCTCCTATTAAACACCTCAAATTTCAAGCACCATTAATTTCTTCTGTGCTTTTAAAGCTGCCAAAGAGGTTGCTCACGAGAATGAGACGTGACATTGAGGAAGAAAAAACTTGTAAACTCTACCTATTAGATACTTGATGGACACTTACAAAAATTTTCTTTGACATCTTACAAGTAGAGAAAAAAAATCTGTATGGTCCTTCAGATTTATTGTACTATTTTTTATTTAGAAGTGTGATAGCAAAAAATCTATTCCAGTTAGGAATTGATTTTATGGGTTCTACTTTATTAAAGCAGTAAAAAACGGTAGGGTAAGGTGCACCATGTTCCCAAGTAAAGTGCATGTATGTGTGTATGCATATAGCATAGTCTAAGGCTCTTTAGAATTCGTTTACAATGTTCATATATAATGTTGGTTGATTCTGACGTAATGGAAAGGCAGGTGGTTACAAATTGTACTTCTTGCTCTGAAGAACTTACCATGTATTTGCGTTACATGGACAATCAATTGTTTTCAATAAAAATTGTCTAATGCTTTACTTCCTCTGTTTTGGCATTGCAGAAAAATTGGACATTAACTGCAAGGTTTTCCCACCCATTGTAGCAGATCTCTTACCCTAAGTTCACACCTGAGCATTTTACAGCGCGTTCAAACGCGCTGTAAAACACTCAACACATGAAAACCAATGCTTTCCTATGGCCCTGGTTCTCACTTGAGCGTTTTACAGCGCGTTTGAACGCGCTGTAAAACGGCCGACGCATAAACAAGTACTTGAGCTTTTTTGGGGCGTTTGTCGCGAGTTTTGTGATTGACACCACAGTAGTCAATCACAAGAACGCGCGTACGAACGCGCGTTTCCTATTTGCAAAAACGCGCTGAAATACGCGCGTAAAACGCGCGTTTTAAGAACGCTCAGGTCTGAACCCAGGGTTAAGGTTCTACCTGAGGGATCAGCTTATGATAGGGGAACCTTTTTCTAACCAAAATATATTTAACCAGATATCCCCTTTAAGTACTCAGTAGTAAATATTTAGATGGTTATCATACGAATTTAAACCCCTTAATGACATGCACCACACATGTAGCCCTAGGTGCATGCTGTTTCACATAGCAGATACACGGGGTTAGGCTGCATTCACACATCCGTGGAACACGGACCGTGTGATACCGGACTGGCACCCTGCTTAGAGCAGGAGCGCATGGCGTCATTGGTCCCTATGACGCCGTGCGGTTCCTGCTGCCACCACAGTACAGTAATACACTCGTATAGATCATAGGAGTGTACTATAGTGCAGCGGCGGCAGCATGAAGCGCACGGCATCATAGCAACGAATGACGCCCTGCGCTACTGCACTAAGCAGGGTGCCAGTCCAGTATCACACGGTTCGTGTTCCACAGACGTGTGAATGCAGCCTTAAAGTCTGCATTTAGTGATAATGCCAATCACAGACATTTAAATCCTCAGATGCCGTAGTCAATTGTGAATACAGCATCTGAGGTGGCTTTACCTAGGAGCATTGTGCTCCCGGGGCCCAAACAACTTCCTCAAATGGAGCCTGGGGAAGCCGTTTGCTCCCTCTATAGCCTGGATATATCTGAAGAGTTTCAGGCTATCACAGCTGGGCTTCATATGAAAACAGCGAATCTGCCATACACTGCAATGCAAATTCATAGCAAAGTATTGGAGAAGTAGTCTGAAGAGCGAATATTCAAGCCCAGATGTTAAAAAGTTTTTTTTTAAATATTCGTGTAGCTCCCATTCACTGCCATGGGTATTTCGAAAACAGTGGAGTGCCAGTTGATCAGCCCTTTCAAAACTTCCCAGGCTTCCCAGGATATTGAAAGGCTAAAATGGGATAACCCCACATAAATCTTGAGCCAGCTTTGACACCTGGAAACATAAAGTTATGGCCCTTAACATGTCAGCATTATTGTTTTTAGTTAAAGTGAATTATTTCACCACATCAATTCAGCTTCTACTTGTAAAATGCACCAATTCCCGTTACAACATAATTATAGAAAATTGCCTAAAGTAATATTTAAGGTGCCTCCAAATCAGACCATCACTTTCAGCAGTAAAACTATACTCACAATTATCTGGACATTTAAAAAAAAGAGGCATATATGATATTTTATTGTGAAGTACGTAACTGATGTTTTGTCAGTTGTCTACATCATATTGTGAAGTTATCGCAAATGTACTTTTACAGCTGTTTTAACTGGTCTATGACTGAAGAAGAAGCACCAGTGAAGCATCCCCTATAATTACCATGTTATTATTCATGGTTTGTCACTCACATTTCCATGAGCTGGAGTTTCCGCCAGGTTAACTTAAAAGTAACCACTCAAGGAGAATAATAATATGGTAAAATTAATTTTGTTCCCAATATGGCAGGTCTATGCTGCAAAACTACTGTATACTAAGACAAGCAAGTAGCAAATAAAGATAGCACTCCTATATCCCAGGGCACAATACATAAACATGTACACAGTTTCCTATACTCATTTATCTCATCTATTTTTAGAAAATTTTCATCCTGCTCTGTAACAGCTCTCAAGCTATGAACATATTTCATATGAGCTATGAGCTTTGACCTGGTCATGGCCCAGTACGGCGACACACATTGGAACTGCCAACACCCTGTGTGCCAATAGATGCTGCCGTCTTAATGTACTTCTGCAGCACGACATAGGATGGGTTACCTGTAACTCCATTAGACACAAACCACAGTGTGGCTCCTGTGTAAACTGGAGCCCACAGCAGACTACAGAAGTGTGTATGAGGCCTGAGGTTCAATACATTTTCTAAATAAGTAATCCTTCTTCTATTCCATTAAGTAATGACAGTGGAAGTTACAACAATTGAAAACCGCAAATGGCTCTTGGGTGTCTAAATGTCAACTGTTGTCAGGGAGGTCATGGTACTACTAGAACTTGGCATCAGGGTTAAGGGGGTTTTCTTATCACAGACAATGGGGGCAGAGGTGGAACTCACATCTATCAGACAATGGATGCATATCTTACCGATATGCCCCATTGTCTATGATGAAACAACCCCCTTAACACCTTACTCAACACTAGAGTACCAGCCATCTTACTTGGTGATAAATCTTAACAAGCTGTGCCATGCACCTTAGATTTACAGCACTGGAGGCCTGCTGTTAGAAACCATTACATACAGCATAGTGATGACGTGGACACAAAAGCTGTGCCTGTAAAAGGATGACTAAGGCCCCATTCACACGTCCGTAGTGTGTTGCGGATGCGCAAATTGCGTATCCGCAACACACCTTGCCGCCAGCCCCATAGAGATGCCTATACTTGTCCGCAATTGCGGTCAAGAATAGGACATGGTCTATATTATTGCTGAACCGCCGGCCGGAAGGTCGGCGGTGCGCTCCGCAAATGCAAACACTGTGCTCTCCGCATCCATCACACCCCTATTCAAAATCAATGGGTCCGCACCCGTTTTGCAGATTTGCAGAAAGCGTGTGGACGAAGATTGCAGACGTGTGAATGGGGCCTAAGAATGAGACTTCCCTTTGTTCATTTCTGGCCTTAAAGAGGACCTTTCACCAGTCCCAACATGTCTATTTTAGTTAATAATTGTATTATGCTTCCCCAGACTGTAAAACAGCTAGGGCGGCATTAAAGCCCGCCCATAGTGCCGTTGATGTCACCTAGAACACTAGTAGGCGGAAGCCTCTGCCTAGTAGTGTAAGTATGTCAACAATAAAGCACTTGCCCTGTGCTATACAGGGAAATTGAGAGCATCGAATCATGAAATTATCCGATGCTCATCTCAGAGGGGCTGTCTGGGTGAAGAAGAGGATTTGACTGGGTTCAGCTCTGAACCTGGACAATCCCTTGAACTTTAAAGGAGTTATTCAGCTTTCAAACACTTTTGGGCAGCCCCCTCCCGCAGAAGCTATGTAGGCAAGCATACTTACTTGCTCCCCACTGCTTGGTTCCAGCAACTTTGGTCCATCGCGCTCAGGTTCCTGTTTGTCAACTTCCGGAATGGACAGTGGTCAAGTGTGTCGCTGTTGCCAATCACTAGGTCACATGCCACTTGGAGGGCATGTAACTGCTGCAGCCAATCATTGACAAGTGGGGACTGAAGCGTGATGGACTGAAGGAGTAGGAACCAAGCAGCAGGGAACAGGTCTGGCAGGGAGGAAGAGAGCTGCTCAAAAGTGTTGCTGGATGACCCCTTTTAACCACTTCAGCCCCCCTAGCTAAAACACCCATAATGACCAGGCCACTTTTTACAATTCCGCACTACACTACTTTCACCGTTTATTGCTCCGTCATGCAACTTACCACCCAAATGAATTTTACCTCCTTTTCTTCTCACTAATAGAGCTTTCATTTGGTGGTATTTCATTGCTGCTGACATTTTAACTTTTTTTGCTATTAATCAAAAATTACCGAAATTTTTGCAAAAAAATGACATTTTTCACTTTCTGTTGTAAAATTTTTCAAAAAAAACTACATTTCTATATAAATTTTTCTCTAAATTTATTGTTCTACATGTCTTTGATAAAAAAAATCCAATAAGTGTATATTTATTGGTTTGGGTAAAAGTTATAGCGTTTACAAACTATGGTGCAAAAAAGTGAATTTCGGCATTTTGAAGCAGCTCTGACTTTCTGAGCGCCTGTCATGTTTCTTCAGGTGCTAGAATGTCAGGAAAGTATAAATACCCCCAAATTACACCATTTTAGAAAGAAGACACCCCAAAGTATTCGCGGAGGGGCTTGGTGAGTTCATGTATCATTTCATTTTTTTCACAAGTTAGCGGAAAATGACACTTTCTGAGAAAAAAAAAAAAAAAGTTTCAATTTCTGATAACTTCTGGCAAAAAAAAAATCTCAGACGGACTCACTATGCCCCTCAGTGAATACCTTGGGGTGTCTACTTTCCGAAATGGGGTCATTTGTGGGGTGTGTTTACTGTTCTGGCATTTTGGGCGGGCTAATTGTGAGCCGCCATGTAAAACCTAAAAGTACTCGTTGAATTTGGGCCCTTTGCACCAGGCTGCAAAAGTGTCACTCATGTGGTATCGCCGTACTCAGGAGAAGTAGGGCAATGTGTTTTGGGGTGTATTTTTACATACACCCATGTTGGGTGAGAGAAATATCTCTGTAAATTGTCAACTTTGTATAAAAATTTTTAAAAGTTGTCGTTTACAGAGATATTTTTCACACAAAGTATGGGTATATATAAAAATACACCCCAAAACACATTGCCCTACTTCTCCTGAGTACGGCGATACCACATGTGTGCCACTTTTTGCAGCCTGTGCGCAAAGGGCCCTAAAACCAATGAGTACCTTTAGGATTTCACAGGGCATTTTTACGCATTTGGATTCCAGACTCTTCTCACGCTTTAGGGGCCCCTAAAATGCCAGGGCAGTATAAATACCCCACATGTGACCCCATTTTGGAAAGAAGACACCCCAAGGTATTCTGTGAGGGGTATGGTGAGTTCATGTAAAATTTTATTTTTGTCACAAGTTAGTGGAATATGAGACTTTGTAAAAACAAAATTAAAAAAACAAAAAAACAATTTCCGCTGACTTATGCCAAAAATAAAAATTCTGTGGACTCACCATGCCCTCACAGAATACCTACGGGTGTCTTCTTTCCAAAATGGGGTCACATGTGGGGTATTTATACTCATCTGGCATTTTAGGGGCCCCTAAAGTGTGAGAATCCAAATGCATAAAATGGCCTCAGAAATCTTAAAGGTACTCATTGGTTTTAGGGCCCCTTTGCACTCAGGCTGCAAAAGTGTCACACATGTGGTATCGCCGTACTCAGGAGAAGTAGGGCAATGTGCTTGTGGTGTATTTTACATATACCCATGCTGCGTGTGAGAAATATCGCTGTAAACGACAACTTTTTAAATTTTTTATTCAAAGTTGTCAATTTACAGAGATATTTCTCTCACCCAGTATGGGTATATGTAAAAATACACCCTAAAACACATTGCCCTACTTCTCCTGAGTACGGCGATACCACATGAGTGACACTTTTTGCAGCCAAGATGCGCAAAGGGGCCCTAATTCCAATGAGTACCTTTAGGAGGGCATTTTTACGCATTTTCTTCTCACGCTTTAGGGCTCCTAAAATGCCAGGGCAGTATAAATACCCACATGTGACCCCATTTTGGAAAGAAGACACCCCAAGGTAATCCGTGAGGGGCATGGCGAGTTCATAGAAGATTTTTTTTGGCACAAGTTAGTGGAAATTGATTTTTTATTGTTTTTCTCACAAAGTCTCCCTTTCCGCTAACTTTTGACAAAAAGTTTAATTTTTCATGGACTCATTATGCCCCTCAGCGAATACCTTGAGGTGTCTTCTTTCCAAAATGGGGTCACATGTGGGGTATTTATACTGCCCTGGCATTTTAGGGCCCTAAAGCGTGAGAAGAAAAATGCGTAAAATGCTCTTCTAGCAGTACTCATTGGTTTAGGCCTTTGCATCTTGCTGCAAAGTGTCACTCATGAGTGTCGCATCAGGAGAAGTAGGGCAATGTGTTTGGGGTGTATTTTACATATACCCATGCTGAGTGAGAGAAATATCTCTGTAAATTGACAACTTTGAATAAAAAAATTTAAAAAGTTGTCGCTTACAGCGATATTTCTCACACACAGCATGGGTATATATAAAAATACACCCCAAAACACATTGCCCTACTTCTCCTGAGTACGGCGATACCACATGTGTGCCACTTTTTTGCAGCCAAGATGCGCAAAGGGGCCCTAAAACCAATGAGTACCTTTAGGATTTCACAGGACATTTTTACGCATTTGGATTCTCACGCTTTAGGACCCCTAAAATGCCAGGGCAGTATCAATACCACACAAGTGACCCCATTGTGGAAAGAAGACACCCCAAGGTATTCCGTGAGGGGCATGGCGAGTTCACAGAAAAAAAATTGGCACAAGTTAGCGGAAATGGTATTTTTTTTTTTTTTTACAGTCTCACATTCCACTAACTTGTGACAAAAATAAAATTTTACATGAACTCACCATACCCCTCACGGAATACCTTGGGGTGTCTTCTTTCTAAAATGGGGTCACTTGTGAGGTTTTTGTACTGCCCTGGCATTTTAGGGGTCTCCGCAATCATTACACGTATGGCCAGAATTAGGAGTTTTTGCTATTCTCCTTATATTGACCATACGGGTAATGAGAATTTTTTTCCGCTCAGCCTCTGCGCTGAAAGAAAAAAATGAACGTCACAGATTTTTCCATTCACATTGATCAATGTGGATGAAAAATCTCTAAAAATGTGCAAAAAAAGAGGGAAAAGCTATAAAGCTGCGATCGCTAAGGGACCCTAAGGCCTCATTCAAGTTGCCTCGCAATTCTGTTCCGCAAAATTTTGCGGAACAGAAATGTGGATACATTCAATTCTATGGGGACAGACTTTGTCCCGCTCGGATCCGTAATTGCGGATCCGTAATGGAGATCCGCAAAGTATAGAACATGTCCTATTCTTGTCCGCAATTGCGGACAAGAAAAGGCATTTTCTATATAGTTCTGGCAATGTGCGGATCCGCAAAATGCGGAAAGCACATTGCTGGTGTCCGTGTTTTGCGGATCCGCGGATTTGCGGATCCGTAAAACACATGCGGACATCTGAATGAGCCTTACAGGGGTGATCAGTGACAGGGGGTGACAGGGGGTGATCAGGGAGTGACATGGGAGATCAGGGGTTAATCAGTGACAGGGGGTGGTGGGTGGGGGTGGTGGGTGGGTGGGGCGGTGGGGGTTGTGTGGTGATTGGTGCACTTTGATATTTTTCTCTGGTGGTCCCAAGCAAAGGGACCACCAGAGAAGCTGGTAGCAAGCAGATCAGACGCTGTTCACAGAACAACGCCTGATCTGCAATTTTTCTGCCATATACAGCCTGCCAGCGCACGATCGGCGCTGGCAGGCTGTAGTATAACTACATGCGAAGCGCTCGATGGCGCGCATTACGCATGTGCGGGCAGCGTCCTCGCCATCTCGCGTCTCGCGAGATGACGCGCCGATGCGTCCGATCAGAGCTACAGGGCCGCCGCCAGGACGCAATCCTGCGTGCGGCGGTCCTGTAGCGGTTAATAAAATTAAACAAAACTATATATAATAAAACACATTTTCATTAAAATACAATTTATGGAATAAAAGTTCTCAACATGAAAAAGAAAACTGTACCTAAAAACATAGAAACATAGAATGTGTCGGCAGATAAGAACCATTTGGCCCATATGCCCAATATCCTGAATACTATGAATAGCCCCTGGCCCTATCTTATATGACGGTTTGGCCTTATGCCTATCCCATGCATGCTTAAACTCCTTCACTGTATTTGTCGTTACCACTTCTGCAGGAAGGCTATTCCATGCGTCCACTACTCTCTCAGTAAAGTAATACTTCCTGATATTACTTTTAAACCTTTGCCCCTCTAATTTAAAACTATGTCCTCTTGTAGCAGTTTTTCTTCTTTTAAATATGCTCTCCTCTTTTACCGTGATGATTCCCTTTATGTATTTAAAAGTTTCTATCATATCCCCTCTGTCTCTTCTTACTTCCAAGCTATACATGTTAAGATCCTTTAACCTTTCCTGGTAAGTTTTGTCCTGCAATCCATGTACTAGTTTAGTAGCTCTTCTCTAAACTCTCTCCAAAGTTTCAATATCCTTCTGCAGATATGGTCTCCAGTACTGCACACAATACTCCAGATGAGGTCTCACTAGTGCTCTGTATAGCGGCACGAGCACCTCCCTCTTTCTACTGTTAATGCCTCTCCCTATACACCCAAGCATTCTGCTGGCATTACCTGCTGCTCTATGACATTGTCTGCCCACCTTTAGGTCGTCTGATATAATGACCCCTAAATCTCTTTCCTCAGATGCTGAGGTTAGTACTGTATCACTGATTTTATATTCTGCTCTTGGGTTTTTACGCCCCAGGTGCATTATCTTGCACTTATCGACATTAAATTTTAGTTGCCAGATTTTTGACCATTCCTCTAGTTTTCCTAAATCCTTTTCCATTTGGTGTATCCCTCCAGGAACATCAACCCTGTTACAAATCTTTGTGTCATCAGCAAACAGACACACCTTACCTTTGAGGCCTTCTGCAATTTCGCTGATAAAGATATTAAACAATATGGGTCCCAGAACAGATCCCTGAGGTACCCCACTGGTAACAATACCATGGTCTGAATATACTCCATTGACTACAACCCTCTGTTTTCTGTCCTTCAGCCACTGCCTAATCCATTCAACAATATGTGAGCCCAAGCTCAAAGACTGCAGTTTATTGATAAGCCTTCTATGTGGGACAGTATCAAAAGCCTTACTAAAGTCCAGATAAGCGATGTCTACTGCACCTCCGCCATCTATTATTTTAGTCACCCAATCAAAGAAGTCAATAAGATTAGTTTGACATGATCTCCTGAAGTAAACCCATGCTGTTTTTTATCAATCAACCCATGGGTTTTTAGATGTTCCACAATCCTCTCCTTGAGTATGGTTTCCATTAATTTCCCCACTATTGATGTCAGGCTTACTGGCCTATAGTTGCCCGATTCCTCTCTACTACCTTTCTTGTGAATTGGCACAACGTTTGCTAATTTCCAATCTTCTGGGATGACACCTGTTACCAGTGATTGGTTAAATAAATCTGTTAATGGTTTTGCTAGTACACCTCTAAGCTCTTTTAATAGCTTTGGGTGTATCCCATCAGGCCCCTGTGATTTATTTGTATTAATTTTAGACAGCTGACTTAGAACCTCTTCCTCTGTAAAGACACTTGCATCAAAGGATTCATTAGTCTTCCTCCCTAACTGAGGTCCTTCTCCTTCATTTTCCTTTGTAAAAACTGAACAGAAGTATTCATTGAGGCAGTCAGCTAGTTCTTTATCCTCTTCCATATACCTTCCTTCTTTTGTTTTTAATTTGGTAATTCCTTGTTTTAATTTCCTTTTTTCATTTATGTATCTGAAGAATGTCTTATCACCTTTTTTCACTGACTGAGCTAATTTCTCTTCTGCCTGAGCTTTAGAAGCTCTTATAACTTGCTTGGCCTCTCTCTGCCTCATCTTATAGATTTCCCGGTCATCCTCGTTTTGGGTGTTTTTATACTTGCTAAATGCCATCTTTTTGTTTTTAATGATTTTGGCCACTTCTGCTGAGTACCACAGTGGTCTCTTCCTTTTTTTGCCTTTACTGACAAGCCTAATGCACTTTTCTGTTGCCTTCAGTAGTGCCAATTTTAAGTAGTCCCATTTCTCTTGGACTCCATTGAAATTGTTCCAGTCTGATAGGGACTCGTATCCCACTGATCTCATTTTAGAAAAGTCTGTTTTCCGAAAATCTAAAACTTTTGTTTTTGTGTGGAGTGACTCAGTCACTGTACTTATAGTAAACCTCACTGACTGGTGATCACTAGATCCTAAGCTTTCCCCTACAGTGATATCAGATACCAAATTGCCATTTGTGAACACCAAATCTAAAATGGCCTCCTTCCGGGTTGGCTCCTCAACTACTTGCTGTAGAGATAATCCCAGTAGGGAATTTAGAATGTCTGTACTCCTGGCAGAACTAGCTATTTTGGTTTTCCAGTTTATATCAGGAAGATTAAAGTCTCCCATAATGACAACTTCCCCTTTCAATGTCATTTTAGCCATTTCCTCAACTAGTAGATCATCCAATTCTTTGACTTGGCTTGGTGGTCTGTATATGACACCTACACGAGTTACCTTATGATTACCAAGCTGCAACGTAACCCAAACTGACTCTAAATTGGTTTCGCTGGCTTGTATTAGATTAGATTTTATGCTATCTTTCACATATAGGGCCACCCCACCCCCTTTCTTGCCTTCTCTGTCTTTCCTATATAGAGAGAACCCAGGTATTGTTATATCCCAGTCCTTACTCTCATTGAACCATGTCTCAGTAACAGCCACTAAATCTATATTCTCAGATGACATTACCTATTAGGTATTGCACTAAATGTAAGGACACGCAGCATAAAGTTAATACCACTGCACAGTATATACAATATAAGGTACAAGATATATATATATATATATATATATATATAAATATATAAAACAGGAAAACAGGCAGCACTCCGGACTTCGTGGAAAAATCGTGGGATTTATTAACACCCAAACAACTGCAACGTTTCAGCTCAACTCAATGGAGCCTTTGTCAAGCAAAGTGTAGTGCTCAAGTGAACATTATATAGTGAAGACCATGATTATTCACTTAATCATCAATCAATGTTCATAGTGATAAAAAGATAAAAAATATACAGTGTAAAACATATTTTTAACATGATTGCATGTTACATTCAATTGTAATACATGATTGGTATAAAAATTAAATTCAATCACGTGCATCTGTGTAAATAATTAAACATAATAAAGAAAGGACATACACTAATCACGGAAGCTTCCATGTATCCCGGGCTTCGCCTGGTACACAGTGCGACTGCGCACGGTCAAATGTCGCGAGAGTATGGCGCTGCCCGCTCTCTGGCGCGCAGGGTTCTCCTCACGCCCATCACAAAGATGGAGACCCTTGTATCTAAGTCATACTGCGCATAATCAAAACGGATCGCAATATACTAATCTCAAATGTTGAAATAATATATTAAGGGCATAATGTATTATCGAAGTGGAAAGGAAACATGGGTATTCAGGCACTGAATTGTGAAAACGGGTGACCACCGCAAAAGCACACCAATGTTTCACGTGTCATCCCCCAATTGTGAGTAGAGGTCAACTCAGCTCCACGCCTATTAGCTCCTACCCGTAGTCAACAGTGCCTGTCCCATGAATTCCCTAAAGCATCCTTTTATGTATAGAACCTCAGAGGTCCGGGTTCGGTGCATGTTATACCATACACCTCATCCGAATCTACAACATCAGGGGAGGGAATGGGTGTCACCCAAACAACTCCTACCATGGGATGATACAAAAAAGGATGACTTAAAAGATAAAAAGATGAATAGCTTAAATGAAACCATTGCGGTCCGTTTGAATATCACAGCAGAAAAATAAAGAACAGTTGTACCACGTATAAAATTACACATCCGTTTATATGGAAGTTTCATGCTGCGTCTTGTCCTTATTGTAGGTGTGGAAATCCATTCCAGATTCAACTAAAAACAAAGAGGCAAAAAAAGAGAATTTAACATAATATCCTCTGCACTAACATAATCACACACTGTAGAGGTTTGTGGAACGGACCCTCATCATGCACAAAGAGGGATCAGACCACCCTAAATTCAACATTCAACCCTTTAGGCTTTAATGTTTGTAAGCGGAATATCCAATAGAGTTCCCTTCGTTTTAGTAGGGTCACCCTATCACCTCCACGCCTAGGCATCTGTACTTGGTCAATAATGCGAAATCTCAAATCCCTTTCTTTATGCTTAGCCTCCATGAAATGCCTGGAGACCGGTAAGTCCATTTTTTTCTCCCTAATGCTGTATCTATGGTTATTGAGCCTTGTTTTCATGTCCCATGTCGTCTCCCCTACATAGAGGAGGCGACATGGGCATTCCAACAAGTAAATCACATAAGCGGAGTCACAAGTGAGATGTTGTTTTATAGAAAAACTCTCACCTGTCTCAGGATGTGCGAATGTTGAACCTTTCAACATCAAGGGACAATTCACACATCCATGACAGGGAAAACAACCAGTGCGTCTAGCTCCAAAGTAGGCACGGAATGAGGTTTTCTTGGTGCCCACATCAGCCCGTACCACTTGGTCTTTAATGTTCTGTGTGCGTCTATAAGTCATCAAAGGCGGGTGCTACAACCGTGAATTTGACATCAGGGTCTAGCTCGTTGAGAAAATCTCTAAACTCCAAAAGACCCGGCATATCACCTGCCCATATGAGGAACACATCATCTATGTACCGCCACCACTGTAGGACATGACCAAAGTGGTGGCTAACATAGATGAGCTGCTCCTCCATGTGGGACATAAAAATGTTTGCATAATTTGGCGCCACATTTGAACCCATGGCGGTCCCTCGTAACTGAACATAGAATTCATCCTGAAACAAAAAATAGTTACAGGTGAGAACCATGCTCAGTAGGGAGATAAAGAAATCTTGGCACTGTCTGGAATATTGGGTACCAGCCAAGGCCACCTTTACCGCCTCTAATCCTCTAGCGTGAGCAATTGACGTGTAAAGACTTACTACGTCAAATGAAGCAAGTATAGCATGTTCTGGAAGCTGGATCTGTTCTACAATGTTCAAAAAGTGTGCAGAATCCCTGACATAGGATTTTGCTGATTTCACAAATGGTGACAAAATTTTGTCCAAAAAAATAGCAATCTGTGAAAAGAGAGACCCAGTTCCAGAAACAATTGGACGTCCAGGGGGGGAGGTGAGGCATTTGTGAATTTTAGGCAATATGTAGATCACCGGAGTTCTTGGGCGATCCACATATAAAAATGCACATAATTTCTCATCAATGATGCCTTGTTCCCTAGCTGTATCAAGTGTTGTCCTGATACGTCTAAGGAAATTGAATTTGGGATCATTTGCGAGTTTACAATATACCTCCTGGTCACTGAGTTGTCTAAGAATTTCCTAACATAATCAGAGGTATTCATGACCACCACCGCCCCACCTTTGTCTGCCTGCTTTATGGTTAATTCAGGATTTTGGGCTAATTCTTGAAGGGCCACTGACTCCTGTTTGGATAGATTATTTTTGGTGTAAAGACCCTGCATATCTGCAGATCTCAAATCGGCTAGATCAGACCTCACTGCATTCATAAAAGTGTCTAAAGCCACATGATTAATCTGGGGTACAAAATCACTTTTCACATACAGTTGCACGTCATCCAATTTCAATTCAGACCCAGTATCTGCCAAAGCGGGAGCCGTGGTCCGGTTTGTATCAAGTGAATAACTCGATTCCTTAATTCAATCACGTGCATCTGTGTAAATAATTAAACATTGAATTAAGGAATCGAGTTATTCACTTTACACTTTAGGAAGTTTATTTCCCATATGATGATTTTATGTCATTCATTCAATGAATTTAATTTTTATACCAATCATGTATTACAATTGAATGTAACACGCAATCATGTTAAAAATATGTTTTACACTGTATATTTTTTATCTTTTTATCACTATGAACATTGATTGATGATTAAGTGAATAATCATGGTCTTCACTATATAATGTTCACTTGAGCACTACACTTTGCTTGACAAAGGCTCCATTGAGTTGAGCTGAAACGTTGCAGTTGTTTGGGTGTTAATAAATCCCACGATTTTTCCACGAAGTCCGGAGTGCTGCCTGTTTTCCTGTTTTCTATTTCGCTGATCCCTGGTCCGGGACCCTACAGTGATTTGCACCTGGCATCATTAGAGTGCTGCTGTTCATAACTCTTGTTTTTGTATTATTGGACCTGGACAGATAGACAGATAGCACCTGCATTATGGATCAAGCCGCTGCGAGCTCACACCCAGACGTCTTTTCATATACTCCTGAGGATGAGGAGCGTATCCTGCAAGGCATGGAGAGGGATGTCGCCTTCCTTTCAACCCCTTCAACACTGGACCTTAAGAAAAGGTTTGAGTTTACTTCTAAGAGGTTAATCAATCTAGAAATGCACTTGGTCACTCTCACTGAGTATTATCATGTACATAGAATACCACGGGGCATGAGATCTTTGTTGCGCCCTGATTTTTTCTCACTGAATGCTGACTTTTGTACACGCTTTGCACGGATCTCAAATAAGTACTCATTGGACATCATTCTGTTAAACATTGAGTTTTTGCGGATGGAGATAATGAATATAAAAGAAAGCTTACAGGAAATTGAATCCAAACTAAGGGTTACACTGACGCAGGAGGAATTAGAAACCTATTTAATGAACTGTAAATCTCACTTGGACAAAATCAAAGGTGAACTCCAAGCCACGAAGAGGAAAAAGTGGCAACGCGATATGGAGGATTACTCTACTGGCTTCGTTTATTGTTGGCAGGGTTCACAAAGACAGAACCGAAGGAGTGATATGAGGAACACATCTAAAGTCTCCCCGAAATCCAAAAGGACTGTGTCTGGAAAATCTGGGGTACTTGCTAACCCTGGACATTGTTTATCTATTTCTGAAACAACTGTTGTTAATCCTATAATCACCCCCTTTTCCACAGGATCTGGAGTTAGCCAGACAAGAAGGGGAGGTAGGAGACACCAAAGATGGCGGAAAAACCACGCAAGTGAAACCACAGCGGACACTCAGAAAGAGACCATAGTGGTAAATATCTCATCATCCCCTTTAACCACTATGCAACTGTCTGTACTGGAGAGGGGATTGTCATTTTGTCCTGTCAAAAGACTGATTGGTTCCAATTGGAACTGGACCTCCATAGATTTTTCAGGGCCATTAAGCTGAAGCTGTGGTTTGATACAAACCGAACCACGGCTCCCGCTTTGGCAAATACTGGGTCTGAATTGAAATTGGATGATGTGCAACTGTATGTGAAAAGTGATTTTGTACCCCAGATTAATCATGTGGCTTTAGACACTTTTATGAATGCAGTGAGGTCTGATCTAGCCGATTTGAGATCTGCAGATATGCAGGGTTTTTACACCAAAAATAATCTATCCAAACAGGAGTCAGTGGCCCTTCAAGAATTAGCCCAAAATCCTGAATTAACCATAAAGCAGGCAGACAAAGGTGGGGCGGTGGTGGTCATGAATACCTCTGATTATGTTAAGGAAATTCTTAGACAACTCAGTGACCAGGAGGTATATTGTAAACTCGCAAATGATCCCAAATTCAATTTCCTTAGACGTATCAGGACAATACTTGATACAGCTAGGGAACAAGGCATCATTGATGAGAAATTATGTGCATTTTTATATGTGGATCGCCCAAGAACTCCGGTGATCTACATATTGCCTAAAATTCACAAATGCCTCACCTCCCCCTGGACGTCCAATTGTTTCTGGAACTGGGTCTCTCTTTTCACAGATTGCCATCTTTTTGGACAAAATTTTGTCACCATTTGTGAAATCAGCAAAATCCTATGTTAGGGATTCTGCACACTTTTTGAGCATTGTGGAACAGATCCAGCTTCCAGAACATGCTATACTTGCTTCATTTGACGTAGTAAGTCTTTACACGTCAATTGCTCACGCTAGAGGATTAGAGGCGGTAAAGGTGGCCTTGGCTGGTACTCAATATTCCAGACAGTGCCAAGATTTCTTTATCTCCCTACTGAGCATGGTTCTCACCTGTAACTATTTTTGTTTCAGGATGAATTCTATGTTCAGTTACGAGGACCGCCATGGGTTCAAATGTGGCGCCAAATTATGCAAACATTTTTATGTCCCACATGGAGGAGCAGCTCATCTATGTTAGCCACCACTTTGGTCGTGTCCTACAGTGGTGGCGTTACATAGATGATGTGTTCCTCATATGGGCAGGTGACATGCCGGGTCTTTTGGAGTTTAGAGATTTTCTCAACGAGCTAGACCCTGATGTCAAATTCACGGTTGTAGCATCTGAATGTGAGATTCAATTCTTAGATGTCATGGTTAGGAGAAATGGTGGGAGGTTAAGTACAGATATTTACATCAAAACGACGGACAAGAATACACTCCTTAAGTTTGACAGTTGCCACCCGAAACCAATGTTAAAGTCACTCCCCTACAGCCAGCTATTGCGGGTAAAAGGATCGTACAGGATAGTGACCTTAGTGATCAGAGGCTGGAAGAGATGTGTTTGAAATTTCGGGCTAGGGGTTACCCTAAAAACTGGTGTACCAACATGTCAGCAAGGTGAGAACTTTTTCCAGACAAGAACTACTGTTGGATAGGGAGACAAGTGATTCACAGAAGATGCGTATCCCATTTGTCTCTGGCTACTCGCCTTTGAGTGTCAAGATCAGTGAGGTCTTGAGGAAACACTGGCAAATCTTGGGCAGTAGCTTCAAACAAATTAAGGAATTCAGTAACCCGCCTTTGATGTCATATAGACGTACACAGAACATTAAAGACCAGGTGGTACGGGCTGATGTGGGCACCAAGAAAACCTCATTCCGTGCCTACTTTGGAGCCAGACGCACTGGTTGTTTTCCCTGTCATGGATGTGTGAATTGTCCCTTGATGTTGAAAGGTTCAACATTCGCACATCCTGAGACAGGTGAGACTTTTTCTATAAAACAACATCTCACTTGTGATTCCGCTTATGTGGTTTACTTGTTGGAATGCCCATGTCGCCTCCTCTATGTAGGGGAGACGACATGGGACATGAAAACAAGGCTCAATAACCATAGATACAGCATTAGGGAGAAAAAAATGGACTTACCGGTCTCCAGGCATTTCATGGAGGCTAAGCACAAAGAAAGGGATTTGAGAT
Source organism: Bufotes viridis (assembly GCA_033119425.1). Classification (NCBI taxonomy): domain Eukaryota; kingdom Metazoa; phylum Chordata; class Amphibia; order Anura; family Bufonidae; genus Bufotes; species Bufotes viridis. Next base: position 306,610,192 of record CM065590.1, read on the forward strand.
TTCGTATTATTGACCAAGTACAGATGCCTAGGCGTGGAGGTGATAGGGTGACCCTACTAAAACTAAGGGAACTCTATTGGATATTCCGCTTACAAACATTAAAGCCTAAAGGGTTGAATGTTGAATTTAAGGTGGTCTGATCCCTCTTTGTGCATGATGAGGGTCCGTTCCACAAACCTCTACAGTGTGTGATTATGTTAGTGCAGAGGATATTATGTTAAATTCTCTTTTTTTGTCTCTTTGTTTTTAGTTGAATCTGGAATGGATTTCCACACCTACAATAAGGACAAGACGCAGCATGAAACTTCCATATAAACGGATGTGTAATTTTATACGTGGTACAACTGTTCTTTATTTTTCTACTGTGATATTCAAACGGACCGCAATGGTTTCATTTAAGCTATTCATCTTGTTATCTTTTAAGTCATCCTTTTTTGTATCATCTCATGGTAGGAGTTGTTTGGGTGACACCCATTCCCTCCCCTGATGTTGTAGATTCGGATGAGGTAAATGGTACAACATGCACCGAACCCGGACCTCTTAGGTTTTATACATAAAAGGATGCTTTAGGGAATTCATGGGACAGGCACTGTTGACTACGGGTGGGAGTTAATAGGCGTGGAGCTGATTTGACCTCTACTCACAATTGGGGGATGACACGTGAAACATTGGTGTGCTTTTGCGGTGGTCACCCGTTTTCATAATTCAGTGCCTGAATACCCATGTTTCCTTTCCTTCGATAATACATTATGCCCTTAATATATTATTTCAACATTTGAGATTAGTATATTGCGATCCGTTTTGATTATGCGCAGTATGACTTAGATACAAGGGTCTCCATCTTTGTGATGGGCGTGAGGAGAACCCTGCGCGCCAGAGAGCGGGCAGCGTCATACTCTCGTGACATTTGACCGTGCGCAGTCGCACTGTGTACCACGCTAAGCCCGGGATACATGGAAGCTTCCGTGATTAGTGTATGTCCTTTCTTTATTATGTTTAATTATTTACACAGATGCACGTGATTGAATTAAGGAATTGAGTTATTCACTTTACACTTTAGGAAGTTTATTTCCTATATGATGATTTTATGTCATTCATTCAATGAATTTAATTTGTATACCAATCATGTATTATAATTGAATGTAACACGCAATCATGTTAAAAATATGTTTTACACTGTATATTTTTTATCTTTTTATCACTATGAACATTGATTGATGATTAAGTGAATAATCATGGTCTTCACTATATAATGTTCACTTGAGCACTACACTTTGCTTGACAAAGGCTCCATTGAGTTGAGCTGAAACGTTGCAGTTGTTTGGGTGTTAATAAATCCCACGATTTTTCCACGAAGTCCGGAGTGCTGCCTGTTTTCCTGTTTTCTATTTCGCTGATCCCTGGTCCGGGACCCTACAGTGATTTGCACCTGGCATCATTAGAGTGCTGCTGTTCATAACTCTTGTTTTTATATATATATATATATATATATAGAAAATTAAGAAAGTAATAGTGGCATGCTGGGTAACCGGCAAATGAATGAACAGAACACAGAGGAAAAGTTATTTTTCAGGGGTCTGGAAGCATTTCCAGACAGGAGTATATTGAAGCATTGTTCTGCTTTATAAAGCATGACATACAATAGCAGCACAATGTCAGTACATGGCAGGTATTCTGCGCTTGTCTTCTGTAGGTAAATTTAGAAACAGTTTTTTTCTGATCGTTAGTTACGCTGATTACTACTCTGCAGATTGTGTAATCAATCCGACATGCAATCAGCACATTAATATAGTTGCTGATGTGCCACAATGACTCTGACAATTTAATGGGCAGTCAAGCTGCCTAACAGATTTAAAGGGACACTGCCTTTAAAGTGGTTGTTTATAAGTTTATAAAAATGACAAACCTTTGTATAGAGAAATTTTAACAAATTCTTGCACAAATAATTAGATGTGAGAAGTGAGAATTGAAATATGAGTAACCCAAAATTGATATGATCTACATTATTTCTACTTTATTTTATGTACAGCATTTCCCCTTCTGAAGACTTCCAGAAATGTCGAAATGTTTTTAAAGATATTAACAGCTCTTTTTAGAAACTACACAATCTAGGATCAGGGCCCTCTAAAAAGGCCCTTAAAAACCAGGGCTATATGAAAAAAATTGAAAAAAACAAATCAGGAATTAAGCGTTACAAGAAAAAAAAAAAACATTATATATATCCTCTCTAAAGTCTGACTCTTTCATATGAGTGTGAATTTATGACAAATATTACACATTTTTTTACACTTGTATCCTAAATTTGCCCTATGTTAACGTTCACTTGTAATAGGATTTTTGCATATTTACCAATAATGTAGAGAGTTGAACGGATTACTACTTCTTCCAAGAATGGAAATCACTGATTGTTTTGACACTGACGTGTAAATCAGACATAAGGAAAACTACTTTTAAGAGACTCTTTGAATTTTATCGCAAGTACAGAGAGGTTACTCTACCTTGTTTATTGAAGGTACTTAAGGATTCAGAAGAAAATGTTGTTCTTCCTGACAATGACTGAAGCAATGATTGTAATTATATTGAAGAAAGGCAAGAATCCTCTGGATTTGGGTTCATATAGACCTATCTCACTTCTTAATACTGATGTTAAGCTTTTTCCAGGATTCTTGCTACAAGGATTTCCAAGGTTACTCCATCAATTATACATCCTGATCAGAATGGATTTATTTCTAACAAGAGTACCCATCATAATTTACACCAACTCTTTGCCAATTTGCAGTCTTCTGGGGGGGGGGGGTCTTCTTTGGATGCCTCTAAGGCCTTTGACAGGGTGGAGTGGGAATTCCTATGGAAAGTGCTGCATAAGATGGGATTTGGACCTAGGTTTGTTAATATGGTCAAGCTTTCATATAAATCCCTTATTGCAAGACTTAATATAAATGGGGTCCTCACAGGGATTATTTCTATGTCTAGAGGCACTAGGCAGGGTTGTCCTCTCTCACCTTTGTTGTTTGACATCTATATTGAGCCTCTAGCTGCTACGATGAGGCAGGACCCCCAGATTCTAGGATTTGGAGTTCTGGGTATAGAAGATCGTATTTCCCTATACGCAGATGATCTTCTATTTTATTTACAGCAGACAAATACTACACTTCTAAAAATCATTTATGCGGTTAATACTTTTGGGGCGGTCTCGGGATTAGATATAAAATCGGGATAACACTACGTATATGCCTCTGGATAATTTAGAATTCCCTTAGGAGGGCCCAGGGGCGTAGCTATTGGGGGTGAAGAGGTAGCAGTCGCTACTGGGCCCAGGAGCCTGAAGGGGCCCAAGGACACTTGTGCCTCATAAGAAGACACACAAAGCACTGAGGGAAGGGGGGCCCAAGCTGAACTCTTGCACCAGGGCCCATGAGCCTTTAGCTATGCCCCTGGGAGGGCCCTTTAAATATTTTGAACATCTTGGATTCTTTTGAATATCTGGGTATTATAATACCTCCGAAGGTTCAATATTTTCCATTGCTAAACCTTGTGCCTTTGATACATAAACTTAGATCCAAAATAACAATATGGCTTCGGCTGCAGTTATCGAGAGCCGATAGAGTACCTCTAGTAAAGATCGTGGTTCTCCCCCAGATACTTTATATTCTCAGGAACTCTCCAGTGTGGATAGAAGATAAGTTATTTAAATTAATTGAGGGGATCATTAATGATTTACTATGGGTAAGAAAACGTGTGAGGCTTAAATTGGAGCACTTTTATAGGCCATTGGAGCTGAGAGGCCATAACCTTTCCTGTTTTCAAAGGCTATTTTCTAGATACACAGTTGTGTTGACTTTGTGAATGGAATGATAGCCCACTGTTTAGAACTTTGGTGAGGAGCTCTCCATACAATAATTTTTTACCTTATTGGAATATGGTCAGTTAGTTAATTCCTATATCAATTTTAAATCATCAATGAAGTTGGTCATGCAATCCTGGGGCACATTGAAATTTTGGTTGGGTAAAAGGGTTCACTTGATTGCACTCCTCTATGACACAACTCACAACTACAAGTTTTGGATGAAGTTGGATTGGACCAGTATTGGCAAAGAAGTAATATTTTACATGTTGCACAAGTGGTAAGGAATGGGGATATTCTTTCTTTTTTTGGATTTAGCACAAAGAGAAAATTTATCAAAATTATCTTGGTTTAGGTATCTACAGTTGAGGTCTGCACAAAAAATGATATTCTTGAGATTGACACTAATACACATTTAAACACCTTGATTGGTAATTTGGTGCAAAAATATAGAAATTCTTTACTTTATAAAGGATCAATCAGAACATGATTTAATTATACTTGTTCTCCGGGTCGAATGGCTTGGCAAACTGATTGTCAAGCGATTCAGCCAGAAGATTGGGATAATATTTTACTTAATTTAGGTTTAGTTTCTTTTAATTTTAATCATGTAATGGTTCAGTTTAATATTTTACATAGATTATATATTACCCCTGTTTGGCTTAAGATATGTGGTTTGAGGAATACTTCCAACTGTCCACGATGTGATGTTTTAGATGCAGATTATTTTCTTATGATCTGGTCATGTGGCGAGATACAACAATATTGGAAGGTAATTTATAAATTTATTACCAGCAAATTGAAAGTTTGGATTCCATATACGGTGGAATGCTGGGTTTTGGGGGATCTCTCTAAGGTGGGATGTCATAAATATAAGAAAATTCTTTTGATTATAATTATGTTTTTAGCCAGACTGTTGATAGCTCGAAACAGTTTTTTTTCGAAATGCTCCAAATATTAATTTGTGGATAAACTTTGTTAATATGGTCAAGAGATACGAGAATATTTTGTTTAAACAAAGAAATTCTGAGAATAAATGGATTAAGGAAGAATGGAAATCATAAGGTTTTCTGCCTCTAGTACCCCATAATCCCTCTCCATTTATTTACGGCGAGGGAAGGGATACGCATCGCAAAGGATGGGGAGGTTTGGGAGTGATTAAGAAGGGTATTATTTTGATTAAGAAATTTATAATGCTGTATGTATGCTGAAGATTGTTTAAATTAGATTTCAAAAATTGAAGAAAAAAAAAAAAAGAGAGACACTTTGGGACACTATCAACTACCTGTGCAGCTGTTTCATCCATAAGGAACTGGTGGGTGTGTGGGGTCTGATATTGATAACGTCCGAATTCTCCTGCTTCTAGTGCCTTAGGGACCAGAGACCCAACTCATTTGTGACACCACTACTCCAGAGAAACTTCAAAAATAAAACTACAGAAACTCTGAAAGGGAACAGCATTGCAGTAAGCAGACTACCAGCAACCATAGCTATCCAGACTTTGCGGCCGGTGAGGGATTACTGCTTCGACACCCATCACCTTCGATCTCATAACTGCCAGGCCAATTAAAAAAAGCCTGCATTACACAGTGTATACCTACAGCCAAAAGCGCCAGGATTCAGCTGTTAGCCAGAAGTTCAGGAGAGAGATATCAGCAAGATAGCACAACAGACCTCATCATCTGGGAAGAGAAACTGCACTGTGTACAAACTACTGCTGGATGTACTACAACTAATATAGTATGTTGCACTTAGGCTACTTTCACACTAGCAGCAGCCTTCTCTGGCAGGCTGTTTTCCGGCGGGTGAACAGCCTGCCGGATCTGTGCTGCCACTAGTGCATGCGTGCCGAGAGGCGGCCGGAATAAAACTATGTGGCTGCTAGTGTGAAAGTAGCCTCAGTAAAGAGAGAACTTTAATCTAATACTTTGGCCTGATTCCTTTTACCACCTTTCAGTGCACCGATCCACAGGGGCCAACGTCCTCAGGGAGTACACCATGACGCATCATCTCATCATCTCCACTACTACTCTCATCCTCTGCACTGGTTCCTCAAGAGCTTCCTGCATTATAGGTGACTTCTTTTGTAACATTTTTTTTTTTATGTAAACAAGAAATACTGTGGAATATGTAAAAGATGTGGCTATAAATTTTCTGTGACTTTAATTTTTTCAAAAATAACCAGTAATTCTCAGGATAGGTAAGACCTTACCTTTCCGATTTTTATGGCACGCCTAGCTGACAAGTCATAAAGGTAAGATTTAGAGTAACCAGTAATTCCAGAAATTACCTCACTATTGCTAGGTCAATAGGTGTTTAGGCACTATTTTTGTTCTTAACCTGTAAAAAATTAATCCACATAACCCGTGAGCAGCTTTCAATACATTATGTGGTGTCAACAACATTAAGCATAGCACTGCAGTGGATGGCCTTGCCTGGATGATGTATGGCCCAAATGCAGCTTTACGACTGATGCTCTTTAAGTTGTATATAATTTTTTGTGCTAGGGCTGAATCAGCAAAAATGCTAAAGAATTTTAATAATCCAGATTGATTACACTGCAGAGCCAAATATAAGAGACAGAACATTTATACCTTATGCAAAATGCCTGTCAAGGTATGCTTTTTGATTAAGATAACTCATCGGAGTTAGTTACTGGAAACCAGAATCATTGAGAGACTCTGTGGAAATGATACCTTTTGGCATAAAAAAGAAGGAGATAATGCCGCCTAGTACTGATCAAATAGTCATTGTTTATTCCAAAGACATTCCTCAAAATTACAGGCAGATAATGGACGGGCAAAGTTGTTTGCTTCAGTGAATTCAATCACCATGTCACCATGCGTTCCAAATGAAAGGTACCGTCTCTGTGCACTCAATACACCTACTGTACTTGTCTGAATAATAAAGATATGCATCATTTCAGCACTTTGTCCTTTTATCGCAGGTGACAACCTATAGTGATAAAAGCTGAATAGGTAATAGATAAGCTTTATCCACAAAGGCCCCTTTACACTAGCCAGCACAGCAGGTAATTATCAGAAATGATCTTTTGTCTCATTGCCTGCTTGTCGGAGGAGGTGAGAGCTGTATTTTTTATGCTGCAATCACCTCCACTGTACGGGAAGGAATGATTTCTACTGCAAATGTCTGCAGGCCAACATAAACCCTGATAAGTAGGCTACACATATCTATTCTACCAGCTTTTTGTGACATGCACCAATGAGGCACAGCTAGGGTTTCATTTGTGTCAGGCCCTGATGGTGGTAGCTAAAGATGAGGTATTTTTAAGGGGTTGTCCAATTTAATTAGAATTTTGGGCAGTCACCTAATGCTTTAAAATTAAACTTGACTGCATTCTTACCTCTTTATCCTGCAATGTTCTCTGCATCAGCAATCTGATCCTCCTCCTGCGGTTTGTGTACAAGGCTGTAGTGGTGGTGTGCCAGTATAAGTGACTGTCTGGGGTGTATCCATGGTTGGATCTTCAGCATCACAAGATTCACAAACTGAAAAATCCATGCCAAATATGCTGGATTTTTCAATGTGGATTTTCTGTTGTGTGAACGTCATTGTTATTGGAAATCTGACAATTCTACCAGTCCTTTTACACAGTCAGATACTTTGCCCAGTAGCAAGCACCAATCACTTCCATTTCCATTCGCTGTTCCTTCCATTTACAGGGAACTGTCATTACACTGTGTGGGACCAAACAATCATTAACACAATTGTTTGTCTCCATGCAGTTTTCATTTGTGGACAACACATCTCCTTTTTACACAATGTGTGGTGCTGCTAACAAACGATGATATTTTGTGCTGCATAAAATGTGCAATCACCAGAAGACAAGCATTTTACATTGTTTGTTCCCAATTATTGGCCCATGTAAAAGGGTCCTAACTAAATGAAGATCATATAACTCAATGAAACTTGCATGATATCTCTGCTTAGAAAATATAGTAAAATACATTTCTGGGTAGTTCATAAGAGTTTAGAAGGACACATTTGTATTGTTTTTTTGTTTTGTTTGTTTTTTCATTAGCTTCCTAAATGCAAAATTAAGCAACTAAAAATGAAAGAAGAAATGAAAATAAAAAAATAAATAATATCAGCATTGAACCATAATGCATAATATAAGTTAGGTGATGATGTTGTAAGTGCATTTTGACTCCTCCAGTGTACGTGAAATTCACTCCCAGGAGGAAGATTTATCAAAGTTTGTGTAAAGGAAAACTGGCTTCAAATCAGATTCACCTTACATTTTTCAGAGCTCTTTTGGAAAATGAAAGGTAGAATCTCATAGGTTGCTATGGGCAGCTAAGCCAGTTTTCTTTAAACTTACAAGGAGTGTGTCAAGGATGGAGTACAGTTAGCAGGAACTGATAAATAACGACAGACTGGCTTGATCCCAAACTAAGGAAAACCTAGGAGGGCCCTTTAAATCTCTAAGAACTCTCCCAAACTACTGTGCACATGTACAAGTCCCGGTGGTAGACAAATACATGCCCGCGTACCTATAACTAAGTGACACCTGAATTCCCTATAGTAGTGAGGGGAGCGGCCACCGACTCCCTGCACAGAATACGGAGGGAGTCAGGGTCACCTAGAATCAAGCCAGCAAACAAAACACAAAGTAAACAGAATGCACTTATCTTAGAGCAAAACAACTGCAGACTCCAGCAGCACACACTTCATCCAGGAAGTAATATAAACCGCACGGAGAAGCAGTAAGGGAGAGAATATAAAGCAAACTACTTAATCAAGATAAGAGGCAGCTGAGGGAGAGAAAGAAACTGAGCAAAGTGAAACCAAAACAAAGAACGTCATACACAAGACAGGGAGGAACCTCTGACCGACCGTCTCCCAGAATCGGCGGTGATAGTAACCCCCCCCCCTTCTACGGGTGGACTCCGGACACTCAGGACCGACCTTCTCAGGATGAGACCGATGGAAAGCCCTGATGAGATGAGTGCCCTAATGTCCGCCAGTGGGACCCACATCCTCTCCTCAGGACCATAACCTTCCCAATGAACGAGGTACTGAAGAGAACCGCGGATAATGCGGGAATCCACAATCCTGGAGACCTGAAATTCAAGATTACCATCAACTAAAATCGGGGAGGAGGCAAAGAGGAAGGAACAGTAGGTTGGACATAAGGTTTCAGTAGGGACTTGTGAAAAACATTATGGATCTTCCAAGTCTGAGGAAGATCAAGACGGAAAGCAACGGGATTGATGACGGATAAGATCTTGTAAGGCCCAATAAACCTAGGACCCAACTTCCAGGAGGGAACCTTCAGTTTGATATTCTTTGTAGACAACCACACCAGATCACCCATATTCAGGTCCGGACCAGGAACACGTCTCTCATCTGCCACACACTTATATCTCTCACTCATTTTCTTTAGATTACCCTGAATCTTTTGCCAAATAAGTGACAAGGACAAGGAAAATCTCTCCTCATCAGGTAAACCAGAAGACCCCTCTCCAGAGAATGTCCCAAACTGCGGATGAAACCCATATGCACCAAAAAATGGTGACTTATCAGAGGAGTCCTGACGACGGTTATTTAAAGCAAACTCAGCAAGGGACAAAAAGAACACCAATTCTCCTGATTCTCCGCAACAAAACAGCGCAGATATGTCTCCAGATTCTGATTGACGCGTTCGGTCTGACCATTCGACTGCGGATGAAAAGCAGAAGAAAACGACAACCAAACCCCAAGCGAGAACAGAAGGCCTTCCAGAATCTGGTAACAAATTGCGTGCCCCTATCAGAAACGACGTCAGAAGGAATGGCATGTAATTTAACAATATGATCAACAAACGCTTGCGCCAGCGTCTTAGCATTGGGTAACCCAGGGAAAGGAATAAAATGCGCCATTTTGCTAAAACGGTCCACTACCACCAGAATCACAGTCTTCCCCGAGGAGCGAGGCAAGTCTGTAATCAAGTCCATGGACATATGCGTCCAAGGACGGGAAGGTATGGGTAAGGGGAGGAGAGATCCCGATGGCCATGAATGAGGGAACCACGCATGAGCGCAGGTCTCGCAGGCTGCCACAAACCCCTCAACCGTCTTACGAAGAGCTGGCCACCAGAATCTGCGAGCAATGAGATCCACTGTGGCTCTACTCCCCGGGTGCCCAGCAAGAACACTGTCATGGTGCTCCTTAAAAACTTTGTGTCGCAATGCGAGCGTCACAAATAACCTCCCAGGAGGACAAAGATCAGGTGCCTCTGCCTGGGTTGCCTGAACCTCTGCCTCCAAATCGGATAAAGAGCAGAGACGACCACCCCATCAGCCAAAATGGGACCTGGGTCCTCAAAGTTCCCCCCTCCCGGAAAACAACGTGACAGGGCATCCGCCTTCACATTTTTAACCCCAGGGCGGAACGTAACAACAAAATTAAACCTAGAAAAGAACAAGGACCATCTGGCCTGTCTCGGGTTCAGGCAGCTTGGCTGATTCCAAATAGGCCAGATTCTTATGGTCGGTAAACACGGTAATTGGGTGTCTGGCTCCCTCCAACCAATGACGCCATTCCTCAAAAGCCAATTTGATGGCCAACAACTCCCTATTTCCCACATCGTAATTTCTCTCTGTGGCTGAGAGCTTTTTTGAGAAAAAGGCACACGGTCGCCATTTAGCAGGAGAGGGACCCTGAGATAAGACCGCACCCACCCCCACCTCAGAGGCATCCACCTCAACAATAAAAGGTAGAGAGACATCAGGCTGTACCAAAATGGGAGCAGAAGCAAAACTCTCTTTAATACTAGAAATGGCTTGAAGCGCCTCTTCCGACCATGAGGAAAAATCCACCCCCTTTTTAGTCATATCAGTGAGTGGCTTAACAACAGAGGAATCATTCAAAATGAACTTTCTGTAATAATTAGCAAGACCCAAAAACCGCATCAGCACCTTCTGATTTTCAGGAAGCTCCCAATCAAGCATGGCGCGGACCTTCTCCGTGTCCATCCGAAAACCAGAAGCGGAGAGAAGAAAACCAAGAAATTGAATCTCTGAAACCGCAAACTCACATTTTTCCAGTTTAGCGTACAATTTATTCTCCCGAAAAATCAGCAGGACCTGACATAGGTGGTCCCGATGAGTCTTGAAATCAGGAGAAAAAATCAAAATGTCATCTAGATACACCAGTACAAACTTCCCTATTAAATGATAGAAAATGCTGTTCACAAAATGTTGGAAGACGGCCGGAGCATTCATCAAACCAAAGGGCATAACCAAGTTCTCAAAATGACCCTCCGGGGGATTGAAGGCCGTCTTCCATTCGTCCCCCTTCCTGACCCTGACAAGGTTGTATGCCCCTCTTAAATCCAACTTAGAAAAACTTTAGCCCCCACAATCTGGTTAAACAAATCCAGGATCAGAGGAAGCGGATAGGGGTCACAAATCGTGATACGGTTAAGCTCCCTGAAATCCAGACAAGGTCTTAAAGAACCATCTTTTTTTTAACAAAGAAATAACCAGCGGCAACAGGTGACTTCGAAGGTCTGATATGTCCCTTTCTCAGGCTCTCAAAGATATAAGTACGCATGGCGTCTCTCTCAGGTTGAGAGAGATTGTATAATCGTGATTTAGGCAGCTTGGCGCCTGGAATGAGATTAATTGGACAATCATACTCTCGGTGAGGGGGCAACTCCTGGACAGCACTCTCTGAAAACACATCAGAAAATTCTGAGAGAAAAGAAGGTACAGTCTTGGTAGAAACCTCTGCGAGAGTTGCCATGAGGCAATTCTCTCTGCAAAACTCACTCCAACCATTTATTTGAATTGCTTTCCAATCAAATTATGTTTAGTGAGCCAGGGTAGCCCCAACACTAGAGGAGTAGGTAATCCGCTTAAGACAAAACATGACACATTCTCAACATGAGTTTCACCCACAGTCAAACGGATATTGTGAACTATGCCCTTTAATGATTTTTGAGAAAGTGGAGCCGAATCGATAGCAAAAACTAGGTATAGCTTTTTCCAAAGTGCACGCCTGGAAACCATGTGTTGTGGCAAATTGACTATCAATGAGATTGACAGCAGCTCCACTATCTACAAAAATCTCACAAACAATGTTCTTGCTGTCTAGCGCCACCTTGACAGGTTGGAAAAAATGGGAACTACAAGCAAACGGCAAATCTTCAATTTCCGCATTAATCTTGCCAATTGTAGCAAATGGAAAGTTTTTAGAGGGTTTCTTTTCCCTTTTCTTTTTATTACCCTCAGAAAACCCCATGAACCTCCTAGAAGGGCAAACATTAGCTAAATGGTTAATACCCCCACAGCAGAAACATACCCTCCTCTGAGAGCTGAATCCTCTAGTAATAGAGGCCACTAAACCCAGCTGCATGACCTCCTCCTCAGAGGGGATTGAGACAGACTGAGACCCCTGCACACTGAATGAGACAGCCCCACTGTCCTTGGACTGAATATGACATGAAAGAGTTGTCTCTTTTCTCTCTCTAAGGCGCCTGTCAATACGAACAGCTAGAGACATGGCAGTCTCTAACGACACTGGTCTCTCATGAAAAGCAAATGCATCTTTTAATCTCTCAGAAAGACCATGACAAAATTGACTTCGGAGTGCAGCGTCATTCCAACCAGTATCAGCTGCCCACCTCCGAAATTCAGAACAATATATCTCTGCGGACTGTTTACCCTGGCATAAAAGACGCAGTTTAGATTCAGCCAGAGCAATACGATCCGGATCATCATATATGATTTCGCCGGCAGCGAAAAGGCCCAAGACTGAGCATTATCCCTGAGCAGCGAGATGATGATTCCCACCGTCTACTCCTCATGACCAGAGGAATGGGAACGTAAGCGAAAATGGAGTTTGCAAGCCTCTCTAAAACGAACAAAATTCTCACTACCCCCGGAAAACGTATCCGGAAGAGAGATTTTAGGCTCGGAACAAACTCCATGAACGCCAGCAGAACTGAAACTGAAACCTGAAACTGAGAAACAGTTTCACGGAGATCTGCTACCTCCAGAGAAAGACCTTGCATGCGGTCAATCAAGGCTGAAACCGGATCCATGCTTTAGACGGTTATGGCGGTTTATAATGTCAAGGATGGAGTACAGTTAGCAGGAACTGATAAATAACGACAGACTGGCTTGATCCCAAACTAAGGAAAACATAGGAGGGCCCTATAAATCACTAAGAACTCTCCCAAACTACTGTGCACATGTACAAGTCCCGGTGGTAGACAAATACATGCCCTCATACCTATAACTAAGTGACACCTGAATTCCCTATAGTAGTGAGGGGAACGGCCACCGGCTCCCTGCACAGAATATGGAGCGAGTCAGGATCACCTAGAATCAAGCCAGCAAACAAAACACAAAGTAAACGGAATGCACTTATCTTAGAGCAAAACAACTGCAGACTCCAGCAGCACACACTTCATCCAGGAAGTAATATAAACCACACGGAGAGGCAGTAAGGGAGGGAATGTAAAGCATACTAATTAATCAAGATAAGAGGCAGCTGAGGGAGAGAAAGGAACTGAGCTAAGTAAAACCAAAACAAAGAACGTCATACACAAGACAGGGAGGAACCTCTGACCGACCATCTCCCAGAACCGGCGGTGACAGAGTGTCTGTAGCATCAAGTCTCTGCCTCTCCCTTCCTCTCCCAGTTGAAACTTCACAGATCCAAGCAGGGCCTATGAAGCTATTCTGTGAAGTATTCAGTGAATACTAATGAAGCTGTGTGGTATATTGGTTGTGGATCTCGTCCAGCATACAGACTTTTACTAAAGAAATTATTTAACCGGTCTTGATCAGGATTTGAACGCCAGACCTTCTGTATGACAGGCAGAAGAGTTACCATTACAGGTCTGCTCTGTTGGAGGAGCTCAGTTTTCTGTACTTAAAAAGCTTTTTTCTTCACAGGCATAACACAAAATAAATAGTATATTACTGAAATAAAGGGCAAAAATTGTGCTATTTACCAATCAACCTAAATAATGTGTTCATTAAATTTTGCAGCTTATTATGATTACAGAAATACCAAATACAGTTTTTTTTGTGATAGTTCATACTAACTATACTAAGTATGTTACATAAACTAACCTTGCAGAAAATTGTAAATTTTACCATAAAAGAAAAAAGCTGGAAATTAAAAAATAATATTTTTCTGCCATAACTTTTACTATGAAGTTTTATATTTTAAGGTGCTATGTGAGATTTGAACTCCAGACCTTCTGTACAGTAACAGCTGCCTTACCCACTCCTCCATATTTTTAAGTCTTAAAGTATTACTGTTTTTTAATTAAATTTTACAAAACAGTATTTGTTATCCCTGTAATCACATTAACCCATACTATATAGTGAACATACTATTTAAGGTGATTTGAAAACAGCATAAATAAACATGGAGGGGGGAAAGACAGTTTGCCTGTATGGAGCCTTGTCATTCCTAATGGCAGCCCTGGATTCAAACTAGGGATGTCCCGATACCGATACCAGTATCGGTATCGGGACCGATACCGGCATTTTCACGAGTACTTGTACTCGTGAAAATGCCGCCGATACCGCTGCCGATACCGGAAGTTCCGGTCCGGCAGCTTAAACCTAACCTGCCCAGTCCCCCTCAGGTCAGGCGCTCAGTCCCTCCATGCTCCTCCAGCCCCGCCTGCCTTCTTCATTCATAAAAGTGGGCGGAGCGAGCAGGCGGGACATGAGGCGCATGGAGGAACTGAGAGCTCAAGCTGCCCGATTCCTCCAAGCACCTCACGTCCCTCCTGCGTGCTCCGCCCACTTTATGAATGTAGAAGGCGCGCTGGGCAGGAGGAGCATGGAGAGACTGAGCGCCTGACCGGAGGGAGACCGCATCAAAAGTTAGTCATTCCGGCCACTTGTGTATGGGGGATCTCTGGATGACACTGTGGGGGATCTCTGGATGACACTGTGGGGGATCTCTGGATGACACTGTGGGGGATCTCTGGATGACACTGTGGGGGATCTCTGGATGACACTGTGGGGGATCTCTGGATGACACTGTGGGGATCTCTGGATGACACTGTGGGGATCTCTGGATGACACTGTGGGGGATCTCTGGATGACACTGTGGGGATCTCTGGATGACACTAATGGGGGATCTGTGGATGACACGTATATAGCATAATATGCTATATATGTGTTATCCACATAGCCCCTGACAGTGTCATCCAGAGATCCCCACAGTGTCATCCAGAGATCCCCACAGTGTCATCCAGAGATCCCCACAGTGTCATCCAGAGATCCCCACAGTGTCATCCAGAGATCCCCCATAGTGTCATCCAGAGATCCCCCATTAGTGTCATCCACAGATCCCCCATTAGTGTCATCCACAGATCCCCCATTAGTGTCATCCACAGATCCCCCATATCAGCGTCATCCACAGATCCCCCATAACAGCGTCACCCACAGATCCCCCCATAACAGCGTCACCCACAGATCCCCCATAACAGCGTCACCCACAGATCCCCCATAACAGCGTCACCCACAGATCCCCCATAACAGCGTCACCCACAGATCCCCCATAACAGCGTCACCCACAGATCCCCCATAACAGCGTCACCCACAGATCCCCCATAACAGCGTCACCCACAGATCCCCCATAACAGCGTCATCCACAGATCCCCCATAACAGCGTCACCCACAGATCCCCCATAACAGCGTCATCCACAGATCCCCCATAACAGCGTCACCCACAGATCCCCCATAACAGCGTCATCCACAGATCCCCCCATAACAGCGTCAACCACAGATCCCCCTGGAGGCACATTGGTTGGAAAACACTATTATATTCCCATTTATCAATTTATTAACACTTGTACAAAGGAAAAGAAAAGCCGTTGTCCATAGCAACCAAATTCCAGCTTTAATTTTTTTCATTGCTATCGGCAACTGAGCCGCTATTTATACGAGGTATCGGTAATTGGTATCGGCGAGTACTTAAATAAAAGTATCGGTACTCGTACTCGGTCTTAAAAAAATGGTATCGGGACATCCCTAATTCAAACCTGCTTGAAACCCTCCAGGAAACACCCTGCCCTAAGACACAGCATCTTTGCTGACATCACATCTACAGGGCAGGGTCCAGGAGAATGCACAGAACACTTCCCTCAGAGGCAAGGTCACTGATGAAGGATGGTGTATCTACAGGGCAGAGCCTAACAAGCCTTGCCACACTTCAGATGTAGAAATGATGTCACCGGGACAGTTGCATATATCTGCCATTGACTTCCAATATATAGTTTTCAATATACAGTAGGTATATTGGACAAAATGCCAAACAGACACTCATATATCTGGCTAAGCATATCCCATGGGTGCATCAGTGTTAACGTCTGGAACTACATATTGTGTCTTTAAGATTGTACCTTATTACAGCCTGACTTGTTAGGAGGGCTAAGAGAGCTCTTTAGCCAACTGCACTGAACCTCTATCTAATATATCCCGTCCCAGCTCTGTTATGAGGACGGACTTTCTCTGAGCTAATAGAGAAGCTGCCATTTTTTTCCTCCGGATGCTTGTCCCCTAGAGAAAACAAGACATAAGATATGTAGGAAACTGTTTAGAATGAAGTAATATTTATGCCACCAGCTGTAAGGCAGCTTTCCTATAAGTCAGTGTTCGACCCTTTAAATAGGCCTTGAGACATGACTTGGATATTAAATAAATCAGCACCTCATCTGCAGACGACTGTTTCGGGGTGGCATCTGGTGGTATTAGAGTCAGAGCTTGTTAAAAACTCATTTGCATTCCTTTTTAAAAGTGTGGAATGAAACTGTCATGGTTTGTGTAATTACACCTTGTTGTGCTTTAATGTCCTGAGGTCTTTCCTAAATTAGACAACAAAAACATGTTGATGGTGGAAACTTACACCAAGCAAATGTCATCATACGTAGCTGGAAGATCTGTGCCTTTCGTAAAGAGTCATTTACTTTAAAACAGGCATGCTCAACCTGCGGCCCTCCAGCTGTTGCAAAACTACAACCCCCATCATTCCCTGGCAGCCTACAGCTATCATTCTACAGAAGGGCATTGTGGGAGTCGTAGTTTAACAACAGCTGGAGGGCCGCAGGTTGAGCATGCCTGCTTTAAAACATTTTTATATAAATCAATAGTACAAGCAACCACAAGAAACTATGTAATATGTTTTTATCAGTGAGAAATGTCATGTTTTCATGTTTCTGTCTCGAGACGTGACCAGCTCTACAGGTGGATCAAATTACACATGTCAATACAAGTTTATGGAGAGGGAAGGGGGAGAAGTGAGCGGGAGCATGAGTGAGATGGAACTCATAAAGAGACCCAAAAGAGACTGCCTGGCTACATAGGAGATGTATAGCTGAGCACATGTGCTAAAGTTACAATCACAACAGGTTAGTACGTCTCTGTAACATTCTCTATGAATGTATGAATGTGGGACATGAGTAAATATTGAAGGTTATAAAGCAGATTCTTCTCTACTTTCTCTGTGCAGTGGATGGAAGCTAAAATTATATAGGGTTGGGTGTGCTTGATTTTTTTGTACATTTTACTGAATTAATTTGTGTATATATATATATATATATATATATATATATATATATATCTATAGCAGGCAAGCACATTAGGGCAGATATGTTTTTGTATGTGTGCCTAGTGTCTCAGCCATTACACTATTTTTTCTGGGGCATTTCCCTTGTATGGCATATATCAATTCTCACACTTTTTCATCCAGACATAATTTGTGCCTTGTCCTAGTCAGCCATTTTGCCACATCTGATTGTCTCCAAGAAGTAGAAAGACTTGTGACACATTGGGGGAGATTTATCAAAAGTGGCGTAAAGGAAAACTGGCTTAGTTGCCCATAGCAGCCAATCAACCAATCCTTTCATTTTCCAAAAGATCTGTGAACAATGAAAGAGGAAATGGGAGAAGTCACCGCCATGGCCCACGATTGGTTGTAGGCAGCATCAAAATGCATAATGACATCTAGGGACCTGAGAAGAGGTCAGATAGCACTGGAGCAGAGAGCCAGTGTCAGGAAGCAGGTTCACACTTCAGTTATTTGGTCAGTTATTTCCATCAGTTATTGTCCAAACCAGTAATAAAGGCTACTCAGAGATATGGTATAATTCTGTGTTTTTGACCTGCATCTGGTTTTGGCTCACAATAATTGATGGAAATAACTGAAGTGTGAACTCGACCGTGTGCTGGCTGGGCCCGTGCTGCTGACCACAAATTGCAGTCCGCAATGCACAGGCACCGACCACGGGGCAGCCACATGCGGATCGCATACCCTTTCACTTGAATGGGGTTCCGCGATCTGTCCGTTCCGCAAAAAGATAGAAAAAGTTTAATTTTTTGCAGAACGGAAGCACAGAACGGAACACCATGGAAGCACTCCATAATGCTTCCGTGGGGTTCCATTCCATGCTCCTGTTCCGTTCCACACCGCATCTCCAGATTTTCGGACCCATTCAAGGAGATGCACACGGCCGGTGCCGGGTGTATTGAGGACTATCCGTATGCAATGGCTGTGTGCAAGAGGTCTATGTGCTCATGCAGATGGCCATTGCTCATCTGCAATACACGGGCAACGACTGTGTGCCCCCCCCCCCCCGCCATTACGGATACAGATACATTCATATGAATGGGTCCGCAATTCAAGGAGCAGTGTAGAACGGAGGCACGGAAGCACTACAGAGTCCTTCCATGGAGTTTCTCTCCATGCCTCCCCACCACAAAAAAATAGAACATATTCCATTTTTTTGCGGTGTGGACGGATCCGTCTGCACACTAGCATTTTTTGTGGATCCGACATGGATCAGCAAAAACGCTTCTGTACTGATAATACAACCATCTGCATCTATTATGGACGGATCCAGTTGTATTATCTTTAACACTGCCAAGACGGATCCGGCATGAACACTATTGAAAGTCAATGGGGGACGGATCCGTTTTCTATTGTGTCAGATTGTTTCAGAGAAAACGGATCCATCCCCATTGACTTACATTGTGAGTCATGACGGATCCATCTTGCTCCTCACCACATTGCAGACAGAAAAATGCTGCTTGCAGCATTATTCTGTCTGCGATGGGAGCGCAACTAAACGGAATTGAATGCATTTTGGTGCATTCTGTTTCATTTAGTTTTGTCCCCATTGACAATGAATGGGGACAAAACTGAAGCGTTTTCTTCCAGTATTGAGATCCTATGACGGATCTCAATACAGGAAATGAAAATGCTAATGTGAAAGTAGCCTTAAATAATCAGACAACAACTGAAAATAGTCACTGTTACCAGTGCTCTGTATATAGAGACAGCAGGGACATGTGTTCTCTGCATTCAAACTAAAAAAGTAAATAACGAATAGAAAGAAACATGAAAAAAAAAACATTAAAAATGCAAGTAAAAATGAAAAAAAGTGGATTTCTTTATTTACCCAAATGCTCAATGGCATTGGTGTTGGGTGAATAAAGGAAACCTCTTGTTTCACTGTCTGCTGCCTTTCTTCTATAGTTTTCGTAATTTTAGATAGATAGACAGACACATAGTTAGGAGATAGATAGTAGATAGATAAATAGATATGAGATAGACAGATAGATAGATAGATAGATAGATAGATAGATAGATAGATAGATAGATAGAGATAGACAGCCCTTGTCATGTATTGCAGCACAGAGAGCAGAGAGGGGCCGGCAGCCAATATGTCAGGTCATAAGAGGGTGACATTCTGAAGTCTCCAGTAAACCTCAGGAGCAGAGGAGGCCATTACATCCACAGAGAGAGAGGGAGGGGACGGCCTAGGCCTGTCTGAGCCGTGAGACCAGGGAGCAGCGCTCCTCGCTGTGCTGTCTGTGCTCTTCTCAGGTGCAGCCACCAGCTCTCTTCCACGTCTCTCTGGGCAGCTCAGCAGCATTTAGGGATGGGGGCCCCGGGCAATTCTAAATCCCCCCCCAACGCCGGCCCTGTTTACATGGCCCGGTTAGGATGAGATTAAGAAGATGCTATAGTATATTCTTTATTGTACTATTCTATCTAAGGTGGACCATTAGATAGGCACTTCCATTTTCTTCTGCTATGAAGGATGAGCAGTCAATGGTCCGTGTTTGGCCTGAATATAAGTACTCAGCAGGGGTGTAACTATAGGGGAAGCAGCTGCTTAGGGGCCTGAACTATGAAGGGGCTCACCGAGAAGGAAGACTAAAAGATTTTGTCAGGACCCCCTCACCAGTATTAAGCAATGACATTATATGCAGTGGCACTGTGGGGACGGCCAGGCCTTGTCTGAGAGCGATCTTGACTAGCCTCAGGAGTGGTGGTCGCACAGGAGTTGTGAAGAAGTTGCTGGGGAGGGGGCCCGTTCACAAATTTGCTGTGCAGCCCAGACAGTTCTAGTTACGCCACTAGTGCGCAGTACAGTAAGAACACAATGTAAGATTCCATTATAGCAGCTACTTAACTATTCCTGCTCTGACTACATGACAGAACGCAACGAATCTGTATTCTGTAATCACTCACTTGCAAAATAATTATCCAAGCTATGTTAAATGCAAATGCCATTCAGCCAAGCTCCCCTCACCTTCCTCATTTTCATCGCACACAGAGGTTTTACTTGAGTTATTGGCTCCCATCGTCACTTGTATGAGGCTCCAAGTCCCGTCGTTACATCCTCAGAAGGTCCACAGAGTTGATCATCACTTCTCTTGCACCTAGCAGGAAGACCAGCCACGTGTCTTGTTCATCCTGCATGAAGAAGAAACACTCGTTACCATACTTGGCATCTCATCAACATCTACCTGAATGACTGTTGGCATCACATAAGTGAGAGAAAAAATGAATGTAGAGGGACTGTATCCAGTGTATACACAGATCATACCTGCTGGAACACTTATATAATGGCGTTATACGTTACTACAGCCCCTAACAACAATGATGTATGTACAGTATTTCAATTATTCAAGAGCTCAAACTTCAAAGCTCTGTGTAGAGATCCTGTAGGACATTGAGGTCTAGTATGAAGCCAGACAGCCTCCTGTACGGAAACATTGTCCCCTAGAAGCAATTGAACAGTCTATGATTTCTTTCTTCAGTCCTCTTTGTGAAATCGGTCTTCATGGACACCCTTTTTACAGTTCTGTATAAGAACATGAGTCCTAATGGACGTGGAAATATTATCTTTGCACCATATTTTCACTTTTCTAAGGACCATTGTTGTGCAATTCAGCAGTATTTTTACTGGAATAGGAAAACTCCAATGTTAATCCATGGAAGCCAACAGTAGATAACCATAAATCTGCATTATGCTGAGGCGTCGGAACAGGTTGACGAGTCAGGCCTCTGTTTTCCCCCTGCAGTATCTCATCAATGGAGGCACACCATTGGAATTTTGGCTACACTATAACCAGGATGTATTTCTTATATAACAGTCCAGTAATACATAATGTAGGACGACTAGAAGTACGAATAGATATCATGTTAATATGATACATTTAGGCTTGCACTATTGCGTTTTATAATATTGTATGTATGCGTTATGTACCACAACCCTTTCTCTTTAAGGCTGCACGGTGTGGGCAGCACAGTGTAAGGAGCACGGTGGCTCAGTGGTTAGCATCAGTGCCTTGCAGCGCTCGGGTCCTAGGTTTGAATCTGACCAAAGACAACATCTGCATGGAGTTTGTATGTTCTCCCCATGTTTGAGTGGGTTTCCTCCTGGTACCGATAAGGACCATAGATTGTGAGCCCCATTGGGGACAGTTGGAAGCTAATCTCTGTAAAGCGCTGAGGAATGTAGTAGCGCTATATAAGCGCATAAAATAAATAAAGGCTACTTTCACATTAGTGTTTTTTGGGGATCCGTCATGGATCTGCAAAAACGCTTCTGTTACAATAATACAACCGCATGCATCCGCCATAAACGGATCCGGTTCTATTATGTCTTCTATAGTCATGACGGATACGTCATGAACACAATTGAAAGTCTATGGGGGACAGATCCGTTTTCTACTGTGTCCCCCCATCCGTCTTCTTCCGCACTACATCGCAGACAGAAAAACGCTGCTTGCAGCGTTATTCTGTCCGCGATAGGGACGCAACCAAACGGAACGGAATGCATTTTGGAGCATTCCGTTTCGTTCAGTTCAGTTTTGTCCCCATTGACAATGAATGGGGACAAAAAGAAAGCGTTTTCTTCCGCTATTGAGATCCTATGACGGATCTCCATAGCGGAATTTAAAATGCTAGTGTGAAAGTAGCCTAATTTGGCTTAAAATGATGAACTCAGGAAGTGTCTACAGAGTAAGGCAATGCCATTCGATAAGGGTACTTTCACACTTGCGTTGGTGCGGATCCGTCTGTTTATTTTCACAGACGGATCCGCACCTCTAATGCAAACGTTTGTATCTGTTCAGAACGGATCCGTTTGCATTAGGTTTAAAGAAAAATGACGGATCCGTTTTGGATTACATTGAAAGTCAATGGGGAACGGATCCGTTTTCAAATGCACCATATTGTGTCACTGACAACGGATCCGTCCCCATTGACTTACATTGTAAAAAAAAACGGATCCGTTAGGCTCCGCCTCTTCAGACGGACACCAAAATGCTGCATGCTGCGTTTTGGTGTCCGCCTCCAAAACGTAATAGAGGCGGAACGGAGACGAACTGATGCATTCTGAACGGATCCTTATCCATTCAGAATGCATTGGGGCTTAACTGATCCGTTTTGGAACGTTTGTGAGAGCCCTGAAACGGATCTCACAAA
Source organism: Bufotes viridis (assembly GCA_033119425.1). Lineage (NCBI taxonomy): Eukaryota > Metazoa > Chordata > Amphibia > Anura > Bufonidae > Bufotes > Bufotes viridis. The sequence continues at coordinate 306,632,795 of CM065590.1, forward strand.
CGGAATCCAAAACGCTAGTGTGAAAGTACCCTCAACTTAATCCATTTCACAAGATTTGCAATTCTCAGTTTTCCTTTTCTGATCAATGTTAAATTTACTTCATTTTTATTTTTTGCACACAGTTTAGAATAAATACCCAAGACTCTAAGTATCACATTTACAATATACAAGGACTTAAAGCGGTTATCCCATGATTAACGTAATACATGAAAATCAGACATCATATAGTACATGACAACCTCTTTTTAACAAAGCTAGAACCAGCCCTGTACCTCATATAGATCCAGAGATCTCCCCATTTATTGCCCCAATTGCTCTGCTAGATGTATATCAAGCTGGCAGCTCAAGGAAAGTGTCCTTTCTGCTGCAGCTAAGGAGGAGTATACTTTCTGCTGCATGTTTTTACCGATCACAGCTGGGGAGGCAGTTGAAGGATAAATCCGAGCATGTGCAGCCTTCTCAGGGAGCCAGACAAAAAAATAAGAAAAAGAGAAAACCGCAGGTGGCCCAATACACATACATTTTATTGAATAACTTAGTGGCTATATTACATTTTTAATTGCATGCAATTATAAACATATTCAGATCCAGGTGCTGGTATGAAAACTGTAGAATAATTTTTGTGAGACCCCTTTCAAGGGGTTTTCCCACAAATAATATCAATAACCTATCCATATTCCCCTCACTGGTCGAGCATGCATGTCATCATTCAAGGTCTATAGGCAGAAATAGCCAACCGCAGATAGGTGACTAGTAGTAAGGCTGGTTACAGCCTGGATTTGTGGGTGGGGCTGCCCTCTATATAACCCCAAGCGGCCTCACCCCCGGGACGGTCACCTCGTGCTTCTTCCCCTAGTCGGCTTATCGCAATTTCCGGTGCGACAGCGTTCCTCCTGAGGTCTCATCACTTCCGCGGTAAGTCGCGGCTCTGCAGCTTCCTCGGCCGGGGGCAGCTTTGTTTCCGGCCTGCCAGCACTGGTCTTGGCTAGGCGGCTTCCATCCCTCCTTCAGCCTCTGGTCTGCCTTCTCGTGGCAGCACGGGGCCTTACAACTTCCGGGGTCTCACAGCGGGGCATTCACAGCGCGTCAAGTACGGCCGTCCGCTCATGCTGGGCTCGCCCTGCGGCGCTGCCATTCTTATGTTTTTGTTATTGCCATTGATGTCTTTCTGATAGTAAGCTTGGGTTTAAACATGTGTCCTACTAGGTACCAGTAGTTCCAGGGACAGCCCAGGACTTTTGTGAAGTCCGCAGCTCTGGTTAGGCTTTGTCCGGTCTCCAGAGCTGCTTGGATTTGGGCAATTGTCTGGGTTGAGGTCATGTGAAGGTTCAGCTTTGCGCTTGGAAACCTTCTTTGTTAAATTGTCTGTTTCTCCGCAAGAAAACACTGCGGGGGCCTGCCTGCCAGCCAGTATTTAATACACGTTTAAAAAAAAAAGTATGGTGGGGGCAGGTCCACGCAATTTTTTCACTCCTGGGGTGAGCCTTATGGACTCAGTTTGTCTTTTGGAATCACCTCAGGCTTATTGCGGAGTGTTGCTAAGTTAATTTTCCAGGTGCTTACAATCATTTTTCCAAAATAAACAGGGCTACAGTACTGTCTGATATCCATTCCATCCGATCAGCCTCGAGTAGCTACTCACAGCTTTCCGAGTCGCTCAGGTATCACACATGCATATTTTTATGTATTAAAGCTCCTTATCTCGGCTAACTTCTGGTGTCCTAATGGATCGCCCAGGCTCGCTCTGTCTCTGTAATCCTGGATCGCCAAGGCTCGCTTCGTCTCTGTCATCCTGGATCGCCCAGGCTCGTTCTGTCTCTGTCACTGTGGATCGCCCAGGCTCGCTTCGTCTGTCTTCCTGGATCGCCCAGGCTCGCTTCGTCTCTGTCATCCTGGATCGCCCAGGCTCGTTCTGTCTCTGTCACTCTGGATCACCCAGGCTCGCTTCGTCTCTGTCTTCCTGGATCGCCCAGGCTCGCTCTGTCTCTGCCTTCCTGGATCGCCGAGGCTCGCTCTGTCACCCTGGATCGCCCAGGCCCGCCCTATCTCGGTCCCCCTGGTTCATCACGTTTTTTCGCCTCACGTCCGTCATCGGCTTACCTTTCTTGCCTGGCTATGGCCGTCACTGGCTATGTTGGTTTCTTAGCTGTTTAGGTCTTCCTGAGCACTTTAGGTCCACTTAGCCTATCATACTCGCCAGACTGTCATCTACCTGTGCCTTTCAGGGTCATTTTCGCCTGATTCACTCAGGTTCCCATGGCAGCCTCTATCCACCTTTGTCACTCAGGTCCGCAACCTGGCTATCTCCTTTCTGAATCGCTCGGACACTAGCCACTTCCAGGGCCACATTAGTCTCTAACCTTTCACATAACGGTCCGGGCCGTCCTGATTCACTCAGGACATTTACCAGCCCGGCTCCTGCCTGAAAGGCTCAGGCCCCTTTTTACCAGTCATTTTATACCTGGGTTCGGGTTATCTTTTCTGTCACTATAGGTTTTCGACCACATGCAATCGCCTGAATCGCTCAGGTCTAGGTATTGCGTCCTGAATCGTTCAGGGCGTCACCCGATTCACTCGGGTCAACATGTTTTCAAGCTTCTTCCTGGTTGGGTCCTCCCTCTCCCGTTGGCTTCTCCACCACCCTCCTTCTGTCACGCTCCTCGAGTATGGTTCTCAGTCAAGATCAGTCGATTTGGCGTTGACATGTTTTCTTCCGCACAGGTGCCGTTTTTGCCGCCGATGGGGCTCGGCCACGGGTTCCCTCTACTTCCTCACTTTTTCCTCCTCCGTCAGCACTCCACGTGGCAACTTCTCGCAATCTAGTTCCCTTCAGTTCCTGGCTCATCTAGCTTCATTTGTACATGTATGGCCTCTTTCACACGAGCGTGTCCAGATTAGGTCCGGATGCGTTGCGGATGCGTTCAGTGAAAACTGTGCGATTTCACAGGCAAAGCCATTCAGTTTTGTCTGCGATTGCGTTCAGTTGTTCAGTTTTTTCCGCGCGGGTGCAATGCGTTTTGATGCGTTTTTCACGCGCGTGATAAAAAACTGAAGGTTTACAAACAACATCTCCTAGCAACCATCAGTGAAAAACGCAACGCACCCGCACTTGCTTGCGGATGCAATGCGTTTTTTACGCAGCCCCATTCACTTCTATGGGGCTAGGGCTGCGTGAAAAACACAGAACATAGAACATGCTGCGATTTTCACGCAACGCACAAGTGATGCGTGAAAAAAAACGCTCATGTACACAAACCCATTGAAATGAATGGGTCCGGATTCAGTGCGGGTGCAATGCGTTCATGTCACGCATTGCACCCGCGCGGAAAACTCGCTCGTGTGAAAGGGGCCTATATCTTTGTGTCCACAGGTGCTTTCAGGTACCTTATACATCATCCGTGCTGTTTCCACTACCTCCGAGTAACAGGTGCCAGTCCTGTTAGGGGAATCAACCAGTTCTGCGTGGTTCGGGTAGGATTCCGCGTGTCTTATCTTTACTCCACATGCCGATTTTCACATAAAAAAATAAAAAAGAAGTCCCCTTTTCTTTTTGCTTTCTCCACAGGTCCAAGACCATTCGTTGGACCATTCCCAGACTTATTGTGGAATTGAATAAGAGGGGTATTTCCCATCCGGCTTCAGCTCGGAAAGCACCTTTAAGTGATTTGTCAGGAATCGCTGATTTCCATTCAGGAATGCATAAATCCATTACGAATGTAAGCCATTATGCTAATTTGGACAGGGCCTTATGTGTACTAGATTGCCCTCTTCTGACTTTCCACTTGAGAGTAACAAAGTTAAACAGGTTGTCTCACTTCAGCAAATGGCATTTATCATGTAGAAAAAGTGAATACAAGGCACTTAGGCCCGTTTCACATCAGCGTTTTTGGTTTCCGTCCTAGAGTTCCGTCCTCAGGGCTCTAGGACGGAAAGATACTGATCAGGATTATCCTAATGCATTCTGAATGGAGAGAAATCCGTTCAGGATGCATCAGGATGTCTTCCGTTCAGTACGTGAACGTTTTTTGGACGTTGACAAAACCTCAGCATGCTGCAGATTTGTCTCAGTCCAAAAATCCAGAAGACATGCCGTAACGCCGGATCCGGAATTAATGCCCATTGAAGTGAATTAATCCTGATCCGGAATTAAGCTAAACGTCGTTTCGGCGCACCGCTGGATCCGACTTTTAGCTCTGCGCATGCGCAGCAGCAGTTCAGATCGGGGCCCCAGTGTAAGCTGGGGCTCCGATCAGTTACCATTCCAGCCAGGATGCTACTGAAGTCCTGGCTGCCATGGTACTCCACAGCAGTGTACTTACCTGCACTGCGGCCTCCGGGCGCTCCTTCATGACGTTACAGGTCCGGGCGGTGCATTGATCTATGCGCTGCAGGGACCTGTGACGTCATAAAGGAGCGCCCGGCGCCGCAGCGCAGGTAAGTACACTGCTAGTGAGTACCATGGCAGCCAGGACTTCAGTAGCGTCCTGGCTGCCATGGTAAATACTCCGCAGCAGTGTACTTACCTGCGCTGCGGCCTCCGGGCGCTCCTTCGTGACGTCACAGGTCCGGGCGGCGCATTGATCTATGCGCCGCAGTGACCTGTGACGTCATAAAGAAGCATACGGCAGCTGCAGCGCAGGTAAGTACACTGCTGAGGAGTACCATGGCAGCCATGACTTCAGTAGCGTCCTGGCTGCCATGGTAACCTGAAAGCATTTCGAAGACTTATCAGGATCCTGATCAGTCTTCAAATGCTTTCAGGCGACTTGTGTTCTGATGGATCCAGCTGGATGTAAGTGCCCGTCGGATCCTCAGAACGCAAGTGTAAAAGAGGCCTTACTAATGTATTGTGATTGTCCATATTGTCTCCTTTGCTGGCTTCATTCTTTTTCCATCACATTATACACTGCTCATTTCCATGGTTACGGCCACCCTGCAATCCAGCAGCAGTGTCCATGCTTGTTTTTTTCCTATAGTGTACAAGCACGGCCACCACTGCTGGATTGCAGGGTGGTCATAACCCCTGGATATAAGCAGTGAATAATGTGATGGAAAAATTAATCCAGGCAGCAAAGTAAACAAGATGGACAATCACAATACATTAGTAAGTGGCTTGTATTAACTTTATCTACATGATGAAGGCCACTTGCTGAAGTGAGACAACCCCTTTAATGCTCTCACATTGGCAATCTGACTATTTACGTCGCTGCAGCATTAACTCCATGCTGCAGTGATGTAAATATAAGTCATTCTGCAGCATATCGCTCCGCCAATAAAAAGACTAGGCTGACGCTCTGTCAGTCCAATCCTCCTAAAGTGACAGGAAACCTAAATGATCTCTTTCCTGTCACAAAATATGTTAACTACATTACTCAAAGTGAGAGCTGTGTTCTGCAGTAAAACTCGAATGCAGAACGTTTCGTTCCTGTATTCAGGCTGTTGCCCTTGAAACGCGTGATGTATAAACGACATTGGGCTTCTTTCACACTAGCCTTAGGCTTGTCTGTCAGACTGTTCTGGCAGGGTAACAGCCTGCTGGATCGGTAGTAATGCTTACACACGTGTGCTGCCGGAAGTCCGGCCCAGCCCCATTCACTATAATGGGGACAAGAGGGCGATCTTCCCAGCATGCCCAGAGGAGGCCGGACAAATACTGCTGCCGCTGTCCCCATTACAGCACACGTGTGCAAGCGTTGGTACGGATCCGGCAGGCTGTTCCCCTGTTGGAGAAGCCTAACGCTAGTGTGAAAGAAACCCCAGAGGCTTCCAGCAGTTTTATGGGGGAGAGGTGAAACAAATCTGTACTCTGCCAGCAATGCAGACCACAGCTAATAAAGATCTAACGGCCAGTAACCATTAGATCACTACTACTATCTCTGATGATATACAGAGAAATGCTGGAGGAACACAGATCACGCTAAGGCCTCTTGCACATGACCGTATGGCTTTTTCAAAATGGATTCACGCTAAGGCCTCTTGCACATGACCGTATGGCTTTTTCAAAATGGATCCACAAAAAATACGCATGACGTCCGTGTGCATTCCGTTTTTTGCGGAACGGAACAGCTTCCCCCTGATAAAACAGTACTATCCTTGTCCGTTATGCGGACAATAATAGGACATGTTCTATCTTTGAACGGAACGGAAATACGGAAACGGAAGGCATGCAGATTACCTTCCGTTTTTTTTTTGCAGATCCATTAAAATGAATGGTTCCGTATACGGAACACAAAAAACGGAACAGAAACGGAAAAAAACGCTCGAGTGCAAGATGCCTAACCCTGCTTCAGCAGCCATCACAGCTGCCAATAGTCTGCAATTAGAGCTGTACAGAGAAAACTGCTGAAAATGTATATTTCTAATACTTTAGAAAGTTTTAGAAAATAAATGACTTTTAGCCCCAAATGAGTAGAATGCAAAAATAAATAAATAAAATGAAATGCGTCCATAGCCTTTAACTTACAGAAAAAAAAATTCTGCTTTGCAAAATCTGAAAATGAAAATATATCGTTTCTATTTTGGTACTATATTAAAGCCAGTTCTGTACCCAAAAAAGAAAACAAGAATATTTAGTCAAAGTATATAAAATATTCACCCTTAGAATGTGGCATTTCAAAAGGTCAAATTTTGCTGTGGACGTTCAGGCACTGATGATAGGCCTTTATCTTGAAAGGGTTAATAGATGTTTATCAACCTTACTGTGTTACTTTATAACATGCAACAATGTTGCTATAACATAGTAACAACATTTAGGCGCCATGCACTCCAGGCGTGTTCAGACGTGATGGCACCAAGTACTCCAGAGTGGTAGCTGCTCTCCAGACTTTGTTTAGGCTACTTTCACACTTGCGGTGTTGTTTTCCGGTATTGAGATCCGCCAGAGGATCCCAATACCTGAAATAAACTTTCCGTTTAGTCCTCATGCATTCTGAATGGAAAGAGATCCGTTCCGGCAGCATTCCGTTTTGTGACCAGACACAAAACCGTTGCAAGCTGCAGTTTTGTTTCCGGTCATAAAAAGAGAAAAAAAATGGATCCAGGACAGAAAACAATGTAAGTCAATAGTGACGAATCAGTTTTTTATGCAGCTTAAAAAAAAAGATCCGACACCCATTGACTTTCAATGTATTTAGTGACGGATCCGTTTATTTCCGGACGCATCCTGATGTGAAAAATCAAAACGGATCCATTTCATTCCGGTATAGAGATCTTCAGCTGGATCTCAAACCGGAATTACCAATGCAAGTGTGAAAGTAGTCTTATGGCTACTAGATGCATACAAAAAGTGCAAAATAAAATATGAATATAAAATTGAAATATTAATATTAATACAATATAAAATGTGCTGTTAGTTGACAGAAAATTCTGCAAGGCTTGTGTCTTTATACTATTCATGTCAGGCATGTTGCAAAGAAAGACGCATGTGAGGTGCTACATGTAAAGATCATGTACGTCTATCCATGCATTTTTACTCCTGTTCAAATATTTAAGTAAAAAATCGAAATAAAGGTCACATCTAGAACCTATTTTTTAAGAATGTTGTGTAAATGGTAAATCATATTTTAATATTCTCCTATGGCTAGTTTAACACAAGCGGCAAGGGACTATGGCAGGCTGTTCCGGTGGGTGAACAGCCTGTCGGATCCATGCTGCCGGACTACCGCTCAGGCTCTATTGACTATAATGGGGGTAGGCCAGAGTTCTGGCGGCAGCACGGCAAACATGCCGAGAGGCCGCCGGAATAAAAGTACGACGTGTCGTACTTTTATTCCGGCGGCCTCTCTGGCATGTGCTGCCGCTGGAACTCCGCCCTGCCCCCAATATAGTCAATGGGGCTGGAGTGGACCTCCGGCAGCACGCGTGCACTAGCGGCAGCACAGATCCGACAGGCTGTTTACCCGCCGGAACAGCCTCCCGGAGTCCCTTGCCGCTAGTGTGAAACTAGCCTATATCTGAAATGAAAAGAAAGTATTTCTCAAAACCGACTATTTGTGACCTTGGTCTGCTATAGCATAAATGACCATACGGGTACGGCCACACAATTGAGTTTCCTGATGACCAAAACCATGAGTGAATTCAAAAAAGAGAAGTCACATCTGTCCTTTATTCTCCACTTTTATAATCCACTCCGGAATTTGGCTTCCAGTACTGCATGCAGAAACCTGACAGTGTGGCTATACCCCAAAGTGTTTAGTCCAGCAGTTTACATACCAGACCTACTGGATGTGTTTTATAAGACCATATTATCGCCTGCTTTACATCTTTACTAGTTCAGCTGATCGCTTCTGATCTATGTCCACCGATAAAACACTCTGCCAAACATTAGAAATCTCATGAAGCACTGTGCTGCTATTAACACTATCCTGCCCGATACATTTTACCAAAACCTAATCTAGTACTATCCTAGCATAACAAAAACTTTTACATACGTAGGTTACATTGACATGGCCCAATACAGGCATGGTCCAATAAATATGGTATTATGGAGGTATTCCTCCCGTATCTGCAGTATAGTGCTGTATATAGTGCCAGCGATTCTGTAGTACACGGCATCACATGGACTCTGCCTTACAGGGTCCCTGTAAGATCTAAGATCTAAGCCTTTATTTCTGTGTAAAGTTGTAACGAAACACAAAACAGCAACAACAACAACAACAAAACTGTTCTAATGTATTTCCTGATCATAATGTCATTTGAAGTCCTACTATATAGTATGGGACTATCTCTCCTGACATTTCAGAACTTGTGCACACTCCAAGGACATACTGATAGGGAACTTAGATTGTGAGCCCCACTAGGGACAACAAGTGATGATAATGTCTGTAAAGCGCTGCGGAATATAATAGCGCTATATATGTGAGTAAAATATATAATAACTTGACTTATTATTCAGTGCACACAATGCAAGGAGGACGTGACTTACAGTGATGATAATATAGCGTAAAGCAGTAGCAAAGCTTTTATTTAGCAGAATACGAAATTTCAGTAAAACCATATTTCTAGTGTTGAGCGAACCTGCGTTCGAGTTATCTAAGAATTCCGTTATGGATTCCGCTACCAAGGACTATAAGTTATGGTCTGTGGTAGTGGAATTCTTAGATAATCCGAACATTGTACACCGAACTTGAAACGCAAGTTCTCTCATCCCTACATATTTCCTTACAGATTCGGACTACACGTACAAGCTCTTTAAGTACAACTGTTGCTGGACACTTTGCCATTCATAAGGATACATGGACATCCATGAAACTTTTGGGAAATTTTCATAAAAATTTGCTCAACATACGGTAATTAATATCATAAAGACAACCAAAGGATAAAAAATGGTCCAGGAACTGTATGAAGATGTTCCTAAAGCTGTAGCCCCAGCAGGCAGATGATGGATAAGTGATGTTCCATGCCTGCCAGATCTGCACTGTAGTGAGCCCTAGTCATTGGCACTAAGGAATACAGAGGAATATGATAGTAACTGCAGCAATCAGCATAAAATAAACTTTAGAAGCCATAGTACCTGATGCTTACCCAGTAGAGAAGACTACAATGACTATTTTGCTGTATGGAGCATGGACTTAGTACACCTTCTCAGCCAGAAATTGATGACCAGTAAAGAGTAAGACAGATCATTTCCCAAGAATAACATTAATAATAGTATTATCACAATCTAGACACCCATGAAAGTGCAGCCACTAATAGTAATAATAAGAGCAGCTCACACACATGACAGGCAGTGCAGGCAGCAGTCTTACCTTGCTTCATGGTGAGGAGGAAGGAGAATGTGTGGCTGGGAGACAGGTGACTCCTGAGGAGATGCTGGAGGAGGTAACAGAGGGACACTGGATGCCAGTCATACAGGCTGCTCCTTCTCATCAGCACAAGTTCTCTACCAAGGGAAGTCCCTGGGACCTTACTTTGCTTACTGCTGGCTGAAGACGTTGCTGCCCCCTAGAGGACACTGCTGGAAAAGCATTATACCAGAAAAGATGGTAAGGTTTAATTTATGCAAGTAAAGGAAGGAAGACTTTACTGGAAAAAAAAATGTGCATATTCAATGACATTTCAAGAATTTTTAATGTGTCTTTTTTGACTACAATTATGTACTTTATTTGGCAATAATACTTCAATTAAAAAGGGGCTTTTGCAGAAGTTCAATATGGATGGCTTATCCACTGGATTGGTCATCGATATTTGATCTGTCGGGATGGTACTCCTGACACCCCTGCCAATTAGCTGTTTGAAGAGGTCGCAGCCAGTGACATTGGTCACATGACTGATTTGCATTTCATTCTCATTCAAATAAATGGGCCAGGGCTGGAATACCAAGAACAGCCACTGCACAATGTATGGCGCTGTGTATGGTATGCCGGGAGGAGGCTGCAGCGCTCAAAGGAGTAACGCAGTCTCTTCGGCTGATTGTAGGGGTGCCAGGAATTAGAGATGGCCCGAACTATCCACCGGCAAACAGTTCCCGGCGAACATAGTCTGTTCGCGTTCGCCGTGGCGGGCGAACACATGCGATGTTCGGTCCGCCCCCTATACATCATCATTGAGCAAACTTTGACCCTGTACCTCACAGTCAGCAGACACATTCCAGCCAATCAGCAGCATACCCTCCCTCCCAGACCCTCCCATCTCCTGAACAGCATCCATTTTAGATTCATTTGGAATTTGCAGTCTTAGGCTGCATTCACACGTCCGTGGAACACGGACTGTGTGATACCGGACTGGCACCCTGCTTAGAGCAGGAGCGCGCGGTGTCATTGGTCCCTATGACGCCGTGCAATTCCTGCTGCCGCCACAGTACCATAATACACTCGTATAGATCATAGGAGTGTACCACAGTGCAGCGGCGGCAGCAGGAAGCACACGGCATCATAGCCACAAATGTGCGCTCCTGCACTAAGCAGGGTGCCAGTCCGGTATCACACGGTCCGTGTTCCACGGACGTGTGAAGGCAGCCTTAGTGAGAGGAGGGACAGTGTAGCTGCTGCTGATTTAATTGGGAAATCGATAGCTAGGCTAGTGAATTCAGTGTCCACTCCAGTCCTGAAAGACTCATCTGATCTCTGCTGTAAGGACAGCGTCCTGACAGCACCCCAAAAAGCCCTTTTTAGGGCTGCAACATAAGTCTGCTTTTTTTTTTTTTCTCCATATATATATTGCAGTTGCCTGGCCTGCCTGTGTGTGAGGAGCTGCAGGCCCACTGACTGTAGTGTGCCCACTGCCAGTGCCCACCCCTGTCATCCCGTGTGGCACAGGACTTTGCATCAAAAAAGGCATTTTATTTTTACACTTTAGTGTAATTTCAGTTGCTTGCCTGCTAGTGTGTGTCAGGCCCACTTTCACGGACTGTAGTGTGCCCACTGCCAGTGCCCACCACTGATACCGGGTGGCACAGTAGCTTGCCGATAAATAAGGCATTTCATTTTTACACATTAGTCTAATTTCAGTTGCTTGCCTGCTGCCAGTATGTGTCAGGCCGACTTCCACTGACTGTAGTGTGCCCACTGCCAGTGCCCACCCCTGTCATCCCATGTGGCACAGGACTTTGCATCAAAATAAGGCATTTCATTTTTACACATTAGTCTAATTTCAGTTGCTTGCCTGCTGCTAGTGTGTGTCAGGCCGACTTCCACTGACTGTAGTGTGCCCACTGCCAGTGCCCATTACTGATACCGGGTGGAACAGTAGCTTGCCGATAAATAAGGCATTTCATTTTTACACATTAGTCTAATTTCAGTTGCTTGCCTGCTGCCAGTGTGTGTCAGGCCCACTTCCACAGACTGTAGTGTGCCCACTGCCAGTGCCAACCACTGATACCGGGTGGCATAGTAGCTTGCTGATAAATAAGGCATTTAATTTTTACATATTAGTCTAACTTCAGTTGCTTGCCTGCTGCCAGTGTGTGTCGGGCCCACTTCCACAGACTGTAGTGTGCCCACTGCCAGTGCCAACCACTGATACCGGGTGGCACAGTAGCTTGCCGATAAATAAGGCATTTCATTTTTAGACAGTAGTCATCTAAATTCAGTTGCTTGCCTGCTGCCAGTGTGTGTCAGGCCCACTTCCACAGACTGTAGTGTGCCCACTGCCAGTGCCAACCACTGATACCGGGCGGCACTGTAGCTTGCAGATAAATAAGGCATTTCATTTTTAGACAGTAGTCTAATTTCAATTGCTTGCCTGCTGCCAGTGTGTGTCAGGCCGACTTCCACAGACTGTAGTGTGCCCACTGCCAGTGCCAACCACTGATACCGGGTGGCACAGTAGCTTGCCGATAAATAAGGGATGTAATTTTTAGACAGTAGTCTAAATTCAGTTGCTTGCCTGCTGCTAGTGTGTGTCAGGCCCACTTCTACAGACTGTAGTGTGCCCGCTGCCAGTGCCAACCACTGATACCGGGTGGCACAGTAGCTTGCCGATAAATAAGGCATTTCATTTTTACACATTGGTCTAATTTCAGTTGCTTGCCTGCTGCCAGTGTGTGTCAGGCCGACTTCCACTGACTGTAGTGTGCCCACTGCCAGTGCCCACCCCTGTCATCCCGTGTGGCACAGGACTTTGCATCAAAAAAAGGCATTTCATTTTTACACTTTAGTGTAATTTCAGTTGCTTGCCTGCTAGTGTGTGTCAGGCCCACTTCCACAGACTGTAGTATGCCCACTGCCAGTGCCAACCACTCATACCGGGGGCATAGTACCTAGCACACGTAGTACCACTTATCTAAAAAAAAATGAGAGGCAGAAGCAGGCCACCCCGCAGGGGCCGTCGTGGTCGTGGTGCTGTGATTTCCACTGTCCCTGGAATAATGCCTAGTGTTCAGAGGCCATGTACCCTGAATCCAAAAAATTCTGAGGACATAGTTGACTGGCTTAGACAGGACACCCAATCTTCAACAGCTTCCGCTAAGAACCTTGACGCACCATCCTCCTCCAGCTCAGCTTCGGTCACCTGCTCTCAAGTTACCACGCTCCCGCCCGCCACCACCACCACCACTACGACCACAGCCACCACAGCCGCTTCACTTGATCCGTCAGAGGAGTTATTTACACATCAGTTGGATGCAATTAGTGATGCACAACCATTATTGCCAGATGATGTAGATTACGGGGATATGTCTCAGTCAGGCAGGATTACACACATGGACGTACAGTGTGATGATGATGATGATAATGATGTTGTACCAGCTGCTGCTTCCTTTGCTGAGGTGTTAGATACAAGTGAAGCGGTTGATGATGACGATGTGTCCACGGATGCCACGTGGGTGCCTGCTTGAAGAGAAGAAGAGGGGGAAAGTTCAGAAGGGGAGACAGAGAGAAGGAGGAGACGAGTTGGAAGCAGGGGGAGGTCGTCGCAAGGAGTTAGTGGCACAGTCAGACAGCATTTATCGGCACCCGGCATTTTTTGTGTGTGTCTGCAATGACATTTGCAACCTGTACCAAAAGAAACTGAGTCGTGGGAAGTCCAACACCCACCTCGGTACAACTGCTTTGCGAAGGCACATGATCTCACATCACAAATGCCTATGGGATCAACACATGAGTACAAGCAGTACACAAACTCAAAGCCACCATGCTCCTCCTGGTCCAGCATCTTCAGCCACGTCAACCACTGCTGTCCTCCCTGCCCCCTCTCAACCAACCGCCACTCCGCCTCTCACCTTCAGCAGTTCCTGCTCATCTGCCCACAGTCAGGTGTCTGTCAAGGACATGTTTGAGCGTAAGAAGCCAATGTCACAGAATCAACCTCTTGCCCGGCGACTGACAGCTGGCTTGACGGAACTCTTAGCCCGCCAGCTTTTACCATACCAGCTGGTGGAGTCTGAGGCCTTCAAAAAGTTTGTCGCTATTGGGACACCACAGTGGAAAGTACCCGGACAAAATTTTTTTTTTTAAAAAGGCAATCCCAAACCTCTACAATGTCATTGAAAAGGAAGTCATGGCATCTCTGGCATACAGTGTTGGGGCAAGGGTCCATCTGACCACTGATACCTGGTCTGCAAAGCACGGTCAGGGCAGGTATATCACGTACACTGCGCATTGGGTCAACCTGCTGACGGCTGACAAGCATGGAATGCGTGGCTCCGCAGCGGAGTTGGTGACACTGCCACGACTTGCAGGCAGACCTACTGCCACCTCCTCTACTCCTACTCCATCCTCTTTGATATCCTCCTCGGCTGAGTCCTCTTCTGCTGCGGCATCAGGCTGCACATCAACTGAATCCCCCCAGCTCCCCAAGGGCTATTCCACATCCCGGATACGACAGTGTCACGCTGTCTTGGGGTTGACTTGCCTGAAAGCAGAGAGCCAAACAGGACCAGCACTCCTGTCCGCCCTGAAAGCACAGGTGGATCAGTGGCTGACCCCGCACCAACTGGAGATCGGCAAAGTGGTGTGTGACAATGGAACAAATTTGTTGTCGGCATTGAATTTGGGCAATTTGTCACATGTGCCGTGCATGGCACATGTGTTGAATCTCATCGTACAACGCTTTGTGTTTAAGTACCCAGGCTTACAGGACGTCCTCAAGCAGGCCAGGAAGGTGTGTGGCCATTTCAGGCATTGCTACACGGCCATGGTGCACTTTTCCGATATTCAGCGGCGAAACAACATGCCAGTGAGGCGCTTGATTTGCGACAGCCCGACATGTTGGAATTCAACACTCCTAATGTTCGACCGCCTGCTCCAACAAAAAAAAGCCGTCAACGAGTATTTGTATGACCGGGGTGCTAGGACAGCCTCTGCGGAGCTGGGAATTTTTTTGCCACGTTACTGGACGCTCATGCGCAATGCCTGTAGACTCATGCGTCCTTTTGAGGAGGTGACAAACCTAGTCAGTCGCACCGAAGGCACCATCAGCGACCTCATCCCATTTGTTTTCTTCCTGGAGCGTGCCCTGCGAAGAGTGCTGGATCAGGCTGTAGATGAGCGTGAAGAGGAAGAGGAAGAGTTGTGGTCGCCATCACCACCAGAAACAGCCTTATCATCATCGCTTGCCGGACCTGCGGCAACGCTGGAAGAGGAGTATGAGGAAGAGGAGTCAGAGGAGGAATGTGGCAGCTTTGAGGAGGAGGAAGACCAACCACAGCAGGCACCCCAGGGTGCTCGTTGTTGTCACCTATCTGGGACCCATGGTATTGTACATGGCTGGGGGGAAGAACAGACCATCGATGACATCAGTGAGGACGAGGAACGGGAAATGAGTAGCTCTGCATCCAACCTTGTTCAAATGGGGTCTTTCATGCTATCATGTCTGTTGAGGGACCCTCGTATAAAAAGGATGAAGGAGAACGACCTGTACTGGGTGGCCACGCTACTAGACCCCCGATTTACAGATGTGTTGTTGATGGAGGACATGCAGAGCTTTTTCAGTCCTACACATCGCCACAGCCCTTCGGGATCCAACCTTAGAGAACGACTAGACCGACAGGTAGCAGACTACCTCGCCTTAACAGCAGATATCGACGCTCTGAGGAGCGATGAACCCCTTCATTACTGGGTGTGCAGGCTTGACCTGTGGCCTGAGCTATCCCAGTTTGCGATAGAACTTCTGGCCTGCCCTGCTTTAGGTGTCCTGTCAGAAAGGACCTTCAGTGCAGCAGGAGGCATTGTCACTGGCAAGAGAAGTCAAAAAAGTGTTGATTACCTCACCTTCATAAAGTTGAATGAGGCATGGATCCCGAAGGGACTGACAGTGGGGTATACATTTGACTAACAAAAGGCCTGATGACATGCCTTGGCCTCAAAATGGTCCCCATGCTGCTGTATTTAATGTCTGCATACTGGATGACTTTCGTGAATTCTCCGCCACCAACTAGGGTTCAAGCCGCAATGTTTTAGTCACTTTTCTGCCTGGAAAACATCAATTTTTTCGGCGGCTGCAACAATGCCATTATTTTTCAGGCATGTGTACATGCCTAATTTTTCTGTTTGATGGTGCAGCACTGTGGCTGCAAAAAAATAAAATAAAAAAAAGGCACATACAAGTGTCAATTCCCCTTCGTGATCGTTACCTTGTTGTGGTGAAGGGGCTTGCGTATCACAATAAAGCAATCATCACCTCTATGAGTGTGTTGGCAATGTTGCCACACCCCAGATGATAAGGCCTTTGCTTCATTATGGTCAGACCAAAAGCGATCAGACGGCTGGATAATATTTCATAGAAAAAACATTAATTTACCTTTTTTTTTTAAGTTGTATGGGTTTTTAATACATAAAATAAAAAATCATAATAAAGTCTCTTAATAGTTTATTAGAAATATTGCAGACAATTAAAAAAATCCCCATCAATTCCAATACAAAGCAAGTACAGAGCTCAGAACTACATTTTTTCATGATGTCGTAATGGTTCGTTAATTCGACAATGGTTAATCAATTCGACACACGTCCCCAGATAGGGTACGTAACAGGGATTAAACTGATAGGAATAGTAATAGTTAAGACACCACTCATAGAGGGTGTCACAGCACATTGTATCAGGTGATACACCAATCTAATAATGGTAAATATTCAAATGCATAAATGTGGAGGAATGTACTACTGCTATATCAGTACAGACCAAGGACTAAATACGTAAAATTGCCCTTCTAACAATATGGGGTACTATGATTATCATGGGAAAAATACCACCTAATTGTCTGAGTGTGCAATACCTACGTGTGTTGAAAGCACAAACGATGGGTTAACAAATTGTTATAATCAGGTAAAGTACAATCCTGAGTGGATGGAATAACAGTGCTGACACACACACAGTAATTTGCACCTCAGATCCAACGCATGATAAAGTCCACAGTCCCAAATGTTACATCCAAAATAGAGATATCTAAGGATGCAGACCATGTGGGGTCTATGGCAAATCTGCCCCTGCACACATATAAGCTTTATGGGTGCTCTATAACTTCATAACATTAACAATAGAAAAATAGACCTGCACTCTGCAGTCTTACTAAACCCTCATTCTGATGTTAAAATTGAGAGATTGGTCAACATATCCTACTGTGAAGGACATGTCTGAGCCTGAGCACCACGCCAAGGTTTCTCAAGTAGCTTGGGACCTAACACTCACCTACATGTGCCAGTGGACGAATTATAGGAGCATAAAGGCAGACTCATAGCATACTTACCAGTTACCTCCAGCATGTCGCCATGCTTGCAATGAGAGGAGGGAAAAGGCTGTGAGCCCCACCCAAGACTGGCTGATATGGCCCAGGCCTCACAGGTCCACCGAAATGTAGCCTGTGGATGAAAATCAGGCACATTTACCTAGGAGTTTATACACCTCCAAAGAACTCAATATACAAAACGACTGAAAAAATGGCGTGGTGTTAAAAAGGCAGGAAATGCTCAAACCCAAATGCAGTTGTGCATCTATATACAGGGGAGCAGATCCTGCACTTATAGCTCATTGCTAATGGCAATCCCTAGCAAATATGCATACAATGGAGGATGCCTGCATCGGACCACAAATACTACAATAGACATCCTACACAAGATGGCAATTGTGTGGATGTTATAAACAATATAACAATAACCATAGAAAAGACAGGTGCACTCTGCAGTCTTACTAAACCCTCATTCTGATGTTAAACTTGAAAATTAGCCAACATATCCTACTGTGTAGAATGTGTCTGAGCCTGAGCACCACGCCAAGATTTCTCAAGTAGCTTGGGTCCTAACACTCACCAACCTGTGCCATATGGGCAATACTGGGGGGCCAGTGGGCCGAATTACAGGAGTGTAAAGGCCGACTCGCAGCAAACTCCACAGTCACCCCCAGCATGTCGCCATGCTTGCAATGAGAGGAGGGAGAAGGCTGTGAGCCCCACCCAAGACTGGCTGATATGGCCCAGGCCTCACAGGTCCACCGAAATGTAGCCTGTGGATGAAAATCAGGCACATTTACCTAGGAGTTTATACACTTCCAAAGAACTCAATATACAAAACGACTGAAAAAATGGCGTGGTGTTAAAAAGGCAGGAAATGCTCAAACCCAAATGCAGTTGTGCATCTATATACAGAGGAGCAGATCCTGCACTTATAGCTCATTGCTAATGGCAATCCCTAGCAAATATGCATACAATGGAGGATGCCTGCATCGGACCACAAATACTACAATAGACATCCTACACAAGATGGCAATTGTGTGGATGTTATAAACAATATAACAATAACCATAGAAAAGACAGGTGCACTCTGCGGTCTTACTAAACCCTCATTCTGATGTTAAACTTGAAAATTAGCCAACATATCCTACTGTGTAGAATGTGTCTGAGCCCGAGCACCACGCCAAGATTTCTCAAGTAGCTTGGGTCCTAACACTCACCTACCTATGCCGTATTGGCAATACCAGGGGCCAGTGGGCATTACAGGAGTGTAAAGGCCGACTCGCAGCA
The DNA here is from genome assembly GCA_033119425.1 of Bufotes viridis. Classification (NCBI taxonomy): domain Eukaryota; kingdom Metazoa; phylum Chordata; class Amphibia; order Anura; family Bufonidae; genus Bufotes; species Bufotes viridis. The sequence continues at coordinate 306,651,183 of CM065590.1, forward strand.
AACTCCCCAGTCATCCCCAGCATGTCGCCATGCCTGCAATGAGAGGAGGGAGAAGGCTGTGAGCCCCACCCAAGACTGGCTGATATGGCCCAGGCCTCACAGGTCCACCTAAATGTAACCTGTGGATGGACATCAGGCACATTTACCCCTCCAGACAACTAAATATGCGAAGCGACTGAAGAAATGGCGTGATGTTAAACAGGCAGGAAATGCTCAAACCCAAATGCAGTTGTGCATATATATAAAGGGGAGCAGATCCTGCACTAATTGCTAATGGAGATCCCCAGCAAAAATGCATACAATAAGCTGATATATACACATATAAGCCTTATGGGTGCTCTATAACTTCAAAATAGTCACATCTTCTGTCATTAAAAAACTCCTCCAAACTAGCTTTAAACCCATGCATGCTGTCTTTTCTCCTGAAGAAATAAAACTCTTTTGGATTTTCTGTCTTTTCCATCAGACCAGGAGCTGAAGGGGTCCTTATCCCTGCTCTCTGACATTATAATCATTATAGCTCAGTTCTTACCTTACTGATAAGAATGGGGCTTAAAAAAGTGTTTATGACCTCTTAGTAATTTAGAGATAAGGATTATTAGGGTACTTTCACACTGGCGTTTTGGATTCCGTTTGTGAGATCCATTTTCTCTCACAAACGGTCCAAAACGGATCAGTTAAGCCCCAATGCATTCTGAATGGATAAGGATCCGCTCAGAATGCATCAGTTCGGCTCCATTCAGCATTATTTCGTTTTGGAGGTGGACACCAAAACGCAGCTTGCAGCATTTTGGTGTCCATCTGAAGATGCGGAGCCAAACGAATTACAATGTAAGTCAATGGGGACGGATCCGTTTTAAATGACACAATATGGTGCATTTGAAAATGGATCCTTTCCTCATTGACTTTCAATGTAATGCAAAACGGATCAGTTTTGACTTTGACATTAGTTTTAAAGAAAAATGTCAAACGGATCTGTTCTGAACGGATACAAACATTTGCATTATAGGTGCGGATCCGTCTGTGCAAATAAACAGACGGATCAGCAGCACCAACGCAAGTGTGAAAGTACCCTTAGATGAATGGCACAAAATTAAAGTGAAAGTACCAGTCACACAGCTAGAGAAACTGTTAACCCTTTGTGACAGAACAGCTCAATATTTGTAATAAACAGTGGCCTTCATAAAAAGTGTATTGGTGGTCATTAAAGGGTCAAATAGACATTTCTTGGTGTGGCTGGACTTGCTAGAGATCAGACATATCTGCTCAGGGCACTGATAACTTAGGCCACTTTCACACAATCAGTGTTTGGTCAGTGATTTCCACCAGTGATTGTGAGTAGGGATGAGCGAATTGACTTCGGATGCTTAATCCGAAGTCGATTCGCATAAAACTTTGTTGTGATACTGTAATGCTGCAATGCTTGGAAGCAAACCCGAGTTCGGTATCAAGTTTTTTTTTACAGTAATAATTGTAAAACACAAAGTCTCACGAGAATTCACAAAGTAATAACTTCGGCTCTTCGGAGTTACAACAAAGTTTTATGTTAATCGACTTCGATCATCCCTAATTGTGAGCCAAAACGTAGTCTACATAGAGCCAAGGTATAATGGAAAGATCTGCATCTGTTCTTTGTTTTTGAACGACACCTGGTTTTGTCTGACAGTCACTGATCATCCTATATGCCTTAGGCCTCATGCACACGACCGTTGTTTGATTCCGTGTCCGTTGCTCCGTTTTTCGTGATTTTCTGCGGACCCATTGGTTTTCAATGGGTCCGTGGAAACCTCGGCAAATGCACCGTTTGTCCTCCGCGTCCGTGGTCCGTGATTCCAGTCCGTCAAAAAAATATAACCTGTCCTATTCTTGTCCGTGAAAACGGTTCACGGACCCATTCAAGTCAATGGGTCCGTGAAAAATGCGGATGGCCATCCGTGTGTCATCCGCTGCCCGTGTCCGTTTTTGCGGATCCCTTGGCAGGCACTTGGGAAACATTGTCAGCCTGTCTTTTGGTAAAATCTTTTGGGTCATGTCCGCTAAAAAAAACGGAAGACACACGGAAACACAACGGAAGGCAAAAACGGACACGGATCACTGAACAACGGAACCCCTTTTTGCGGACAGCATAAAAAAACGGTCGTGTGCATGAGGCCTTATGCGAACAGAATCCAATCCTCTGTGCCTTGTGTGAACAGGATAGAAATTTCCTCTGTGCCTTGCTAGAGTCTTAAAGGGGTTATCCCATGACTAATGTAAAAATCAGACATCATATAGTACATGACAATCTCTTTCTAACAAAGCTAGAACCAGCCCTGTACCTCACATGGATCCAGAAATCTCCCCATTCATTGCTCTTCTAGATTTATATAAAGCCGACAGCTCATGGGGAGTGTCTTTTCTGCTGCAGCTCAGGAGGCGTGTCCATGCTCTCCCTATCACAGCTCAGGAGGCAATTGAAGGATGAAACTGAGCATGTGCGGCCTTCTCAGTGAGCAGGTCAAAGAAATAAGAAAAAAAAACAGTTGGTGGCGCCGTACAGATATATATAATTGAATAACTCACTGGCTATACAAAATTTTTAATTACACCCAATTTCAAAAGTATCCAAATGCAGGTGCTTGTTTGAAAACTGTAGAATATTTTTCGTGGGACAACCGCTTTAAAGTAGAACTCCCAGCAAAATGTTTATTCTCTGACCTGCTAGAAAGAGATGTCATGTGACCAACTCTCTGATCTCCAACTGACACAAGACAGGAAGTCAGTTACTTTTCTATTCATTCCTATGAGACTGACATTAAGGCTCCCATAGGAATACACAGAGAAACTGACTTCCTGTGCACACATAAGATCCTTTGTCAGTCGGAGAGTCTGATTGCTGGTCACATGACACAGCTGGGAAGCAGAAGAGAGGTGATAACTCACAAATACAGCCGCTGGTAAGAAAATTACATTCACTACAGATGTGAATCATGAACACATTGAACACAATTCATGTGTTCTAGGACCACTGCTAACTGTGGAATACAACGTCTTTATTGCCCTAAAAGAGGTGTTTATGTGGCTTGAAAACTGCATGGGATACTTTGCAGAACCCCTACTACAGATTTTCTGTGTCAGAAGTTGAGACACAGAGGATTACAGACTAAATTGAGTTTATAGGTGGCACAATCCCAACCTTCAAGCCTTGGGCGACAACCGTTACCACCAATTCTCATCAGGACCAAGCTCCTCCGGCTCGGAAAGTGAAAGATCCTACAGTCAACGTCGACCACAGCATTTTTTAAAACAAAGTCGCCCATGATTCATACACGGAAGAAACGGCCGCAGAGGAGCAAGAGGAATAGACCCAGAAAATTGCATCCTGACCCGGTCCCAGGTAATACGGACAATTTAGTAATTAATATTTCTTCCGTTAATTTGTCACCTGCCCAAATCTCAGTACTACAAAAGGGTTTGTCATTTTGTCCCAATACTCTTTTGGACACCTTTCTCCTTGAACAGGAATTAGAACGGTTCTACGGAACCATTAGACTAAAAACTCGCTTCGGTGAGATTGACAATCGATGTAACATACAGGAGAAATCAACAGACAATTCCTTAGCTTTACAAACACTGGGACTGAGATACCAGAGTTCTTTCATGCCTCCTAGAACTTATCACCCTGCGAGACCTATATCTCTTTCACCGAACAATCCATACAACAGATTCTAAAATCCTACACCAAAGACGAATTCAAACATTTGCACAACCTAACAGTAGAGGAACTGAATTACGAACACATAAAGACATCATAATCAAACCCGCTGACAAAGGGGGAGCATTAGTCGTCATGGATAACTAACCAATTAAATGACCAAGCCACCTACAAACCTCTTACCATAGATCCCTCCATAAATATTGCCAATAAGATCAAGAACACACTTCAACACTATCGAGAATCCAACGATAAGTTACTCTTTTTCTCCTATCACATAACTATTTTTAGTTTGATACTCAATTTTACTTACAAGTTAGGGGTGTGTCAATTGGGGCAAAGTTCTTGCCCTACTTGGCTAACCTCCCGATGGCTTATTGGGAGGAGCGGTATGTTTACAGAGTGGATAATCCTTTTGCCCAGCAGATAGTCTGGTATGGCAGATACATAGATGATCTGCTCTTCATTTGGAGCGGAGATGTGTCTGCCTACCAGACTTTGGACCTCAGGATTAACGGTCTTCCCAACAGGCTAGTTCTAACTGAAACGTATCGAAAGAAAACTGCAGGTAACACCATTCTACGTGCGAACAGTCACCATCCGATCCATACTATTAAATGGATACCGGTTGGGGAATTCGTGCGTGCACGTAGAAATTGTAATGGGGAACCAGCTTTTCATAAAGAGTGTCAGATTATTCGTTCCCGATTAAGTAAACGAGGTTATCCCCAATGGATGCTACAGAGAGCCATTAATGTAGCTTCAAACAAGTCAAGATTTGAGTTATTGTTCAGAGCATTAAACATAAATAAAAGAAAGAACAATCTGGATAGTGATAGAAGTGGAGACAACTGCAATTTACCCTCTTTGGTATTGATGTACAGCCAACAATTTAAACAAATACAGGGGATTGTTTGCCTATATTATTTGATGATGACATTCTGTATAATACCCTTAAAAAACAGCTGTAGAATTGTCTCTAGGAGGGCACCTACTCTTGCCAACCTTCTTTTTCCCTCCCTGCTCACATCCATAAAAGCTGGTTGTGATACATGAATCAAATCCAATGGCTTCACCCGGTGTGGAAGCCATCCGTGTAAGACGTGCAGCTTTGTGTTCGTTACTAAAACTTTCCACAATGTTGACCTTAATATATGTTATTCAATGTACCATTTGTGATCTTATGTATGTCGGCAGCACATTGCGTAAATTCAAAAACTGAATTTTGGAACATTTGAATTATATTTTTAAATCCTTCTGCTTTAAATGTGTCTAATGCCGCAAAACATTTTATTCACACACATAATTGCAGGGTTAATTCTTTTGTGCGTTTGCTATTGAGAAAGTCACTGCCCCTCGTAGAGGAGGTGACCATAAAAAAGCTATTTTATTAAGAGAAGCTTACTGGATCTTCAGACTTAGGCCTCTTTCACGTGAACATTTGTTTTTGCGAGTGTACCGGTAGTTTTTTTTGCGTTCCGTATACGGTCCGTATATATTCCATATACGGAACCATTCATTTTAATGGGTCCGCAAAAATAATGGAAGGTACTCTGTATGCATTTCATTTCCGTATTTTCGTTCAAAGATAGAACATGTCCTATTATTGTCCGCATCACGGACAAGGATAGTACTGTTCTATTAGGGGCCGGATGTTCCATTCTGCAAAAAACTGAATTCACGGATTTCATCCGTTTTTTTGTGGATCCGTTTTTTGCGGACCGCAAAACCATACGTTAATGTAAAAGAGGCTTTAATACTAGGATGCCTACAGGTTTGAATCAAAGGAAAGAACTTGTATGAATTTTTATCAGTGACTTAAGTAGTATTTGTGCACAGTGATGAATTGCATTTAAGTTCTATACCATTGTATGTTTTTGGACCAAAGTTTATTTTTTTCTTAATTTTTGTGCGTGGATTAGGCATTATTTTTCATTGGTGTTTTTAGATGTGTTGCTTTAATTAAGGCAATTATTCCTGATGTCATGGCTGCGGTTTGATAGTTAAGGTGAACACATGTTTTGTTCCCCTACCGCACTGATGTCAGCTTTTCAAATTCATAAGTGATTTTTATAACAGGTGGATTGATGGGGGAGGGGTGATTACGTTCTCACCTCTCCACTCCCTACTTCCTGTGGGGGCTGGAGTTATTAGTAAGACTTTAAATATTCCCATCCAACATCAATATTTGTTACGACTAAGGACATTGTGTCCCAAACGCGTAAACTACCGCATGTTGGAATTTGTCTGTATATGGATTTATGTTACGATAATAAAGAGGAAGATCTAACCGAACAATATTGCAGTGCCGGAAAGTTTTCTTTCTGTTGTTTCAAGGACTTACCTGCTGATTCCGAGCATGCAGAGTATTTGTGAATGAGGTGAGCTGGAAGTGTAATTATTTTGGATATACTGGTGGTGGAATGGTGGAAGTTGTTTAGGTTTTCAAGTTATCCTCTCCATACTCTAGGGCATAACTATATGATTTTGGGGATCCGATTCTGAGACCCCCACTGATACCAGGAATGGGACCTGTTCTCCCTTTTTAAAGGTGTGGCAGGCCACACATACGCCCTGCTGCTCCATTTATTGTCTTTGGGACCGCTGAAAATATGCCATCTCCAGTGACCCCATAGAGAATGGATGAAGAGACAAGGCATATGCTCGACCTGCCACTCAATCAAGAAGGGGGAACAGTGGGGGCTCCAGCGTTTAGACCCACACGGATCACTTAATTATCCTCGATCCTGTGGATACAGGATAACTAGAAAAGTGGACACAGGCCCTTTAACAGGCGACCGTTTTTATTTTAGTTTGATACATATTTTGGGCCAGATTTTTTATTTTTATTTTAGTTTGCTCTCATTTTAATTAACAGAAGTATTATTTGGATACAAAGCTTCATTCCAAGCATACAAATATTCACAGTTCCTATTATTTATCAACATTTTAAACATATGTCAATAGTATTGATATTACCCATCTTAGTTATGGTTCATTTGAAATGCTAATCTCTACTAGCAAATACTTATATACCATATAAGCAGGAAATAGAGAGAAGTGAAGAAAAGAAAATCAAGTAGAGAGGAAAAAAAAGGGGAAGTATATGATGAATATCTGACTCAAATCACATCTCAACATTAGGCTGGCTTCACACGAGCGTGTCCAGGTTAGGTGCAGATGTGTTGCGGATGCGTTCAGTGAAAACTGTGCTATTTCACAGGCAAAGCCATTCAGTTTTGCCTGCGATTGCGTTCAGTTGTTCAGTTTTTTCAGCGCGGGTGCAATGCATTTTGATGCGTTTTTCACGCGCGTGATAAAAAACTGAAGGTTTGCCATTTACTTCTATGGGGCTAGGTCTGCGTGAAAAACGCAGAATATAGAACATGCTGCGATTTTCATGCAACGCACAAGTGATGCGTGTAAAAACCGCTCATGTACACAGCCCTGTTGAAATGAATGGGTCAGGATTCAGTGCGGGTGTAATGCGTTCACATCACGCATTGCACCCGCAGGGAAAACTCGCCCGTGTGAAAGAGGCCTTAGCGTGTCCGGATTAGGTCCGGATGCGTTGCGGATGCGTTCAGTGAAAACTGTCCGATTTCACAGGCAAAGCCATTCAGTTTTGCCTGCGATTGCGTTCAGTTGTTCAGTTTTTTCACGCGCGTGATAAAAAACTGAAAGGTTTACAAACAACATCTCCTAGCAACCATCAGTGAAAAACGCAACGTATCTGCACTTGCTTGCGGATGCAATGCGTTTTTCACGCAGCACCATTCACTTCTATGGGGCTAGGGCTGCGTGAAAAACGCAGAATATAGAACATGCTGCGATTTTCACGCAACGCACAAGTGATGCGTGAAAAAAAACGCTCATGTACACAGACCTATTGAAATTAATGGGTCAGGATTCAGTGCGGATGCTATGGGTTCACGTCACGCATTGCACCCGCGCGGAAAACTCGCTCTTGTGAAAGGGGCCTTAGAGCTAGAGATGAGCGAACTTTAAAAAAAAGTTCGGCGTTCGGGTTGTGGTATTCGCCACATCCCGTTATGGATTCCACTACCGTGGACTATCGCGGCATATGGAATCCATAAGGGGCGACTTCCACCACCCGAACTGTTGAACAGCCGAAGGACCTGGGGTGACGTCACCGTCATGTGATCAGTGCAGGGGGCGTGGCTCAGCACTGGATTTGATCCCGTGCTGAGCCACGCCCCCTGCACTGATCACATGACGGTCACGTCACCCCAGGTCCTTCGGCTGTTCAACAGTTCGGGTTGGTGGAAGCCGCCCCTTATGGATTCCATATGCCGCGATAGTCCGAGGTAGTGGAATCCATAACGGGATGTGGCGATTACCACAACCCGAACGCCGAACTTTTTTTTAAAGTTCGCTCATCTCTACTTAGAGCTTATCTTCCATCATGCTCTTTCAAGAATACAGAGAAGTTTGTGGAATTAAAAAACTCAGATAGGGGGTTCCACCTAGTGTAAAATCTATTCCTCTAATCATGCAAATGTGCGATCAGTTCCTCCATTCTGAGCAAATGTCTGACTTCGCCTGGCCATTCACAGAGAGAGGGTGTCTCATCGGACTTCCAGTGACTCTGTATTACCATACGCTCTGCTAGAGGAAATACCTCAAAGCATTCTTTTTATTTTTTGTGGAGCATAGTTCCTTCTTCTCTTCCACATCTCCAACACAAATTGGAGAGACTAGGGAACATTTAATGTAGTGTCGATTGGCAATAGTACCATCTGGAGAGGATCTTAAAGTTCTTTTCTTTTGCATGTGATGCTATAGACAATCCACGAGAGAACACACACATCTTGAGGATATCTTCTGTTGAAAAAGTAAGTTGTAGGTCTGTTTCCCGTTTTCTGAAATAGGGAGCTATGTCTGGATTGCTCAGATCTAACAGCATAACAGTTTGCCATGCGTATCAGGTTTTAAAAAAAAGTGTATTCCAGTCCACCTTGTCGGGGAATTTCTGATGAGCGAATAGGCCACCTACGAATGCCCTCAGCTACGCATAAGCAAGCCACATTGAGCCCCTTCTTCTGTCATCCGGAACGAGGGATTCACATTGTAGCACTTTTGCATTTTTCAGTACGTCTCGGGCCCTAGGATATGAGGATCTTTGCCATATTAAGAACTTATTCACCTTAAATCCCGGTATGAAAGCTGGACTGCCCATAAGAGAGTCATGGGACCTGGTCTGTGTGATATCTGGAACCTTAGGACCCAGCTGTCCCATTGGGAGATGGTGTGGCGTACTAAGTAGGGCCACTCCTCAATTGGGGGTCTATTATCTTGAGTCACCCATGGGGCTACCAGTAGTTCCATTGGGGAAAGATCCCGCTCTAGTTGGACCCAAAGTTTTCCAGATGACCCATGTGACCAGTTTAACATCCGCATGAGAATTGCCGGTGTGATACAGATGTAAATTTTGCAATCCTACTCCTCCTCTGACTCTAGGTTTAGTCAATGTCTTAAAGTTTATTCTGGATTTACTGGGTATTGTTTGGAAGAGATACAGAAATCTCAGAACTATAACTATCTTTATAACGCTAATCCTGCCAAACCATGACAAAGACTTCAGGGAGTATATCTGCAAGTCCTCCAAAGTTTTATTCTGTAAAGATAAGTAGTTGAGCAGGTATAAAAGATGCAGATGAGTAGGTATTTGTAGCCCCAGATAGGTTACACTCGTGGTCTGCCACTTAAAAGGGAAGTTACTTTGTACCTGTTAGACTACCGTGGCTGGGAGCGAAACTTTCAGCAATTCACTTCTGTTGAGGTTAATTTTGAAATTGCTAAGATGTCCAAACTTCTGAAACTCCATGAGTATAGATGAGAGTGTGATGTGGGGGTTTGAGACATACTTAAGAAGTTCATCGGCACTTAGAGCCAATTTATGCTGATGGTCCCCTATATTTATTCCGGTGATGTCCAAATTTTTCCTCAGTGCCTTAGCTAGATGTTTCATAACTATAACATATAGCATGGGTGAGAGTGGACATCCCTGACGAGTCCCATTTCTGATAGCAAAGGAAGAAACCAGCATACCATTAGTCTTGACTCTAGCCATGGGATTTGTGTAAAGAGCACATACTTTATCTACAAATTTGGGGCCCTACCCTGTCTTAATGCAGCTATCATAAATCTCCAATTCACCCTATTGAATGCTTTTTCTGCATCCACCAACAATAGACATAGCTTCTGCGCCATGGAAATAAGGTTGGTAGTCCGGATAGTATTGTCTCTAGCCTCCCTGCCTGGTATAAAGCCCACCTGATCCGTGTGGATGACTCCAGGATTACTTTGTTAAGGCGGCTTGCTAGTAATTTGATATATTTTGATATCGCAGTTAATTAACGAAAATGGACGGTAGTTAGTGCAGATGGATGAATCTTTATTAGGTTTCTCGGGATCACAACTATATGTGCTTCTAAAGCTTGTTTGGGAAAAGGACAGGAGGGTGAGATGCTATTAAAAACCTTTTAAAAACGTTTATGTTTTATGCCCCTTTATGTTGTAAAGTGATTCCTAATACAACTTAAAGGTCTCAGCAATTTGAGCCGGGTGGTGAACTGGTGTACTCTTTGTATCTTTAATCATAGGGATATAACTCACTTGTTGTCGGGTGTGAATAAGTCTTGCTAGGGTTTTGTCAGGTTTATTATAATTTTCATATAGATAACTATGGAACCACTCTTCGTTTCTGTATGTGGATTCTGTAAGAATCCTCTGATGTTGCTCCCTAGCCGTGCTAAGGTCAGTGGGGGTCTTCGGGTCCAGAGACTGTTTATGTGAGAGTTCCAGGGTCTCAATTTGAGACCACAGTTGTTGTACTTTGGTGGCCCATTCTCCCTTAATCCGCTCCCCATTCAGAATCGGAACCCCATATAATACATATTTTAACGCCTCCCACTGTATAGGTAGAGCCGTGCTATCCATTCAGTGAGCGTAAGTTCATTTTTGCCAGTTTGAGATATCCACTGAAGCATATAAAGGTACAGTTTTATTGATCGGTGTTGCAGCTACAGCGCTATGGGAACTGTTAAAAAGGGGTAACTGTGGTGACAGACTCCCTTTAATGTGACCTATAAACTGTACCACTTAATTGAAAAACAAACTGAAATCTTTTAGGTGGAGGGAAGAAAACAAACAAAAAAAATTATGTGGTTGCATAAGTGTTCACACCCTCTTATAACTGGGGATGTAGTTGTGTTCAGAATTAAGCAATCACATTCAAAATCATGTTAAATAGAAGTCAGCATACACCTGCCATCATTTCCAGTGCCTCTGATTAACCCCAAATAAAGTTCAGCTTCTTAAGTTGGTCTTTCCTGAAATTTTCGCATTCCACAGAAAAAGCCATTGTCCAAAGAGAGCTTCCAAAGCATCAGAGGGATCTCATTGTTAAAAGGTATCAGTCAGGAGAAGGGTACAAAAGAATTTCCAAGGCATAGATATACCATGGAACACAGTAAAGACAGTCATCATCAAGTGGCGAAAATATGGCACAACAGTGACATTACCAAGAACTGGACGTCACTCCCAAATTGCTGTAAAGACGAGAAGAAAACTGGTCTGGGAGGCTACAAAGAGGCCTACAGCAACATTAAAGGAGCTGCAGGAATATCTGGCAAGTACTGGCTGTGTGGTACATGTGACAACAATCTCCCGTATTCTTCATATATCTGGGCTATGGGGTAGAGTGGCAAGACGAAAGCCTTTTCTTGCGAAGAAAAACATCCAAGCCAGGCTACATTCTGCAAAAACACATCTGAAGTCTCCCAAAAGCATGTGGAGAAAAGGTGTTATGGTCTGATGAAACCAAGGTTGAACTTTTTGGCCATAATTCCAAAAAGATATGTTTGGCACAGAAACAACACAGCACGTCACCAAAAGAACACCATCCCCACAGTGAAGCATGGTGGTGGCAGCATCATGCTGCGGGGCTGTTTTTCTTCATCTGGAACTGGGGCCTTAGGTAAGATAGAGGGAATTATGAACAGTTCCAAATACCAGTCAATATTGGCACAAAACCTTCAGGCTTCTGCTAGAAAGCTGAACATGAAGAGGAACTTCATCTTTCAGCATGACAACGACCCAAAGCATATGTCCAAATCAACAAAGGAATGGCTTCACCATTTTGGAATGGCCCAGCCAGAGCCCAGACCTGAATCTGATTGAAAAGCTGTGGGATGATCTGAAGAGGGCTGTGCACAGGAGATGCCCTCACAATCTGACAGATTAGAGTGTTTTTACAAAGAAGAGTGGGCAAATCTTGCCAAGTCAAAATGTGCCATGCTGATAGACTCATACCTTAAAAGACTGAGTGCTGTAATAAAATCAAAAGGTGCTTCAACAAAGTATAAGTTTAAGGGTGTGCACACTTATGCAACCATATTATTTTATTTTTATATTTTTTCCTCCCTCTACCTAAAAGATTTTAGTTTGTTTTTAAATTGAGTTGTACAGTTAAGAGGTCACATCATGGGCGTAGCTATAGGGGGTGCAGAGGTAGCAGTCGCTACCGGGCCCAGGAGCCTTGTGCAGTATAGGAAGACACACAAAGCACTGAGGGAAGGGGGCCCAGGCTGTACTCTTGCACCAGGGCCCATGAGCCGTTAGCTACGCTCCTGGGTCACATTAACGGTAGAAAAAGTTCTGAAATGATCTCTTTGTCTATCTTTTTACAGCACAGAAACCTGACATTTTAACAGGGGTGTGAAGACTTTTTATATCCACTGTACTTACTAACATTCTTGTTAGTAAATTCGAGCATTTAAGCCCTACACCTGGAAATGTCCTGATACCACCTGGGAACTTGCTGGGACCGCAATACGTGCTTGATTCTACCAAATGGCTCCTATTAATATTGAGCAATCAATGAGCAAATGGATGAGGCAAGTATGTATTTTTTGTTTCTAACCCCTGATTAACCCCTTAAAGGCCTGAATGCGACTGTCAGATGTCGCGATCAGCATTAAACGTGGCATCTGAGGGATTTAATGACGGGGCAGTGCAATCATACAATGGAATACGATTGGTAACAAAGTAATTTGTAACAAATCGAATTTCTTTGTGAACTTTGGCAAAGCAGCCAAATCAAATTTTTGATAACTTCGCTCATCTCTAGCCCCTATGTTTAAAAATGTATACCGGGTGGTACAACGGATGCCTATTTATGGAAAAGTTCAGTCTGCTGTGCTATTCCATAGGTAAAAATAAGGTATTCCTGATGTATACCGGCCAGACAGAGGCCAAAAGAACACCATTTTGGTCTTTTTCAGGTGAATTTTGGCCTATGGGTCTGTTTACTATATGCTCCAGAAGCTTTCCTGGACCATACATCAGACATCAACTGCTAACACTATGTGAGAAGATCCCATCAAACCTACAGAATATATCATAGAACATAATGGACAAATCTCAATCCACATGTTTGTGCAGCATTTATGTGCATTGTCTACCCCCTAGTGGCTACAATCAGAAACGCAGTACAACCTACTGAATACATGTATTTAACCACCTCAGCCCCCCTAGCTTAAACACCCTTAATGACCAGGCCACTTTTTACAATTTTGCACTACACTACTTTCACCATTTATTGCTCGGCCATACAGTACAACTTACCACCCAAATGAATTTTACCTCCTTTTCTTCTCACTAATAGAGCTGTCATTTGGTGCTATTTCATTCTTGCTGACCTTTTAACTTTTTTTGATATTTTACTTTTTTTGACGAAATTTTTGCAAAAAAATGACATTTTTCACTTTCTGTTGGAAAATTTGTCAAATAAAACTACATTTCTCTATAAATTTTTCTCTAACTTTATTGTTCTACATGTCTTTGATAAAAAAAAATGCAATAAGTGTATATTTATTAGTTTGGGTAAACGTTATAGCGTTTACAAACTATGGTGCAAAAAAGTGAATTTCCGCACTTTGACTTTCTGAGCACCTGTCCTGTTTCCTGACGTACTACAATGCCCAGACAGTAGTAAAACCCCACAAATGACCCAATTTCGGAAAGTAGACACCCTAAGGTATTCGCTGATAGGCATAGTGAGTTCATGGAAGTTTTTATTTTTTGTCACAAGTTAGCGGAAATTGATTTTTTTTTTTTTCTTACAAAGTCTCATATTCCACTAACTTATGACAAAAAATTAAATTTTACATGAACTCACCATACCGCTCACAGAATACCTTGGGGTGTCTGCTTTCTAAATTGGGGTCACTTGTGTGGTATTTTTACTGCCCTGGCATTTTAGGGGCCCCTAAAGCGTGAGAAGGAGTTTGGAATCCAAATGCGTAAAAATGTCCTGTGAAATCCTAAAGGTACTCATTGGATTCAGGGCCCCTTTGCGCATCTTGGCTGCAAAAAAGTGGCACACATGTGGTATCGCCGTACTCAGGAGAAGTAGGGCAATGTGTTTTGGGGGGTATTTTTACATATACCCATGCTGGGTGAGAGAAATATCTCTGTAAACTGACAACTTTGTATAAAAAAATGGAAAAAGTTCACTGATGGGCATAGTGAGTTCATGGAAGTTTTTATTTTTTGTCACAAATTAGCGGAAATGGAATTTTTTTTTTTTTTTTTTTTACAAAGTCTCATATTCCACTAACTTGTGACAAAAAATTTAATTTTACATGAACTCACCATACCGCTCACAGAATACCTTGGGGTGTCTGCTTTCTAAATTGGGGTCACTTGTGTGGTATTTTTACTGCCCTGGCATTTTAGGGGCCCCTAAAGCGTGAGAAGGAGTTTGGAATCCAAATGCGTAAAAATGTCCTGTGAAATCCTAAAGGTACTCATTGGTTTTAGGGCCCCTTTTCGCATCTTGGCTGCAAAAAAGTGGCACACATGTAACATAGTATTTAAGACCGAAAAAAGACATTTGTCTATCCAGTTCGGCCTGTTTCCTACAAGTTGATCCAGAGGAAGGCAAAAAACCCTGTGAGACAGAAGCCAATTTTCCCCACTTAAGGGGAAAAAATTCCTTCCTGACTCCAATCAGGCAATCAGAATAACTCCCTGGATCAACGACCCCTCTCTAGTAGCTATAGCCTGTAATATTATTACACTCCAGAAATACATCCAGTCCCCTCTTGAATTCCTTTATTGTACTTACCATCACCACCTCCTCAGGCAGAGAGTTCCATAGTCTTACTGCTCTTACAGTGAAGAATCCTTTTCTATGTTTGTGTACAAACCTTCTTTCCTCCAGACGCAGAGGATGTCCCCTCGTCACAGTCACAGTCCTGGAGATAAATAGATGATAGGAGAGATCTCTGTACTGACCCCTGATATATTTATACATAGTTATTAGATCTCCCCTCAGTCGTCTTTTTTCTAAAGTGAATAACCCTAATTTTGATAACCTTTCAGTGTACTGTAGTTGCCCCATTCCAGTTATTACTTTAGTTGCCCTCCTCTGAACCCTCTCCAGCTCTGCTATGTCTGCCTTGTTCACAGGAGCCCAGAACTGTACACAGTACTCCATGTGGTATCGCTGTACTCAGGAGAAGTAGGGCAATGTGTTTTGGGGTGTATTTTTAGATATACCCATGCTGGGTGTGAAAAATATCTCTGTAAATGACAACTTTTTCCATTTTTTTATACAAAGTTGTCAATTTACAGAGATATTTCTCTCACCCAGCATGGGTATATGTAAAAATACACCCCAAAACACATTGCCCTACTTCTCCTGAGTACGGCGATACCACATGAGTGACACTTTTTTGCAGCCAAGATGCGCAAAGGGGCCCTAAATCCAATGAGTACCTTTAGGATTTCACAGGGCATTTTTACGCATTTGGATTCCAAACTCCTTCTCACACTTTAGGGGCCCCTAAAATGCCGGGACAGTATAAATACCACACAAGTGACCCCATTTCGGAAAGTAGACACCCTAAGGTTTTCGCTAATGGGTATAGTGAGTTCATGGACATTTTTATTTTTTGTTACAAGTTAGCGGAAATTGAATTTTTGTTTTTTTTGTTTTACAAAGTCTCATATTCCACTAACTTGTGACAAAAAATAAAATTTTACATGAACTCACCATACCCCTTACAGAATACTTTGGGGGTGTCTGCTTTCTAAAATGGGGTCACTTGTTGGTATTTTTACTGGCCTGGTATTTTAGGGGCCCCTAAAGCGTGAGAAGGAGTTTGGAATCCAAATGCATAAAAATGCCCTGTGAAATCCTAAAGGTACTCTTTGGATTTAGGGCCCCTGTGCGCATCTTGGCTGCAAAAAAGTGGCATACATGTGGTATCGCCGTACTCAGGAGAAGTAGGGCAATGTGTTTTGGGGTGTATTTTTACATATACCCATACTGTGTGTGAAAAATATCTCTGTAAATGACAACTTTTTCCATTTTTTTATACAAAGTTGTCAATTTACAGAGATATTTCTCTCACCCAGCATGGATATATGTAAAAATACACCCCAAAACACATTGCCCTACTTCTCCTGAGTACGGCAATACCACATCTGTGCCACTTTTTCACAGTCAAGATGCGTAAAGGGGCCCTAATTCCAATGAGTACCTTTTAGGATGGCATTTTTAAGCATTTTTCTTCTCACGCTTTAGGGCCCCTAAAATGCCAGGGCAGTAAAAATACCCCAAATATAACCCCATTTTAGAAAGAAGACACCCCAAGGTATTCTGTGAGGGGCATGGCGAGTTCATAGAAGATTTTTTTTTTTTGGCACAAGTTAGCGGAATTTGATTTTTCTTTGTTTTTTCTCACAAAGTCTCCCTTTCCGCTAACTTGTGACAAAAAGTTCAATCTTTCATGGACTCAATATGCCCCTCAGTGAATACCTTGGGGTGTCTTCTTTCCAAAATGGGGTCACATGTGAGGTTTTTGTACTGCCATGGCATTTGAGGGTCTCCGCAATCAATACCTGTATGGCCAGCATTAGGAGTTTCTGCTATTCTCCTTATATGGAGCATACAGGTAAAGAGATTTTATTTCCGTTCAGCCTCTGGGCTGAAAGAAAAAATGAACGGCACAGATTTCCTCATTCGCATCGATCGATGTGGGTGAAAAAATCTCTGCCAAAAAATATGCAAGAAAAAAAAGAGGGGCCTGGCGATTACCAGGACATAGGGGCTCCACCCAAACATCCATACCCACTTCAGCTCCTATGTCCTGGCAAACGTGATTTCTCCATTCACATCGATCAATCGATCGTTGTGGAGGAAGACATCTTTGCCAGATTTTTGATACAAAGTGTTTGCCAAAGCATATGAACTCCAACACCTGACAGCAGCGCAATGCTTCTCTCGGAATGCACATCAGTGCTGCAGCGTTTTCGTCGGTTGGTCCGTTGGTCTACCTGGAAAATAAAGGGTGGTTAGGGGGGAAAAAAAAAAAAAGAAGAAAAAACAGGCAGCAGGCTCATAAACTTGAACGTTACAAACTTTATAAAACCTGAACATAAAACTTTTTTTTATCAAACCTGAACATCAAAACTTTTAAAACCTGAACTAACTCAAGATTTCTTTTTCTTGCTACCTGTTTAATTTTTTTTTTTTATTTTCACTCTTTATTTTCCTTGCAGAAACCTCTCCTCTCCCATAGGACAATGTGTAAAGTGTAAATCACACAGAGATGGTGCGAAGTACATTATGCACTTTATCCCAAGTGAAAGGAGACGTTTCTACCGTTTCACATTTCTGCTGTAGCACACCAGCACCCCTATGTGTTAGGGTATCTCAAAACCTAGTATCCTGAGAGACCCTAGAGCCTGATTGTAAAAACTACCTGTGTTGTACTGTCCCTACGTCCCTAAGTGTACCTGAGTGTGGTACTTCCGGAAACACTCCCCTAGGCATAGGGAAGGGTGGTCAGGACAGTCAAAACAGAAATAACAGGTGTCACGCCTTATTCCACTCCTGCTACAGACACGACATTTTTCGGGGTGGCGGTTGGGTTGAGGTACCAGCAACGACATTGGGGAAATGTCGCTCGTGTAGACGGCTCACTACACTGGTGGTTGGGGCCACGGAACCTCCTGGATACAGGAGGTTCTCGATGATCTCTTCCTGAAATTTGAGGAAGGATCCTGTTCTCCCAGCCTTACTGTAGAGAACAAAACTATTATACATAGCCAATTGAAATAAATATACAGACACCTTCTTATACCAGTGTCTGGTGCGGCGGGAAATCAAATATGGGGCCAACATCTTGTCATTGAAGTCCACCCCTCGCATGTGGAGGTTATAGTCGTGGACTGAGAGGGGCTTTTCAACGACACTGGTTGCCCGTTCAATTTGGACTGTCGTGTCTGCGTGAATGGAGGAGAGCATGTAAACGTCACGCTTGTCTCTCCATTTCACCGCGAGCAGTTCTTCGTTACACAATGCAGCCCTCTGCCCCCTTGTAAGTCTGGTGGTAAGGAGCCGTTGGGGGAAGCCCCGGCGACTAGGTCGCGTGGTGCCACAGCAGCCAATCTGTTCTAGGAACAAATGCCTGAAGAGGGCCACACTTGTGTAGAAATTGTCCACATAAAGATGGTACCCCTTGCCGAATAAGGGTGACACCAAGTCCCAGACTATCTTCCCACTGCTCCCCAGGTAGTCAGGCAACCGACCGGCTCCAGGGTCTGATCTTTTCCCTCATAGATCCGAAATTTGTGTGTATAGCCTGTGGCCCTTTCACAGAGCTTATACAATTTGACCCCATACCGGGCGCGCTTGCTTGGGATGTACTGTTTGAAGCCAAGGTGCCTGGTAAAACGTATCAGGGACTCGTCTACGCAGATGTTTTGTGCAGGGGTATACAAATCTGCAAATTTCAGGTTGAAGTGGTCTATGAGGGGCCGAAATTTGTGGAGCCAGGTCAAAAGCTGGGTGGCCTCTGGGACGGGAGGTGGTGTTGTCGCTAAAGTGCAGGAAACGCAGGATGGTCTCAAATTGTGTCCTGGACATGGCAGCAGAGTACATGGGCATGTGATGAATTGGATCAAGAAAGAAGTGAATAGCTTACCTGTTCGTAACAATGATTCAAGGGTGCTCTAGCCAAAATGGAACACCCTAACAGTCCACAGAGATACAATGAATATAAAAGGCTGGCACACCTGTCCGTGTGGTTTACAATTTATTTGGAAAATCACTTAAAATCTGCAATTAATGTAATATAGATAAAAAATGTCCCACAATAATTCACTCTATGCAGATAAATTTCAAGTATGGGGATCACTCTAAGAGCTAAATTAGTAGCTGAGGATAATTGGGAAGAGCTTTTGTAGAAATTAAATATATGCCGGTACCTATAAACAGGTGCCGTATGTTACAGCGTATTTAAATAATTCTGTGACATGTGAAAACATAATACTGTTGAAAAAATTGTGCAATGTGCAAGGAGTTAATTGTGCAAACTCAGCAATGTGCAAATAACAGCATAAAGAGTTAATAAAGAAAAAATTGAAATGGTAGTAAGCAACACAATATAATGCAATATATAAAAATGTGATATAAAAAATGTGATGTAAAATCATACAATCAAAAAAAGGGAGGGGGTGGTAGGTCTCAAATAGTCCTGTGAAAAAATAAAAAATAAAAAAAAATTTAAAAAAGAAAAATCCAAGGTGTTATGGCACCTTAATGGTTAATCACAGTAGTTCTTCCTTTATCTGATTATAACATAGATGTTTTGTGAAATTTCCTCAGTTCCTTTATAAAGAGAAAGTTGCTCGGTTTGTTTATATAATTGATAGTCTTAAATTATGTTGAAAAGGTCTCTATTATCTGAAGATATCCTATATGACTGACATCATAATCTTTTAATAGAGACCTTTTCAACATAATTTAAGACTATCAAGACTATTAGTTTTACATTCGGAAACTTGGAGTGGTTTCCACCGGAAAGGCTGGGCATAGAAGCTTTCCGGGTTGGCGGTAATAAATTGAGTGGCATACCAATTTGTTTCTGCCACGACTAAGTCATAGAGCTCCGCAGTGAAGAACAGCTCAAAAAACCCGTGCCGATCCGATCTGAGCTGTCTCCACCCGAACTCCTGACTGGGCGGTGAAAGGGGGAACTAATGGTGCAGGTGAAGATGGGGGCTGCCAATCAGGGTTTGCCAGTACCTCAGGGATTCTAGGGGCTCTACAGGCCTGTCTGCGCGGTGGCTGCAACGGGGGAATTACTGCACGTGCCACCGTACCAGCTTCAACTGCCCTTCTGGTGCTCGCCACTTCACCATGTTGTACGGCATTGCTGGTAGTAGGTCCAGGATGGGCTGCGCTGCTGGTGTATCCCTCACCACGTAATCCGACAGCGCCAGCCCCACTCTGCTGCCCTTGAAACGGATCCTGCGCTACCTGTGGTCTAGCGACACGGGGCCGGGTACGCCTGGTGGTATCAGGGACCTCAACCTCCTCGTCCGAACTTTGGGTCAGACTGCCACTGCTTTCTACAGGTTCATATTCTGACCCGCTAGATTCGTCAGATGAGGGTTCCCATTCCTCATCCGACTGGGTCAGAATCCTGTAGGCCTATTCAGGAGAATACCCCTTATTTGACATTTGGGCGACTAAATTTAGGGGGTATTCCCTGAGACTACCCAAGAAAAAAAGCAAGCCTGTCTTACAATTGAGAGGGTAGCGAAGTACAGAAGCCGCTGCGATTGATAAAAAAGATCCGAACTGATTTTTTTTATCGCCGCAACACTTGTGAAGTGATTGCGCAGTGATTACAAAAAAAAAAAGGCCTGATCGGGCAAACACTGCGTTTTGGGTGGGGGGCGAACTAAGGTGACACTATAATATTATTATAGATCTGACCGTGATCAGTTCTGATCACTTACAGATACTATAGAAGTACAAATGCTGATTAGCGCTACGTTAATCAGCGAATCAGTGACTGCAGTACGGTGGGCTAGGCGCCAACGCTAACTACCTACCAAAGGGGGCCTAAACTAATCTAAACCTAAAAGTCAATCCTGGTGAAAAAAAAAAGTGACAGTTTACACTGATCACTCTTTTCCCTTTCACTAGATGATTGACAGGTGATTGAGAGGGGTGATCAAGGGGTTAATTGGGGTGATGGGGGGTGATCAGGGCCTGAAGTTTGGTGTTTGGTGTACTTACTGTAGAGATGTGCTCTCTCCTGGGTCCAACCGACGAAAAGGACCCAGCACAGAAGCCATTTAATGTATTATATTTATAAATATAATGCATTTCATGGCTCTTGATTCGTTTTTTTAAAAATCACCAGCCTGCCAGCAACGATCATTGGCTGGCAGGCTGGTGACGAACTTCCCCTGTGCGGATCCCAATAGTCTGTGCGCCCGTTCAGGCGCACAGATCGCGTCATCTCGCCTCTCGCGAGATGACACGCCCGCGCGTCAACGAGGAACAGAAGGACTGCCGAGATCACGCGTATCTGCGTGTGGCGGTCCTAAAGAGGTTAACTCAAAATTGGTTAGGGGGAAAATGTAATTTCATCTATCCTAGACATCATATCATTCCAGTACACACACAATATTTAATTATGAGCAATGAACTTGACCCACAGAATAGTAGTTTATGTGTATTTTCACATGTACCACTAGACATGCAGCGTAAAAAAGGAACACGACTTCCACACCTTAAAGGGAGCCTGTGAGCTGGTTTCTGGTGCCCTATCTGAGAGCAGGATAAGACAGAGGGAGAGAAGTTGAACTGTGTGATTTATAGGTTTATATGATTTGGAACTGGATTTCTGAGTAAAACGCAGAGTAAATCCTGACAGGACTCCTAGAAGGGATAGTGAGAGTCCTGATTTCTCCGCTCACTCAGGATGATTGCCAGCTCTCCTTGTATCAGTGTCAGACTGGGCTGTCTAGGGCCCACCAGTAAAATTTATTTTGGGGGCTCCCCGTACTAATACATCCAAATATTACCTGTTCACACTGCAGGAAGACACTAGAAGATGATTGATTATGGGGGGCCCCTGGGGAAAGAGGACCCTGGATGTCCGGCCTCTGTACCTACCTAGTTTTTATATGAACTTAGGCTGGTTGAGCTGCTGTACACTGCCTATGTATATGTATTGCAGTAAGTCTACAGTGTTATGTGCCTTTCCCCGCCAACCGGGGGATTCACCTGTACCCCTGTGGGCCAGTCTGAGCCTACACAAGGCTATCAGCCGGTACTCAGGACTCTGATTGTCTCTCCTAGGAGTCCATTCAGGATTTAGGCTCGGGCTGTACAGTGACATAGGTCACACAACAAAAAGGGAACAACTACACTGCAATATGTATCACACCAATGTCACACATTTTTTATAATGATAGCCAATGTTGTCACACTGTGACAAGCTGTGACTGCGGCAGTTGCACAAATATCCAACTTTTGTCGTAGGTCAGCATGTCGCATTGCAACACCATTGACTATCATTATAATAAATGCTGAGCGACTTTTCTGCGACAAGGAGATGCGCGAAACATGTTGCCGTGTATCCCTAGCCTTGGAGTTGATACATTAAACAACACATGGGCCCCCATTTAACAAATCTTATCCACACGCTGCAGACATTTTTTTTGCAACATAATCCACATATACAGTAATTAGGGATGAGTGAATCCGCACTGTAAAGTTCGGGTACCCAAACCCGAAATTTTTCATTGAAGTCCGGGTTCGGGTTGGGGGTTCAGGCCATTTATGAGTTACTTTATTATTTTCGTTATAACATTGTATATATCGGAAAATAACATAATATTTAAGACGGAATGAAAAAGGGACACCTTTAGAGGCATTCCATTTTGCATTTCATCATAATAGAAGTCTATGGGCACAACCTGCTTAATTTGTGACTAGTTTTAATGTGGCAGCGCTGGGGCCTGATGCTGAAGGCCTAGAGAATGGAGAAGTGCATATCATGCAGATCAGCTGAGCGTTCTGACGGCGCCCGGCATTAAGTACAGTATAAATGCCGGGTCGCCTTACATGAAGACTGTGAGCAGTCGGGGACACTACAAGGGGCTGTAGGAGGCACTACTGGGGACATTACTGGGGAAGTGGGGGACACTACTGGGGACAATATTGGGGGAAATGGTGAACACTACTAGGGGCTGTGGGAGGCACTACTGGGGGGGGGGGCAATGAGAGACATTACTGGGGGCATTACTGGGCGATAAGGGACCAGGGGTGTGACAATTGCGGACTCAGAGGATGAGACCGAGCATGGCGTGGGAGAGGCACCCCGATCCAAAGCTTGCCCTGGGGCCAATAGCACTCAAGTTACGCCACTGCTGAAAACCACATCTTTTGATCAATCCTGTAAATAGTCCAAGGTCAGGACGGGCAGCTCATGGTAAGTATGGAGATCAGAGAGGTCAGATAAGGCAGTAACGGGGTAACCGGCAGGGAGCCGGGTAACAGGCAGAAGTCAGTACATGGGCAGGAAAACGTATAATAGCACACTTTTGGAGGACACTAGTAGATTAGAACCTATTGCTCAGGAATCCTCCCAGAGGGGAAGGTGCCTTATCGAACCCCTAAAATGTCTCTCCATACACCCGGCCCCTCACACGGATAGTACTTACCTTGCTCCTGAGCACCCGCGTTAATTAGCATCACCAGCGATACAAAAGGCAGCTGTGGAGATGCAGCGGCGTCCTGGAGGGACCAGGAGCAATGTGGGTGCTGAGAAGCAAGGTAAGTACTATCAGTGTGAGGGGCCTGGGCGTTTGAGGGGTTGGATGATCCTTTTAAGTACCCCAAGGTGTGCGCTCACTAAGGACAGACAGAGAGAGGCTTAGCTGCATAGCAGGTCGCAGCTAGCATCGAGGTACAGAGCTAACCTGGCGAGGAGAGCTTGAAGCGGGTCCTTGACGCCAGGACCCAGAGTGCCGGAGCGGATGATCAAAGCAGAGGCATCCACAAGCTACTGCTAGAAAATAATGCACTAACACAATATATGCAAACATTATACATGGACTAAGCCATTCTGGTATAATAAAAACCGAGACTCTCAGCCAATATTCTTTGATCAAAACACATCTGTGCCTGCCTACCAGCGCCATGGTGGTCTCAGTCAGGCAGACCTAAACCTACTCTTAACCTACCTACGCCATTGGGGCAACTACATTGAGGAGAGCAGACCCTGCACATATAGTATGTTGCTCCTAGTTACCTCTGTGTGCACCAAGCAACCAATGAGAGGAGAAGCACACACAGCTACATGTACCATCTAATCAAGGTCGTCTATTAGACGTCTATTATTACAAGAATTCTACTCCCAGGATAGAAGCGCATTCACACCAGAAGGTTTCACTCCTTCAAGACAAATCAAACAAATCATAGAGAAAAGATACCAAACATCCTGCATGATATATATAGTAAATATGTGGATGTGTATGGCTACATTTATAAAGTCACAGAACATGATGCACTAATACAATAGATGCAAACATAATATATGGACTAAGCCCTCACTCTAATAAAATCCGGGACTCTCAGCCAATATATTTTGATCAAAACATAGCTGTGCCCGCCTACCATAATCATGTGGTATTTGCTGCAGATTTTGGTGTAGAAATGTTAAGAATTTACTACAGACTTCACCTTCTTCTTTACAAACAGTGGAATTTGTGGCCGATACATAACTTGATATGTTTCATATTTAAAATCCATATCAGGTTATGAGCAGAATGTGGACACAATCCTCAGCATGGGGATGACGTCTCCAAATAAAATCCAATATTTAATAAAAATCTATTAAAAAGCCATGTAAGCACATACCGCATAACTGGTCAACGCATTTCGAACTAAAAGTTCTTCATAATGACTCATCTTAATATTGTGGTCCTATAGCCACAAAAGAAAGTTATTAAGACGGGCATTTCATATGCCAGTCTCAATAATAATACAGCACTGGAATCAGATGCACCATATTTATTAAGATCCACAGTCCTTTTATTAAATTTGGTGCCTCATCTGGCAGTAGAGCTGGCATAGATTTGCACTTTAATTAAAACTCAAAACATTGCAAAATTTTTGCTCAAATGATGCTTGTGCAAATATTTGTACTTTTTGACACCCTGGCAAACTGGCAGAAGGGCCATAGTAATTTCTGTACCCCATCGCCACGGAGTGTGGTTTACCACCCGAAAATATCCAAACATTTCTGCAGTTACATAAACCCTACATAAAATATACATTTTATTAAAACCCATCACCCAATAACCAAAAAAACACGGACACGAGCTCTGCCAGCCTAAAAACCTGTATAAACTAGGCTCAAGAGGTTACTCACAGTTTGGAGATTCTCACCCCGATGTATCATTATTTTTTATTTTCCAACGCTGAACGATATACTCTACTTAAGTTCTTACATCTGTAATGATGGAAAGTGCATAGGATATTCCTCGACATATGCAGAGGACCAGCCCTGCCCATACAATCATCCTGTAGAGGTGTAGTAAACCTAAAAAGGATGACAAAACTTATTGGTGGCTCCCCTATTAAACGTGCCTGTATATGACCATACTGACAAGCTCCTGGTCTTCCCTCTTGTCAAGAAGCACTTCGTCCTTGGGTAAAAATGTTTTTCAGGGATTTTTGTATTTTATTCAGCTAAGTCCCAGGGTACCATACGGAAAGATTTCCCTAGGGACCAATGCAATGTCCCACTGCAGAACAGCAGTACACTGCAAAACAGGGGTTAAAAATTTTCAGTGTGATACAAAATGTAGTGCTGACACAGAAGCCACCCCTGGATCAAGGTATCAACCAGGGCAAGGCCAGAAAGAGAGAAAACTAACTAAAGCAGGACAGAAGAGAGACAGGTGCTGAATAAAAGTCATGTAGGGATAAGTTGTCTAAAAAGTAACTCTTGTCCCTACAGCATATTTTTTCAGTTTTGTTTCTGTGCCTGGACATACATTGGAGCAGTTTGGCCATCTGCGTTAAAGAGTATCCGCATCACAAAGATGGCATTTTGGAAGTGTACATTGTAAGTACAGCAACCTGTTAAAAAAAGGTGCAGAGCATCATCTGACATTTAGGGTCCACTCTGCGGTTGCATTGCAGAGAGAAAGTGTTGCACTCCATGCCTAGATGCTTATGTCAAAGTAGTGCAGCGTGAGGATAATTGTTTAAAAGGAACATCTTGGCCAATTACTACTTGTGTACCAAGATTGCGCTGCCAGCCTGTGTAGGAGGAGCCTGGGAGTCTGCCTGAGCAGTCCTCCTATACAGTGCTGCAGCACGATCTGTGCCTGCAGGGGAATGCTGGAGGTGATAAGATCATCAGGAACGAGAGAAGGTGAGTAGGTTACTGTTTTTATTTTATTAACACTGAAGGGGCCCAGGGAGGGCATTATTACTGTAAAGGAGGCACAGAGAGAGCATTACTACTATGAAGGGGACACAGAGAGGGCATTACTACTATCAAGGGGACACAATGAGAGCATAACTATTGTGAGGGAGGCACAATGAGTGCATAACTTCTGAGAGGGGGGCACAATGAGGGCATAACTATTGTGAGGGAGCAAATTAAGGGTATAACTACTGTGGGGGGCCCAATGAGAGCATAACTACTGTAAGGGGCACAGTGAGGGCATATTCACTGTGAGCGGGCACAATAGAGGGATAACTACTGTGAGCGGGGTACAATGTGGGCATACCTATTTTGTAGAGGCACAGTGTGGGCATAATTACAATGAGAAGGCACAATGTAGGCATGCTTACTGTGAAGGGGGCGTAACGTGGGCATAACATTTGTGAAGGGGCACAATATGGGCATAATTACTGTGAAGGGGCACAATGAGGGCATTACAACTGTAAGGGGGGCACAATGTAACTACTGTGGGGGGTGTGGTAAGGTGCAGGGTGCCGTCATGGATGGCAGATACATGTCACCGAGGTTCCTGGCCTCGGTGAGGTAAGAGCCGGATTTTATGTGTTAACAGCAGTAGCTGTTGACACCTTTGTACTTAGTATGGCTGCAAAGCCAATCCGGGTTGGCTCTTACTTTTTTTTTTTTTTTAAACTGTAAATTTTTATTGACGGCACTACAGTGCCCCTTTTTGGTTTTGTATAAACACACAGCACAGACAAGAGCAGAAATAAGGAGGCCCACCGGCCAAAAGTAACATCTGCAACAAGTACAATGCAATATACATATGATT
The DNA here is from genome assembly GCA_033119425.1 of Bufotes viridis. NCBI lineage: Eukaryota > Metazoa > Chordata > Amphibia > Anura > Bufonidae > Bufotes > Bufotes viridis. The sequence continues at coordinate 306,678,031 of CM065590.1, forward strand.
ATTACAAGTACAGTGACCGATTATTCTAAAAAATAAAAATAAAAAATAGCATATCCTGCAGACACAGAACAGACACTACATGGAAAACAGAGACGCAGACATGACATGTAAGGAGGGGGAAAATAGAGAAGAGGGAGGAGGGGGAAGCAGAAGGGACATCAAGGAGAGACAGAATAGACGTCCCACGGGCGCCATACCTTATCAAATTGTGCCAAAGTATTGTTAAGGGAGGCAGTGAGATGCTCCAAGGTCCTGAACTCCCGAAGTCTGGACAGCAGTAAGGACCTAGTGGGGGGGGCCGTCTGCCTCCAGAATTTCGCAATCAAGGTCTTGGCCGCAGTACACAATGAGAGAAAAAGTTTAGAGGATGGTTTATTCAGCTGTCTCGGTGGTAGATTAACCACATCAGCCCCCCTAGCTTAAACACCCTTAAAGACCAGGCCACTTTTTTCAATTCTGCACTACACTACTTTCACCGTTTATTGCTCCGTCATACAACTTACCACCCAAATGAATTTTACCTCCTTTTCTTCTCACTAATAGAGCTTTCATTTGGTGGTATTTCTTTCTTGCTGACATTTTTACTTTTTTTTGCCATTAATACAAATTTAACGAAATTTTTGCAAAAAAATGACATTTTTCACTTTCTGTTCAAATTTTTTTTAAAAAACTACATTTCTATATAAATTTTTAGCTAAATTTATTGTTCTACATGTCTTTGATAAAAAAAAGTCCAATAAGTGTATATTTATTGGTTTGGGTAAAAGTTATAGCGTTTACAAACTATGGTGCAAAAAAGTGAATTTCCGCACTTTGACTTTCTGAGCACCTGTCCTGTTTCCTGACGAACTACAATGCCCAGACAGTAGAAATACCCCATAAATGACCCCATTTCCGAAAGTAGACACCCTAAGGTATTCACTGAGGGGCATAGTGAGTTCATGGAAGTTTTTATTTTTTGTCACAAGTTAGCGGAAATTGATTTTTTTTTTTTTTTTTTTTACAAAGTCTCATATTCTACTAACTTGTGCCAAAAATAAAATTTTACATGAACTCACCATACCCCTCACGGAATACCTTGGGGTGTCTTCTTTCCGAAATGGGGTCACTTGTGGGGTATTTATACTGCCCTGGCATTTGAGGGGCCCCTAAACGTCAGAAGCAGTTTGGAATCCAAATGCGTAAAAATGTCCTGTGAAATCCTAAAGGTACTCATTGGATTTAGGGCCCTTTGCGCATCTTGGCTGCAAAAAGTGGCACACATGGGGTATCGCCATACTGGAGAAGTAGGGCAATGTGTTTTGGGGCGTATTTTACCTATACCCCTACTGGGTGTGAAAAATATCTCTGTAAATGACAACTTTGTATAATTTTTTTTAAAAAGTTGTCATTTACAGAGATATTTTTCACACCCAGTATGGGTATATGTAAAAGTACACCCCAAAACACATTGCCCTACTTCTCCTGAGTACAGAGATACCACATGTGTGCCACTTTTTTGCAGACAAGTTGCGCAATTCGGCCCTAAATCCAATGAGTACCTTTTAGGACGGTATTTTTACGCATTTTTCTTCTCACGCTTCAGGGCCCCTAAAATGCCAGGGCAGTATAAATACTCCACATGTGACCCCATTTTGGAAAGAAGACACCCCAAGGTATTCTGTGAGGGGCATGGCGAGTTCATAGAAGATTTTTTTTTGCACAAGTTAGCGGAATTTGATTTTTTTGTTTTTTCCACAAAGTCTCCCTTTCCGCTAACTTGTGACAAAAGTTCAATCTTTCATGGACTCAATATGCCCCTCAGCGAATACCTTGGGGTGTCTTCTTTCCGAAATGGGGTCACATGTGAGGTTTTTGTACTGCCCTGGCATTTGAGGGTCTCCGCAATCATTACACGTATGGCCAGCATTAGGAGTTTCTGCTATTCTCCTTATATGGAGCATACGGGTAATGAGATTTTTTTCCGTTCAGCCTCTGGGCTGAAAGAAAAACGAACGGCACAGATTTCCTCATTCGCATCGATCGATGTGGATGAAAAAATCTCTGCCAAAAAATATGCAAGAAAAAAGAGGGGCCTGGCGATTGCCAGGACATAGGGGCTCCGCCCAAACATCCATACCCACTCAGCTCCTATGTCCTGGCAAACGTGATTTCTCCATTCACATCGATCAATCCATCGGTGTGGAGGAAGACATCTTTGCCAGATTTTTGATACAAAGTGTTTGCCAAAGCATATGAACTCCAACACCTCTCCTCAGCTCACATGCCAGGGCAAACGTACCTGTCCTGCAGAGGAGAAATCTCGTCTTGCAGCGCCGCATACACTGACTTCACGTGTCTTCTGACAGCAGCGCAATGCTTCTCTCAGAATTCACATCAGTGCTGCGGCGTTTTCGTCGGTTGGTCCGTTGGTCTGTTGGTATACCTGGAAAATAAAGGGTGGTTATGGGGGGAGAAGAAAAACAGGCAGCAGGCACATGACTTGAACGTTGCAAACTTTATAAAACCAGAACATTTTAAAACTTTTATAAAACATGAACATAAAAACCTGAACTAACTCAAGATTTTTCTTTTTCTTGCTACCTGTTTAATTTTTTTTTTTGTTTTCCATGTCACTCTTTATTTTCCTAGCAGAAACCTCTCCTTTCCCATGGGACAATGTGTAAAGTGTAAATCACACAGAGATGGTGCGAAGTACATTATACGCGTTATCCCAAGTGAAAGGAGACGTTTCTACCATTTCACACTTCTGCTGTAGCACAGCAGCACCATCCCTATGTGTTAGGGTCTCTCAAAACCTAGTGTCCTGAGAGACCCTAGAGCCTGAGTGGAAAAAACTACCTGTGTAGTGCTGTCCCTAGGTCCCTAAGTGTACCTGAGTGTGGTACTTCCGGAAACACTCTCCAAGGCATAGGGCAGGGTGGTCAGGACAGTCAGGACAGAAATAGCGGGTGTCACGCCTTATTCCACTCCTGCTACAGACACGACATCTTTTTCAGGGTGGCGGTTGGGTTGAGGTACCAGGCACAACGCTGGGAAGTGCCGCTCGTGTAGACGGCTAACTACACTGGTGGTTGGGGCCACGGAACCTCCTGGATACAGGAGGTTCTCGATGATCTCTTCCTGGAATTTGAGGAAGGATCCCGTTCTCCCAGCCTTACTGTAGAGAACGTAACTGTTATATAGAGCCAATTGAATCAAATATACAGACACCTTCTTATACCAGCGTCTGGTCTTTCGGAAATCAAATAAGGGGCCAACATCTGGTCGTTGAAGTCCACCCTCCCATGTGGAGGTTATAGTCGTGGACCGAGAGGGGCTTTTCAACGACACTGGTTGCCCGTTCAATTTGGACTGTCGTGTCTGCGTGAATGGAGGAGAGCATGTAAACGTCACGCTTGTCTCTCCATTTCACCGCGAGCAGTTCTTCGTTACACAGTGCAGCCCTCTGCCCCCTTGTAAGTCTGGTGGTAATGAGCCGTTGGGGGAAGCCCCGGCGACTAGGTCGCACAGTGCCGCAGCAGCCAATCTGTTCTAGGAACAAATGCCTGAAGAGGGCCACACTTGTGTAAAAGTTGTCCACGTAAAGATGGTACCCCTTGCCGAATAAGGGTGACACCAAGTCCCAGACTATCTTCCCACTGCTCCCCAGGTAGTCAGGGCAACTGACCGGCTCCAGGGTCTGATCTTTTCCCTCATAGATCCGAAATTTGTGCGTATAGCCTGTGGCCCTTTCACAGAGCTTATACAATTTGACCCCATACCGGGCGCGCTTGCTTGGGATGTACTGCTTGAAGCCAAGGCGCCCGATAAAATGTATTAGGGACTCGTCTACGCAGATGTTTTGTGCAGGGGTATACAAATCTGCAAATTTCTGGTTGAAATGGTCTATGAGGGGCCGAATTTTATGGAGCCGGTCAAAAGCTGGGTGGCCTCTGGGACGGGAGGTGGTGTTGTCACTAAAGTGCAGGAAACGCAGGATGGTCTCAAAACGTGTCCTGGACATGGCAGCAGAGTACATGGGCATGTGATGAATTGGGTTCGTGGACCAATATGACCGCAATTCATGTTTTTGGTTATGCCCATGCTGAGGAGAAGGCCCAGAAAAGTTCTAAGTTCGGAAACTTGGACTGGTTTCCACCGGAAAGGCTGGGCATAAGAGCTTCCCGGGTTGTCGGCGATAAATTGAGTGGCATATCTGTTTGTTTCTGCCACGACTAGGTCATAGAGCTCCGCAGTGAAAAACAGCTCAAAAACCCCAGCGCCGATCCTATCTGAGCTGTTTCCACCCGAACTCCTGACTGGGCGGTGAAAGGGGGAACTAATGGTGCGGCTGAAGTTGGGGGCTGCCAATCAGGATTTGCCAGCACCTCAGGGACTCTAGGGGCTCTACGGGCCTGTCTGCGCGGTGGCTGCGACGGGAAACTACTGCACGTGCCACCGTACCAGCTTCTACTGCCCTTCTGGTGCTCGCCACTTCACCATGTTGTACGGCAGTGCTGGTAGAAGGTCCAGGACGGGCTGCGCTGCTGGTGTATGCCTCACCACGTAATCCGGCAGCGCCAGCCCCACTCTGCTGCCCTTGAAGCGGATCCTGCGCAACCTGCGGTCTAGCAACACGGGGCCGGGTACGCCTGGTTCTATCAGGGACCTCCACCTCCTCGTCAGAACTTTGAGTCAGAGAGCCACTGCTCTCTACAGGTTCAGTATTCTGACCCGCTAGATTCGTCAGATGAGGGTTCCCATTCCTCATCCGACTGGGTCAGAATCCTGTAGGCCTCTTCAGAGGAATACCCCTTGTTTGACATTTGGGCGTCTAAATTTAGGGGTATTCCCTGAGACTACCCAAGAAAAAAAGCAAGCCTGTCTTACAATTGAGAGGGTAGCGAAGTACAGAAGCCGCTGCGATTGATAAAAAGATCAAAACGGATTTTTTATCGCCGCAGCGCTTGTGAAGGATTGTGCAGTGATTACAAAAAAAAATTTTTTTGTCACTGCGGCGGGGCGGGCGTGGGTGAACGCAGGTGTGGGCGACCGATCAGGTCTGATCGGGCAAACACTGCGTTTGGGGTGGAGGGCGAACTAAAGTGACACTAGTACTATTATATATCTGACCGTGATCAGTTCTGATCACTTACAGATACTATAAAGTACAAGCGCTGATTAGCGCTACGCTAATCAGCGAACCAGTGACTGCGGTGCGGTGGGCTGGGCGCTAACGCTAACTACCTACCAAAGGGGCCTAAAGTAATCTAAACCTAAAAGTCAATCCTAGTGAAAAAAAAAAGTGACAGTTTACACTGATCACTTTTTTCCCTTTCACTAGATGATTGACAGGTGCTGAAAGGGGTGATCAAGGGGTTAATTTGGGTGATGGGGGCTGATCAGGGGCTAGTGTGTGGTGCTTGGGTGTACTCACAGTAAGGTGTGCTCTCTCCTGGGTCCAACCGACGAAAAGGACCCAGGAGAGAGCACAGAAGCCATTTAATCCATCATATTTACAAATATGATGGGTTAAATGGCTTCTCATTCGTTTTTTTAAAAGTCATCAGCCCGCCAGCGCTGCCGATTGGCTGGCAGGCTGATGACCAACTCCTCCTGCGCCTTTTGCCGTGCGCGATCTGCGCATGCGCGGGCGCATCTATGCGAAATCTCGCGTCTCGCGAGATCACGCGTAGATGCGTCCGAACAGAAGAGCCCGGCCGCTCGCAGAACGCGATCCTGCGTGCGGCGGTCCGGGAGCGGTTAAGGAGGTAGACTTTAGGGTCCAGGGGTATCAGGAGCCCAAAAATGGAGTTGGCCACACTCTGCACCTCGCCCCAAAAAGGAGCAACGTCTGGACACGTCCAAAAAATGTGATACAATGATCCCACATCTCCCGAGCACCTCCAACAGACCGATGGAACAGAGGGATTGAATGAGTGCAAAAGCGCAGGCGTATGATACCAATGCATTAGTAATTTGTACTGCGTCTCCTTATATGTGGCGCAGATGGATGACTGAGCCGTCCTACTCCATATGATCTGCCAGGTGCCAAGTGAGAGGGGTTCACCTAAGGCCTGGGCCCACTTGTCCATGTAGGAGTGATGAGGGGGGTCCCCTGATACAGATACAGACAATAATTGGTAGATAAAGGAAATCAGACCCCTCGTGCTGGTACCTCACCTACACAGTCGCTCAAAAGGGGTGGGGGTCGACACCTGAAGAGAGCCAAAAGCGGAGTACACATAATGTCGCACCTGGAGGAAGTGAAAGCTCTCGGACTCCGGCAGTCGGGACTGCTCCTGAAGCTGTGCAAAAGATTTCAACGTAAGGGATCGGGCATCCACTATGTCCGCTAAGCGGAAGAGACCCAACGACGACCAGACCCGGACCATGGGAGCATTTAAGCTAGATGGGATATCGGGGTTGTAGAGGAAAGAGATCATGGAGGAACAAGGGGAAGCCAAGGCAAAGCGTTTATGGCAGCTGTCCCACAAGTCCTTGGTAAAGGCCATGGGCCCTAAGAGTGGCGCTGCTAAGACGACAGGAGACCGATGCCAAAGCAGCGAATTTGGGTGTACCGGTGCTAGCCAAAGTTTCTCGATTTCTACCCATTTCGTGAAGGCCCACTGAGACGCCCAGAATGGGATGACGCGCAAATGGGAGGCCCAATAGTAATGAATAACATTGGGAACCGACAATCCCCCCCTTTCCCTGGCCGTTAGCATAACTTTACGCAGTATACGGTGGCGTTTGCCCTGCCATATGAAGTCAAAGATGGTCCGTTGGAGACGGTGTAATTGCGCCATGGGGACGCGCACAGGCAAAGTTTCGAAATAATAAAGCAGCTTCGGAAGAAGGGACATTTTAACCGCGGCTAAGCGCCCCAGAAGGGAGAGAAACAAGGGCCGCCACTTCACTAACAGGGACTCTAATTCACGAAAAAGAGGAGGGAAATTAGAAGCGTACAGAGAGGAATATGTGGGAGTGATGCGCACCCCCAGATACCGTAAATGGGAGTCAGACCAGCGGAACGGAAAGTTACTTTTTAACAGGGCCAGATCGCCAGGGGAGATGTTCACCGGGAACGCCTCCATCTTGGATGCATTGATCTTGTACCCCGACAGAGCACCGTATAGGGACAGGGCCTCATTTAAGTTCGGTAAGGAGATGTGAGGATTAGTTAGGGTAAGGAGGACATCGTCGGCATACAGGGAGATTTTAAATTCCTTGTCTCTCACTCTGAGACCCTGGATATCGGGGTTCAAGCGCACGTGGGCCGCCAGAGGTTCTATACATAATGCGAAAATAAGAGGGAAAAGGGGACAGCCCTGACGAGTGCCATTAGCTATTGGGAAAGGGGGAGAGGAACACCCGGGCAGCTTCACTAGGGCAGTCGGGGTGGAGTAGAGGCGGAGGATAGCTTGCAGAAAGGGGTCTGACATCCCGAAGACCTGAAGAGTTTCAAAAAGAAAAGACCAGTCCAGCCTGTCAAAATCCTTTTCTGCGTCAAGACTTAGGACAACCATGGGTTTCGAGGCCCTGTGTGCTACATCAATTAGGTTGATGACTCGACGGGTGTTATCACTACCCTGCTGGTTGGGAACAAATCCCACCTGATCCTTATGGACCAAACTAGGAAGCCAAACATTCAAGCGGGCGGCCAAAATCCGTGTGAAAATCTTCAGGTCTGCGTTGAGGAGGGCAATTGGCCTGTAACTGCCACAGTCCTGGGGGTCCTTACCCGCCTTGGGGAGTACTACAATATGGGACGAGAGCATGGATGAAGGGATCGGGTTATCCAGTAAGAAAGCATTATACAGAGACAAGAGATGGAGGGAGAGGTCGTCCAGGAAGGTCTTATAATACAAGTCAGTAAACCCATCCGGGCCCGGTGATTTGCCCAGAGGCAGGGACTTAATTGTGTCACGCAATTCCTCAGCTGAGACCGGTTCGTTAAGGGAGGCGATCGCTGCAGGGGAGAGCGTCGGCAGATTACACGAGGACAGAAAGCTGCGGATATGAGATACAGAGGGAGCCCGAGGACCGCCAGCCGCGAGATCCTTCAGTTTCGCACGGGTAGTCACCAGTTCCTTGAAGAGAGAAAAGCTCGGGGTACGAGCCAATTGGGACTGCAAGGAAGCCACACGGTCGGTAAGAGTACGGACCTGGAGCAATCTATCCTTTTTTAGCCTCGAGGCCAGAGCAATACACTGGCCTCTGACCACCGCTTTGTGGGCTTCCCACAGCATAGCCGGGGAAGACACAGAGCCCAAATTCTCCCCAAAGAACGTGTGGATAAAGCCCGCCACCTCAGCGCGAGTATTCAACGATTTTAACAAGGAATCGTTCATACGCCAGTGGCACGACCGATGCGGTTTGGGTTGCGATAAGAAGGAGAGCACGACCGGAGCATGGTCTGACCAGGATATGGGGCCAATGGAAACGTCGCGCAGCAGTTTCAGGGTCAATGTGTTGCCAAAGAAATAATCAATTCTAGAGTGTAGCTTATGGGGAGGGGAGTAGAAGGTGAATAATCTGCAGAGGTCATAAAGGGCGTGTTTCCTGATGACACTGCGAAAGTTACGGGCTAGGCGGCATTGAGAGGAAGGCGGGGGGGGGGGTGGAGAGAAGCGACAGCTGGTCTGCATTTTCAGAAAATATCATAATAAAATCTCCGCCCACTAGCCACGCCGCCCGCGGGAGGTCTTGAAGCTTAGCAAGGACCCGACGAAGGAGGGGAATTTGAGAGGTGTTAGGGGCGTACACGTTACATAGTATAAGGGGGCAGCCCTGGTATGTGCCCTCCAGGATAACGTAGCGGCCATCGGGATCAATATGGGATATGGGAGGTCACGGTAATAGGGCAAGCGGCCGACAGGAGAATAGCGACTCCCGCCTTCCTGCTGCTATGACTGGCACTATACGCTTGGGGATAAAGACGCTTAGCAAAAGTGAAGGTGCCTGTCTGGTCGTAGTGGGTCTCCTGTATGAACGCCACGTCCGCCTTCGCGGACCGCAGCTCCCTGAGCACCAGGCGACGCTTGATGTTAGAAGTGAGATGTGAGATTTTTTTTCCGTTCAGCCTCTGGGCTGAAAGAAAAAACGAACGGCACAGATTTCCTCATTCGCATCGATCGATGTGGATGAAAAAATCTCTGCCAAAAAATATGCAAGAAAAAAAAAGAGGGGCCTGGCGATTGCCAGGACATAGGGGCTCCGCCCAAACATCCATACCCACTCAGCTCCTATGTCCTGGCAAACGTGATTTCTCCATTCACATCGATCAATCCATCGGTGTGGAGGAAGACATCTTTGCCAGATTTTTGATACAAAGTGTTTGCCAAAGCATATGAACTCCAACACCTCTCCTCAGCTCACATGCCAGGGCAAACGTACCTGTCCTGCAGAGGAGAAATCTCGTCTTGCAGCGCCGCATACACTGACTTCACGTGTCTTCTGACAGCAGCGCAATGCTTCTCTCAGAATTCACATCAGTGCTGCGGCGTTTTAGTCGGTTGGTCCGTTGGTCTGTTGGTATACCTGGAAAATAAAGGGTGGTTATGGGGGGAAGAAGAAAAAACAGGCAGCAGGCACATGACTTGAACGTTGCAAACTTTATAAAACCAGAACATTTTAAAACTTTTATAAAACATGAACATAAAAACCTGAACTAACTCAAGATTTTTCTTTTTCTTGCTACCTGTTTAATTTTTTTTTTTTTGTTTTCCATGTCACTCTTTATTTTCCTAGCAGAAACCTCTCCTTTCCCATGGGACAATGTGTAAAGTGTAAATCACACAGAGATGGTGCGAAGTACATTATACGCGTTATCCCAAGTGAAAGGAGACGTTTCTACCATTTCACACTTCTGCTGTAGCACACCAGCACCATCCCTATGTGTTAGGGTCTCTCAAAACCTAGTGTCCTGAGAGACCCTAGAGCCTGAGTGGAAAAAAACTACCTGTGTAGTGCTGTCCCTAGGTCCCTAAGTGTACCTGAGTGTGGTACTTCGGAAACACTCTCCAAGGCATAGGGCAGGGTGGTCAGGACAGTCAGGACAGAAATAGCGGGTGTCACGCCTTATTCCACTCCTGCTACAGACACGACATCTTTTTCAGGGTGGCGGTTAGGTTGAGGTACCAGGCACAACGCTGGGGAAGTGCCGCTCGTGTAGACGGCTAACTACACTGGTGGTTGGGGCCACGGAACCTCCTGGATACAGGAGGTTCTCGATGATCTCTTCCTGGAATTTGAGGATGGATCCCGTTCTCCCAGCCTTACTGTAGAGAACGTAACTGTTATATAGAGCCAATTGAATCAAATATACAGACACCTTCTTATACCAGCGTCTGGTCTTTCGGGAAACCAAATAAGGGGCCAACATCTGGTCGTTGAAGTCCACCCCTCCCATGTGGAGGTTATAGTCGTGGACCGAGAGGGGCTTTTCAACGACACTGGTTGCCCGTTCAATTTGGACTGTCGTGTCTGCGTGAATGGAGGAGAGCATGTAAACGTCACGCTTGTCTCTCCATTTCACCGCGAGCAGTTCTTCGTTACACAGTGCAGCCCTCTGCCCCCTTGTAAGTCTGGTGGTAATGAGCCGTTGGGGAAGCCCGGCGACTAGGTCGCACGGTGCCGCAGCAGCCAATCTGTTCTAGGAACAAATGCCTGAAGAGGGCCACACTTGTGTAAAAGTTGTCCACGTAAAGATGGTACCCCTTGCCGAATAAGGGTGACACCAAGTCCCAGACTATCTTCCCACTGCTCCCCAGGTAGTCAGGGCAACCGACCGGCTCCAGGGTCTGATCTTTTCCCTCATAGATCCGAAATTTGTGCGTATAGCCTGTGGCCCTTTCACAGAGCTTATACAATTTGACCCCATACCAGGCGCGCTTGCTTGGGATGTACTGCTTGAAGCCAAGGCGCCCGGTAAAATGTATTAGGGACTCGTCTACGCAGATGTTTTGTGCAGGGGTATACAAATCTGCAAATTTCTGGTTGAAATGGTCTATGAGGGGCCGAATTTTATGGAGCCGGTCAAAAGCTGGGTGGCCTCTGGGACGGGAGGTGGTGTTGTCACTAAAGTGCAGGAAACGCAGGATGGTCTCAAAGCGTGTCCTGGACATGGCAGCAGAGTACATGGGCATGTGATGAATTGGGTTCGTGGACCAATATGACCGCAATTCATGTTTTTGGTTATGCCCATGCTGAGGAGAAGGCCCAGAAAAGTTCTAAGTTCGGAAACTTGGACTGGTTTCCACCGGAAAGGCTGGGCATAAGAGCTTCCCGGGTTGTCGGCGATAAATTGAGTGGCATATCTGTTTGTTTCTGCCACGACTAGGTCATAGAGCTCCGCAGTGAAAAACAGCTCAAAAAACCCCAGCGCCCGATCCTATCTGAGCTGTTTCCACCCGAACTCCTGACTGGGCGGTGAAAGGGGAACTAATGGTGCGGCTGAAGTTGGGGGCTGCCAATCAGGATTTGCCAGCACCTCAGGGACTCTAGGGGCTCTACGGGCCTGTCTGCGCGGTGGCTGCGACGGGAAACTACTGCACGTGCCACCGTACCAGCTTCTACTGCCCTTCTGGTGCTCGCCACTTCACCATGTTGTACGGCAGTGCTGGTAGAAGGTCCAGGACGGGCTGCGCTGCTGGTGTATGCCTCACCACGTAATCCGGCAGCGCCAGCCCCACTCTGCTGCCCTTGAAGCGGATCCTGCGCAACCTGCGGTCTAGCAACACGGGGCCGGGTACGCCTGGTTCTATCAGGGACCTCCACCTCCTCGTCAGAACTTTGAGTCAGAGAGCCACTGCTCTCTACAGGTTCAGTATTCTGACCCGCTAGATTCGTCAGATGAGGGTTCCCATTCCTCATCCGACTGGGTCAGAATCCTGTAGGCCTCTTCAGAGGAATACCCCTTGTTTGACATTTGGGCGTCTAAATTTAGGGGTATTCCCTGAGACTACCCAAGAAAAAAGCAAGCCTGTCTTACAATTGAGAGGGTAGCGAAGTACAGAAGCCGCTGCGATTGATAAAAAGATCAAAACTGATTTTTATCGCCGCAGCGCTTGTGAAGGATTGTGCAGTGATTACAAAAAAAAATTTTTTGTCACTGCGGCGGGGCGGGCGTGGGTGAACGCAGGTGTGGGCGACCGATCAGGTCTGATCGGGCAAACACTGCGTTTGGGGTGGAGGGCGAACTAAAGTGACACTAGTACTATTATATATCTGACCGTGATCAGTTCTGATCACTTACAGATACTATAAAAGTACAAACGCTGATTAGCGCTACGCTAATCAGCGAACCAGTGACTGCGGTGCGGTGGGCTGGGCGCTAACGCTAACTACCTACCAAAGGGGCCTAAAGTAATCTAAACCTAAAGTCAATCCTAGTGAAAAAAAAAAGTGACAGTTTACACTGATCACTTTTTTCCCTTTCACTAGATGATTGACAGGTGCTGAAAGGGGTGATCAAGGGGTTAATTTGGGTGATGGGGGGCTGATCAGGGGCTAGTGTGTGGTGCTTGGGTGTACTCACAGTAAGGTGTGCTCTCTCCTGGGTCCAACCGACGAAAAGGACCCAGGAGAGAGCACAGAAGCTCATTTAATCCATCATATTTACAAATATGATGGGTTAAATGGCTTCTCATTCGTTTTTAAAAGTCATCAGCCCGCCAGCGCTGCCGATTGGCTGGCAGGCTGATGACCAACTCCTCCTGCGCCTTTGCCGTGCGCGATCTGCGCATGCGCGGGCGCATCTATGCGAAATCTCGCGTCTCGCGAGATCACGCGTAGATGCGTCCGAACAGAAGAGCCCGGCCGCTCGCAGAACGCGATCCTGCGTGCGGCGGTCCGGGAGCGGTTAAGGAGGTAGACTTTAGGGTCCAGGGGTATCAGGAGCCCAAAAATGGAGTTGGCCACACTCTGCACCTCGCCCCAAAAGGAGCAACGTCTGGACACGTCCAAAAATGTGATACAATGATCCCACATCTCCCGAGCACCTCCAACAGACCGATGGAACAGAGGGATTGAATGAGTGCAAAAGCGCAGGCGTATGATACCAATGCATTAGTAATTTGTACTGCGTCTCCTTATATGTGGCGCAGATGGATGACTGAGCCGTCCTACTCCATATGATCTGCCAGGTGCCAAGTGAGAGGGGTTCACCTAAGGCCTGGGCCCACTTGTCCATGTAGGAGTGATGAGGGGGTCCCCTGATACAGATACAGACAATAATTGGTAGATAAAGGAAATCAGACCCCTCGTGCTGGTACCTCACCTACACAGTCGCTCAAAAGGGGTGGGGGTCGACACCTGAAGAGAGCCAAAAGCGGAGTACACATAATGTCGCACCTGGAGGAAGTGAAAGCTCTCGGACTCCGGCAGTCGGGACTGCTCCTGAAGCTGTGCAAAAGATTTCAACGTAAGGGATCGGGCATCCACTATGTCCGCTAAGCGGAAGAGACCCAACGACGACCAGACCCGGACCATGGGAGCATTTAAGCTAGATGGGATATCGGGGTTGTAGAGGAAAGAGATCATGGAGGAACAAGGGAAGCCAAGGCAAAGCGTTTATGGCAGCTGTCCCACAAGTCCTTGGTAAAGGCCATGGGCCCTAAGAGTGGCGCTGCTAAGACGACAGGAGACCGATGCCAAAGCAGCGAATTTGGGTGTACCGGTGCTAGCCAAAGTTTCTCGATTTCTACCCATTTCGTGAAGGCCCACTGAGACGCCCAGAATGGGATGACGCGCAAATGGGAGGCCCAATAGTAATGAATAACATTGGGAACCGACAATCCCCCTTTCCCTGGCCGTTAGCATAACTTCACGCGGTATACGGTGGCGTTTGCCCTGCCATATGAAGTCAAAGATGGTCCGTTGGAGACGGTGTAATTGCGCCATGGGGACGCGCACAGGCAAAGTTTCGAAATAATAAAGCAGCTTCGGAAGAAGGGACATTTTAACACGGCTAAGCGCCCCAGAAGGGAGAGAAACAAGGGCCGCCACTTCACTAACAGGGACTCTAATTCACGAAAAGAGGAGGGAAATTAGAAGCGTACAGAGAGGAATATGTGGGAGTGATGCGCACCCCAGATACCGTAAATGGGAGTCAGACCAGCGGAACGGAAAGTTACTTTTAACAGGGCCAGATCGCCAGGGAGATGTTCACCGGGAACGCCTCCATCTTGGATGCATTGATCTTGTACCCCGACAGAGCACCGTATAGGGACAGGGCCTCATTTAAGTTCGGTAAGGAGATGTGAGGATTAGTTAGGGTAAGGAGGACATCGTCGGCATACAGGGAGATTTTAAATTCCTTGTCTCTCACTCTGAGACCCTGGATATCGGGGTTCAAGCGCACGTGGGCCGCCAGAGGTTCTATACATAATGCGAAAATAAGAGGGAAAAGGGGACAGCCCTGACGAGTGCCATTAGCTATTGGGAAAGGGGGAGAGGAACACCCGGGCAGCTTCACTAGGGCAGTCGGGGTGGAGTAGAGGCGGAGGATAGCTTGCAGAAAGGGGTCTGACATCCCGAAGACCTGAAGAGTTTCAAAAAGAAAAGACCAGTCCAGCCTGTCAAAATCCTTTTCTGCGTCAAGACTTAGGACGACCATGGGTTTCGAGGCCCTGTGTGCTACATCAATTAGGTTGATGACTCGACGGGTGTTATCACTACCCTGCTGGTTGGGAACAAATCCCACCTGATCCTTATGGACCAAACTAGGAAGCCAAACATTCAAGCGGGCGGCCAAAATCCGTGTGAAAATCTTCAGGTCTGCGTTGAGGAGGGCAATGGGCCTGTAACTGCCACAGTCCTGGGGGTCCTTACCCGCCTTGGGGAGTACTACAATATGGGACGAGAGCATGGATGAAGGGATCGGGTTATCCAGTAAGAAAGCATTATACAGAGACAAGAGATGGAGGGAGAGGTCGTCCAGGAAGGTCTTATAATACAAGTCAGTAAACCCATCCGGGCCCGGTGATTTGCCCAGAGGCAGGGACTTAATTGTGTCACGCAATTCCTCAGCTGAGACCGGTTCGTTAAGGGAGGCGATCGCTGCAGGGGAGAGCGTCGGCAGATTACACGAGGACAGAAAGCTGCGGATACGAGATACAGAGGGAGCCCGAGGACCGCCAGCCGCGAGATCCTTCAGTTTCGCACGGGTAGTCACCAGTTCCTTGAAGAGAGAAAAGCTCGGGGTACGAGCCAATTGGGACTGCAAGGAATTCACACGGTCGGTAAGAGTACGGACCTGGAGCAATCTATCCTTTTTTAGCCTCGAGGCCAGAGCAATACACTGGCCTCTGACCACCGCTTTGTGGGCTTCCCACAGCATAGCCGGGAAGACACAGAGCCCAAATTCTCCCAAAGAACGTGTGGATAAAGCCCGCCACCTCAGCGCGAGTATTCAACGATTTTAACAAGGAATCGTTCATACGCCAGTGGCACGACCGATGCGGTTTGGGTTGCGATAAGAAGGTGAGCACGACCGGAGCATGGTCTGACCAGGATATGGGGCCAATGGAAACGTCGCGCAGCAGTTTCAGGGTCAATGTGTTGCCAAAGAAATAATCAATTCTAGAGTGTAGCTTATGGGGAGGGGAGTAGAAGGTGAATAATCTGCTCGAGGGATTATCCACCCTCCAGAGGTCATAAAGGGCGTGTTTCCTGATGACACTGCGAAAGTTACGGGCTAGGCGGCATTGAGAGGAAGGCGGGGGGGGGGGTGGAGAGAAGCGACAGCTGGTCTGCATTTTCAGAAAATATCATAATAAAATCTCCGCCCACTAGCCACGCCGCCCGCGGGAGGTCTTGAAGCTTAGCAAGGACCCGACGAAGGAGGGGAATTTGAGAGGTGTTAGGGGCGTACACGTTACATAGTATAAGGGGGCAGCCCTGGTATGTGCCCTCCAGGATAACGTAGCGGCCATCGGGATCAATATGGGATATGGGAGGTCACGGTAATAGGGCAAGCGGCCGACAGGAGAATAGCGACTCCCGCCTTCCTGCTGCTATGACTGGCACTATACGCTTGGGGATAAAGACGCTTAGCAAAAGCGAAGGTGCCTGTCTGGTCGTAGTGGGTCTCCTGTAAGAACGCCACGTCCGCCTTCGCGGACCGCAGGTCCCTGAGCACCAGGCGACGCTTGATGTTAGAACCAAGCCCCTTAACGTTCAGTGTGACACACCTAACCATGAGTGCAAGGTAAAAATATAGAAAAAACAAAGGACAGGGGACTTACCCACCAAAAGGAGCTACAGCCGAGCAGGCGAGGACCAGCACAGGGACAGCAAGGATGGCACCAACCCCGGGATACGTTCCTGGGGAAAACAGGAAAAAGGAAGAAAGGAGAGAAACACAAGGAGACAAAAGGGGAAGACGCAGACACCAGAAAAGACAAACACGTACCACAAATGAAAACTGTAAGTAACGATAACTAGGCAATATACAGACTAGTCCCCAGAAAAAATCGGGACCGGCTCCGCGGCACAAACTGACCACGGGTTGGACTCACAGAACCCCACCGGGGACTGAGCGAGTCACGTCCCAAGGGGGAAAAAAACGGCCACAGCAAGGCCAATGGCACCAGAACAGAGAACAGGAAGAACAAAAACAATAGGTGGTGCGAGGTGTACAAGCCACCAGGCCACCCACTCGGACCCAGAGCGGGCTATATCAAAAAGAAGTCCCCAGAGCAGCAAGCAGGTGGGAAGTCCAGCTCCCTGTCACAGGGACGAGTCAATCAGCGTGGAAGCGCAGGTCCGCCAGGTCTAGGAGGGACCCCCAAGGGTGGGGAGGGAGGCTTCCCTCACCCGTCAGAGCCCACAGAGGTCGAAGGTAGACGACGTCTCTTCGGACCGCCCGGGTCCAGTCCCTGGTAGAAAGCGGGCATGGGAGCCGGAGAGAACTCCCAATCCGAGACGTCAGGCAATGGAATGTCCAGTGTTTCACAAAACGGCCCCAGATCAGCATGCGTGCGGAGGGTCACCTGTTGACCATTCATTCGGGCAATGAGAGCAAAGGGGAATCCCCAGCGGTATGGGATACGGTGCTCACGGAGGGACTCCAGGAGGGGGCGGAGGAGCCGGCGTTTCTGTAGCGTGATCCAGGAGAGGTCCTGGTAAAGTTGCACCTTGGCCCCCTTAAATTCCAGGGAACGAACAGATCGTGCCTTTGCCATAATCGCCTCTTTACGCGTAAAGTCCTGTACGCAGCAGATGATATCCCGAGGTTAAGAGGTGGAGCCCTTGGGCCGGAGAGCCCTGTGGGCCCTATCCAGCTTAGTAGTGGTGGTCCCCCATGACGGAGTTGAAAAGGGCATCCAAGGTACCCTGCACATCCTCATCCCCATCCACCTCTGGGAGGCCCCGGATCCGGATGTTATTACGGCGGCCGCGGTTGTCCAAGTCCTCCAAGTGGCGCTGCATACCACAGAGCTCCTGACTCTGTAGGGAAAGCGACGTGTGAAGGTGGGAAACAGCGGACCGGTTAGCATCATGTTCTTTCTCCAAGGAGTCCACGCGGGAAGCCATAGCACGCAGGTCGCGTCGGACAGCAGAAATTTCTGAGCGGCACGTGGCCGTCACTTCATCAATCAGGGCTTGGAAGTCCCCTTTAGTAGGCAGTTGTGAAAGTAAAGGGGCCCATTCCATGCCATGGGGGGGCGCCATGGGACCCATCGTCAGAGTATAGCGAGCGGGCCGGGGTTGGAGCGGCATATCTCAACATGGGGGGGGGGGGGTAGCCCCCAGATCCCCATCCTCAGGCAGCATGGAGGAGGAGGGGGGAGGAGTGGAAGCCACAGAAGCGGGAGCCGTACCCGGAGGGTCTTCTCTGGTGGGGGAGAGGGCCGGGGGAGGGGGGGTCTGCATGTGCCTGGGGTGGAAGACGCTGGCACTGACCTGCAGGGGGACCTCACCCCTCTCCGGCGTTCCCGGCAGTGGCGACGCCATCTTGTGGGCCTGTGATGGATGTTGAGGCCCGGGTTCCGAGCCTAGCTGCGAGGCAGGAGGGAGATGCAGATCCACAGGGGGGTCCAGTGTCGGGACCTCCATGGTGCTAGGGGCACGGTCGGGCCGTGATGTGTCCCCCGAGGGGGGTGGAGCTGCTGCGGCAGGAGAGTCCAGCACGGGCTGTGAGGCCGGCGGCGCGCCCAAGCTAGAGCGCAGAACGAAGTCCCAAAGGGGCCCCCGAGACGGGGTGTCGGCTGGAGGTGGGTTCCCCTGCGAGGGCTTCCTGGGCTGCTGTTTGCCCATGATGAGGGACAGCTGGAAAGGGCTCTGGGTCCTGGTATAGGCCGCCCGATGTCGGAGCTCAGCGCTCACACGTCCGGCGCCATGAGCTGCTAGGCCACGCCCCCGGCTGGCTCTTACTGAGAGTAGACAAAGAGTTGGGCCGGTGCCTACTCCCCACGTTCCAGAACCAGGTTTTGGGCTGGGTTTAAATTCCCAGGCTGCAGCCTCAGCAGAGGGGGAAGGAAAATCACTGTAAGTCTGGCTGGCTTTTGCAGTGTGTGGAGCTGAGGCCTGGACCCTGACATAGGCGTACAGGGCGCCTAGTACCCTGTGAAAGACTTTATGCGGCTGTGCGATTGACCTGGACGGGACTCACACCAGGAAAGGAGCCAGGTGAAACGCTCTGTTATTTTGTATGTGAACTAACACCAAGTGACTGTTCTGCTTTCTGTTTAAGCAAGTGTGAAATAAAACACTGTTTGCAGCATTATTTGTGCAGTGTCCCAGGGGGTCAGTAGTGTAGCTTTAGGTATGCTGGGCTTTGTAGTGCAGGGCAACCCACTAACCTGGGACCGACTGTCGTCTTCAATCGGGTCAGCACTGGAACAGGCAGGTGATGAATGTCGTGACGCCAGTGCCAATTGAACGGTGGCACACCGTGTAGTGACAGGTGGAATAATTGAGGAATCCTGATATATTTAAATAACGGGATAACTTTACTGAACGTAGTTGTAGGTAGATGCACAGTTAATAAGTACAGTTCCAGAATAGAGATGAGCGAACATTTAAAAAAAGTCAGTTGTTCGGCGTTCGGGTGGTGGTAAGTCGCGCATCCCGTTATGGATTCCACTATAGCGGCATATGGAATCCATAAGGGGCGGCTGCCACCAACCCGAACTTTTGCACAGCTGAAGGACCTGGGGTGACGTCACTGTCATGTGATCAGTGCAGGGGGCGTGGCTCAGCACGGGATCAAATCCCGTGCTGAGCCACGCCCTGCACCTGATCACATCTTCAGGATCGCCAAGCTGCTCAGATTGAGCTTGGTGGCAGCCGCCTGCTAGATTCCATATGCGCTATAGTGGAATCCATAGCAGGATCTGCTTACCACCACTAACGCCAGCAACTGCTTTAAATGTTCATCATCTATTCCAGAATATTCCATAAGTTACAGTACAGCTTACTTTCAATGCAGCAATACACTTCAGGCAACTCTGGTCTCTGCAGGGATACTTGTCCTGTTTGCAGCTTGACTAAGGAGGCAACACTTCTCCACTAGTCCTAGGGTCTGGACTGCTCCTGCTAGGGCATGAATCTTCCTAGACTGGACCCTCTCAGGCTATAGGGCCCGGGCTGACTTTAACAGGCACAAGGCCTGGACTTAGACTTCATAGGTTCCTGGCCTGGACTGGATTAGACTTTCACAGGCTCAAGGCCCGAGGCCTGGACTTGGACTTCACAGGCTCATGGCCTGGGCTGGACTTCACAGGCTCATGGCCTGGGCTGGACTGACTTCCCTTCCCTGCCTGGGCCTATATATAAACTAGGGCTCCCTAGCTCCCTCTAGTGTCCTAGAGCTGGAATGACATCCCTAGCAGGCCTGCACATACAACATCACAGTAACAGGGAAGTAAATCACATTACATTGCATGGACGATAATTTATACCAAACTCCCCATACATGAGGGAAACAACAGACCACAAGTGACCCTTCTGTAGTGACGGGCATTACAGCTCCCGTACACTACATTTGGACTCCATTTGCCTCTATACTGCACCCGCACAGCTGCCTACCGAAGTAAATCCCCACAGGGGTTAAAATGAAGACAAAACAACTAACAACCATTTAAAGTATATGGGTGAGGGTGCCAGAGAAGGGTCCCGCCCTGAATGCCAAACACCTTAGGCATGCCACTGCTTGTGTAGCCTGTAAGAACCTATACTGATACCTAACCTGGAAGAACTATAACTGATGTGCTTCAACTTAATTCTTCAGCAATGAAACATTCTGCTGCACTGTACTGATATTTACTGCTGCACCAACGGACCCTACCTCAAAATCATTTAACAGAAAAAAAAAATCAAAATGGACGATTCATCATTTTTACGTTGCTTCCCCTCCCCCCAAAAAATTGAATATAAACGTGATCAAACAGTTAAAAACACTCCAAAATATCAATAAAAACTATAGATAATCCTGCATAAAATGAGCCGCTAAACAGTTATGCAGACATAACTTTTTTCAGTATTAAAACAAAAGAAAAACTATATAAATGTGGTATAAATTGTTGTAATCGAACTGACTTCGAGAATGAGGGGCATGGTTCAGTTTTACTGCATAGGGAACACCATAAAAACTAACATTTATCATAGCAACCAATCCGATTCCATCTTTTCATAGTCCAAAAGGAGTTGTGAAAAAATAAAGGTGGAATCTATTTGATTGCTATAAACAACTAAGCCAGTTCTACTTTACACTAGTTCATGTCTTTTTCCAATTCTAAGCACCAGGTGCAGCTATCGTATTCCCCTTGGATTGCTACACGGTTCTGCATTATAAAAGAATAGAGTGGCATTACTAAATATCACAGCAATATGGAATATTACTCATATATCTAAAAATGAAAATAAATGTAAAAAATGTATATATATATATATATATATATATATATATATATATATATATATATATATATATATATATATATAATGCACATACAAATAAATGTCATTTTATTTTAGCCTGTCTTTGACTGTCCAATAATTCAGAATATCTGATAATTAGGACCCAATGCCAGAAAGCAATTTTCCAGAATTGTCCCTGTTCGTCCCCTATCTATAAAAAGAAACAGAGCTCTATCCTTGAGGCATTTAAAAGCTTATAGACAGTTTGTGGTTTGTGGTGCTGCTCTAATGATTATGATGTAAGCATTCTAGTGACATCATCTAATTCTCTCTCAGTCCCGCCCTAGCGATGATGATGTAAGCACACTTGTGACATCATAAAGTAGAGAACTAAAGTTGGAGTTCCACTCTCAGTCTTTTCAGACTGCATAGCTCAGGCTGTGCGCTACATTGGATTCTCGCTTTCTTTGTCATTGGATTGGCTATAGCTTGTGAGAGAAGAACTCAGCAAGTGGTAAGCGGGGCCTTGTGCCCCATTGTGGGCACGGACGTGCTCAGGCGTTTTCAACGCTGATATTTCATCTTGTCCTTCTGGCTTCACTTCTTCCCCCGGCTGGGAGATGAAGAAGATGCTCACCTTCGGTAAAAAGACGAAGAGTGAGCCTTCCTCCAGCGCCTTAAATACCAGCAATGAGCGCTCAGAGGACAATAAGCTGAAGGATAAGAATGACAGCAAATTACACCAAGCTGACTCCTCCGACGTGTCTGGGATCAGACAAAATTTGGACAAATTTATTTATCGCGTGGACAAGCAGAACAGGTAAGGATTCTGGTTCTTATTACTATAGGTCCTGACTCCTTAGACCTCATACCATGATGTACCACATATTCCAGCAATCACTGACAATTACTATACACATAAAGCTCATGACAGATGTCATCTGTGGTACAATACATCATCTTCACAACCAGAAATGGTGACGTTCTACAGTCTCTATATACTGTACATATAAAATGCTTATATACTATGGATTATGCTATACTACTGATGGGCTGTTATGTTTCTGTACTTATTCTATCTAAAGGGTTCCCTTTGTTTAGTATAAAATTCATTCTATTACTACTATTCTTCAGGAAGTAATTTATATAATACATAGCAGTCATCCTCTGATGCTGGCTGCTATATACACGTATAATGTCATGCTATAGTAGATATTACTAAAGATACAAATAACACTACAGAGCCGACTAGTGTTCAGAGATAAGAGCTCCACATGTTACATAAACTACACTGGGGCAGATTTACTAATCCTATAAACTTCGGATGTATAGAACTGCACCAGATTTATCACAGTGCATCAGGCGGGATGATAAATCTGATCTGAAGTCTAGACATTTCTAAGGTTACACCAGCTGTTGGCTTACTTTACAATATCATTTTATTACAGAATTGTGGCAAAACGTAGTGCAAAATGTTACATTGTAAACAACGTCCATTTCCCAATAAGCCCCACGTGTTTCCGGCCCGTTCCACCCCTTTGTGCCAATGAGTGCCAGATTTTGGTGCAAATATGACAAGGTCTATACAAGCCATTGTGTTCTTTGTAAGAGTAGATTTCTCATGAAATGGTTCACTTTAAAGGGGTTTTTCGAGAATGACTTAAGAACTAACCTCTGGATAGCTCATTAGTGTCTGATCAGTGGGAGTCGGATGCATGGGACCACTGCCGATCAGCTGTTTGAGAAGGCATCGCAGCTGGCAGTAGTGCCACAACCTTCTCAAAGCTTAGACGAGGCCAGTGATGGCGAACCTTTTACAGACCGAGCGTCCAAACCCAAAACCCACTTATTTATCACAAAGTGCCAACACGGCAATTTACCCTGAATACTACAGTCCAATATAGTATATCCTCCATATACTTTATCATTTATCTATAATAGCCTGTCTACATTCAGTGCTGCTGCTTGTGCCGTTCATAGTGCGCCCTGCGCTGATAAATGGCAGGTAAAGTCTAAGGCATATTGGTACACCATAGAGTTTTTCCAGTGTGCGGGTGCCCACAGAGAGGGCTCTGAGTGCCGCCTCTGGCACCCCTGCCCCATAGGTTCGCCACCACTGGCCTAGGCCATGTGACATTATGTTCATTGGTTATATGGCCTAGCTCAGCCCCATTGAAGTAAAGGGGCTGAGTGCGATAACAAGCACAGCCGCTATCAAATAGATGGCGCTGTGCTTGGTGAACAAAGAGAATGCCACAGTCCTACTGCGAGCGCCAATGCCTTCGCAAACAACTGATCGGAAAGAGTCCCTGAAGTCGGACCCTCATGGATCAGATACTGATGACCTACCAAGATTAATAAGTAAGTCTTCTTTAGGACGCTTTTGCACCTGGCTTGTTCCAATGGAAACTTGGATGTGGTGAAACTTCTGATAGACCACAAGGCAGAAATAAACGTATATGACAAAGATCATCAGTCTCCACTAATGAAGGTAGGGAGTGCTGTCTTCTATATCTTCATCTCATCTGCTGTCTGTCATTAGAACTGAGGAGGATAGAAATGCTTCTGCTTTTCTTTATTGTCAGGCTATACAGGCTCAACATAAAGAGTGTGCGGCCATTTTGTTAGAACATGGTGCAGATCCCAATGTCGTAGATGTCACCGGAAATGCTGCACTTCATCTCGCTGCTCTCGGTCCATCTGTACCCATGGCAGTTCAGCTGCTGAAACATGGGGCCAACATCAATGCAGCAGATAAGGTAAGCAGTGGCATCTGCTCTAAAGGTTCTGTCACTTTAAATATATCTCAGACTTTAGAGAACCCCTCCATAGGAATGTGCAATATGTACATTCACGTATCCGTAGAGAAGTATCTGGAGAAGCTGTCATTGGGCACCAGTCTTCAGAGTGGGAACGAGAAATAGAAATCGGTGTTATTTATAGGTGTATCTTATGCCTAAGCCAATGGGAAAAAAAAGTCCACAGCTCGCCTCCTTCCTTCCAACACCCAGATGAAGCAGTGCAATTGTAATCCAAGGAAAAATGCCCAGAAAACACTTAAAGGAGTTGTCTCATTTGAGACAATGGGGGCATATCGCTAGGATATGCCCCCATTGTCTGATAGGTGCAGGTTCCACTACTGGGACCTACACCTATCTCCTAAATAGAGCCCTAAAAGTGGAGGAGGGTTAACTGCGCATTCACAGCTGCCCTCTATTTATTTCCATGGGACTGCTGTCTGGCCCATAGAAGGGAATGGGAGCGGTGGCCGGTCATGCAAGGTGCGCTCTCTTGAGAAGAACACTTGGTGGTGGCCGAACCAGAGTCCTCAGACCATTACTTTGGCCGGCTACCTTTATCATTATAGGTGCGGGTCCCAGCGGTATGCCACCATTGTCTCTGAGACAACCCCTTTAATCCATTGAAATGTTGTGAAGTTTATTTCTATAAGTTAAAATAAAAAAGTACAAATTAAAAATATAACAAATATTGTGTCCAAAACATGTCAGATTTTTTATGTGTTTTTTATTTATGGAAATAAAGCTCACAAGATTTAAATGGATTAGGCATCTGCTGGACATTTTTCCTTGGATTACAATTAATAAACTAATGGAAACCAAGCTTCAGACCCTGATAATTGACAGTTATGTATCTGTTTAACATCAGATTATCATAAAACAGAATGACTCTTTGCCTCAGAAAAGTAAAAATGGAGCAGACCAGAAATATTACCATTCCCAAAGGGTTATTAGGCTATGATTAGACATAGTAAAATTATTCTGCATTAGATTGTGCTGCTTATTTGCAAGTTTTTAAGGAAATCAGTATCTAGGGCATGACAATCTACAGCAAGGCCTAAAATCCACACGGATTTGTTCCACCAAGTGTGAATGGAATTTTTAAAAACCTATTCAGTTGCATTAGACTGAAAACTGCTGTGGATTTTAGTTGTGCAATCCACATAGTCTGAACATGGTCTTACAATTTATTTAAAGAAAAATAGCAATTGAAGAAGAAACGCTTATTTATGAACTCACAGATTAAAGTGTACCTATCACTGTACCCCCCTGTGTGACCTGACATGGGGTAAGGAGAGATGCAGAGAGCACGCTGGGAGGTACAGTACAGGACCGTGTCTATTTTATAGTCTTATGATGTCTCTTCACATCAAGTGAGAGGAGGGAAAGATAGTGACACCTCATATCCTGCATTTCACGATATTACGGTATATATTAAGACTGGGTTACATAATGGTCTGCCCCCAAAAATGCCCTGTTAGTAATGGTACATCACCATGTGATGAAACATCCCTCATCTTCCAGAGACAAGAGTCAAGTCAATTCTAGTCTTCGGAACAGGCATATATTGAAACCGATTGCTGCTTATAGACGTTATGTAATGTATCATGATTGCAGTTCTCAGTGGCAATGATATAACCTGAAGGGGCCTGAAACCAGATAACAGCGCCTTTAAGTAACGGGTGCTATAACAAAAGCAATGCATGTAATATACGTGTAATAGTCATACATGTGTAATATAAGTTCTTACATATGTACTTCTTGTTCAGGATGGCTGTACACCACTTATTCTTGCCGTAACTAAAAGTAACCAAGAATTAGTTGAGATTTTAGTCAAAGATGGAGCTGATGTGAATTCAAGAGACAGAAAGGGAAGGTAAATACATAGAAGAGTAGACTTGTATACAATGTCATCAAAGGTTGCTCAAAATGACTTTTTAGAGACTCAACCCTGCCATTCTTAAGATATAGAAACCCACATGCTTTAGAGTAAGAATTAAGGAGGACATTTATTAAGACTGGTGCTTTCCATGCCGGTCTTAAGTCCCTCTCCACTGCTGGCGGAAGAGCCAAAGTTATGTAGTGACACAGGCCTATACATAAGCTTAGTGCCTTGTCTGGCAGGCCGTGCCACATTCTTAACTGAACGCCAGCACTCTTGCTGGTGTAGATTTATGACATTTTCCATGCCAAAAAAGGAGCAAAAAATAATAAATTAGCTGGCCCACCCTCTTCCCTGCCCACACCATGCCCCCTTTTCTCACCACAGATGCAGTGTGACAAAATTTGTGACCTATTTATGCTACCAAATTTGCTAGATTGGTAAATGTCCTCCTTAGATTTTCTCATAAATCTGAGTAATATGATGCCAGGGATCAGCAACCTTCAGCACTCTAGCATGCAACATACTCGGCTGTTCTTCTAACACCCATAGAAGTGAATGGGAGTTGTAGTTTCAGAACAGCTGGAGTGCCGGAGGTTGCTGATCCCTGCCCTATACTACAATGATTTTCTTTATGACAGGACATCCTTAATGATTGCAGCGGCCAGTGGTCACCTCAGCTTAGTGAAGCTTCTGCTCCACAACAATGCTGATGGCCGCATAAAAGATGCCAATGGTTTTACTGCTGATGAACAGGCCTTTATGAACTACCATTATCGGTAAGTTTCTCATTATTCTGCTTCTTACAGGTAGTATAGATGATGCAGAAGTATCTTCGACATTGTGGCTTGTATGTTCCGATTGTATTTTTAGGCAGATTGGTGGATAGTAATGGCATAAAAGAATCAGTAAATGATGGACTTTCCTCCAGATTCCATGACTGCAGATATATAAAACCAGACATTAAGGCCCCATTCACACATCCGCAAGTGTTTTGCGAATCCGCAAAACACGGACATCGGCGATGTGCGTTCCGCAATTTGCAGACCGCACATCGCCAGCACTATACAGAAAATGCCTTTTCTTGTCCGCAATTGCGGACAAGAATAGGACATGTTCAATTTTTTTCAGGAATGCGATTGTGGACCCAGAAGTGCGGATCCGCAATTGTGGACCTGGGCGGGACATCATCTGTCCCCATAGGAATGAATGGGTCCGCAATTCCGTTCCGCAAAATACGGAACAGAATTGCGGACGTGTGAATGGGGCCTTATAGTAACTGACCTCCTGTCTCACTGTAAAGCATCTGCTATCAGTGCAAGGCCTCCTTCACTCCATATATTTTCTGGTCACAGTTTGTGGCATTTTGTAAACATTTTTTTGTGACTTTTTTTTAATGATATAGTATGTCAATTTATACAAGCATTCAAGGCTAGAGTTCTATTAATAAGTCTATGAATAAAAACACAAGAAAGCATTAAAAAGAACACGCTATATTAAAAAAAAAAAATCACTGACCCCAAAAACTCACCCTAAACACAATGGGCGGATTTACTAATGCTGACTAAGATGAAAGGCCCCTTTAGATGGGACGATTTAGCAGGTAATTGTCGGGAAGAATCTCCTCCACAGTATGGTGAAGAGTGATCGCTAATGCCATCGCTCATCTCCATACAGACTTGTCGTTTTCTGGCAGCAGGCACTGTGTACACAGCACGATCTGCTGCCAGCAAACAATGGTTTTAGTGCCGCATCCGGCATGTTCATTTTTCATACAATACAAATGGATGCGTTCAGAACGGATGCAGCAGTTTGTATTATTCAAATGGATGCTTTTACTGCATCTATTCTACCTCGTACCTCACATATCAGTATACTGCTGTATATACTATATATCTGTACACCCTCCATCTATTATACCTCGTACCTCACATATCAGTACACTGCTGTATATGCTATAAATCTGTACACCCTGCATCTATTCTACCTCGTACCTCACATATCAGTACACCGCTGTATATACTATATATCTGTACACCCTGCATCTATTCTACCTCGTACCTCACATATCAGTACACTGCTGTATATACTATATATGTGTAAATCCTGCATCTATTATACCTCGTACCTCACATATCAGTACACCGCTGTATATACTATATATCTGTGCACACTGCATCTAATATACCTCGTACCTCACATATCAGTATACTGCTGTGTATACTTTATATCTGTACACCCTGCATCTATTATACCTCGTACCTCACATATCAGTACACTGCTGTGTATACTTTATATCTGTACACCCTGCATCTATTATACCTCGTACCTCACATATCAGTACACTGCTGTATATACTATATATCTGTACACACTACATCTATTATACCTCGTACCTCACATATCAGTACACTGCTGTGTATACTATATATATATGTACACCCTGCATCTATTATACCTCGTACCGCACATATCAGTACACTGCTGTATATACTATATATCTGTACACCCTGCATCTATTCTACCTCGTACCTCACATATCAGTACACTGCTGTATATACTATATATCTGTACACCCTGCATCTATTATACCTCGTAACTCACATATCAGTACACTGCTATATATACTATATATCTGTACACCCTGCATCTATTATACCTCGTACCTCACATATCAGTACACTGCTGTGTACAGTATACTATATATCTGTACAACCTGCATCTATTATACCTCGTACCTCACATATCAGTACACTGCTGTATATAATATATATATGTACACCCTGCATCTATTATACCTCGTACCTCACATATCAGTACACTGCTGTGTATACTATATATCTGTACACCCTGCAACTATTATATCTCGTACCTCACATATTAGTACACTGCTGTGTACAGTATACTATATAGCTGTACACTCTGCATCTATACTACCTCGTACCTCACATATCAGTACTCTGCTGTATATACTATATATCTGTATGCACTGCATTTATTATACCTCACACCTCACATATCAGTACACTGCTGTATATACTATATATCTGTACACCTTGCATCTATTATACCTCGTATCTCACATATCAGTACACTGCTGTGTATAATTTATATCTGTACACACTGCATCTATTATACTTTGTACCTCACGTACCTTCGTATATATATATATATATATATATATACACACACACATAAGGGGTCATTTACTATCCAGAAATTTGCCTATATTAGACGTATTTCTGGTGTAGATTGCGGCACAAAGATTATTTGCCCTGCAGTCTGCAAATTTTCCCCACTTACACCAGTTAAAAAAAAATGTGTGTGGCGTGGGCATAATTTTCTACTTCTGTTTTAGGTTTAAATGTATGCCAGCAATGAAGCTGTCTTAATTTTAGACTGGTGCTGGATACGCCAAAATTATGTAGAGGCCTGTGCTTCTTTATAACTTCGGCGCATCCACCGCCATCTATAGGGGTTATTAAGACCAGCATCTAAAACGCCAATATTAATAAATCACCCCCATAGTATATTCAGTATTGTACTGGTATGTGAGGTATGAGATATATAATAGATGTAGTGTGTACAGGTATATAGCATATAAAGCAGTGTAGTGATACGTCTGGTACGAGGTATAAAACATGTAGTGGGTACAGATATATCAGTACACTGCTGTATATACTATATATCTGTGCACAATGCATTTATTATACCTCGTACCTCGCATATCAGTACACTGCTGTATATACTATATATCTGTACACACTACATCTATTATACCTTGTACTTCACATATCAGTACACTGCTGTGTATACTATATATATATGTACACACTGCATCTATTATACCTCATACCTCGCATATCAGTACACTTCTGTATATACTATATATCTGTACACATTGCATTTATTATACCTCGTACCTCGCATATCAGTACACTTCTGTATATACTATATATCTGTACACACTGCATTTATTATACCCAATACTTGACGTATCAGTACACTGTTACACTGTGTGTATACTATGTGTCAGGTATGAGAAATAAAAGATGAAGTGGGTACAGATACATGTGGACAGTCATATATTATGGTCACTCTGTTCATTACATGAGGTATTGAGGGTTGTAGTTAAGTTTAGGGTCAGTATTAGGGTAAGTATTAGGGTTAAGTCAGTGTTAGGGTTAGAATTAGTATTAGGGTTGGTATTAGGATTGGTATATTAGGGCCAATGTTAGAGTCATTATTAAGAGTTAGGGTCATTATTATGGTTAGGGATAGTATTAGAGTTTGGGTTAGTATCACAGGAGTCAGTGTTAGGGTTAGAATTAGTATTATGGTTGGTATTAGGATTGGGGCCAATGTTAGAGTCATTATTACAGTTAGGATTACGGTTAGGGTGAGTATTGGGGTTAGGGATAGTATTAGAGTTTGAGTTAGTATCACAGGAGTCAGTATTAGGGTTAGAATTAGTATTAGGTTTAGTATTATGGTTAGGGTTACTGTCCATATTCTGATTAATATTAGGGTCGGTATTAGGGTTACCGTCAGTATTAGGGTTAGGTTCAGTATAAGGATAAATATTAGAGTCAGTATTTGGGTTAGGATTAATGTTATTATTAGAAGTACTTAGGCGTAGTATTCGAGGCCAGTATTAAGGTTAGTATTAGGTTAGGGTCAGTATAAGATTTAGGGGCCAGTATTAAGGTTAGGGTCAGTATTGGAGTTAGGGGCCAGTATTAGGTTAGGGTCAGTATTAGATTTAGGGGCCAGTATTAGGGTTAGGGTTAGTATTAGAGTTAGGGGCCAGTATTAGGGTAAGGGTCAGTATTAGAATCAGCCTACGACCTCCGAACACACATGTAGGCACTGAGCAATAGGAGTTGCCACCAGTGGAGCAGTTTATTGGAGTTCACACATGAAGTTGCAGGTAAAACTACTGATATTCCAAGTTCCCATATTAAATCAAATCCAGGAGGAGAGAACGCCTCAGCCTGTTCTCACACCTCCCAACCACTAACTACTACCCCCAGTCTCAGAGATATCCAGAAACACATCTCCACTCCCCTGTTTGTATTATCAGTACCAGACCGCTGAGACCCCTGTAAGGGTAAATGCAACTATAAGGATTGCATGCGGATTTTCCGCACAGGATTTGTATATGTATATTGTATTCTATGAGAATCTGAAATTCTCACGCACATGATTCAGATTTTTTCAGTGCGGATTTTGACCTACGGTGCGTATTTTAAAATCCGCAGCATGTCAATTTATTTTATTTTCTCCATTCACTTCAATTCCGAGAGTAAAATCCGCATGTGGAAAATCCACACCAAATCCTTATGCAAATCTGCATGTAAATCCGCACCAATTGATGCGGATTGACAGCACGGATTTTCCTGTGAACACCTATTGATTTCAGTTCAGATTGTCCGCAAATAAATCTTGAACGTGTACCAGAGAGAAGTGAAGACCATCACTACAACCCCCAATCTGTAATGCAACACACACTGACTAATAGAAGAAGCACATTGACTAGACAGTGTAGATCGCGAATATTCTATTCGCAAATTCTTATCGCCTATATCGGCACTTCTAGAATTTGCGAAAATCTAGAATATAGTGCAATATTCGTAATTGCAAATATTCTAGGTTTTTTTTCATAAGAACTTTTACACAGTTATTATGTGTGGGCCAATGAGAAGGCTTCAATGTCTTTGTCAGAGCTTAGCAACATCCCTAGCAACCAATAGGAAAGTTGCCTTCCCCTTACTATATAAGAAACTCCCCAGCAGCCATTTTCTGCTGTTTTTTTCAGATCTGAGAGAGACCGCAGTGACATTGCTGTGCTCTGTGCTGTGTTAGTTAGTTAGCCTATATATATCATTAGCACCACAATAGATCCTAGAATAATCTAACCTAAACCTAACAGGAACACTCAAAGCATATATACCTTCAGAAAAAATTAGTGAAAACTATTTCCTAATACAATAATCAATTTCTAATAATCATGATTAAAAAAGACAAATGAACACAACATGATGGTAGGGAATCCAATAAAATAGCACCACATGACCACGCATAGCCTTCCTGTATGAAGAAAGATGAATATGCAAGAATCCAAAAGCCAAAATACACGAGTTTAGAATTATACCAAGTGTGAGCCAAAGAATGAATACTTGATACTAGGACAAGAACAAGTAATAAAAAGGGTAAAAATCACAACCTCAAAACTGTATCTAGTCCTAGACCTAAAAAAGGATTGCTAACACTAACTGAATAGTGAGTAAAGTGCAAAGTGCATGACTAATGGGCAAAAATATCTAAATGGAAGACATACCAGGGTATGGATGACAATGCGGCCGCTATCGCCTCCTGCAGCAGATTTTTTTATTCCCCTCTCCAAATCTGTGCTTTCACATAATCCTGTCTATAAGCTCTACAGGCAGTTCTTTCCTCCCTATGGCTGAGTTTTTGCTCTTAAAAAGCTTAGAAAAAACTGTTTTATTTTTTTGTATTTTAGCACAAGGCCACAACATAATAAAATGTTAAAGTAGTGCAAGGGTCTGAAGACTTTCAGAATGCATTGTATAACATATTTATCTCATTATTTTGTGGCACTATGAAACATGACTGTAAACTATATATACACGATAAAAACTATACTAAGTTTTCGTTTCTTTCTCTTGCTTGACCTTTACCACTTTGCTTTCTTCTTTTCAGATGTTCAGAGATGCTGTTTGATCATGTCTCTCGAACTAAGCCGGCGTCAGAAAGTAAAATCGAAGAGACATCAATGCTTAGTCCTATCAACAGAGCGGCTCGAGCATTCCTTTCAGACAAACGAAACAATGGCTATGACGGTAGGAGATCCTAGATATGAGCTTTAAGACTAAAGCTACATGCACACGACAGTGAAAAACGGACATGTGAGGAACGTTTCTTTAAAAGCCATCACACGTCCCTTTTAAAACCAATGGTAGTCTATGGGGTAATTCACATGGCTGGGTTTTTTTGACGGCCAGTTAATAACGGATGTTAAAAAATAGAATTTGTTCTAGAAAGGCATCAGTGGAAAAAGATTTGTTAAAAATGGACAGTTTATCCGTTTTTAATGGACTTTTTTTTTCAGTGTCTTGTGCATGTAGCCTAAGAGAATGAGCTCTCTGACACAGAACTATGTTAACTCCTTCCCAACTGCCGCTGTACATGTACAGTGGAAGTCGGGACTATAACCCCTTCCCAACATGTGACGTACTATTACGTCATGGAAGTCAGCAACTTCCCGAATTTTAACTTAATAGTACGTCATGGTGAATGGGCGAGCACCTGATCGTGACAAGGCAGCCTAATGCCATGCAGAGGCTGCCCAATGCCTTGTACGGCATCAGGACCTGCCCGAGCTATGTCAAATTTATTGAGCAAAGTGTGTCATATTGATGAATATGGCACTGGCTGTACAAGTTGTAAACTGGCATAGTCTAGAGCAGGGGTGCACAACCTTTTCTCGTTCGGGGCCACATTGTCAGCCTGAACCAATTCCAAGGGCCGAAAATAAAACCTAAAGGGGTATTACCAACTGAAATACTGTATTTTTGGCATATTGAACATGCAGTATATACTATAAATGTCTAGTTACACTTCTAGGACTCCCATCTAATAGGAGAATACATGAAATATACATGTAAGAAGCCATAAGACATAGACCTACATGGCTTTTAGCAGATGTTTGGGGGCCGCACAGAATGGTATCGAGGGCCACATGTGGCCCCGGGGCCGCAAATTGTGCACCCCTGGTCTAGAGGTACACCAATATAGATACACAAAATATGCCCCATATTGTCTGGATTTGGTTACTCTGGGTTTAATCAGAACATTCATCCATGATCAGAAGATTCTTTAGAACTTGACCACTAAATTCTGATGCTTTTGTGTACAGGAACCGATGACCTTTCAACGACAGAATCTGACTCCAGGTAAGAGAAAATCTTATTAGTCTCTAGGGAAACCATGACATGCTGGATCACAACCACATTTCTTATGGTGAACACCTATTACAGTTTTCAGTGGCTATAGGTAATGGTGGAAATGAAAGAGCCCGGTATGACATGCTTTGTGCACTATGGCCCATGGTATAATACCGCACAGACTATACATTTGGACAGATCATACCATATTATTGGAGCTTTAGTTAAAGATAACAACTTCTCTTTCTATACAGGCTGCTCTGTCCACAGAAACATTACATGAAAACAAAATTTAATTGCTGACCAGTCTGTATTCATGATTTACAGATAAATGGTTTTTAACGCTTTCACTTCACATCATTTTCCTGTATCTGCTGTATAAAAGTTATTTGACTGGATATATAAATTTACAACAAATACACTAAATACTTTTATCACACATTATTGATATTTTGAACTATATCAATTTCTTCTTTTCTCTCATTATGTTCCTTTAATTCCATTCTTCCATTTCTTTGTCCTTCCAGTGCATCTGTAGAGGTAGATTATGCGGCTTCTGGTCAATCATGTCCAAAGGTAATGTTTACTTGTTATGGGATTTATATGTAGAGTTCACTGCACAGAAAAATCATGTGGTTTAAGATGTTACAAGCGGCATAGGACATACACCATTGGCACATACACCTCACTCTATAGATAAATGGTCTACTGTATATTGGTCTCTATGAATGCAGCTCATATGAGGCTTATCTACAGGACACTTCCAGGCTATAATAATAAAAAGTATGATATCTATAGTAAATAGATTGTATCTCATTGCAGGCAGGAATGTAAAAAAGTCCAGAACAGATAGTGTTTGGATGCCTCAATATCACGTGAACTGACAGATTTTATCATTTACTTTTGTTAGCAGGTACCAGACCATTCTTTTGAGAAGGAAAAAGAAGTAATCCAGGAAAACAGCACCCTGGAACAGGAGATAAGCGCTCTTAGACTAGAGCTGCACAACATGCGTTCTCATTATGAAGATGAGAAGAACAAATTTAGGGATGAGAATGAGATGTTGAAACATCAGATTGAAGATCTAAAAACACAACTAAACATCAGTAAAGAGACTTTGGCCCAGACTGTAGTTCAGCACAATGGACAGCTCAGTGCTGTAAAAACCGAGGCCACGATGCTGTGCTCTCAGCTAGAGCAAGAGAACCAAAACCGAGAGAGCCTTGAAACTGAGTTGAGGAAAATGCGTTCTCATCTGAACTCCACCTTACAGGCACTTGAGGCAAGTCAACAATTAACATCAGAAACAGAGTGCACTTTACAGAGAGAACGTGAGGAGTGGTTTAGCTGTAAGGACAAGTTAACTATCCAGCTGTCCAGCCTGCGTGAGACCAATACTATCCTGTCCCAACAGCTCAATAGTGTGGAAGCCAAGTCATCTACCCATGAAGAAGAACTCCAGAAGACAACACTCCTTTTAGAGCAGGCACAGTGCAAAATAAAAGATCTTGTGGATGCCCTCCAGGATACAAAAAATGACAATGCTGGAATGCAGGAGATTATGCAGGAGAAACTGGCCCTGACAAATGATAAGAACATGCAGCTCCTCCAGCAGCTGGAAGATCTAAAGCATAAAGTCACAACCAAAGAAAAGGCTTTCTCTGACATAAAAAAACAATTCTCAGAGACAGTCAGTCAACTGCAAGCTGCACAAAGTCAAGTACACAAAGCTGAAGAGACAAACAAAGACCTGAGCACCAAGTCTCACTTGCTCCAAGAACAAATCAACAAGCTCGAAGCTAAGCAAGCAGAACATCAGGTAAACAGGCTTAGGCCTCTTTCACACTTGCGTTGTTAGGCTCCGGCGTGCACTTCCGTCGCCGGAAGTGCCCGCTGGATCCGTAACAACGCAAGTGAACTGAAAGCATTTGAAGACTGATCAGTCTTCAAAATGCTTTCAGTGTTACTATGGCAGCCAGGACGCTATTAAAGTCCTGGTTGCCATAGTAGTAGTGGGGAGCGGGGGAGCAGTATACTTACCG
This sequence comes from Bufotes viridis, assembly GCA_033119425.1. Lineage (NCBI taxonomy): Eukaryota > Metazoa > Chordata > Amphibia > Anura > Bufonidae > Bufotes > Bufotes viridis. Next base: position 306,713,570 of record CM065590.1, read on the forward strand.
CCTGTGCGGCTCGCGGGGCGCTCCAGAATGACGTCAGAGTGCCCCATGCGCATGGCAACCAGGACTTTAGCGTCCTGGCTGCCATGATAACCATTCAGAAAAAGCTAAACGTCGGATCCGGCGATGCGCCAAAACGACGTTTAGCTTAAGGCCGGATCCGGATTAATGCCTTTTAATGGGCATTAATTCCAGATCCGGCCTTGCGGCAAGTGTTCAGGATTTTTGGCTGGAGCAAAAAGTGCAGCATGCTGCGGTATTTTCTCCGGCCAAAAACGTTCCGGTCCTGAACTGAAGACATCCTGATGCATCCTGAACGGATTTCTCTCCAATCAGAATGCTTTGGGATAATCCTGATCAGGATTTTTCTGGCATAGAGCCATGACGACGGAACTCTATGCCGGAAAAGAAATACGCAAGTGTGAAAGAGCCCTTATATGTGATATTTCATAGAATAAGTTAAAAAAAAGCCATAATAGTTTAGATTTACACATAGAACAGACTTGAAGTAATTGTGTTTTCCAATGCTGAGGATTAACTTTTCTGCTGAACGTAATTTAGTTACAAAGTTTAAATGGAGCTCTTACAATATATAAAGTACAAACATGTTTTCTTCTTAGAGTACCATAAGACAACTCCAGCAGGAACTTGCCAGTAGCTTGGAGAAGCTTTCTGTGTCTGAGGCAACTCTTGCGATCATAAAAAGTCCTCAAAATGACCATGAGGAGGAGAAGCAAAATCTTCAGAATGAACTGGAAGCATGCAGAACTAAAGTAAGCTAGTTTTTATATTTAAAGATTTTCACAGAAGGCTTAAAACTGGCATGAGACCAACACTACCCTGTCCCAACAGCTCAATAGTGTGGAAGTCAAGTCATCTACTCATGAGGAAGAACTACAGAAGACAACACTCCTTTTAGAGCAGGCACAGTGCAAAATAAAAGATCTTGTGGATGCCCTCCAGGATGCAAAAAATGACAATGCCTTCAGTGCTGCAATGCAGGAGATTATGCAGGAGAAACTGGCCCTGACAAATGATAAGAACATGCAGCTCCTCCAGCAGCTGGAAGATCTAAAGCATAAAGTCACAACCAAAGAAAAGGCTTTCTCTAACTTAAAAAAACGATTCTCAGAGACAGTCAGTCAACTAAAAGCTGCACAGAGTCAAGTTCACAAAGCTGAAGAGACAAACAAAGACCTGAACACCAAGTCTAACTTGCTCCAAGAACAAGTCAACAAGCTCGAAGCTAAGCAAGCAGAACATCAGGTAAACAGACTAATATGTGATATTTCATGGAATAAGTTGTAAAAAGCCATAATAGTTTAGATTTACACATAGAACAGACTTGAAGTAATTGTGTTTTCCAATGCTGAGGAATAACTTTTCTGCTGATGTTAATTTAGTTACAAAGTTTAAATGGAGCTCTTACAATCTATAAAGTACAAACATGTTTTCTTCTTAGAGTACCATAAGACAACTCCAGCAGGAACTTGCCAGTAGCTTGGAGAAGATTTCTGCGTCTGAGGCATCTCTTGCAGTCATAAAAAGTGCTCAAAGTGACCATGAGGAGGAGAAACAAAATCTTCAGAAAGAACTGGAGGCATGCAGAACTAAAGTAAGCTAGTTTTTACATTTAAAGATTTTCACGGAGGGCTTAAAACTGGCATGGGGACATATTCAAAATTGCTTTTATCAATTCTGTCTATGTGGGATAGATTGTATTATTGATACAAATAGTCATCATTTATCATGTTTCTTTTTGCAAACATAACATACAAGCAAGTCTGAATGTGTGGACATTTTCTTATAAATAACCTCAGTACATGTAAATCCTTAGAGAGCTTTTTTCTTCTGCTGATTGTATTCTAGCGAATTTCCTGAACATAGATTGAAGAACTATTAGGTCTGTAGTTCATGCCCACCACCTTCCTGTTGTCCCTCGGGGATGTGGATGCCACTTTACTCACCAAGCCACCTGGCATTTTTACCATTAGATGTTGCTCTCTCCATGATGCTGCCCCGTCATCTTGTCCCCTTAGGAAGTGCACGCCTCGTACAGACCCTTTAAAGGGCTTACTAAACCTTCCCCATTGGCTGAGGGACCTTGGTTATTTAAGGCACTGTCTCCTGGCAAAGAGTCACTGAGCTTTAGGGTTCCCTGTCTGCATTGACAATGAATGGGCACAAAACTGAACAATTCTGGCCCGGTTTTGAAATACTCTGCCAGAGAAAAGCCAAAACGCGGCCATGAAAGTAGCCTTAGAAAAAACACTAATAGCCTAGTGACCATAAAGTGTATGTATAACATAATGGATGTGAATTGAATTAATTGTATAGCAGGACAGCACCAGCCAAACAATGAAACCTAATTAAGAAAAAAGTGCAAATGTCCCAAATAATATAAACATGAATCATACTTTTTATTATGATCACTAGCAGAAGGACCCGGCTTCGCACGGGTATATTTCATCTACTTCATTTATCGTTTGTGTGTGTCGTTAAAAGATATAGACAGTATCCCCCATAAGAGTGACCTCTAAAGCACCTCGCCCCTTTAACAGTGAACTCCACAGTCCCCCACCTCATAACACTGACTCCCCCACAGTGCCCCGCCACTTTATAATGGGACCTACATAGCATCTCATCCCCTTAACTTTGGCCGTCATAACAGCTCACCCCTTTAACAGTGTTTCACAGCACCCCACTCACTTGACCTCCTCAGGGGCCCACCCTCATAACTCTGACCTCCACAGTACACTGCTACCTTAACAGTGACCTCACAGTATCCTGCTGCCTTAATAGTGGCCTCCACAGCAGTTACCCTCAAACAGTGGCCTGCCCCCTTAACAGTAACATCCAGAGTAAACGCCTCTTTAACAGTGACCTCCACAGTGCCTGCCCCTTTAATGCTAGGGCTACATGACGACATGTGTCACGTGACATTTTGTCTCAACAATTTTTATAATGATAAGCTATTGTGTCGCACTGCGACCTATGATATGCTGCGTCACGACAGTTGCAAAAAATACATCCAAGTTGGATTCTTCTGACACTGTCGCATCGCAGTCGCAGCATGTCACATGTCGCAGTGCAACACTATAGACCAGGGATGGCCAGCCCTGCCATAGACTATCATTATAAAAATTGTCGCGCAACATTGGTGCGACATCAATGTCATGCGACACATATAGCAGTGAAAATGACCCAAATAATATAAAAATTAATCATACTTTATTATGATCATTAAATATACACATATAAAAATATGACACTGTGAAGAAATGGTACATGCAGTACTGCATCACTAGTACTACTGCCTCTGACTCTAGATCACTAGGTTATATGTACATACTCACCCTAGTTCTTCCTCTGTGTGCCTTCAAATAATGGAGAGGACTCCAAGATGAGTCTTCTCAATGTATTCCAGCAGTGGTTTGCAGGCGCACAGCATGGGAACAGGGACACATACAGATGCAGCCAAGCTAAACTTGATGGTTAAGGCTTCGCTCACATCACTGTTCAACCTTTCCATTGATCTGCTCCGTTTCGGACCAGGAGAAAGAAAGGACGGATTTGGCACATAACTCAGCCGAACGGAGCCTAAGGACCCCATAGACTATAATGGGGTCCATTAGGTGTCCGCTCAGAAGATGATTTTGGAGTGGAGACAAAAGTTGTGCATGCAGGACTTTTGTCTCCGCTTCAAAAATCTTCCTCTGAGCGGACACCTAACGGACCCTATTATAATCTATGGGGTCCTTAGGCTCCGTTGGTTCAGTTATTTGCCGAATCCGTCCTTTCTGTTCGTCTGGTCCTAAACGGAGCAGGAGAACGCAAAGGCTGAACACTGATCTGAATGAAGCCTAAAGTGTTAAGTAAAAAAAATGGCACTAAAAGGTAAACTAACTCTTTCAATGTATTTCAATGGCTTTTGTCACAAGATGGCACGAAATAACACTGTGACTTGTGTTAGAGTTATCAGAGTCAATTTTAGCATGGCTACATCTGTAACTTAGTGACCTGGAGTCAGGGGAAGAAGTACTAGACATGTAGTACTCAACTTAACTTACTGTTCAGGGGAGGTAACAGATTCCCTTTAAGATTTTATGAGTTTTTATCAAATTATTTTTCTGTATTTTTAAGAAAAATTTTACCAGGAGTCAGTCGGAGCAAAAACAAGCAAGCGACACCATTCTGGCAGAGCTGAACAAATTCAAGATGCTGTATGCTGAAGAGCTCAAGATGACCAGATCTCTGATCTCTGTGCTAAAAAGGTAGGAGTAGAGTCAGTAGGCATGGGGGAGGACCAAGTTGTATCTTTATACAACAAATAGTTATCATCCTTCTAACTCTGTTTACAGATCTAATGAAAAACCTACAGAGACCGACACCAGATGTCTCAGAGAGCAGCAGTGGAACACACCATTAAGCACAACAACTTTTCGTAATGGAAGAATTCCTGCCAACCCTGTTATAGGCAAACATCATCCTGCCCATTTTGGCAGCTCTTTGGTATGCAGCAGAGGTTCAGGACTCAGTGGGGACTTTCAGAGTTCAGCAAAGGCAGAGGACATCTACTTCACTAAGGTAAGTGATAATTGTTATACCATGTTCTATACCTATATACATATGTATTTTCCTGGTGGATATGTTGGGGTATTATAGAATTATGGAGATATTTCACGTCTCCATTTATTAGAAAGAACAAAAAATAATTCTAGTGTGGAACCATATGAGTAACAGATTATATAAAACTAGAATGTGAGGCTTATACTGTATTAGAGAATATTTTCTGCAGGCCTTTAACCATCTCATGGACTGGTTTTAAATAAGAAACAACTGAAAAAATGGCGTGATGTTAAACAGGCAAGAAATGCTCAAACCCAAATGCAGTTGTGCATCTATATACAGGGGAGCAGACCCTACACTTGTAGCACATTGCTAATGGCGATCCCCAGTAAAAATGCATACAGTAGAGGATGCCTGCATCGGACCACAAGTACCACAATAGACATCCTAGACATCCTAATGGCAATTGTCTGGATGTTATAAACAATATAACAATTGAAAAGACAGGTGCACTCTGCGGTATTACTAAACCCTCATACTGATGTTAAAATTAAGCCAACATATCCTACTGTGGAGGACATGTCTAAGCCTGAGCACCGCGCCAAGTTTTCTCAAGTAGCTTGGGACCTAACACTCACCTACATGTGGCAGTGGACGAATTATAGGAGCATAAAGGCAGACTCACAGCATACTTACCAGTTACCTCCAGCATGTCGCCATGCTTGCAATAAGAGGAGGGAGAAGGCTGTGACCCCACCAAGACTGGCTGATATGGCCCAGGCCTCACAGGTCCACCGAAATGTAGCCTGTGGATGAAAATCAGACACATTTACATAGGAGTTTTAAATAAGGCTTATTTTAAAGTGTTGTCCACTATTTTGTGCCCTCGGATTTAATTACCAGGACTACAAGTCCATGTGTAAAGTTCCCTGGGTATCTATCCTTTATTCAGGGACATTTACATAAACATTAAAGGCCCATAAGCCACATTCTCAAGATCAGACTCAGCGATCAAACTGAATTACAAATAATTATTTATTCTAGTCCCCTTTTGGTGATATTAGTTTCATAAAACTATATTTCAGGTCAAGTTGGAGCTTGATAAGAAGATCACAGAAGAGCTGAAACCAGGTGTGTTCCATATGATGTTAGTCAACAATTAGTTAGTGAATGATACTTTGCGTGCCTGCATTATATACCTAATAAGAATATTGTATTCAGTACTATCTCCTGAACGATAGATAAGGGGACATTTTCAAAACTTCTCTGGTTCCCCTTAAAAAAGATATCTGAGACAAAATCAGACCTCCAGACGTGGCAAGACCCCAGTGGTGATAATACTCACCTGGTCCCCACTGTTAGTAGATGACGGAAAGTTTAAAAAATAATAATTATTATTATTATTTTGTTGTTGTTTTTTCACTCCCAGTTGGTATCATAGTGAAGTTAAATTTTGAGTGAGGAAATGAATATCTTTTGTTCCACAAAGCTATTTCTGTTTCATTTAATGTTTTGTGTGGCTCCTGGACTGGCACTTCTACTCCTCTCTGTAGCAGTCCATCACATGTGATGCAAGGTAGGTCACCATTGAGGCCTGTGATTGGCTGCAGTGGTCATGTGTCCCCCCCCTCCCCATCAACAGCTGTTATTGGCGCAGAGGGGAGAAGAAGAGCTGGTCTTGGAGCCACATAGATCAATTCCAGCGGCAGAGACCAGGTGAGTATCATCACCACTGCATGTCGGCCACATATAGAGGTCTGATTTCTTTGATGACTGATGGGAAGGAATATTAAGGGTAGTAATATAATGGGGAATCATAGAAATCTATTTCCACTATATTCCGTTTTAAAGCTCTTTCTATACTGGTATAGTGTAATATTAACAATTTTCTACATTATTTCTTTATTTTGTTTATTACAGTCAAAGCTGAGCTGATGGCTGAAATCACCAGAGCCTCACCTGTTGATTTAGTAGCCAGTTCTTTAAAATATCTGACGACTGGTGAAGATGCAGTTTCAAGAGCACAACGGGAGTACAGAGATGTCCTGAGGAGACACTACATGTTTTAATCATCATTATTCTTTGGAATAACATCACAAAGATACTAATAAACATCGTAACTAGAGATGAGCGACTTTCATATTTTGAAATTCATTCACCCTTAGTTTGCTGGTAAAAGCAGAAATACGTTATGGATTCCATTACCACGGACCATACCGCAATTCTATGATGGAATGCATAAAGTAATGCCTTTAGAGGCATTCCGTTATTCATTCTGTCATAATAGAAGTCTATGGCCTGCATAATTGATCCGTCCTGTTTCCGTTATGAAGGGAAGTCCTCTCCTGCATAAAGGAAACTGGACGGATTCGTTATATAGGTCATAGACTTCTATTATGACAAAATGAATAATGGAATGCTTCTAAAGGCATTCCGTTATGCATTCCGTCATATAATTTTGTTATGGTCCGTGTAACAGAATCCATAACGCAATTCTGCTTTTACCACCAAACGAACGGTGAACGAATTTCATAACATGAAATTCGCTGATCTCTAATCGTAACTTCTAAAGTCAGTGTGAAAATGTTCTGTGTGTTCCTAACCCTTTTCTGACTGACGTAACAAGAAATATGTGAGGAATGTGGAGTTTGATCTAATTCCAGCCATTTGCTGTCATCTAGCAGAGGAAGCAGAATCCACAAGGGGCCTGGCTTCAAAACAGACCACATATTTGCAGTTTACACCCCACTCAGCCACCCTGGCAACTCAACCTCTCTGGCAGAATGAATGCCAGTGGGGGGCTGAGTTGGTCATCAGAATAAAAGTAGCCATCAGACATCATGGAACTGGGGGTTCATGAGGGATTATGAATTGCCCATCCATCAAAGGAATAAACCGATTACATATCTGCACCCCTGGGACCCAGGTGGACGTGCCCCATGTCACCATTTGAGGGTCGGGTGCCAGCAAAGGGAGATACAGAGATCCCTCAGTAGGAACCTAATAACAGCGCCATGTTTGGTCTCTGCTTGTTGCTGGAACCCAGCTGGATCTGTTGCTGCCAGAACCATCTCCCTTAGATCTTCCGGTGAGGAGCTATAATCCATAATGGGTTTTTGGAATCTTAGCTTCCTCATCGGAGCAAGGTTGAGTGGGCTCCTCCCCAGGGGAGGAGGGGAGTGATCAACTACAGATGAAAAGGCCCATACAGGCCAGAGGCCAGAGTCTTTCTCTCAAGGGGGCCACATCGTGTAATGTGTTTGGGTAGACCTGGATTTGCTGACATCACTGCTCCACGTGACTACAGCTAAGGATTATAGCAGCCCAGAATTCATCATCATAACCCAAAGGACTACTTATCCACCTGGTAACTGACTTTTGCTCTGTTTAACCCTTTTTGTACCAAGTCATCTATATTTGCACATCCGAACATTACATATATACTGTGTGTATACAGTGTTATGTCTAGTGCGCTCTTAAGTCAATTAAATATATAATTTTATCTTGCGTTGTTTTTGTATCTCGATCACAAATCCCCACGTCCGCATTTTGGCCTAGTTACATGCTACTTAGGGTGGGTTCCCGATCCAATATAATCTCGCTAGCGGACGGGGCTTATATCCAACAAGAAACTGGTGGCAGTCTACTGGGCTGACAGGGCACTGTTTCATTGGGGCAGTCAAAAGGCCCCCTCAGCTTGCCAGGGTTGTGAGCGAGTGTGGAGTCACGCCGGAAGTAGCGCAACCACCCTCTCTCACTTCCCATTCCTCCCTGTGCCCGTGTGGACAGGAGGTGTCTGTGTAACTGTGCCAAGTTGACCTTCTATACTCCCAGGGAGAGTGTAACGTCATGTCTTGGTAACCAGTGACGAAACCGGACCAGGTGAACTCGATGTACTCAATGTAGTGGACGTCAGACGGGGCTGCAAGGTGTGGTATTCATCACAAAATATTATTACACATTTTTATTATAAATGAAAAGAATTTCAAAAAGATCTGTCAGGTTGATATGCCACCCTGTCTAAGGTCAGCATATTACTACTACAGGTCCTACTGCTAGTAGACAAACTGGACCCTAAAAAAACATGCACCACTTTGCTTCTAGCAATGTAATGGTCTCGTTGTAGATTCTAGAGTAACCTCCTCACCCTTCTTCTGCCATCCATTTTGGTATAGTGATTGACAGGATTCTATATATGATAAAATGCAAGATAAAAGTCAGGAATACAAGAATGGAAATAGATGAAATATAGGGCAGGAACAAGAGGAAGGTGGGTGTGGATGAGATACTCGGGAACCAAAGAACAAGAAGCAGGTACAATATTATTCATTAAAAATGTTTATCGTATTACAAGTACATCCTTGAGTGTCAGAATGCTTGTGGTAAAAGTCTCCTTTAATCCCTTGGGGTCTATTTTTTGCCTATTGGATTTTTCCTCCCCAAGTTCCAATAACTATAACTTTCTATTTTTTAATGCGACCATTTAATTTAAGCTACTTTCACATTTGCGTTTTCAATTCCGTTATTGAGATCCGTCATAGGATCTTAATAGTGGAAGAAAACTCTTCAGCTTTGTCCCCATTCATTGTCAATGGGGACAAAACTGAACTGAACGAAATGGAATGCACCAAAATGCATTTTGTTCCATTTGATTGCGTCCCCATCGCGGGCAGAAAAACGCAAGCAGCGCTTTTCAGTCTGTGATGGGGTGTGGAGCAAGACAGATCCGTCCTGACACACAATGTAAGGCTACTTTCACACTAGCGTTTTAGTTTTCTGGTATTGAGATCTGTCATAGGGGCTCAATACCGGGGAAAAAAAACGCTTTAATTTTGTCCCCATTCATTGTCAATGGCGGCAAAACTGAACTGAACAGAAAGGAATGCTTCAAAATGCATTCTGTAACGTTTAGTTGTGTTCCCATACCAGAGAGCAAACTGCAACATGTTGTAGTTTGCTTTCCGTCCTGGGATGCAGAGCAAGACGGATCCGGCATGACCCTCAATACAAGTCAGTGGAGACAGATCCATTTTCATACCGGATGCAGATGGTTGTATTATGACTAATGGAAGCATTTTTGCTGAATCCTGCCGGATCCAGTAAAAACTGTAACGTGAATGTAGCCTAAGTCAACGGGGACGGATCATTTTTCTCTGACACAATAGAAAACGGATCCGTCCCCCATTGACTTTCAGTGGTGTTCATGACGGATCCGTCATGGCTATAGAAGACATAATACAACCAGATCTGTTGATGACAGATGCATGCGGTTGTATTATTGTAACGGAAGAGTTTTTGCAGATCCATGATGGATCTCCAAAAAGCGCTAAAGTGATAGTAGCCTTACCATATCTTGTATGGGTAAAAAGGAAAAAAAAATCTTTATGTGGCAAAATTGAAAACACCGAATTCTGCCAAGGCTTTTGGTGTTTTGACATCACAGTGTTCACTGTATGCTACAAATGACCTTACATCCTTATTCTACGGCACAATACAAATGCAGCGATACCAAACTTGTATAGGTTTTTTTTTTTTACTACTTTTAAAAAATAAAAACCTACATGTTCTTTGCATGCCCATATTCTGACAGACATAACTCAAACTTATATTTTGGTCTATATAACTTATATTTTGGTCTGCAGCGCTGTATGAGGGCTTGTTTTTGTGTAACAAACTCTATTTTTTATTGGTACCATTTTTGTGGTATGTACATCGTTTTGATTTTGGGGGGAGACAAAATGACAAAAAAATGTCGAATCGCACATTTTTGTTTTGTAAGTTACGGCATTCACTGCACACAAAGTTTCTTTATATTTTAACAGTTCAGACATTTCGGGATGCAGCGATACCTAATATGTTTATTTTTTTGTTGTTTATATATTTTTTATGTCAAATTGGGAAAGGGGGGTGATTTAAACTTTTTTATACTATAGTGTATATTTATTATATTGGGTTTTCTTTTTATTTTTTTTTTCACCCTAATAGATCTCCATTAGGGTGAATAGGATTTTTACAGTTTCCATTCTGAGCTATGCCTCATCCATAACTCACTATGGAGATTGCCATGGCAGACCTGGATCGCTTCTGCAGCGATAGGAAGGCAGAGGGACCCGCATTCCTCTGCTTTCACTCACAGGTTCTGTGATGAAGGGGGTTTAAATGGCGGCTGCGGCGCGATTGGCACTTCCTGTCAGTGCAGGTGGGTACCGGCTGTATCATATAGTCGGCACCCGCCGTGTATGGTGTTACTTCATAATGTGCAAAAATGTGGCTGTACCATAAACAAGCAAATCCACAAAAAAACTCCAATACACATATCCATTACAATACACATACACAGCACGTTCATAAAACCACATCTTTTGATCAATCCTGTAAATAGTCCAAGGTCAGGACGGGCAGCTCAAGGTCAGTATGGAGATCAGAGAGGTCAGATAAGGCAGTAATGGGGTAACAGGCAGGGAACTGGGTAAAAGGCAGAAGTCAGTACATGGGCAGGAAAACTTATAATAGCATACCTTAGGAGGACACTAGTAGACTAGAACTTATAGCTCAGGTATCCTCCCAGAGGGGAAGATGCCTTAGTCCAACCCCAAAATTCCTCCCCATAAGCCCCTCGCGCGTGTAGTACTTACGTTACTTAGCGTCACCAGCTATGCAGCAGTGGCTGTGGAGATCCAGCGGCGTCCTACAGGGACCAGGAGCAATGTAGGTGACGGGAAGCAAGGTAAGTACTATCCATGTGAGGGCCCAGGCGTTTTAGGGGTTGGAGAATCCCAAGGTGTGCGCTCACTAAGGACAGACCGAGAGAGGCTTAGCTGTCAAGCTTGTCGCAAAGAGCATTGAGGGACAGAGCAGGCTAGCAAGGAGCTTGAAGTGGGTCCTTGACGCCAGAGTGTCAGAGCAGATGATCAAAGCAGAGGCATTCACAAGCTACTGTTGTAACAACTTAGTGTCAAAAGATCCACATCAGATCTGGTCAAAATCTGCACCAAAAAAAATCATAGAAAATAATGCACTAACACAGTAGATGCAAACATTATACATGGACTAAGCAATTCTAGTTTAATAAAATCCGAGAAGTTCAGCCAATATATCTTGATCAAAACACATCTGTGCCCGCCTACCAGTGCCAAGGTAGTCTTAGTCAGGGAGGACCTTCTCTAAACCTACCTACGCCATTGGGCCATCTACATTGAGGAGAGCAGACCCTGCTCATATAGTATGTTGCTCCTAGTTACCTCTGTGTGCACCAAGCAAACAATGAGAGGAAGAGCACACACAGCTATGTGCCATCTAATCAAGGTCGCCTGTTAGATAGGAGGGACAAAAGTGCACAAGAATGCTACTCCCAGGATATACGTGCATTCACACCTGAAGGTGCCTCTCCTTCAAGACAAATCAAACAAATCATGGAAAAAAGATACCAAACATCCTGCATGATATATATAGTAAATATGCGGATATGTATGGCTACATTTATAAAGTCACAGAAAATAATGCACTAATACAATAGATGTTCACCAAATAACCATAAAGGGACACGCATTACAATTTAACAGACTTTATTAGTTGATAAAAGACCAACAGCATACACGATATCAATATAAAAATAATTATATATGGCAGCAATACAGATAGTGGCCAAGACATGTGGCTCCCCTCCCACACACAGAAAAAACACCGATAGTTCTCCTATATAAGGTAAAAAAACCTTCTACAAAAATGCTGACATAGACAGACACATCCCCAATACAACAATTGTATAACAGAACAAGGCCCCACTTAAGCTAATATAGTGGACAAGCCACACGAACACTGCAACAAGGAGGCATGTATGTTCCATAGATGTATACCTGAGGGACACTTGCAGAGGAGAACACGGGTTTCTATTGCAGAGAGGAGAGCCCACCCCGACGTACGCTTCGCTCCGCTTTCTCAAGGGGCGTGTTTAGATCACTCTCTCTAACCTCTATATATATCCATGTTCATCAGGCATAATATAAGATACATGTGTGTGTTGTTAATTTCAAACTGACCTCCTCATCGTAAGACACGCTGGGAGCACGTCACATTTCCGCGCCATCGCGCTGCCAGTGACATCACAAACACGCGAAACAACACCCAGCATCTATCTAGTCAGCCGCATGATCTCGCGGCATCATGATGCAAGCGGGAATCCGAAAAGCCACGCCCACCAGACATCCATCAGGCCGCGAGATCACGCGTCAAGACATCAACACGAGAGAACGTATCTAAAAACAAGTCACGTGTTGCGGCATTACGCCGCATTCGTGACGTACAGGGACAACATCCTCTCCCCGGAGAAATGGTCACAAGACTTCATTCATCACTAATACAAAAACATGTGAGGAAAATGTTACTCGCAAATTACTGCCTACAATTATATAGGACACACAGCAAAAAGGGGGCAATAAACAGAAATAGAAAATAAAACGGGGGAAAGACTACTAATAATAGAATGGTGTAATATCACCAAACCGAATACAAAATATAAAAATATAAAATATATGTATAAATATTAGTGTAAAACCTGTGTTATACGGTCATCCGATTCTATTCCGATCATGTGACCTTCACATAAACGTGAAATCAACCTCTTATAAACAATCCCAACCAAATGAAAATATGATTATCATCAAAATATTAATAAATACATATGCAATTATAAAGTATGGAAAAAACTATAAAGTGACAGTGACAAAGGTGCTCAGTGCAATGTGAACATGCAAGTGACAAAAAGAAAGATAATAAGTATAAAGAATAATATATAATTTTTACAAAAATACCCTGATAAAAGTGATAATTCATTTTTGATGTAGTTATAAATAGCCGACTGGCTAGTACATAATAAATATACATAAATATAAAATCCAAGCATAATTCATATATCCATTCGTATATCATATGGCCCTATCTACATATCAAACGCTGCCCCACACTTGCTAAGCTGTATCCAGAATCCCTCCTATAATATCGCATACATGCATGTATGCGATAAAAATTGCCCAACTGCCTAATCCAAAAGGAAAAGAAAAAGTCCATAAAGAGAAAGTCCATCACATGTCCAAAACGAATCTCCAGTCTGCCATTTCATCTATACCCAACATGATCTAAAAAACATGGATTTAAAGAGTTAGAGCAATGCAATATATATATTATGTTGTATAAAAAACATATTATAATTAAAAAATTACTTTAAAAACAAAAATCCGTAAGCATCAGTGTGAGTCACCAGGCCACAGGAGCACGAGAAAGGAGGGGAGGCAGAAACATATATGTGGCTCTTATCCGACAAATTGTACCGAACAAAACCGAAACAATATATAAATAATATTCTTTATAGAAATGGAGCATAAGTAATTCCCTCATTGAGGCCATGAGGTGATACTGTATTGAGAAGAAAAATCCACTTTGTTTCTCGCTGCGCGAGGAACTTCTTGAGATTACCTCCTCTTGGTGACATAATGACCCTATCAATTCCTCTAAATCGCAACAGGGATCCATCTGATCCATGCCTTTCTTTGAAATGGCGGGGGAGTGTTTTCAGTGATGTTAGATCTTCTTCGTCTTTGGCTGCCTCTATAGATAGGACATGTTCTCTCACCCTTCTCTTCAACTGCCGCGACGTCATCCCCACATATGTAAGGTCACACGGGCAATTAGCCCAATAAATGACACCCACTGTAGCGCAATTCATGGTGTGTGTGATTTTAAAAATCCTCCCATGATCAGAATTATGGAAATGGGAGACTTTTTCCATATTTTTACACGCTATACACTTCCCACAGGCACTACTCCCCCATGGAGTTCCCTTTGTACCAAAGGGGTTGGGGGGCTTGCGAGTATACAGACTCCGAGTTAGATGGTCTCGCAAGTTCTTTGCCCTACGATATGTGATAGATGGACGGTCTGGTATAACATCCTGTAATTGTGGGTCCTGTGTGAGGATATTCCAGTATTTGGTCAGGGCTGCATTAACCGCCTTCCACTTAGGATTAAAGTTTGTAATAAATCTGACCACTGGTTTGTCCTCACGTCTCACCTTTTTGTGGAGTAGGTCTCTTCTATTGGTGGATTTTGCTCTATTGTATGCTCTCTCAATGCATCTTTTTCCATAGCCTCTGTCTTGAAAGCGCCCTCTCAAGTCATCCGCCTGCAACTCAAAAGCAAAATCGGATGAACACACCCGACATGCCCTCAGGAACTGCCCCACGGGTATGTTTTTAATCAAATTACCGGGATGTGAGGAACTGGCATGTAATACTGCATTCACCGATGTTTCTTTCCTATATAGGTCAGTTGTCATCCGACCCTCTGAATCCACATGGAACATGACATCCAAAAACTCCATCTTTGTGCGAGCCACCTTAAAGGTAAGTTTAATATTGAGTGCGTTGGTATTCAACTGTGCCACAAAATTAGCAAAGGTTTCCGGTGTCCCCTGCCAGATCACAACGACGTCATCAATATAGCGTCCCCAATACTGGACGCCATTGGCCTCCGGCAGGGGATCTGTCTGGAGGATCCTCCTCTCCCACAGCCCCAGGAACAAATTAGCATACGAGGGCGCACAGGCCGCCCCCATTGCTGTGCCCCGGAGCTGTAGGTAGCAGGACCCCCCAAACATGAAGAAATTATGCGTCAAGATATACTCCAAAAGTGACAGGAGAAAGGCACACTTACGTCTATCCATATTGGAGCTCTTTAAATAAAATGAGACTGCATCAAGCCCATCACGATGGTTGATAGACGTGTACAAAGAATCGGATGACCGTATAACACAGGTTTTACACTAATATTTATACATATATTTTATATTTTTATATTTTGTATTCGATTTGGTGATATTACTCCATTCTATTATTAGTAGTCTTTCCCCCGTTTTATTTTCTATTTCTGTTTATTGCCCCCTTTTTGCTGTGTGTCCTATATAATTGTAGGCAGTAATTTGCGAGTAACATTTTCCTCACATGTTTTTGTATTAGTGATGAATGAAGTCTTGTGACCATTTCTCCGGGGAGAGGACGTTGTCCCTGTACGTCACGAATGTGGCGTAATGCCGCAACACGTGACTTGCTTTTAGATACGTTCTCTCGTGTTG
The DNA here is from genome assembly GCA_033119425.1 of Bufotes viridis. Lineage (NCBI taxonomy): Eukaryota > Metazoa > Chordata > Amphibia > Anura > Bufonidae > Bufotes > Bufotes viridis. Next base: position 306,729,261 of record CM065590.1, read on the forward strand.
ATGTCTTGACGCGTGATCTCGCGGCCTGATGGATGTCTGGTGGGCGTGGCTTTTCGGATTCCCGCTTGCGTCATGATGCCGCGAGATCATGCGGCTGACTAGATAGATGCTGGGTGTTGTTTCGCGTGTTTGTGATGTCACTGGCAGCGCGATGGCGTGGAAATGTGACGTGCTCCCAGCGTGTCTTACGATGAGGAGGTCAGTTTGAAATTAACAACACACACATGTATCTTATATTATGCCTGATGAACATGGATATATATAGAGGTTAGAGAGATTGATCCAAACACGCCCCTTGAGAAAGCGGAGCGAAGCGTACGTCGGGGTGGGCTCTCCTCTCTGCAATAGAAACCCGTGTTCTCCTCTGCAAGTGTCCCTCAGGTATACATCTATGGAACATACATGCCTCCTTGTTGCAGTGTTCGTGTGGCTTGTCCACTATATTAGCTTAAGTGGGGCCTTGTTCTGTTATACAATTGTTGTATTGGGGATGTGTCTGTCTATGTCAGCATTTTTGTAGAAGGTTTTTTTACCTTATATAGGAGAACTATCGGTGTTTTTTCTGTGTGTGGGAGGGGAGCCACATGTCTTGGCCACTATCTGTATTGCTGCCATATATAATTATTTTTATATTGATATCGTGTATGCTGTTGGTCTTTCATCAACTAATAAAGTCTGTTAAATTGTAATGCATGTCCCTTTATGGTTATTTGGTGAACATTAGTATAGTCACGCATCGTATTACGAGTGTGTAGCGTTGGCATTTCTAACTATTTTTCCTGTGTGTTTTCACAGAAGAGTCCTTTACAAATATGGACTTCCGGTCAAGAGACACTGCCTGGATGTCCCAGGTGGAGGCAGCTTTTGCAGGTGGTGCGGGTGTTGGTGATGACCCTGGCCGCAGGAGCACGAGTGAGTTGAGAGCGCAGATTAAAAACACACTCCATAGACGTATGAAGCTTTGGTGGAATAAGGCCACCTTAGACAAATATGTGGAAAAAGGACTTATCCCTAGAGGATTAAGGGTACAAATCTTTCCCTCTTACGGACAGGATGACAGTGAGTTCCGGGAAAAGTGGGAGTCCGCTTGCGGATCCTGCTCTTTGGCTTTGATGCGCCTCATTATGGAGCACAATAATAAGACCATGTCTAGTTTGGAATTAGAAGCCTTAGGGCTTGAAGACCAACTATCACAAAAATTTTATGCGAGTGAAATGGAGGCCTTTAAGAAAGAACTCGATGATAACTTTCTGACATGGGAGAAACAGATTAAAAATGTAAAGATGAGGAAATTTCAGCGGGACACACAAGATAAGGATTTAAATAGAGTATATCGCTGGAAGTATAAGCCTGAAGAGGGATGGTCACATACGTCTTCCATTTCCTCTCGCACATCAGCTAGTGAAGATGGAAGCACAAAAGATCATGAACCAAATAGATATCCGAAACGTTTCCAAAAACGAAAAATGGTAGAGGCTACACAACCTGGCAGTAAGAGACGCCAGGATACCAACCAGAAATTACAGGTAATTAACTTAACGGATCGTGTTTTGACACATGACCAACTCTCCATCTTAGGGAAGGGCTTGTCTTTTTCGCCGTCGAGTAATTATGATTTTTTCTCAACAGTGAAGGATCTCCATTTGTTTGCCCGACGTCTAGTTTTTAATAAAATGTACACATCACGAAGTGATCCCCACTCGACCATTCCATCAGAACAGGAGACGTTGAACAACGTGGTCTCCTTACTAGAAGAACAAGATGAAACCACATCTTTTGGTGAGTTTCCGAAGTCACTCATTCCAAAATCGACCAACTTTCCTGCTCTTTCCCTATTCCCTAATGTCGCAATATTTGTGAAGTTAGTGGAAGGGGAGTTATCAAAAATAACAAACTATGGGGGCAATGACAATTGCACAAGATGTGAGAGACAAGCACTTAAGGAAATAGAACAATGGTCAGATGTTGTAATCAAACCCGCGGACAAGGGTGGGAACATTGTTCTATGGCCTTCAACAATGTATGAAAGGGAAGCTTTGCGACAGCTACGTAATAGTGACTGTTACAAAAAATTGACCTTTAACCCACTTATAAAATTCAAACAGGAGCTTATGGAGATTCTTCAAAGGGGAGTAGATGATGGGATAATAACAGCAAAACAGTTTAATTTTTTATTGCCCGAACATCCGGTAATTCCAACTTTATATTTGTTACCGAAGATACATAAAGACACTCTGAATCCACCTGGACGACCCATAATTGCTGGCATTGATGGAGTGAGTGATGCTATCTGCAAGTATGTTGACTACTTTTTGCAGCCACTGGTGGAAGAATTGCCATCTTTTTTGAAAGATACAACAGACATACTGAAAAAAATGGAGGAGATCCACTTGGAGCCTGATATGTACATAGCCACATGTGATGTGGAATCCTTGTACACGTCTATCAACCATCGTGATGGGCTTGATGCAGTCTCATTTTATTTAAAGAGCTCCAATATGGATAGACGTAAGTGTGCCTTTCTCCTGTCACTTTTGGAGTATATCTTGACGCATAATTTCTTCATGTTTGGGGGGTCCTTCTACCTACAGCTCCGGGGCACAGCAATGGGGGCGGCCTGTGCGCCCTCGTATGCTAATTTGTTCCTGGGGCTGTGGGAGAGGAGGATCCTCCAGACAGATCCCCTGCCGGAGGCCAATGGCGTCCAGTATTGGGGACGCTATATTGATGACGTCGTTGTGATCTGGCAGGGGACACCGGAAACCTTTGCTAATTTTGTGGCACAGTTGAATACCAACGCACTCAATATTAAACTTACCTTTAAGGTGGCTCGTACAAAGATGGAGTTTTTGGATGTCATGTTCCATGTGGATTCAGAAGGTCGGATGACAACTGACCTATATAGGAAAGAAACATCGGTGAATGCAGTATTACATGCCAGTTCTTCACATCCCGGTAACTTGATTAAAAACATACCCGTGGGGCAGTTCCTGAGGGCACGTCGGGTGTGTTCATCCGATTCTGCTTTTGAGTTGCAGGCGGATGACTTGAGAGGGCGCTTTCAAGACAGAGGCTACGGAAAAAGATGCATTGAGAGAGCATATAATAGAGCAAAATCCACCAGTAGAAGAGATCTACTCCATAAAAAGGTGAGACGTGAGGATAAACCAGTGGTCAGATTTATTACAAACTTTAATCCTAAGTGGAAGGCGGTTAATGCAGCCCTGACCAAATACTGGAACATCCTCACACAGGACCCACAATTACAGGATGTTATACCAGACCGTCCATCTATCACATACCGTAGGGCAAAGAACTTGCGAGACCATCTAACTCGGAGCCTGTATACTCGCAAGCCCCCAACCCCTTTGGTACAAAGGGAACTCCATGGGGAGTAGTGCCTGTGGGAAGTGTGTAGCGTGTAAAAATATGGAAAAAGCCTCCCATTTTCATAATTCTGATCATGGGAGGACTTTTTAAAATCACACACACCATCAATTGCGCTACAGTGGGTGTCATTTATTGGGCCAATTGCCCGTGTGACCTTATATATGTGGGGATGACGTCGCGGCAGTTGAAGAGAAGGGTGAGAGAACATGTCCTATCTATAGAGGCAGCTAAAGACGAAGAAGATCTAACATCACTGAAAACACTCCCCGCCACTTTAAAGAAAGGCATGGATCAGATGGATCCCTGTTGCGATTTAGAGGAATTGATAGGGTCATTATGTCACCAAGAGGAGGTAATCTTAAGAAGATCCTCGCGCAGCGAGAAACAAAGTGGATTTTTCTTCTCAATACAGTATCACCTCATGGCCTCAACGAGGGAATTACTTATGCTCCATTTTTATAAAGAATATCTATTTATATATATGTTTTTTTGCTTTGTTCGGTACAATTTGTCGGATAAGAGCTACATATATGTTTCTGCCTCCCTTCCTTTCTCGTGCTCCTGTGGCCTGGTGACTCACACTGATGCTTACGGATCATTGTTTTTAAATTAATTTTTTAATTATAATATTTGTTTTATATAATATAATATATATATTGCATTGCTCTAACTCTTTAAATCCATGTTTTTTAGATCATGTTGGGTATAGATGAAATGGCAGACTGGAGATTCGTTTTGGACATGTGATGGACTTTTTCTTTATGGACTTTTTCTTTCCTTTGGATTAGGCAGTTGGGCAAATTTGTTATTGTTTATCTATACATATATGAGAGTATAGGAGGAATTCTGGATACATTCTTAGCAAGTGTGGGGTAGCGCTTGATATGTAGATAGGGCCATATGATATACGAATGGATATATGAATTATGCTTGGATTTTATATTTATGTATATATTTATTATGTACTAGCCAGTCGGCTATTTATAACTACATCAAAAATGAATTATCACTTTTATCAGGGTATTTTTGTAAAAATTATATATAATTCTTTATTTATTATCTTTCTTTTGTCACTTGCATGTTCACATTGCACTGAGCACTTTAGTCACTGTCACTTTATAGTTTTTTCATACTTTATAATTGCATATGTATTTATTAATATTTTGATGATAATCATATTTTCATTTGGTTGGATAAGGATTTGTTTATATAAGAGGTTGATTTCACGTTTATGTGAAGGTCACATGATCGGAATAGGATCGGATGACCGTGTAACACAGGTTTTCACACTAATATTTATACATATATTTTATATTTTTATATTTTGTATTCGGTTTGGTGATATTACTCCATTCTATTATTAGTAGTCTTTTCCTCTGTCTTATTTTCTATTTCTGTTTATTGCCCCTTTTTGCTGTGTGTCCTATATAATTGTAGGCAGTAATTTGTGAGTATCATTTTCCTCACATGTTTTTGTATTAGAGATGAATGAAGTCTTGTGACCATTTCTCCGGGAGAGGACGTTGTCCCTGTATCGTCACGAATGCGGCGTAATGCCGCAACACGTGACTTGCTTTTAGATACGCATTCTCGTGTTGATGTCTTGACGCGTGATCTCGCGGCCTGATGGATGTCTGGTGGGCGTTGCTTTTGGATTCCCGCTTGCGTCATGATGCCGCGAGATCATGCGGCTGACTGGATAGATGCTGGGCGTTGTCTCGCGTGTTTGTGATGTCACTGGCAGCGATGGCGCGGAGATGTGACGTGCTCCCAGCGTGTCTTACGATGAGGAGGTCAGTTTGAAATTAACAACACACACATGTATCTTATATTATGCCTGATGAACATGGATATATATAGAGGTTAGAGAGATTGATCTAAACACGCCCCTTGAGAAAGCGGAGCGAAACGTACGTCGGGGTGGGCTCTCCTCTCTGCAATAGAAACCCGTGTTCTCCTCTGCAAGTGTCCCTCAGGTATACATTTATGGAACATATATGCCTCCTTGTTGCAGTGTTCGTGTGATTTGTCCACTATATTAGCTTAAGTGGGGCCTTGTTCTGTTATACAATTGTTGTATTGGGGATGTGTCTGTCTATGTCAGCATTTTTGTAGAAGGTTTTTTACCTTATATAGGAGAACTATCGGTGTTTTTCTGTGTGTGGGAGGGGAGCCACATGTCTTGGCCACTATCTGTATTGCTGCCATATATAATTATTTTTATATTGATATCGTGTATGCTGTTGGTCTTTTATCAACTAATAAAGTCTGTTAAATTGTAATGCGTGTCCCTTTATGGTTATTTGGTGAACATTAGTATAGTCACGCATCGTATTACGAGTGTGTAGCGTTGGCATTTCTAACTAATACAATAGATGCAAACATAATATATGGACTAAGCCCTCAAAACATATCTGTACCCACCTACCCTAATCATGTGGTATTTGCTGCAGATTTTGGTGTAGAAATGTTGAGAATTTACTACAGATTTTACCTTCTTCTTTACAAACAGTGGAATTTGTGGATGATACATAACTTGATATGTTGCATATTAAAAATCCATATCAAGTTATGAGCAGATTCCTATGTGGACACTCTCCTCAGCATGTGGATAAGATTTTTTTTTATTTCATCCAATTTAACCCCTTCCCGACCAGCGCCGTAATAGTACGGTCCTGTGGGAAGTGACTTTCCAACCAGCACCGTAGTACTACTGCGCACTGATCGGGCGGGTGCTGGAGTTGTTCCCGTTAGCCGGACTCCTGCTGTATTCGCAGGCATAGATGAAAACACAGATGCCGGTGCATTAACCCTCAATATGCCGCGGTCAGCGCTGACCGAGGTATGTGCGGGGTGTGTGAGAGAGCTCCCTCCCGTTCCCCACCAGGTGCCGGTGCTGCTGTTATGGGGAGCAGATGGCAGGGAAGGCAGCCTGATGCCTTCCACAGGAAGGCTTTAAGTGTATTACAGTGTGTAATACACTTACAGATAATGCATTACAATACAGAAGTACTGTAATGCATTGTACAGGGGATCAGACCCCCAAAAGTTGTTGGGAAAAAAAGTGAAAATGAAGTTTAGCATAATAAAAAACATAAAAGTTAAAAAAAAGCGTTCTTTTCCCATAATTAAGTAATCAATAAATTGTAAAGAAATAGGGAAAGAAATTATACATATTAGGTATTGCCAGGTCCTTATCGACCGGCTCTATAAAAATATCATATGATCCACCCTGTCAGGTGAATGTACTGTAGTATAAAAAAAAAAAACATTGCCAAAACAGCCATTTTTGGTCACCTTCCCTCACAAAAAGTATAATACCAAGCGATCAAAAAGGCGTATTTATCCCAAAATGATACCAATCAAAACCGTCATCTCATCCCTCAAAAAATTAGACCCTACCTAAGACAATCGCCCAAAAAATTTAAAAAAACATGGCTCTCAGAAAATGGCAACACAAAGTGGAATACCAAGCGATCAAAAAATCTTATGTACCCCAAAATGCTACCAATGAAAAGTTTACCTCATCCCACAAAAAATTTGCCCCCATATAATCACTCCAAAAATAAAAACCTATAGCGCCCATAAACCAATCAATCAAAATCTGCGCTGCAAAAGCCATATGGCGTTCCTTCCGTTCTAAGTCCTGCCATGTGCCCCCACAGCAGTTTACCACTACATATGGGGTGTCGCCATATTCAGGAGAAAATGTGTAACACATTATGGGGTGCTTTTTCTCCTGTTACCCCTTGTGAAAATAAAAAATTGGTGCTAAAGCATCATTTTATTGGAAGAAATGAAAATTTCATTTTCACAGTCAAGTGTTTTCAAATTCTTTGAAGGGGGTATTTTAGAAAATGGGGTCACTTTTTGAGTGTTTCCACTATTAGGGGTACATCAGGGTCTCTTCAAATACAAGATGGTGCCCAAAAACCATTCTAGCAAAATCTGCCTCCAAAATCCATATGGCGCTTCTTTCCTTCTGACCACTGCCACGTGCCCATAGAGCAGTTTACCACCACATATGGGGTACTTCTGTAAACATAATTAAAATGAAAAATCTGCATAAAAAATGCAATTAAAAAAATGTAGCCATTTTCCTTTCTTTTTTCCTTTTTCTTTTATTACTAATACTATATTTTGTGCAAAAGGTCCTCCATTTTTCTATAAGATCTCTAGCATTTACTATTTAAATTTTGCACTTTGTTGTGGGGAAATACATTTTAATATGTTTCAATGTTTTGAAACATATCCTTCAAAGTTTTAAAGGATAATTGATATATATTCAGTGATAATTGAAGCTATGTACAGAAGAACTATGTGAAGTTTGACTTGCCATTACTGTAATCCCTGGTAAGGACAGTAGATGGAGCTCTTGGTTTTAAAGAACTTTCTATGGCTATATTTTTTTTTATATAGTAATGAACGAAAATGGTTAGATATTGGTACTAAAGACCAGGTATTGTTTCGCAGGTATTTTCACTTTCTGTATGTTACCCCTACACCCAGACTACGAACTGCCACATGTTAAATGACAATACATACTTAGTTTTCAAAACTAAGTTGCAAGTTGCTATTAGCAACTAAGAGAATTGAGAAGTTTTCATAAAGTTGAAGTACAGATTTTCAGTGTGGATTCTGCATCAAGTATTGGTGAAAACTGACTATACAATACATTCAAATAAATCTCAGATCCACAGAGTTAGGGTTGAAGGCTTAGGGTTTGTTCAAATATTGCAGCACAATCTGTAATGTTTTAACCCACCCTAACACAATTTATAGCTATCTGCATTTTTTTCCCTTATAGATGATGGAGGATTTATGCAGTCTGCCATCAATGCTACATTACAGCTGGCAGAATAGCTAACATAAGAAAGGTAGACATCGTCATATAACTGCTTTTACACATATATATATATTGTAAGAGGGCGCAAGGTGCCGTCATGGACGGAAGATACGTGTCACCGAGGTTCCTGGCCTCGGTGAGGTGAGAGCCGGGTTTTATGTGTCAGCAGCAGCTAGTGCTGCTTGACATTGATAGTTAGTTTGGCTGCAAAGCCAATCCGGGCCGGCTCTTACTGGGAGTAGGCAAAGAGTTGGGTGGGTGCCTACTCCCCACGGTCCAGGCCGGACTTTGCGGGGCTTTTTAAAGGCAGCCACATCAGCAGGTGTGGCTGTGATTATCCTGGAGCTGCTGCTAGTGTTGTGTTGCTCTCTGGGCTGGAAGGATGAGCCCAGCAAGGAGTCGTGCAGTCGTCCTGGAAGCCTGAAGGTGGATTATCCTGCGGCTGGGCCGACCGCCAGGTGCGAACGCGCACCTAAACATCTCACAGGTGATTGAACCTGGTTTTGGACTCTTTGGTTTTGCTTTTTTGTGTTTGCTGAGTGTGAATTAACACCAAGAGACTGTTTATCGTTTATTGTGTGCAAGTGTGAATAAAACACTGTTTATTGCACTTTCTGGACTTCTTGTTTTGCCTCTGTACCGCACCCGCACTGCTATCTACCAGAGCGACTCCCCACAATATATATATATATATATATATATATATATATACACACACACACACAGAATGACCCGGCTTTGCACAGGTATATTTTGTTTGTCTTTTTGTATGTGTGGTTAAAAGATCACAACCACAATGTATCTAGTAACAGAGACATCCACACTGCCCCTATAGCAGTGACATCCAAAGTGTTGCCATAAAAGTGACATTTACAGCGTCCCATAACATAATCTACAGTGCCCCCTTAACAGTAACATCTACAGGGCCCCCCCAATCATAATATCCACAGTGCACCTATAATAGTGACATCCACAGTGGCCCATAACAGTGACCGTGTATCAGAGGCTCAATACAAAGTAGTGTAGTAAATCCAAGGGAAGCCTTGTGCAGTGTCCTGAAACACAATGCTTAATGTTGTGATTGTGTTTCATGTAAATTGTGCTTGTATTTGTGTTCTCATAAAGTTGCATAGGGAGGGGGAGGTTCTAACAAGCCTCCCAGGCTGACTCCGCCCTACACTCAGTGCACAGTGCAGGAAGAAGAAGGTCAGTGTGTAATGTCTGAGGACAAGCTGAACCTCGGTAGCCATTTTGCTGAGTTATCCAAACTCCATAATTAGTTCCCTGCACCAGCCCATACAAGGGAAGGGATTACAGAAAAACCAAACAACTCTGAGTGGGAATGAGAATATTGACAAAGGAAGGTAACTGTCGTTTATTAGACTCTAGTCTCCTTTGCATCAGGTGGAGAGATTCCAAGCTACAAGCTGCCCATCATAGTCAAAGACGAAAAGGCCATTTGTCTGAATTTAGTATTCCTAGAAAAGGATACAGAAGTATAGGATTATACAGTACAGCAGACAAAGTACATCCCTCCAACCGGGAGAAAGAAGAGAGAGAAGACTGATTTTTTTTCAAGACACGGAGGCTCTTATTGTTTAACCATTCTTTACTGTCCACCAATAGCAGCAAAGAAAAAACAACAACATTAGAAGGATAACCATAGCAACTGGCCCCTCCCCATGACAATCCAGTACATGTAGTCTATCTCTCCCTAGGACTTTTCTCTTTCTTTGCTGCTGCCACCAGATAAGTATTGTGCCATCGGTGTATAGTTCTATATATATATATATATATATATATATATATACTTAGTTTAATTTTCCCCTTTTGTGTCATCATTTTATATTGCTTTCATACCTATATTCGTCTGTCCCTTCTTATTTTGTTGCTTATTTTGTCTGCTATCCTTTTACTCCTTTCAGTCCCTCGCCAGCTTCCGCTCTGCTGACTGGTGTGGATTATCCCTGGGTGTTTGTTTCTTTGCTTGTTCCTCCCCTCTCATACCAGTCGGCTCCAGCTCCTCTCCCCACTTCCTCGCATAGTTGCGCGCGGCCATTCCTTTCCGCCTCTGCTGCGACCGAAGTATCGCAAGACTTTGGCCGCCATCTTAGTCCCTTCTCGCCGGCCAGGTATCGCAGCTTCTGCGTCATGCACGATACTCTGCCATTGGTGAGCGCTAGCATCGCGCTCTCTCGTTTCCCCTATCGCGACCTATTCTTTGCCCTGGCCGCAACCACAACTCTCTTCTGGCGCAACCGAAATCTTGCATGATTTCGTCACGGCAAGCACATGTTCAGTCCGGTCTGTCAAGGGGGGTTAGCAGTGCTCGTCTGAGTCTCAGCTATTCCCTTTCATTCCACTGCCACATATCTTGCTTAGCTAGTGTGGTGTGACAAACTCTCACTAGCCTGCAATTTTTCCACCTAGCCCAAATTCCTTTTTCTCGGCTATTATGTCCAAGCAGGCGGCCATTCAGCGTTTCGTCTCAAACGAGATTATAGCTGCCATGGGGTCTATGTCTAATACCCTCACTCAGTCCATTTTGGAGGCCCTTCAGGCCCAGCCACCTTCTTCCAAGGGTCATGGCCACCCCATTGAGTGTGTATCCCAACCGCCACCATCTGACCCTTCTGCCTCCAGAAATTCTGTGAATGGAGTTACATTTGTCACCCAGGATAGCGCAAAAGAGCCTATCCGCGCCAGGCAGAAAAGGCGTAGCATTGGAAATGTGCTAGAGCACAGCCTGATACGAGTCCGAATCTAAGGTCGGATCTGATGAGTAGGCTAAGGCAGACGTCCTGTATGACTTAGATGAGGAATTTACAGGTATGACGGGGGGACCGATCCATCCCAGCCCCATCTGGCATAACCGGTAGCAGCTGTCTTGCTGAGGCCGCTACTGACGCCTCTGTCACCTTGATGGACCCATCAGGAGAACCACTCTTCGATCCGGACATCCTCCATCATCCCAGATCGGCAGAGTGTCTCCCGGTGGACCATGTGGCCAAATATTTAGAAGTCCGCGTGCGATGTCCTCTTAACAAGGAGGCACACAACAAAATGAGGGCGAAATGTCCAAGACCATGTGGTGCATCTTTTTTCTGTGAGTTATGTGTTTATATATTTTCATCCGCACATGTTTTATTTTGTGTAGGATGTTTGTGTGGTGCTTGTGGTTCGCGCCGGCATCCTCCATTGTATGCAATTTTTGCTGGGGATAGCCGTTCGCTGCGAACCACATGCGGAGGAACTGCCCCCCCAGTTAGAAACACGCCACAGTGTTTGGGGTCTGGAGCAGTCCCACCCATTTAGGCCACGTTTATTTTTGTGATTCTTGTTTTATATGTATTGAATGTGCCATTGCATATGGCTGGTAAACATTCTGTTGCACCTGGAAGCCGGTGTCACATGGTCTGTTGTAGGTGTAGCTTGCGGCCTCATTTGTTCCCCATTGCATTGTTGGTCCTGCAGTGCAGGTGAGTGGGATGGGGCTGTAGGCTGCTTAATACCTGTTCAGACCTTGTTCACACACCATAGGTAGTCTAGTGGTAGGACCCCATGTCATGCTGAGATACCGTGTAGTGGTGCCTAAAGGGGCTCCGATATGTTCCTGATTGGAAATATTGGCGAATCTCTCAGCTTTTAACACCATAGTGAGGGATTAGCCAGTGTTGTCAGTTGCTTATCCATGTGGTGCATCTTTTTTCTGTGAGTTACGAAATGTCCAAGACCACTAGTGCCTAACAAGTAGTGTTGAGCGCAAATATTCGAATAGCGAATTTTTTTAGCGAATATCAGGACTTTGCTAATTCGCGAATATTTCAAATATAGCGCTATAAATTCGCTATTTCGAATATTCATTTTATTTTTTTATTTTTTTAGTTATATTTTTATTTATTTATTTCTTTCCCACTTCCCAAAAGTAGTTCTTATCTGTCCTGAGGATTCTTGGCTTCCTGGCTGCTCCAGTCAGTGCCGTTGCCGCTTCTGCCGACATCCGTGCTCATGTAGCGTCCCCATCACCATGGGAACGTCTCCATACTAAAATGTCGGATTTGAGAATTACGTTGAAATCGCAATGCGATTAATTCAAGTTATATTAATCGCATTGCGATTACAACTTAGCAGTGCACTGCTATCTTACATATTAGACTAGAATTAACGAATATGGAATATAGCAGCAGTGCTAAGTAGAAATCGCAATGCGATTACTCCAAGTTATATTAATCGCATTGCGATTTTAACTTAGCACTGCTATATTCCATATTCCTTAACTTCATTAATTATAGCAAGCTGACCCATTATAAACCCAGCTCTAAGTTGAAATCGCAACGCGATTAATATAACTTGAATTAATCGCATTGTGATTTCAACAGACATGGTTTACTATGGTCACTAAAACGAAGATGGAGAATAATTTGTTATCTTCGTCTTGAGGAATATAACGAATACATTCGTCATAATTGCTAATTCTACCAAGTCAACCATAGTAAACCAGGTCTAAGTAGAAATCGCAATGCGATTAATTCAAGTTATATTAATCGCATTGCGATTTCAACGTAATTATCAAATCCGACATTTTAGTATGGAGACGTTCCCATGTATGGTTGGCTTGGTAGAATTAGCGAATATGACGAATGTATTCGTCATATTCCTCAAAACGAAGATAACGAAGTATTCTCCATCTTCGTTTTAGCTACCTATTCGTCAACTTCGCTAATTCTAGCAATCAAATTGGAAGGTTGACTATAGAGACAGCTGTGTTTAATTCGCTATGCGATTATATTATTTTTTTTTTCTAATAAATAGAATAATTATAATAATTATCAAGAATTATAATTATTCTATTTATTTAAAAAAAAGAGCAAAGTAATATAATCGCATAGCGAATTAAACACAGATGTCTCTATAGTCAACCTTCCTATTTGATTGCAAGAATTAGCGAAGTTGACGAATAGGTAGCTAAAATGAAGATGGAGAATACTTTGTTATCTTCGTTTTGAGGAATATGACGAATACATTCGTCATATTCGTCATCTTCGCTATAATTCTAGATATCAAAGCAATAGGAAAATAGCCTTACGTTAAAATCGCAATACGCAATTATTTAAATCGCATATTAATCGCGATAACTAGAATAATGACGAATATTCGATTTCAATGAATATGAAACGAATATTCTATCGAATATTCGCGAATTTCATCGAAATCGAATATGCCACCTGCCGCTCATGACTACTAACAAGGTCTGTTATACTACAGTGGTGGACCCAAAAAATTTGCAGTTCCTGTCCAGGTCGGGATGGAATACACGCAAGGGCCTGGAGTCACCTCTAAAGGCCTGCCAGGACAAACTCCTGGATATATTTGGTCCCTTAGCCAGAATTTTCGAATTGGTGGAATCCACAAGGGAGGACGATAGACAACTGGACCCGGATGAGCTTCGGGGCTGGATCCAGCGGACTATTTGTATAGCCGGCAATGTTAATACTTCCCTCTCTATTTAAAGTCACAAGGCCATCCATTTTAAGATCGAACCAAAGTTGGCCAATCTCGCCTTAACCGAGGCAGGCAAAGAAGCACAAGGCTCCTTTGACTGGAGACTCCTTTATTAAGGATTTGAGCTGTATAAAGCCCAATCATCTATGAAGAGGGTCTTTGACGGTAGGGTTTCCACCAGGGCCGGCAGTTCCAGGGGCCGTCTGTCCAGCCAGTCTACCTACCTACTGGATGTTTGTGTAGTGGGCAGGCTCCGTCATTTTTCTCATGCCTGGTCGAACATCACCTTGGACCCATGGGTTTTTTCTACAGTCCGAGGTTTCCACCTAGAGCTGGTGGACTCCCCACTTCACATTCCCCTCCCCACGCCAAGGTCCTCTCGGGGTCATCTCAGCTTTTGATAGAAAAAGAGCTGTCGGATCTTTACCAGAAAGAGGCGGTGGAACGGGCTCCAGTCACACATTCGGGGGTTCTCTGCAATATCTTCCTCATGGAAAAGGAATATCACACGTCGCACCAAGACTCGCATCCGGTCGATCTCTTAGCCCAGTTTCCCTTTATCTCCAGAGCTCTGCCCAGTGGCCTGCTTGCAGGATGACAAGGCTCGGACGTTGACGCATAAGTCTTCCACTTGTCCCCATCTTTTTCCTTCATTCCGTTGCCCCTTTGCCCCGGTCACTAGCACCACCTTGGCGCATTGGGTTAAGTAGATCATGTCCTTGGCGGGGGTGGACATGTCAATTTTTACGGCTCACTCCACTAGGTGGGCTCTGGCTACCTCGATGGCTATTTCAGGTGCGTGTGTCACTACCAGAGTTTTGAGGAGTTCTCACAGCTCTGTTTCTCAGCCCCTGTGATAAGGTCTTTACTTTCATTTTCACTCCTTTCCCTCTTCCCAGCTGTTCCTTCTCTGATTGATTCCTCTTCCTTTAAATCACCCCTCTTCCTGTTTCACCTTGCGGGTTATATTTCTCATCTTGAGTTGTGTCAGCCGCTGGAGTATCTACACTGCTGTGGTCTCTATACACTGGACGTCTGTTTTGCTGAAGCAAGCAACATCGGATATTGTCTGCTGAGATTGGATCTGTCTTCACTGCTGCTGCAGCCCCTACAGATAAGATTGCAGACATTGTTGGTTTTTGTTTATTTGCTGACTGGATCCGAGGCGACCCCGGTTCCGTCCGTATACTGAGCAGTGAGCTGGTGGCTGTGCCCCCCCCCCTTTATCATAGGGGTTTCAGGTGTCACTCAGCCTTAGGTACGCGGGCATGCCTCGACCCACCATCAGGGTCTGAGCATGTGCATAGCAGCGCAGGGAGAGCTCTTAGGGTCTGACAGGGGTTACCTTTTATGCTCCCCTAGTTTGGGTCCGCTCAGTAGCTTGTGCACTGATTGTACTCCAGTTGTTCGCATATACCCGTGACATTATAACCCGCCATAACCGTCTTTTGACATGGATCCGCTTTCTGACCTGGTTGACCGCATGCATGGTCTTTCTTTGGAAGTAGCGGATCTCCGTCAATCTATGACTCAGCTTCAGACATCTGGGTCTGCTAGCGTCCATGGAGTTTGTTGCGAGCCGAAGGTCTCACTTCCGGAGACGTTCTCCGGGGCAGTGAGAATTTTGTTCGCTTCAGAGAGGCTTGCAAACTTCATTTCCGCTTGCTTCCCCATTCCTCTGGTGATGAGGAGCAGAGGGTGGGGATTATCATCTCCCTGCTCAGGGGTAATGCTCAGACTTGGGCTTTTTCGCTGCCATCGGGGCACTTCCCTTCGATCGGTGGATGGATTTTTGTGGCCCTCGGGCAGATATATGATGACCCGGATCGTGTTGCTCTGGCTGAATCTAGCTTACGTTCTTTATGCCAGAACAAACTGTCTGCTGAGCTTTATTGTTCTGAATTTCGGAGATGGGCAGCTGATTCAGGTTGGAATGATGCTGCACTCCGGATGCATTTGCTTTCCATGAGAGACCAACGTCCTTAGAGTCTGCCATGTCACTAGCGGTACGCCTGGACAGGCGCCTTAGAGAAATAGAGGAGACTTCTCTTCCCTGCCATTTTCAGCCTTGGGGCAGTGGGGCGGACTCATTCAATGTGCAGGGGCCTCATCCTGCCTCGGTCCCCTCTGAGGAGGAGGCTATGCAGCTGGGTCGACTTGCCCCTGATAAAGGAGGATTTAGTCCCCAGAGAATGATGTGTTTCTGTTGTGGGGGCATTGGTCATTTGGCGAATGTTTGCTGAGGGTGATAATAAAAGAAAAACCTCAAAAGGTAAAAAAAAAAAAACTGCTCCATCTGCTACCCTGGGCAAAGTTGATGTTGGGATAGATGGTTTTCACTTGGCCTGCACTTCCCATTTTCTCCTATCTGCCAGGGTGGTGCTAAGGAGCAAAGTCATTTCTTGTGAAATTTTTGTTGATAGTGGAGCGGCCGTCAATCTTATTGACAATCAATTTGTAGCCATGCATGGTTTTCAGGTTTGCACATTAGAAAAGGATATACCTGTTTTTGCTATTGACTCTGCTCCACTCTCGCAAAGATCCCTAAAGGGCATAGTTCACAATATCTGATTGACTGTGGGTGATGCTCATGTGGAGGATATATCTTGTTTTGTCCTTAGTGGATTGCCTACTCCTCTAGTGTTGGGGTTACCCTGGCTCACTAGACATAACCCCACTATTGATTGGAAAGCAAGGCAAATAATTGAATGGAGTGAGTTTTGAATTGTCTCACGGCGACTTTTGCAGAGGTTACTACTAAGACTGTGCTATCATTTCTCTCAGAATTTTCAGACGTATTTTCCGAGAGTGGTGTTCAGGAGCTACCTCCTCACCGGGAGTATGACTGTCCCATTAATCTCATTCCCGGCACCAAGCTACCCAAGTCACGCCTGTACAATCTCTCCCAACCAGAAAGAATCGCTATGCGTACCTATATTTCTGAGAGTCTGGGTAAGGGGCATATCCGTCCCTCAAAATCACCTGTTGCCGCTGGTTTTTTTTTGTTAAAAAAAAAAGATGGCTCTTTAAGACCTTGCCTAGATTTTAGGGAGCTGAACCGTATCACGATTCGTGATCCCTATCCGCTTCCTCTCATCCCGGACCTCTTCAATCAAATTGTTGGGGCCAAGGTTTTTCCAAATTAGATTTGAGAGGCGCATACAACCTGGTCAGGGTCAGAGAGGGGATGAATGGAAAACGGCCTTTAATACCCCTGAGGGGCATTTCGAGAATCTCGTTATGCCTTTTGGCTTGATGAATGCTCCGGCCGTCTTTCAGCATTTTGTTAACAGTATTTTCTACCATTTAATGGGGAAATTTGTGTTGGTGTATCTTGATGATATTTTGATTTTTCCCCTGATGTCAAGACCCATCAGGATCACCTTTGTCAGGTTTTGCGGATTCTGCGGGAAAATAAATTATACGCCAAGCTGGAGAAATGTGTTTTTATGGTATCGGAGATTCAATTTCTGGGTTTTCTCCTCTCTGCTTCTGGTTTTCGCATGGACCCGGAGAAGGTCCGTGCTGTGCTTGAATGGGAGCTTCCTGAGAATCAGAAGGCACTGATGCGATTTCTGGGTTTTGCCAACTATTACAGAAAGTTCATTTTGAATTATTCCTCTGTTGTCAAGCCGCTCACTGATATGACAAAAAAGGGGCAGATTTTTCCTCTTGGTCGGAGGAGGCGCTTACAGCTTTTCTAAGATTAAAGAAAGTTTTGCGTCTGCACCCATCTTAGTGCATCCCGATGTCTCTTTACCTTTTATTGTTGAGGTGGATGCTTCCGAGGTGGGTGTGGGTGCGGTTTTGTCCCAGGGCCCCTCTCCTGCCAAATGGCGACCCTGTGCCTTCTTCTCTAAAAAACTCTCCCCTGCAGAGAGAAACTATGATGTGGGAGATAGGGAGTTATTGGCAATCAAATTGGCTTTCGAGGAATGGCGCCATTGGTTAGAGGGGCCAGGCACCCTATCACCGTTTTACCGACCATAAGAATCTGGCGTACTTGGAGTCGGCTAAGCGTATGAATCCGAGACAGGCCAGATGGTCTCTGTTCTTCTCCAGATTCAATCTTGTGGTCACATTCCGCCTGGGATTAAAATGTGAAGGGATGCCCTCTCCGTTTTCGGGAGGGAACTCCAGGATCCCATTTTGGCTGAGGGTAGTAGTTTCTGCTCTGTATCCTGATTTGGAGGCCGAGGTCCAGGCTGCCCAGGCAGAGGCACCTGCTCGTTGTCCTTCTGGGAAGTTGTTTGTGCCTCTTAAGTTACGTCACAAGCTTTTTAAGGAGCATCACGATACTGTCCTTGCTGGTCACCCCGGGAGTAGAGCCACTGTTGATCTTGAGCCACTGAGATTTTTGTGGCCGGCTCTTCGTAAGTCAGTGGAGGGTTTTGTGGCAGCTTGTGAGACTTGCGCTCGTGCTAAGGTCCCTCGTTCACGGCCTTCAGGTCCCCTCCTCCCCTTACCCATACCTTCCCATCCTTGGACACATCTGTCCATGGACTTTATCACGGATCTTCCTCGTTCCTCAGGGAAGGTTGTGATCCTAGTGGTGGTGGACCGTTTTAGCAAGATGGCACATTTCATACCCTTCCCTGGATTGCCCAATGCTAAGACGCTGGCACAAGCTTTTGTTGACCACATTGTTAAATTGCATGGCATCCCTTCTGACATTGTTTCCGAAAGAGGCACGCAGTATGTGTCCAGATTCTGGAGGGCTTTCTGTTCTCGCCTAAGGGTTCGGCTGTCTTTCTCTTCTGCTTTTCACCCGCAGTCGAATGGTCAAACTGAATGCGTCAATCAGAATCTGGAGACATATTTGCGCTGTTTTGTGGCAGAGAATCAGGAGGATTGGTGTTCGTTTCTGTCTCTTGCTGAGTTTGCCTTGAATAACCGTCGTCATGACTCTTCTGATAAGTCACCATTCTTTGGTGCATATGGGTTTCATCCGCAGTTTGGGACATTCTCGGGAGGGGGCCCTTCTGGTTTGCCTGAGGAGGAGAGATTTTCCTCCTCTTTGTCTACTATTTGGCAAAAGATTCAGAGTAATCTAAGAAAGATGAGTGAGAAATATAAGCGTGTGGCTGATATAAGACGTGTGTCTGGTCCGGACTTAAATGTGGGTGATCTGGTGTGGTTGTTTACAAGAAATATTAAACTGAAGGTTCCCTCCTGGAAGTTGGGTTCTAAGTTTATTGGGCCTTATAAGATCTTATCCATCGTCAATCCTGTTGCCTTCCGTCTTGATCTTCCACAGGTTTGGAAGATACATAATGTTTTTCACAGGTCTCTCTTAAAACCATATGTCCAGCCCACAATACCCTCCCCTTTGCCTCCTCCTCCGATTTTGGTTGATGGCAGTCTGGAGTTTGAGGTTTCCAGAATTGTGGACTCTCGCATTGTCTGCGGTTCTCTTCAGTACCTCGTTCATTGGGAGGGTTATGGTCCTGAGGAGAGGATGTGGGTTCCGGTGTCGAACATTAAAGCCACCGCCTCATCAGGGCTTTTCATAGGGCCCATCCTGAGAAGGTGGGTCCTGGGTGTCCGGAGTCCACCCGTAGAGGGAGGGGTACTGTCACTACCAGAGTTTTGAGGAGTTCTCACAGCTCTGTTTCTCCGCCCCTGTGATGAGGTCTTTACTTTCATTTTCACTCCTTTCCCTCTTCCCAGCTGTTCCTTCTCTGATTGATTCCTCTTCTTTTAAATCACCCCTCTTCCTGTTTCACCTTGCGGGTTATATTTCTCATCTTGAGTTGTGTCAGCCGCTGGAGTATCTACACTGCTGTGGTCTCTATACACTGGACGTCTGTTTTGCTGAAGCAAGCAACATCGGATATTGTCTGCTGAGATTGGATCTGTCTTCACTGCTGCTGCAGCCCCTACAGATAAGTTTGCAGACATTGTTGGTTTTTGTTTATTTGCTGACTGGATCCGAGGCGACCCCGGTTCCGTCCGTATACTGAGCAGGGGGGTTTCAGGTGGCACTCAGCCTTAGGTATGCGGGCATGCCTCGACCCACCATCAGGGTCTGGGCATGTGCATAGCAGCGCAAGGAAGAGCTCTTAGGGTCTGACAGGGGTTACCTTTTATGCTCCCCTAGTTTGGGTTCTCTCAGTAGCTTGTGCACTGATAGTACTCCTGTTGCTTGCATATACCTGTGACAGCGTGGCTGGAAGACATCATGAGGCTGGCAGATTGGTCCCGAGTTTCCACATTTAGAGAGTTCTATTTTCACCCTCCACAGGAAGGTACTAGGGAGAGATGGACTATATGTACTGGGTCGTCATGGGGAGGGGCCCGTTGCTATAGTTATCCTTCTAATGCTGCTATTGGTGGACAGTAAAGAAAGGTTAAGCAATAGTTGCCTCCGTGTCTTTCATAAAATCATGCCTTTACATCATAAAATAGGAAAATCATGCAATTGTCATACAGAACTATTCCTTATGCAACTTCTGGGAACAAATGTGAATCACTGTAAAAGCTGCTTTGACGTAAATAAGGATGAGCGGCAGGGGCAATATTCGAATTCGCAATATCTTGCGAATATTCGTTAGAATATTCATCATATATTCGTGAATATTCGTATTCAAGATTATTCTATTGATTGGGAAAAATCGGCAATGTAAAATTCTTGTAATGCGAATATTCTAAAATACGCGCAAACTCAATAGGAAAGTTGCTTAACGCACTTATGTGATTCGATTTACGCTCATATTTAATTTAAGATTTTTCGCATAACATAAACTATATTAAATAATGAAGAAACTTCTAAATCAGTAATGACTCATTACTGATTTAGAATATTCTTAATTATTTAATCGCTTCCCAACTGCCTAACGCAGGGATGCGTCCTGCAGGCGGCCAGGTTCTTCCTCGTTGACGCATATATGCGTCATCTGGTGAGACGCGAGACTTCCAGTCAACACGCGCCCTCATGCACGCGTTCACAGCGACGTGCGGCTGGGAAGTTATACTACAGCCTGCCAGCGATGATCATTCGCTGGCAGGCTGTAGATGTAAAATAAATCGCATCAAATAGGTATATCAGACGCTGTTTTGTTAACAGCGTCTGATATACCTGCTACCTGGTCCTCTGGTGGTCCTATTTACTTGGATTGACCACCAGAGGACACAGGCAGCTCTGTAAGTAGCACCAAGCACCACACTCCATTCCCCCCCCCCCCGTCACTTATTAACCCCTTATCACCCCATATAGACTCCCTGATCACCCCCTGTCATTGATCACCCCCCTGTAAGGCTCTATTCAGACGTCCATATGTGTTTTGCGGATCCGCGGATCTGCAAAACGCGGACACTGGCAATGTGCTTTCCGCATTTTGTGGATCCGCACATTGCCAGAACTATATAGAAAATGCCTTTTCTTGTCCACAGTTGCAGACAAGAATAGGACATGTTCTATATTTTTGCGGAACGGAAGTGCGGACCCGGAAGTGCAGATCCGCAATTCCGGATCCGAGCGGGACAAAGTCTGTCCACATAGAAATGAACGGGTCCGCAAAATGCGGAACAGAATTCCGGACGTGTGAATAGAGCCTAAGGGTCCCTTATCACCGCCAGTTAGTTAGCTACTTGTTAGGTAGTTAGCGCCCACCGCACTCACTGATTAGTCGCTGATTAGCGTTATCGCTGTCACTAATCAGCACTAGTACTATATAGTATCTGTAAGTGATCAAGACTGATCGCAATCAGATCTATATCAGTACATTACGGTCACCTTAGGCTCTACAAAAAATGCAGTGTTTGCCCGATCAGGCCTGATCTTGTGCGGACACTTGCGTTCAGTCCACCCCACCGCAGTGTCAGAATTTTTATTTTTCTGATCACTGCACAAACACCGTAGAATCACTGCAGCGCTATAAAGATCACTTTTGAGCTTTTTGGATCTTTATTAGCGATCACAGAAAGAGATTTTTTCATCCACATTGATCTATGCGAATGAAGAAATCTGTGCCGTTCATTTTTTTTTTTCAGCCCAGACGCTGAACGGAAAAAAAGAATCTCATTACCCGTATGCTCAATATAAGGAGAATAGCAGAAACTCCTAATGCTGGCCATACATGTAATGATTGCGGAGACCCTCAAATGCCAGAGCAGTACAAACACCTCACATGTGACCCTATTTTGGAAAAAAGACACCCCAAGGTATTCGTTGAGGGGCATATTGAGTCCATGAAAGATTGAACTTTTTGTCACAAGTTAGCGGAAAGGGAGACTTTGTGAGTAAAAAAAAAAAGTCAATATCCGCTAACGTGCGCCACTGGCCATGTTGTTGGAGTACTCGAAACAGCGCAACAGGGCACACAGGTCTTGCATGGAGGCCCAGTCATTGGTGGTGAAGTGGTGCTGTTCCACAGTGCGACTGACCCATGCGTGCTGCAGCTGAAACTCCACTATGGCCTGCTGCTGCTCGCACAGTCTCTCCAGCATGTGCAAGGTGGAGTTCCACCTGGGGGGCACGTCGCATATGAGGCGGTGAGCGGGAAGGCCGAAGTTACGCTGTAGCGCAGACAGGCAAGCAGCGGCAGGATGTGAACGCCGGAAGCGCACACAGGCGGCCCGCACTTTTTGCAGCAGCTCTGACATGCCGGGGTAGTTGTAAATTAACTTCTGCACCACTAATTTCAGCACATGCGCCAGGCAAGGGATGTGCGTCAAACCGGCTAGTCCCAGAGCTCCGACGAGATTTCGCCCATTATCGCACACCACCAACTCCTGCGCGGTGTGGGGCCTGTCCCCCAAACATATGAGTTTCAGAACGGCCTGCTGACGTTTACCCCGGGCTGTGCTGAAGTTGGTGGTGAAGGTGTGTGGCTGACTGGATGAGCAGGTGGAAGCAGAGGAGGAGGAAGCCGAGTAGGAGGAGGAGGCTACAGGAGGTAAAGAATGATGCCCTGCGATCCTTGGCGTCGGAAGGACGTGCGCCAAAGAACTCTCCACCTGGGGCCCAGCCGCCACTACATTTACCCCTGCAGTTAGGGAGATATAGCGTCCCTGGCCGTGCTTACTGGTCCATGTATCTGTGGTTAGGTGGACCTTGCCTCAGATGGCGTTGCGCAGTGCACACTTGATTTTATCGGATACTTGGTTGTGCAAGGAAGGCACGGCTGTCTTGGAGAAGTAGTGGCGGCTGGAAACAACATACTGTGGAACAGCCATCGCCATCAGCTGTTGAAGCTGTCTGTGTCCACCAGCCTGAATGACAGCATTTTAAAGGCCAGTAGTTTAGAAATGTTGGCATTCAGGCCCAGGGCTCGAGGGTGGCTAGGTGGGAATTTACGCTTTCTCTCCAAAGTTTGTGAGATGGAGAGCTGAACGCTGCCGCGTGACATGGTGGAGATGCTTGGTGACGCAGGTGGTGGTGTCGGTGGCACATGTTCTGTTTGGTGGGGGCAGGTGCCAACATTCCTCTGAAGGCGGAGGAAGAGGCCGAGGCAGCAGCAGAAGAGGGAGCAGGGGGAGCCGGAGTGAGTTCCTTGCTTTTAAGGTGTTTACTCCACTGCAGTTCATGCCTGGCATGTAGATGCCTGGTCATGCAGGTTGTGCTAAGGTTCAGAACGTTAATGCCTCGCTTCAGGCTCTGATGGCACAGCGTGCAAACCACTCGGGTCTTGTCGTCAGCACATTGTTTAAAGAAGTGCCATGCCAGGGAACTCCTTGAAGCTGCCTTTGGGGTGCTCGGTCCCTGGTGGCGGTGGCCAGTAGCAGGCGAACTCTCTTGGAGGCGGCTGTTCTGCTTTTGCCCCCTGCTCCCTCTTTTGCTACGCTGTTGGCTCGGTCTCACCACTGCCTCTTCCTCTGAACTATGAAAGTCAGTGGCACGACCTTCATTCCATGTGGGGTCTAGGACCTCATCGTCCCCTGCATTGTCTTCCACACAGTCTTCCTCCCTGTCCTCCTGTTCGGCCTGCACACTGCAAAAAGACGCAGCAGTTGGCACCTGTGTTTCGTCATTATCAGAGACGTGTGGACTCCGATGAGGTGGTATTCCCATGTCCTCATCCTCAGGAAACATCAGTGGTTGTGCATCAGTGCATTCTATCTCTTCCACCACTGGGGAAGGGCTAGGTGGATTCCCTCGGGAAGCCCTGCCAGCAGAGTCTTCAAACAGCAGAAGAGACCGCTGCATAACTTGAGGCTCAGACAGTTTCCCTGATATGCATGGGGGTGATGTGACAGACTGGTGGGCTTGGTTTTCAGGCGCCACCTGTGCGCTTTTTGCAGAAGACTGGGTGGGAGATAATGTTGTGAACGTGCTGGATACACTGTCGGCCACCCAATTGACTAGCGCCTATACCTGCTCAGGCATTACCATCCTTAGAACAGCATTGGGCCCCACCAAATATCGCTGTAAATTCTGACGGGTACTGGAACCTGAGGTAGTTGGTTCACTAGGACGAGTGGCTGTGGCAGAATGGCCACGTCCTCTCCCAGCTCCACTAACACCACTACGACCGCGTCCGCATCCATTACTAGATGTTTTCCTCATTGTTACCATTCACCTAGCACCACAGAAGAAAAAATATTTGGTCCAATGTATTGATTTCCAATTCAGGCTTTTTTTTACAGGCACCTAACACTATCTGCCTATTTATTTATGTACCGTATTACACTAATCCAGCCACAGCATTAACCACTGATTTAGGGGAATATCAATTGTAGGCCTAGTATTTAGGCCCTGGATGAAAGGTATCCTTTTATGGACAGATTTACACTTGGAGATACACAGTAGCGTGTGAAAAATTATGTAGGATTATGCCTTCAACAGTTGTATTTTAACACTTTGTGTAATATACCCTTTAACAGACAGAAATACAGTTGGAGATGCATGGTAGCGTGTGAAGTTATTGAGGATGACTCTTTCAGCACTTGTATATACACCTTGATTGTAATATACCCTTTTACGGACAGAAATACACTATGAGATGCACAATAGTGCGTGCAGATTTAGAGGATTATGCTTTCAGCAATTGTAATGTAACACTTTTTGTAATATACCCTTTTACGGAAAGAAATATAGTTGAAGATGCACGCTGAGTGTAATTTACCCTTTTACGGACAGATTAACAATTGGCCTGCAACAGCTGGAACACAAGATTCAGGGTATTGCTATATTGGCAAGTGAATTTCAACCTAGAACAAAATCTATCCTTTGACCGATACTATTAAACTTGTCCAGTCACAGCTGGAACACCACATTTACTATATTTCTATTTTTGCAACTGTATTTCACCCCAGAAAATAATATATCCTTTGACGGACACTAGGGAAATTGTCCAGTCACAGCTGGAACACCAGATTCAGGGTATTGCTATTTTGGCAATTGAATTTCACCCCAGAACAAAATATATCCTTTGACGGATACTATTAAACTTGTTCAGTCACAGCTGTAACACCAGATTCAGGGTATTGATATTTTGGCAATTAAATTTCACCCCAGAAAATAATATATCCTATGATGGACACTATTAAACTTGGCCAGCCACTGCTGGGACACCAGATTTACGGTATTGCTATTTTGGCAATTGAATTTCACCCCAGAACAAAATATATCCTTTGCCGGACACTATTAAACTTTTCCAGCCACAGCTGGAACACCAGATTTACTGTATTTCTATTTTAGCTACTGACTTTCACCCCAGAAAATAATATATCCTTTGACGGACACTAGGGAAATTGTCCAGCCACAGCTGGAACACCAGATTTACTGTATTTCTATTTTAGCTACTGACTTTCACCCCAGAAAATAATATATCCTTTGACGGACACTAGGGAATTTGTCCAGTCACAGCTGGAACACCAGATTTAGGGTATTGCTATTTTGGCAATTAAATTTCACCCCAGAACAAAATCTATCCTTTGCCGGACACTATTAAACTTGTTCAGTCACAGCTGGAACACCAGATTTACTGTATTTCTATTTTGGCAACTGAATTACACCCCAGAAAATAATAAATCCTTTGCCGGACACTATTAAACTTGTCCAGTCACAGCTGGAACACCAGATTTACAGTATTTCTATCTTTGCAACTGAATTTCACCCCAGAAAATAATAAATCCTTTGCCGGACACTATTAAACTTGTCCAGTCACATCTGGAACACCAGATTTACAGTATTTCTATTTTTGCAACTGAATTTCACCCCAGAAAATAATATATTCTATCACGGACACTATTAAACTTGGCCAGCCACTGCTGGGACACCAGATTTACAGTTTCGCTATTTTGGAAATTGAATTTCACCCCAGAAAATTATCTATCCTTTGCCGGACACTATTAAACTTTTCCAGCCACTGCTGGGACACCAGATTTACTTTATTTCTATTTTGGCAACTGAATTTCACCCCAAAAAATAATAAATCATTTGCCGGACACTATTAAACTTGTCCAGTCACAGCTGGAACACCAGATTTACGGTATTTCTATTTTTGCAACTGAATTTCACCCCAGAAAATAATATATCCTATGACGGACACTATTAAACTTGGCCAGCCACTGCTGGGACACCAGATTTACGGTTTAGCTATTTTGGCAATTGAACTTCACCCCAGAAAATTATCTATCCTTTGTCGGACACTATTAAACTTGGCCAGCCACTGCTTGGACCCCAGATTTACGGTATTGCTATTTTGGCTATTAAATTTCACCCCAGAACAAAATTTATCCTTTGCCGGACACTATTAAACTTGGCCAGCCACTGCTGGGACACCAGATTTACGGTATTGCTATTTTGCCAATTGAATTTCACCCCAGAAAATAATAAATCCTTTGCCGGACACTATTAAACTTGTCCAGTCACAGCTGGAACACCAGATTTATGGTATTTCTACTTTTGCAACTGAATTTGACCGCAGAAAATAATATATCCTATCACGGACACTATTAAACTTGGCCAGCCACTGCTGAGACACCAGATTTACGGTATTGCTATTTTGGCTATTGAATTTGACCCCAGAAGATAATAAATACTTTGCCAGACACTATTAAACTTGTACAGTCACAGCTGGAACACCAGATTTACGGTATATCTACTTTTGCAACTGAATTTGACCGCAGAAAATAATATATCCTATCACGGACACTATTAAACTTGGCCAGCCACTGCTGAGACACCAGATTTACGGTATTGCTATTTTGGCTATTGAATTTGACCCCAGAAGATAATAAATACTTTGCCGGACACTATTAAACATGTCCAGTCACAGCTGGAACACCAGATTTACGGTATATCTACTTTTGCAACTGAATTTGACCGCAGAAAATAATATATCCTATCACGGACACTATTAAACTTGGCCAGCCACTGCTGAGACACCAGATTTACGGTATTGCTATTTTGGCTATTGAATTTCACCCCAGAAAATTATCTATCCTTTGCCAGACACTATTAAACTTGGCCAGCCACTGCTGGGACACCAGTTTTACGGTATTGCTATTTTGGCAATTGAATTTCACCCCAGAACAAAATATATCCTTTGCCGGAGGCTATTAAACTTTGCCAGCCACTGCTGGGACACAAGATTTACGGTATTGCTATTTTGGCAATTGAATTTCACCCCAGAAAATAATAAATCCTTTGTCAGACACTATTAAACTTGTCCAGTCACAGCTGGAACAACAGATTTACGGTATTTCTATTTTTGCAACTGAATTTCACCGCTGAAAATAATATATCCTATGACGGACACTATTAAACTTGGCCATCCACTTCTGGGACACCAGATTTACGGTATTGCTATTTTGCCAATTGAATTTCACCCCAGAACAAAATATATCCTTTTGCTGGACACTATTAAACTTTTCCAGCCACTGCTGGGACACCAGATTTAGGGGATTGCTATTTTGGCAATTGAATTTCACCAGAGAAAAAAATCTATCCTTTGCCAGACAGCAGACAGTATTACACTTGGCTATCTACAGCTGGAACTCCAGATTTAGGGGATTGCCGTTGATCAAAGTGACAGAAAAACGCTTGGTGCAGCCTAAAAACCAGTGAGCAATTAACTAGCAGAAGCTGAATTCACAGCTGTAGATCGATCACTTCATTAGATGTTTTTGCTGACTGTTCCCTGCCTAATCTTGCCCTAACAGAAGCTGTGTCCTCTCCCTACACTAATCAGAGCAGAGTGACGTGCGGCGCTATGTGACTCCAGCTTAAATAGAGGCTGGGTCACATGCTGCACTTGGCCAATCACAGCCATGCCATTAGTAGGCATGGCTGTGATGGCTTCTTAGGACAAGAAGTAAAACGCAAGCTGATTGGCTGCTGTGCAGCCCTTCAGAAAGCGGGAAGAAATCGCCGAACAACGGACCCAAACCCAAACTTTTTTGAAAATGTCCGGGTCCGTGTCCCGAACACCCCAAAATTCGGTACGAACCCGAACTATGCTCGAACTGTTCGCTCAACCCTACCTGTAAACAAGAGTGCCCCGGAAGATTTCGTGCTGTCCTCCCATCCACTGCACGCCGGCCTCAAGGGCGGCACCTCATCACTAGTACGCTCACACACATCATCCCCTACGGTGTCCAATCGCTGCACAAGAATTGGCGTCACGAACATAATCCAAACTCCTCTGCGCCTTATGCGAACTATAAAAAACAGGATTCAACATTGTGTGCCATAGCCTTGTGAGAATAAGCCCCACTTTCTTTATTGAAAGACTTTTGCTTTTTGCATTTTTAATTGAACTGGAGAATTGTTCAAATTGCTTGAAAATTTCATGGACGTATGATACAAGTTACTTCCTTAAGAATCGCTGTGTTAAAAGTGGAAAAGTCACATGTTTCTGTGTCACTAACATTGCTTGCTGTCAGTGAATGGACTTTTACATTGAACCCAAAATGGCCGCCCGAAGTCTTTTAATTAGTCGTGCTGCACCATTGCTTTGAAGCCATGCCCCCTATACTGTACGAATACTAAAACTACTGCTAGAACTTGCGAATCGGCACCGCCCCTCCTGCCTTGCAAACCGACCTAGGGGGAGGGCCGCGCATGAAAAGGGAGCGTGACGTGCGTACACACGCTGAAGAGACGCAAGACTACATGAGGGTGTATCATCAGCCCTTGTCCACAGAACAAATATATAATAGTGTTCTGATTCCCCTGCAACCTGAGAACCTTCCAGGAATGTCAGAGTGAGTGTCGCTGGGAAAAATTTACTTTAAACGGGACTGCTTGGGATCACAATCTGCCTTGCAGAGCTATTATACTGCTCTATAATTAGCTATCACAGCGACTCTTAAAGGGCCAGACACCTACAACATAGCGGTGGCCCATAGCAACGCAACACAAAAAGTGTCTAAAATTGTACTTAACCTGCATTATATTGCAAGACTGTCACTGCCATGTCTCAACAGCTCCCCTGCAGTAGCCGCAGTTGGTCCTAGTGCATCATCAGCCGCTGCAGCACCAAGCATGATGCCCTTAACAATGCCTTATTTCTTTGAAGCACCCTGGTTCCCACGATATGTTGGGGAAGCTCATTAATAGGAAGTTAAAGAAAAGATGTTGGCTGTGTTTAGATTGTGCCCTGTGTCAGCAGAACAGCAAATGGAAATCCCCATCGCACAATTGGAAGGCGCTGCCCTCAGCGAGTGACATCCTGGCCAAGCTCAGAAAGAAAAACACTGGAGCAGATATTTGAACTTCTCTATACCACTTTTGAACCCAGGACTGTGTCAGTGGTCAAGATGAGATTCTTCAGCAAGAGACACCAGCCTGGTGAGTCACTCAGAGACTTTGCACTATCCTTACAGGAAGCCCTGTGAGATGTTTTACAGGTAGACCCCATGAAGCAGAGAATCAGGATAGAACACTGAAAGAACAATTCATTGAAGGTGTTAGTACAGAAACCTTAAAGAGCTAGTAAAAGATGTTAGCTGCACAGCACCCGAGTTCTACCTTCCTAGACTTCAAAGAGCTAGCTATCAGTATTTTGAGAAAGACCCACAACCAGAGCCTGCTAGGCCTGCTGAAATGTCTGTGAATAAGCCAACTACATCTCCAAAATGAGACCCTATAGTAAGTAAGGAAGCCCAAGCTCTAGTTGCTGCCTTGACAGAGCAAGTCAACTTCCTAACCAAAAGTCTGGAAAAAGTATGCCAAAAACTGGAACAGTGGGAGAAACCCTTATTGCTGGAGGATAAGACACCATTATTACCAATGAAACATTTCCCTCCTGACTATAAAGAGACTTATCCCAGAAACTCTGGTAGACGCCCCACTGACCGCTTTAACGAGCAAAAAGCGATCCATTTGTAGATAATGTCACAAGCCAAGGCCATACAGAAATTATGTGCTGGCAATTTCAAAAGGTTGACCCCCGAGGCCAAGGACCGCCCCTCGGGAGGTAGAACAGTATGTCCAGAAGATTCCAGCTGGATGCCCAGATATGTAGGATTCCTTCCAGAAGTGGTTCTCCGAATCAATGGACTTCCCTTTGTTGCCTTATTGGACACCGGGTCTCAAGTCACAACTATCCAACAGACTGCATTTGAGAAATACTGGGGCCCGATCAGCTGACACAGCCACCAGAATCCTGTCTGAGCATTATGGCCAGCAACGGCAAACCTGTGCCAGTGCATGGGTACTGGGAGCCAACTCTTTAAGTGGGAGGAACCACACTACCCCAACAAGGTATCATTGTTATGCAAGTCAGGGAAGATAACAACCCTCCTGTAGTCCTAGGAATAAACGTCCTTAGTAACTGTTATACTGAAATGCTTGAAGCTTTGCACAAGTCTATGCCTACCGCTTCACCTTCCTCCAAAAAGGTGATACAACAGACCATCCGTGTATTAAGTGCACAACAGAAATTTGCTAATGAGAAAGAAGAGATTTGCCACGCTAGCATAAGTAACCAACCAGTGATCCTGAAACCCAATACTGCAACACTCCTATAGTGCCAAGCTGCTCTTGAAATTCAAGGTCAAGACTACCAAGCCCTATTTGAACTTATCAACCTAGAGGACCATCCTCTAGTCCGAGCTGCAGGAAGCCTGGTGACCGTTTTTCAAAGTAAAGTGCCAATTCGTCTCCTGAACTTAAGTAGTAGCAGTATAACTTTGACCAAGCACTACCCTGTTGCTCAGTTGTTACAAGTCACTTTTCAAGATGTTATCAGTGTACCTGCAGCTACGACTGAACAGTCTACTCAGAAGCTAAATACTCAAGATCATTCTCCACATACATTATGGTGGAAAGAACTGTGGGAGATACTTCTATATTTAAGGAACTAATTGAAGGAGTCTAAAAAGTCATGAAAGAACATCATCAAGCCTTCAGTAAACATCCTTCAGATTATGGACAGGTCAGTGTAATTAAGCACACCATCCCTACCGGTTCACACCCTCCAATAAAAGACAGGCACCTGCCTATACCACCAACTATGCACCAATCTGTGAAAAAGATGATCCAGGAGATGAAGGATTCAAAAATCATCAAAGACAGCCATAGTCCATGGGCTGCACATCTATTCCTTGTCCGAAAGAAAGATGGTAACATTTGATTCTGTGTGGACTACAAGAAGATTAATCAAATTACCCACAAGGATGCCTATCCTTTACCAAGAATGGAGGAGTCCTTGACAGCATTAGGATCCTCAGCTTACTTTTCAACTCTGGATTTAACCAGTGGGTACTGGCAGGTACCCATGGCTCCTGAAGATTGTGAAAAAACTGCATTTACTACCCCTATGGGCCTAGTTGAATTTAACTTAATGCACTTTGGACTTTGCAATGCACCTGGAACTTTCCAAAGATTAATGGAACGCTGTTTAGACCACAAGAACTTTGAAACTGTTTTGTTATATCCTGATGTCATCATCTACTCTAAATCCTATAAAGACTACTTAAAATATCTTGCAGAAGTTTTCCAAATCATCATCAAGCACGGACTCAAGATCTACAGACTCAAGCATCTAAGTGCTACCTACTAAAACCAGAGGTCAAGTACCTGGGACATGTTGCTAGTAGAGTTGAGCGGACACCTGGAAGTTCGGGTTCGACGGATTCGGCCGAACTTTAAAAAAATTGTTCGGGTTCGGGACCCAAACTTTTGGGCACTAAAATGGCTGTAAAAAAAGTCCTGGAAAGGGCTAGAGGGCTGCAAAAGGCAGCAAAATGTGGGTCAGTGCCCTGCAAACATTTGTGGATAGAGAAATGACTTAAGATAAAATAAATAAAATCTTGATCTAGGAGGAGGAAATGCATGCGGAGTAAGGGGTTGAGGAGGAATCCGGTGGGAATGCCATCAGCAGCGCGTCTACCAGCGTGCGTTTGTAGTCACGCAACTTTCGATCATTAACAGACGTTTTTACCAAATTTGGTTCCCTGTCAGCAATGCACAGCAGGGGTTTTTTTTACCGGCAAAACAGGGTTCATATCACCCACCAATGGAACAGACAATTTTTAAAAATGTAGGCCCCTGGCACCCAGGCAGGAGGGGTTTATTCGCGGCAAAACGGGGTTCATGTCACCCACCAATGGAACAGGCAATTTTTAGAAATGTAGGCCCTTGGCACCCAGGCAGAGGAGGGGTTAATTCATGGCAAAACGGAGTTCATGTCACCTACCAATGGAACAGACGATTTTTAAAAATGTAGGCCCCTGGCACCCAGGCAGAGGAGGGGTTTATTCACAGCAAAAATGGTAATATTGCACCCAACAATTTAAAAGAAGATTTTTCGCGTTTTTGGTCCCTATTACCTATGCAGAGCAAGTTTTTGTACCCGGCAAAAATATTTATATTTCACCCAACAATTTAAAAGAAGATTTTCCACATTTTTGGTCACTGTCACCTACGCAGAGTAGGGGTTTGTACCCGGCAAAAATGGTAATTTTGCACCCAACAATTTAAAAGAAGGTTTTTCAAATTTTTGGTCCCTGTCACCTATGCAGTGCAGGGTTACTTGACAGCAAAACATTGGAATATGTCAACCCCGAATTAACTATATTATTGTCCCCGGCACATATGCAGCACAGGCCGCAAAGGTAATTCTTGGCCTTAAAAAATATGATTTTTTCACCACCCATGAATAACATGGATTTAAGTGATATATTTTGGGGTGTAGGACCTCATCGTTCTCAACATCATCTTCCACCCAGTCTTCACCCCTGCCCTCTTTGTTAGTCTGCACACCGCAGAAAGCCACAGCAGTTTGCACCTGTGTTTCGTCATCATCAGAGACGTGCTGAGGTGGCCTTCCCATGGTCTTCCCTTTACAGTTCGGGTTCGCTCAACCCTAGTTGTTAGTTCTGAAGGTGTCAAGCTAGATCCAGAGAAGATCGCCGCAGTCCAGAATTGGCCTACTCCTACCACAGTAAAAGAGGTGAGAAGTTTTCTTAGTTTTGCAGGATACTACAGACGTTTCATCCCTCACTTCGCCCAGATTGCTAAACTGATACAAGTACTTGTGAGAGGACATCCCAAGAAGTACCAGAAAGCCCAGATACCAATCAAATGGAATGAAGACAGAAAGATCGCTTTCCAACTCCTGAAGAAGAAGTTGACTGAACCACCTGTCTTAGGATATCCAGATTACCAACAGTCATTCCATCTCTATACTGATGCCAGTAAAAAAGGCTTGGGAGCTGTCCTGTCTCAACTGCAAGAAGGTAGAGAGTAATTGCTTATGCTAGCAAATCTCTTAGAGGCGCAGAGAAAAATGACCAGAACTACAGTCTCTTCAAGCTGTAATTCCTCTCACTTATGTGGGCTGTTACTGAAAAATTTAGAGACTATCTCGCAGCAACACCATTTGTGGCCTATACTGATAACAACCCACTGGCGCACCTCAACACAGCCAAGTTAGGAGCCTTAGAACAAAGATGGGCCTCAAGTCTTGCTAACTATAACTGCGTGGTCAAGTACAGAACAGGCATGTCAAATGAAAATGCAGATACCTTATCACGTCTGCCTACCAGAGAAGACCCTACTGAACAGTAAGTCATTTGGGAAGAAGTGGAGATGCTGGCTTTCTACAAGCATTTTGCCCAACAAGATGTTATCACCATCAAAGGCCAAGGTAAAGAAGTCCTCAACTTCCAACAGCAGAGAAATCCAGAACCCAAAGTTGAAAAAGAAAGGTGGATCAAATTGTATTAGGTGAGCTACAAGATTTCTTCACTAGTGGAAAAACACCCAAAAGAATCCGCAGAAAGAATGCAGATCTAGAGCTACTCAAGCTATGGAGGCACAGAAAGCAACTGTTTATTAGTGATGAGCGGCAGGGGCAATATTCTAATTCACGATCATTTGCAAATATTTGGGCGAATATTCGCCATATATTCGAAAATTCGCAAATTCGTAATCTCGTCATTATTTTCTTGATTGCGAAAATTCGCGTAAAAAATCGCAATACAGTTACAAGAGAAACCACGGCCCTTGTCACCCATGCTATATTGTGATGCTCCTGATATATATATGCCTAACCCAATTCTCTTATAGCCAAAGAAGAGACGAGAATGGGGTAATGGTACTGTGTATATGCATGCATGCTCTTTATATTTTTCAGGTGATGCATCATCGTGGCAAGAGTGAGGACATTACATTAAAGAAAGCGGGGGGTGCAGTGTCCTGAAACACAATGCTTAATGTTGTGATTGTGTTTCATGTAAATTGTGCTTGTATTTGTGTTCTCAAGTTGCATAGGGAGGGGGAGGTTCTAACAAGCCTCCCAGGGCTAACTCTGCCCTACACTCAGTGCACAGTGCAGGAAGAAGGTCAGTGTGTAATGTCTGAGGACAAGATGAACCTCGGTAGTCATTTTGCCAAACTCCATAATTAGTTCCCTGCACCAGCCCATACAAGGGAAGGGATTACAGAAGAACCAAGCAACTCTGAGAGGGAATGAGAATATTGACAAAGGAAGGTAACTGTCGTTTATTAGACTCTAGTCTCAGTTGCATCAGGTGCAGAGATTTCAAGCTACAAGCTGCCCACTATAGTCAAAGACAAAAAGTCAATTTGTCTGAATATAGTATTCCTAGAAAAGGATACAGAAGTGCATAACCGTCAGCATGACGAGCAGTTGCGTATTAAGGAATTCAATGTATGGCTTGGTGAATGGTTTTTGAACCAGGGACAAGAAAGATGGTTTGCATCTTTCTCTCAAGGGAACAAATGTCCTCAGTGAACAGTTCAAAGTTTTTGCTAAGGGGCATTTAAACTAGGAAAGAGGGGCACAAGAGAGATAATCCATCAGTTTGTCTGCCCCCCGAAAAAACAATGCCAGAAGATGCCAGGAGCTGATAGGATAAGAAATGACAAGCTGAGAGTCTGTCTACAAATGCTCGCAGTTTAGGGAATAAGATCAACGAACTTGAGTCTATAATAGCATCTGAGAATATAGATTTAGTGGCTGTTACTGAGACATGGTTCAATGAGAGTAATGACTGGGATATAACAATACCTGGGTTCTCTCTATATAGTAAAGACAGAGAAGGCAAGAAAGGGGGTGGGGTGGCCCTATATGTGAAAGATAGCATAAAATCTAATCAAATACAAGTCAGCGAGACCAATTTAGTTTGAGTCAGTTTGGGTTACATTGCAGCTTGGTAATCATAAGGTAACTCGTGTAGGTGTCATATATAGACCACCTAGCCAAGTCAAAGAATTAGATGATCTACTAGTTGAGAAAATGGCTAAAATGACATTGAAAGGGGAAGTTATCATTATGGGAGACTTTAATCTTCCTGATATAAACTGGAAAACCAAAATAGCTAGTTCTGCCAGGAGTACAGACATTCTAAATTCCCTACTGGGATTATCTCTACAGCAAGTAGTTGAGGAGCCAACCCGGAAGGAGGCCATTTTAGATTTGGTATTCACAAATGGCAATTTGGTATCTGATATTACTGTAGGGAAAAGCTTAGGATCTAGTGATCACCAGTCAGTGTGGTTTACTATAAGTATAGTGACTGAGTCACTCCACACAAAAACAAAAGTTTTAGATTTTCGAAAAACAGACTTTTCTAAAATTAGATCAGTGGTATACGAGTCCCTATCAGACTGGAACAATTTCAATGGAGTCCAAAAGAAAGTGGACTACTTAAAAGTGTCACTATTGAAGGCAACAGAAAAGTGCATTAGGCTTGTCAGTAAAAGCTAAAAAAGGAAGAGACCACTGTGGTACTCAGCAGAAGTGGCTAAAATCAATAAAAACAAAAAGATGGCATTTAGTAAGTATAAAAACACCCAAAACGAGGATGACAGGGAAATCTATAAGATTAGGCAGAGAGAGGCCAAGCAAGTTATAGGAGCTTCTAAAGCTCAGGCAGAAGAGAAATTAGCTCAGTTAGTGAAAAAAGGTGATAAGACATTCTTCAGGTACATAAATGAAAAAAGGAAATTAAAACAAGGAATTACCAAATTAAAAACAAAAGAAGGCAGGTATATGGAAGATGATAAAGAACTAGCTGACTGCCTCAATGAATACTTCTGTTCAGTTTTTACAAAGGGAAAATGAAGGAGAAGGACCTCAGTTAGGGAGGAAGACTAATGAATCCTTTGATGCATGTGTCTTTACAGAGGAAGAGGTTCTAAGTCAGCTGTCTAAAATTAATACAAATAAATCACAGGGGCCTGATGGGATACACCCAAAGCTATTAAAAAAGCTTAGAGGTGTACTAGCAAAACCATTAACAGATTTATTTAACCTCTTAAGGACGAAGGGCGTACATGTACGCCCTTGCGTCTGGTCTTTAAAGATGGCGCCTTCTCCTGCTTTATGTGGGCGCCTTAGTCGCAGGTGTCCGCATGGTTCTTGTAGCAGACACCTGCGGCTAATGTCCGATCGCGGACATTTAGCCCCTCAGATGCTGTGGTCAATCAGATTCCGAAGGCTTTACTTTCGGTTTGCGCTCCGGCTCCCCCATGTGGCGATCGGAGGAGCCGGAGCGCGCCTGTAGTAACCTGGGTTTCTATGAATGAAACCCAGGCAGCTCTGTAGAATTTCCTATGGAGCCTTGCCTGTAATAGGCTTTATAGTAAATATGCGATTTTTTCATACATTCCAATCATTTTGCATTGGAATGTATGATAATCGCAATCAAATGATTTTAAGTTATAGTTCCCTATGGGAACTATATAAAAGTGTAAAAAAGAAAGCTAAAAAAATAAATAAATAAAAAAAGCACAAGTACAAATCACCCCCTTTTGCTAAAATAAAAATACTAAAAAATTTAAAAAAATACACATCATGGGTGTCGCAATGTGCAAAAATGCCCATACTATAAAAATATAAAAAAATATTCCCCATACACCAAACAGCAAAACGGAAACAAGCATCCAAATGGCGCATTCGCCATTTTTGGTCGCTTCATTTTCCACGAAAAATACAGCATACAGCTTTGTACATATACAGCTCTGTACATATAATTACAAAACAGTTATAGGGGTCAAAACATGGTGACAAAAAGTAAAACTGATTTTTCCACTTTTGAAGTTTTTTTCACTATCAAAACGCAAGAAAACCTATACATATAGGGTATCGCCGGATTCGTACTGACATGTAGAGTAAAAGTAACTGGTCAGTTTTATCGCACATCGAACGTCGGAATTTAAAAACCCGCAAAACTGTGGTGGGATTGCTTTTTTTTTTGCAATTTCACCCCATTTAGAATTTTTTTCCCGCTTCCCACTACATCATATGCAATATTAAATGGTGTAGTTGGAAAGTACAACTTGTCCCGCAAAAAACAAGCCCTCATATGGCTATGTGAACCGAAAAATAAAAAAGTTATGTGTCATGCCCACGTGAACTACGGTGTGTCTGGATCACAACTGCGGAGGGTATTCGGCAGAGAGAGGCTACTCAGGGTTGAGTCTCAGGCGTCACTCGCAATCTGAACGGCGAGTTTGAGACTGAAAACATCACAGCCAAAGTAAAGGGTGCAGTGGCAAACAAAGGTTATTCACTCGTATCCTGCATACTGACAGGACTACTTGAGTAGTTGCGGTTGGTAGCTAAGGGATCCCAGGATGTGGTTACCGGAGCAGTACTTGCGTGTTTGTGGTTAGCGAGGAATCCGAGGTAGCCCGGTTCACAGGAGGACGACAGCAGATCCAGGGATTTCAGTGACAACCAACAGGGTAGCAGGTTCAGGAGGTTACAGGTGTGTAACCCTCAATTTCAGAACGCTATGCTGTCCCCCTGGCTCTCTTAAATAGTGCCTGGTTGTGGGGAGGAGCCGCGGTTCGTATAGAGCGACTTCTGCATTCCAGCGTGGAACGCAGCTGTCGTATCTTGAGCCTGAACTCGAGCGGCTTCCGCGTTCCACAGTGGAATGCAAGGAAGCCACCGCTGAACCCGGAGAGCACGGCACGGTGGCATTACATTATGGCTCTGGGAAGGCAGGGAGTGGAAAACGAAAACTCAAAAAATAAAAAACCTCCGGTCCTTAAGGGATTAACCAATCACTAGTAACAGGAGTCGTCCCAAAAGATTGGAAACTAGCAAACGTTGTGCCAATTCACAAGGAAGGTAGTAGAGAGGAATCGGCAACTATAGGCCAGTATGCCTGACATCAATAGTGGGGAAATTAATGGAAACCATACTTAAGGAGAAGATTGTGGAACATCTGAAAACCCATGGTTTGATTGATGAAAAACAGCATGGGTTTACTTCAGGGAGATCATGTCAAACTAATCTTATTGACTTTTTTGATTGGGTGACTAAAATAATAGATGGCGGAGGTGCAGTAGACATCGCTTATCTGGACTTTAGTAAGGCTTTTGATACTGTCCCACATAGAAGGCTTATCAATAAACTGCAGTCTTTGAGCTTGGGCTCACATATTGTTGAATGGATTAGGCAGTGGCTGAAGGACAGAAAACAGAGGGTTGTAGTCAATGGAGTATATTCAGACCATGGTATTGTTACCAGTGGGGTACCTCAGGGATCTGTTCTGGGACCCATATTGTTTAATATCTTTATCAGCGAAATTGCAGAAGGCCTCAATGGTGAGGTGTGTCTTTTTGCTGATGATACAAAGATTTGTAACAGGGTTGATGTTCCTGATGGAAAAGGATTTAAGAAAACTAGAGGAATGGTCAAAAACCTGGCAACTAAAATTTAATGTCGATAAGTGCAAGATAATGCACCTGGGGTGTAAAAACCCAAGAGCAGAATATAAAATCAGTGATACAGTACTAACCTCAGCATCTGAGGAAAGAGAGTTAGGGGTCATTATATCAGACGACCTAAAGGTGGGCAGACAATGTCATAGAGCAGCAGGTAATGCCAGCAGAATGCTTGGGTGTATAGGGAGAGGCATTAACAGTAGAAAGAGGGAGGTGCTCGTGCCGCTCTACAGAGCACTAGTGAGACCTCATTTGGAGTATTATGTGCAGTACTGGACACCATATCTGCAGAAGAATATTGAAACTTTGGAGAGAGTTCAGAGAAGAGCTACTAAACTAGTACATGGATTGCAGGACAAAACTTACCAGGAAAGGTTAAAGGACCTTAACATGTATAGCTTGGAAGTAAGAAGAGACAGAGGGGATATGATAGAAACTTGTAAATACATAAAGGGAATCATCACAGTAAAAGAGGAGAGAATATTTAAAAGAAGAAAAACTGCTACGAGAGGACATAGTTTTAAATTAGAGCGGCAAAGGTTTAAAAGTAATATCAGGAAGTATTACTTTACTGAGAGTAGTGGACGCAATACAGTGAAGGAGTTTAAGCATGCATGGGATAGGCATAAGGCCATCCTTCATATAAGATAGGGCCAGGGGCTATTCATAGTATTCAGTACATTGGGCCGAATAGATGGGCCAAATGGTTCTTATCTGCCGACACCTTCTATGTTTCTATGTTTCTATAGGATTATACATTACAGCAGAGATAGTTCATCCCTCCAACCTGGAGAAATAAGAGAGAGAAAGACTGATTGTCATAGAGAACTATTCCTTATGCAACTTCTGGGAACTAATGTGAATCACTGTAAACGCTGCTTTGATGCAAATGAATTTTGCATACATTGATGACCTGTGGATCAGCTTCAGTAAAGTACTGGGAGTTTGCTAAAAGCTCTAGTCTCCTTATTCTACATCATCTATCAACTCAATTTTTTTAATTTGCACCTGACAGTGCTGGTGTCACGAACCAGGGGCCCAGCCACCAAAAGCATCCTAAACACCTACACGATCAAGGGCACCTCAACTTCCATCTGGCTGGTGTTCCCTGTAACAGAGAGTGCCCTGGAAGATTTTGTACTGTTGTCCCATCCACTGCACGCCAGCCCCAAGGGACAACTTAACCGTGAGTACTACTATCCTCAGCACCTCATCACTAGTATGCTCACACACATCATCCTCAAAAGTGAGTACACCCCTCATATTTTTGTAAATACTTTAATATATCTTTTCATGGGACAACACTGAAGATCTGACACTTTGATACAATGTCAAGTAGTCAGTGTACAGCTTGTATAACTGTGTAAATTTAGTGTGCCCTCAAAATAACTCAACTCACAGCCATTAATATCTAAACCACTGACAACAAAAGTCAGTACACCCCTAAGTGAAAATGTGCCCAATTAGCCATTTTCCCTCCCCAGTGTCATGTGACTCGTTAGTGTTAAAAGGTCTTAGGTGTGAATGGGGAGCAGGTGTGTTAAATTTGGTGTTATCGCTCTCACTCTCTGATACTGTTCACTGGAAGTGCAACATGGCACCTCATGGAAAAAAACTCTCTGAGGGTCTGAAAAAAAGAATTGTCGTTTCACATAAAGATAGTCTAGGCAGTGGAATACCTACCATATAGGCAGATCACGCAGCTGCTATGGGGCCCATGAGGAAGGGGAGCTGGTAGTGGAGGAGAGACCTCTCTGCGCATGTGCCATACTGTACAGCAGGAAAGTTGGGTGGTATTTCATCATGTAATGTTCCAGATTCTTGTCAAAATATGCTGAACACCGCCGAAACCTACTAGATCCCATTCACTATAATGGGTCTGTTGGGTTCAGGCATAAGTACTGCCATTTTGTAGAACAAAATACTGCTGCATGAGGTGGGGCAGGGGAGATGTTAGGGAGGGTTGTGAGAAGAGCCAGGGCACATAGTGGGAGGGACTAGGAACGGCATGGGGGCCCAATTTAAATTCTTGATATTGGGGCCCAATGATTTTTATGTACGCCTCTTGGCCTAGGCTATAAGAAGTTTTCCAACAGCCTGAAATTGAGCTGCAGTACGGTGGCCAAGACCATACAGAGGTTTAACAAGACAGGTTTCACTTAGAACAGGCCTCGCCAAGGTCTACCAAAGTGCACGTGTTCAGTGTCATATCCAGAGGTTGTCTTTTCAAAATAGAAGTATGAGTGTTGCCAGCATCGCTGCAGAGGTTAAAGGGGTGGGGGGTCAGCTTATCAGTGCTCAGACCGTATGCCACACACTACATCAAATTGGTCTGCATGGCTGTTGTCCCAGAAGGAAGCCTCTGTGGCGAAACCAACCTGGACACTGGGTGCTGGAGAAGTCTTGTTGCCGGCCTGCTGCCCCAGGATTATGGGCCCTCTCATCAGCCCATGCTAAGCTGAAACCCCATGGCGATGTGACTGTGTTTGTGGCATCTGAGTGCTGTTCGGATATATTGAGCGCTCGGATCCAAGCCATCTGGGGGTAGGCTGTATGTGGGGGTCCTGTTCAGCATAATAGGAGTTATGTATATTTGTGTATTTTTGTGTCTTTTCACTAACATGCGCACAATGGAGTTTTGCCTCTGTCCTGGGAGATAATTGGATTACTTCCCAGTTGTCTCCAGTACAGAGGACTCTGTGACCTACTGCCAGCATGGCTTTCCGGCCCAAACCAGTTCCACAAAGACACTTTTTACTCATTTCTGAACCCCTGGTCTAACTCGTACCATTTTTGGATATGTTGTTCCCCTGAATGGATTGATGATTAATATGTAATTTTTATTGAAATCCCACGCATAGTTTTGAAGTTAGGAACGTTGTATAAAACTGTATATTTTCCTGCCGGTGATAATAAGTTCGTCCATTGTGTTTAGTAATTATATCACTGGCAGAGGGGAGGGAATGTGTACTCTGTGCGGGAGGGTCATTCCTTTGTTATTTTATGATTGGTTAATGTAGAAGTCCAGGGGGTATTCCTCTGGACTGAACATGTGAATAAAAAGAGGCTGTATGGGCCAGTACATGTGTTCTGCTTAACCCTCAAGCGAAGTGTCGTCTCGTTCTTGGGGGGAATTGGAGTGTATGCTGTTACAGTGCGACTGCCAGGAGTGTAAACCGTTCCTAGGGTTTTTCCTGTTCGGCTGTATACTGTTTCCGGTTCGGGAGTCTGGAGCATTCATGTGCTTGCAGTTCGGGAAATTGGTGCTTGCAGTAACTGCCGGTGTGTCAGAAAAGGGAATATCGCCTAAACAGAGTTGTGTGCGTAACGGTCCGTTACAGCCTCTTCTAAAGATGATGCACAAGAAAGCCTGCAAACAGTTTGCTGAAGACAAGCAGACTAAGGACATGGATTACTGGAACCATGTCCTGTGGTTGGATGAGACCAAAATAAACTTATTTGGTTCCGATGTTGTCAAGCGTATATGGCGGCAACCAGGTGAGGAGTACAAAGACAAGTGTGTCTTTTCTACAATCAAGCATGGTGGTGGGAGTGTCATGGTTTGGGGCTGCATGAGTGCTGCCGGCTGTGGGGAGCTACAGTTCATTGAGGAAACTGTGAATGCCATGTACTGTGTTAGCCCAGCGGTCAGTGCAGGTGCTGCTGCCCCTACACGTGGACATTGGCGCCGGGCTCCCTCTTTCCCTCCTGCTGCCATGTGCTGTGCTGACAAGCGTGGGCAGCAGGTAGCTTAACTGTTGTATCTGTTCCCAATGCCAGAGCTTACTTCCTGCTCGAGTCCTGAACTGTCGTCAGGGCGTGAACAGGCGTGTCTCTCCTATCTTGTGAGTTAGCACATACACGTTCTCTATCTCCCCAGCCTATGGCTGGATTGCAGGAAGTATTTAAAGGAGCTTCCTGCACCAGGAAGATGCCTGAGCAACTCTTGTTCACTAGCTTGTCTAGTTCCTAGTGTGAAGGTGTTTTTGGAGTTTCTGCTTTTCTGTGTAGCAGACCCTGCTTTTGAATTTATCGGATTTTGCTTGTTTGCCGCCTGTCTCTGACCTTGGACTTCATTTACGGTCTTTGCTTGATCGATGCCTGCCCTGACTTTAGACTTCCTGACCACGTACTTCCCCTTGGTTCTTGCACCAGTATCTCCTACCTCATGGTCAGCTGACACTGACTCTGAGACTTCTCTGGAGTGGCACCTGGCAACTACCCTAATGGCCCAAGCCTATCCTCACCATCAGAGGCTCTAGTGAAGACGAGGTAGTTGCTTAGTTACACTCCTCCAGGTTATAGCCAGTTGTGGGTCCACACCCGCTTGCATAACATACTGTGACATACTGAAGCAGAGCATAATCCCTTCCCTCAGTAAACTGGGCTGCAGGGTAGTATTCCAACATGATAACAACCCCAAAGACACCTCCAAGACGACCAATGCATTGCTAAAGAAACTGAGGGTAAAAGTGATGGACTAGCCAAGCATGCCTCCAGACCTAAATCCTATTGAGCATCTGTGAGGCATCCTCAAATGGAAGGTGGTAGAGCAGAAGGTCTCTAACATCCACCAGCTCCATGATGTCGTCATGGAGGAGTGGAAGAGTATTCTGTTGAGTCCCAGGTTTAGTAAGGAATGCCGAGTGGTGTATTGTGGCCTTAATGTCTCTTTATGTGTGTCACGGTGCTCCTACCTGAATACTGCTGGACGCCAGGCTTTGACTCCGAAGCAATAAATAGGGGGACTAACTGAGGGATTTGAAAGAAAGATTGAGTCCAGACCTTGTAAGTAGTTGAACTG
Source organism: Bufotes viridis (assembly GCA_033119425.1). NCBI lineage: Eukaryota > Metazoa > Chordata > Amphibia > Anura > Bufonidae > Bufotes > Bufotes viridis. The sequence goes on from CM065590.1 coordinate 306,772,902, forward strand.
CAGCCTTACTTGGATAAATGTTCATCAGAAACAATCTTCAAGCTTTGTCTTGGTCCCAGCTCTCTGCTATACTGACAGGCATACTTAATACTTTGCTTGACTTCTGTAAGCTGTACTAAATTGTGCTTAAGTCTGGTTACTGTGCCTTAAAACTGCCCTGGGAGCCTTGGATGGGGTACATGGCTAAATATCTTTGTCTAACTTTACCCCATCCATGGGTTGGCACAGGGTTTTTTGCCAAAGCCTTGGTGTAACTTTGGCGCAAAATGTTGAATCTTCGGGAAGCCCCTTTCCTACTAAGCCAAACCCCTTGATGAACTAGATGCATGTGACCTTTTGGCACATTTACAATAAGGTCAAGGTACAATCATGTTTGTAAATGAAGGCCAATATATTTCATGGAAAAAACCCTTTCTTCCTTGTCTCTGGAAATATTTTCAAAATGCAAGCAACCATGTGGGGTGGGAAGTGAAGATAAAATGAGCAATGTGGGCAGATAATGAAGTTACAGCCTCATGTTATTTCATTAGCAATGCCTACTGTAGGCTGTAGATGGAGTCATAGGATTTAGCAAAACAATTTTAAAGCATACGTGCAACTCAATAATTTTTCAAATCGTAACTCTAAAGTCTATGCTTAATTCAAAATTATTTTCATAGAATATTTGAATATATAACCCCTTTCCTCCAGCCTTACGACATCCTGATTCATTTGACAAGCAGTACATTAAATAAAGTCAACTGTAGAACATATTAAAATTCTGCATGTAGTTCATCTATGTGTGGTGCAGAGGTTATTGCTCCGAGACCAACACCACCCTTCATTTAAAAATAACAGATACAGTACATCTTAGCAATTATTGACAGTATCATGCTGCCTAAATAGCAGGAACCACCATGAAGACAGTATGGGGAGTTTCTCCCTTGCTTGGCCACTTTCTGATGCGTTTCCCTCTGCACTGTGGCTGAGTAGAACAGGTCATTGATATGAAAAATAATAACAGTTAAAAAGTAAAATAAGATGTAAAGTGCTCCGCCATCACAACATGCATGTAAAATTCAGTACCATCATGCATGCATTTTACAGTGGATTCTAAAGTATGAAAATAAATTAACTTAAAGGGATTCTGTCAGCAGGATTTAGCCTACAGAGTTACTTATATGTGCCCATCAGTCTCCTCGTTTTGTATTAAAGTTATATTTATTGATGACCTATCCTCAGGATAGGTCATCAATATCAGATTGGCGGGGGTCCGACAGCCGGCACCCCTGCCGATCAGCTGTTTGAAGAGAAGGCGCGCGCCGTGCCAGCGATGCCTCCTCTTCCTTGTTTACCTGCTGGCCATTGCACCTGCAGCAGTGAGCAGGTGTAATTACACCCAAGCCGTCCCATTCATTTCAATGGGACGGCTCTGTAGTATACACTTGTATAGGAACGAGCCATCCCATTGAAATGAATGGAACGGCTTGGGTCTAATTACACGTGCTTACTGCCTACAGAGTAGGCTAAATCCTGCTGACAGAATCCCTTTAAACAAGTGAATAAGAAATTTACAAACATTGTCCCTCTTATAGAGAAAGTAATCGTGACGCCAAATGCAGTTAAGCAATAAGGACTTGGAGTCCCCTTTGTAGATGGTAATGTTTGTAGGGGTAGGATTGCCAGAGTGGTGCAGGGTGGCCTACAGTCTTTGTAGATGTTGTATACATGTGTCACGGTGTTCCTACCTGGATATCCTTGGATCCAAGATGTGATGTGGTCCGAAGCAAGTGCAAAAAGGGTAGTTGAACTTGGAAGGTGGATGAGTAGAATAAATGGAATCCAGACTTTGTAGTAACGTTGAACACAGCTTTACTTGGCATAAATGGTAATCGAAACAGTTTCCAAACGGTATCTTGGTCATTAGCAGGTATTGGCATAATCTGGCAGGCAAACGCTCCTCTGCAACAATCTCTGCTATGTGGCAACTCTCTCAGCTCTGCTGGACTGGATAAATAGGAAACTCTTCCTCTTCTGCTAGAACTGAGGTTAGCTGTAGTCTGTCTCTTACTGTTGTCCTTATTCCTAGGAACTTCTTGCCCTGGTTAGGAGTACTTCAAGCTCACTTATGCTTGGGTGTGCACAACCTCCAGTGATAAGGCTGACGTAGGACTAACAGAACCTCTCCAGGCAGGACCAGGCCTGCCGGTTTCCCCTATCAGGGGTTAAGTCAGACGGACTCCTCACAGAAGCTCTCCCCACGAGGGGGTAGGCTAGACTGACCTACTCACTAACTAAACTCCTCCCTCTCTAAAGGGGGCTGGGAGGGGGGAGTGGCCACGCAGCTGAGGAGTATGGCCACTTGATCTCTGAGCTCCCGCTCCAGCAAAGCATCCCAGTCCAGCAGAACCCGTTACCTTGCTGTTAAATCCCAACCCTCGGTACTACAGGTATCGGAATCCTCCCTGATGATGACCAGGGGCAAAAGGAGAATCAAGAAGCAGGGCAAGCTTGAGTTTTTCTTTGGCCAAGATCGGGACAAAGATGGCGCCGTCACACGAGATCTGCCTGCAGGGCCTACCTCCAGCCCGACATCTTCTGCAGAAGGTGGCAGCTCGCAACGACTGAGCCCTCGAGGTTCCCCTCAACATGCCCACCCGGGTGAAAGCGTGAGTAACAACAAGGGGAGAAAGATGGTGTGCAATAGCAGGTCCCAGGGCAGTCCTGCGGTGCAACGGTCCCCTACCACGAGCCCGGAGAAGCAAAGGCCTAGGTTAAGAGGCCCTGGTACAGATGAGCAGGACGCCTCTGAAAGCCATGGTTTGGTGGACACAGGCACCCTGTCGGAGGTGCTTCGTCAATTTCCCACAGATGACAAGCCTGCGTCCAGCATCTTATTGAAGAACAAGCTTTTGGCCTTTAACCATTTGGTCACCACCCACAAGTCACACTTAATAGTGCCTATCCAAGCTTCCGTCACTGAATTGAACAACAGAGTTCAGCATGTTGAGCAAAAGATGGGTGAATTTGCGGACTCGCACAATTGCCTGATTGATTTGCATGACGCCCTGTCGGAGAAAATCACTTACCTCCGTGCGAAAGTGGCTGACCTAGAGGACTGGTCCCGCCAGAACAACCTAAAGCTACGCGGGGTGCCGGAGACAGTGCTGGCTGCGGACCTACAAACCTACATCCAGGGGCTGATTAAATTGCTTCTGCCTGCTTGTACCGAACAAGACCTCATCATCGATCGGGCTCACAGGATAGCCAATCCAAAACACCTACCTGATGACACACCGCAGGATGTGTTGGCCCGCCTGCACTTTTACCAAGCCAAGGAGGGTGTCCTGACGGCGGCGAGAAAGATGGTCACCGTGCCGGACCCGTACCAGCAAGTCAAGCTGTTCGCGGACTTATCCGTAGAAACCTTGCAACTGCGTCACACCCTAGCACCCATCACCCTAGTGCTGAGAGAACATTCTGTTCCTTACTGCTGGGGTTACCCAGTGAAATTGCTAATTTAGAGGGATGTTGCCTTGGTGCTCATACGATCGGTGGAGGAGGGGAAGGCGGTATTAGCTACCTGGAATATTGTGGCGGCTGAAGTCCCTCCTATGAAACCGCACCAGCATTTGGCGGAGGAAGGAGAGTGGCACCGAGTGGAAGGGCGCTGTAGGAAGAAACACCGTTGATGGGTTCGTTTCTGTACTATGTATTCAGCAGGAGCGGGGATATGTTCTTTCTTTTATGATGCTCTTTATGGGAGGGATGATTGTTTCCCCCTCACGAAGATCATAAGGGGTTATGCATTCGAACCAACCCTTGTGCTATTTAATTACTGCCCCACTACCTGGGCAGCCAGTTTTGGTTCTCATTGCTTATGTTTACAGTTCACTATCTATATTTCTTTTCTAAGCCGTGTCCTATTTTCTCCATGTATATGAATGTATTTCTATGTGCTGGTGCGGTCCTACCTCTGCATCATCTGGGTAGCCCCCCTGGTAAAACTATTTATCTATCAAGATGGTATTGGTAATGGGATCTTTGAATGTCAGGGGCCTGAATAGTCCATTTAACTACCTCAGCCCCCCTAGCTTAAACACCCTTAATGACCAGGCCACTTTTTACAATTCTGCACTACACTACTTTCACTGTTTATTGCTCCGTCATGCAACTTACCACCCAAATGAATTTTACCTCCTTTTCTTCTCACTAGTAGAGCTTTCATTTGGTGGTACTTCATTGTTGCTGACATTTTTACTTTTTTTGCTATTAATAAAAATTTAACAACATTTTTGCAAAAAAATGACATTTTTCACTTTCTGTTGTAATTTTTTTTAAAAAAACTACATTTCTATATAAATTTTTCTCTAAATTTATTGTTCTACATGTCTTTGATTAAAAAAAATCCAATAAGTGTATATTTATTGGTTTGGGTAAAAGTTATAGCGTTTACAAACTATGGTGCAAAAAAGTGAATTTCGGCATTTTGAAGCAGCTCTGACTTTCTGAGCACCTGTCATGTTTCTTCAGGTGCTAGAATGCCAGGATAGTATAAATACCCCCAAATGATACCATTTTAGAAAGAAGACACCCCAAAGTATTCGCGGAGGGGCATGGTGAGTTCATGTATAATTTCATTTTTTTTCACAAGTTAGCGGAAAATGACACTTTCTGAGGAAAATAAATAAATAAATAAAGTTTCCATTTCTGCTAACTTCTGGCAAAAAAAAAAAATCTCAGACGGACTCACTATGCCCCTCAGTGAATACCTTGGGGAGTCTACTTTCCGAAATGGGGTCATTTGTGGGGTGTGTTTACTGTTCTGGCATTTTGGGCGGGGCTAAATTGTGAGCAGCCATGTAAAACCTAAAGGTACTCGTTGGAATTTGGGCCCCTTTGCGCACCCAGGCTTCAAAAAAGTGTTACTCATGTGGTATCGCCGTACTCAGGAGAAGTAGGGAATGTGTTTTGGGGTGTATATTTACATATACCCATGTTGGGTGAGAGTAATAACTCTGTAAATTGTCAACTTTGTATAAAAAAAATTAAAAAGTCGTCGTTTACAGAGATATTTCTCACACAAAGTATGGGTATATATAAAAATACACCCCAAAACACATTGCCCTACTTCTCCTGAGTACGTCGATACCACATGTGTGACACCTTTTTGCAGCCAAGATACGCAAAGAGGACCAAATTCCCATGAGTACCTTTAGGATTTCACAGGGCATTTTTACGCATTTGGATTCTCACGCTTTAAGACCCCTAAAATGCCAGGGCAGTATAAATACCCCACAAGTGACCCCATTTTGGAAAGAAGACACCTCAAGGTATTCCGTGAGGGGCATGGCGAGTTCACTGAAAAAAAAAATTTTTTGGCACAATTGATATATTTTTTTTTTTACAAAGTCTCATATTCCACTAACTTGTGACAAAAAATAAAATTTTACATGAACTCACCATACCCCTCACGGAATACCTTTGGGTGTCTTCTTTCTAAAATGGGGTCACATGTGAGGTTTACTGCCCTGGCATTTGAGGGTCTCCGCAATCATTACACGTATGGCCAGCATTAGGAGTTTCTGCGATTCTCCTTATATTGAGCATACGGGTAATGAGATTTTTTTTTCCGTTCAGCCTCTGGGCTGAAAAAAAAAATGAACGGCACAGATTTTTTCATTGGCATCGATTATCGTGGATGAAAAATTCTCTGCCAAAATCAGTGACTGCGGTGCAGTGGGCTGGGCGCTAACTACCTAACAAGTAGTTAACTAACTGGCGGTGATAAGAGACCCTTATGCCCCATTCACACGTCCGCAATTCTGTTTGCGGAACGGAATTGCGGACCCATTCATTTCTATGGGGACAGACTTTGTCCCGCTCGGATCCGGAATTGCGGATCCGCACTTCCGGGTCTGCACTTCCGTTTCGCAAAAATATAGAACATGTCCTATTCTTGTCCGCAATTGCGGACAAGAAAAGGCATTTTCTATATAGTTCTGGCAATGTGCGGATCTGCAAAATGCGGAAAGCACATTGCCGGTGTTCGTGTTTTGAGGATCTGTGGATCCACGGATCCGCAAAACACATATGGACGTCTGAATGGAGCCTTACAAGGGGTGTGATCAATGACAAGGGGGTGACGAGTGACAGGGGGGTGATCAGGGAATCTAGATGGGGTGATCAAGGGGTTAACAAGGGGTTAATAAGTGACGGGGGGGTGTAGTGTAGTGTTTGGTGCAACTTTACATAGCTACCTGGTCCTCTGGTGGTCGATCCTAGCAAATGGGACCACCAGAGGGCCAGGTAGCAGGTATATCAGACGCTGTTAACAAAACAGCGTCTGATATACATGTTTGATGCGATTTATTTCGCATCTACAGCCTGCGCACGTGCGCGTTCACAGGAAATCTCGCGTCTCGCGAGATGACGCGCCGATGCGTCCACTCAGAACTACAGGACCGCCCGCCGGACGCATCCGTGCGTTAGGCGGTCCTGTAGTGGTTAAGAGACGGATGATATGGAGAGAGGCCCTCTCCCTTAAATGCGATGTCTTTTGTGCCCAGGAGACACATATAGTAGAAGCAGACGTTGGGAGGCTGAAACATCCGTATTTTCTAACCCTGATCCACTCTCATGGTGTACGCAAAAAGAGGGGAGTTCTTTTAGCTATTCGGAACTCGGTCGCACACACTGCGAGTGCCACGGTAGTGGATCTGGGTGGACGTTATGTTATACATGTGTGTTGTATCAATAATGTCATGTACACATTAGTGGGGATATATGCACCTAATGTAAGGCCTATGCGTTTCTTAAACATGCCCTTCAAAAAGGTACAGTCCTTAAAAGAGGGAAAAGTTGTCATCTGTGGAGTTTTTAATCTGGCCCCAGATCCATCCCAAGACTCTTCCTCTCGCACGAGGCATTGCCATGCCTCCCTTGCACCATCCCTACTAGCCAACTCCCTGTATGATGTATGGCGCATTCATCATGCCTCTGAAAAGGATTTCTCCTATTACTCACCTGCGCATCAAACTTACTCCCATATCGACTTGTTTTTAGTGGAAAGGGCTTCCCTGGCAGCTGCAGCACGGTCTGCTATTGGGAAGATTTCCTGGTCAGACCATGCTCCAGTGACCCTGGAATCAACTGAGGAGTTTACCACTCCATCTAATCCAGTATGGAGGGCTAACAAATTCATTCTGGCTAATACTAAATACCAATCTGAGGTTTTTGCTGCTTTAGCGGAATAATTTAAGTTCAATGTTGCCTCTGTGTTGGAGCCTACTGTTGTATGGACGGCCCATAAGGCATTCATCAGAGGTATCCTACTGAAATTGGGGCACAGACACAAAAAAATCGAGGGAGAAACACCAGAATAACCTTCTAAAGCAAATTCAGAATGTTGAACCAGACACAGAATAAGATATCCCCTTCACTGGAGCGCTCTGACAAACTTAGAACCCTTAGATCCCAGCTTAGGGAAAGTTTCCTGCATACATATGAATTCTCTCTTAAACGGACCAAAGCAATGTATTATTCCCAAGCCAATAAGGCAGGGAGGCTTCTAGCCAGAAGGGTGAAGGCAAAGGCTTTGAAGTCGAGAATAGCGTATCTCTGGGACCCCTCAAAATCCTATAAATTGTACGACCCAAAGGATATAGCCAATAGATTTATGTCCTAGTATTCACAATTGTACAACTTAGCTGGAGAACCAGGTTTTAATCCGGCCTCCCCAAGTGACATAGAAAATTTTCTGCAGTCACTAACGGTACCTTCTATGGCCGCATGCCATAGGGATTCCCTATGTGCTCCAATCTCCCAGGATGAAATTTCTAGGGTAAAAGCTGTCCTACCACACCATAAAAGCCCTGGCCCAGATGGCCTTCTGAACTCCTATTACAAGATCTTCTATGACTGTTTGCTCCCGCATCTTCACACTGCCCTGTGTAGTGCCATGATAACTGGGAAAATGCCCAAGGAAATGCTAGAAACTGTTATTGTGACCCTGCCCAAATCTGGCAAAGAGCCCTCAGTCCCACAAAGTTTCCGACCTATTTCCCTACTTAACACAGATCTAAAAATATATGCGAAGATCCTAGCTACCCGTCTAGCTGATATTATTCCCACCCTAGTGGCCCCGGACCAAGTGGGGTTTGTACAAGGGCGTCAGATCACGGATAATTCCAGGAGAATGTTGAACTTGATCGACTATGTTAATCGTGCCCGTCTACCGGCAGTGTTGGTTACCCTGGATGCCGAGAAGGCATTCGACCAGTTCAATTGGTCGTTTGTCTTCTAGGTACCCCATAGGATGTGGTTTAAGGAGTCTATGATCCAAGCCATACGGGTTCTTTGCTCTGACCCCTCGGCCCGAGTATTAGTAAATGGAGTGTTGTCGGACCCATTTACTTTATCCAATGGCACGAGACAGGGCTGCCCCCTGTCGCCTTTAATATTCATTCTGTCCCTAGAACCAGTGGCTCAAGCTATAAGACAGGCGACTGTCTCCAATTTGTATGAGGCATACAAATTGGAGACAGACAACATTGCTTGTCAATGTATGCAGATGATATTATTTTATCCTTAACTCAGCCTCTGGTGTCCTTGAAAGCTGTGATGGCTATTATACGCTCTTACGGGGCATTATCATATTAAAAAGTCAATGAGAGTAAAACTCAGGCCCTCCCTTTGGGGGTACCAGAGGTGACCCTGTCCAGGATGAAAAGGGAGTTTCCTTCAGACTGGCAGGACTCTATGGTCCAATACCTGGGATTTAAGGTGACGGCTACTCCTCAGGTATTATACAAGGTCAATTTCCCTCCCCTCTTGCAATCACTTCAGCCAAAGCTAGATCCAGTAGCATGGCCAAAACAGAACTATCTTGGTTGGGACGCATAGCCGCTTTTCAACAGCATATACTTCCGAAGTTGTTATATTTATTCCGGACTATTCCCATCCCGGTCCCGATGTCCTTTTTTAATCTAGCCAATAGAATGCTAAATTCCTTCATCTGGAATAAAACCAGGCCGAGGATTGCTAGAGGTATCATGTGTAGACATAAGGGATACGGCGGTCTCAGTATGCCTAATCTATACGATTACTATCTGGCTTCTAGGGTCAACCAGCTAAGGGAGTGGTGGACAGGGGAGACGGGAAAACACTGGGTGCACATAGAACAAGTGCAAATTCCAAGACGGAATTTACGTGCCCTACTCATGGCCGCGTTGCATGATAGCTATACGGGTCTTCAGCCCCCGTACTATGTCTCTACCTCAGTAGCCTTGTGGAAAATATATCACGATAAAAGTCGGGCAGCCCCGTCATCGTTGGTTCACCTGACTCCGATCGAGGCCCTCCAATATTTAGCCCCAGACTTAAATCTGAAAGTTTGGAGAGATGGTGGAATTACTACTGTGATGAATTTACTGTAGGGCTCCGAGCTGAAATCCTTTGACTCTATTCAGCAGGTTTACAAGATTCCACATAGGGAAATCTTCTCTTACCTCAAAATAAGACACCTGCTATCGGATAATCCCTCGTCTACTCTCAAGGGTCATGTTCACTTGCTACGTAGCTGGTCCATGTCTAGGTCTGCCCATTCGGGGATCAAACCCATATATATGTACTTTGGTGAGAAGGATTCGTTTCTCAAAACAGCCCCCCTTCTAGCGTGGGAATCAGACTTGAAGCAAACATTTAGTTTGGCACAATGGTCAAAGGCTAACAGGCTCGCTATAGCTGCTCTTAAATGTTACTCACACCTAGAATCTTACTTCAAAACTTAACTTAGGTGGTATTATACCCCGGTCAGGCTACATACCCTCTATCCAGGTTCTACCGTAGAGTGCTGGCGAGGATGTGGACGCTGAGGGACGCTGTTCCACATACTCTGGGATTGTTCTAAGATCACTAATCTCTGGTCCCAATTGTTCATGAAAATATCTGAGGTTGCTGGATATCAGATTACCCCGGATCCAGCTTTTGCCCTGCTGTTTATTGATCTGAATAAAATTCCACTCAAATCTAGGTTTATCATTTTACACTTATGCCTCGCCACCAAACTGGCGCTGACAAGATACTGGAAGAGTATCTCTATTCCTGATCTCCACGAGATTATCAGGGCAGTAGACACCACGAAGTCTTACGAGCATATGCTAGCTCACAAAAACTTCCAAGTCACCCGGTATAACCAATTGTGGGAATCCTGGGGTGGTCTGTGTCCAGCATCATCAGAAGGCAACGAAATAAGATAGGCGGTCGGATTAGGGGTAATGATGAGTTGGATGGCACTTGCACTTTTTCAATCGGACTTGATGTGCTCACACAATTCATTGCTGGCGATGATTGGACGCGGCTCGGACTTTTGTTCTGTTTTGCTATTATGTTTTTTTCCAGTGCTTTATTCTGTATTGTATTATTGCTCCTTATATCCAAAAATTCAGAGTTTTCTGCTCAATGACACTATTCATTGTCCATGTATTGTATCCTTTATGATATGAGCATTTACTCTAATAAAAAATTATTGAAAGTTAAAGAGGGTTAGGAGGAACTAGAAGGTTCCTCTCTAGAGAACTAGCTCTGCACAGATTTGCTGCTACCCGCTGGTGTACCAGGCACATTATATGTAAACATAACATTTGTCAGGAAATCAATATACTGTATTTTTCGCCCTATAAGATGCACCGGCCCATAAGACGCACCTAGGTTTTTGGGGAGGAAAATAAGTAAAAAAAATTTTTTTTAACTAAAAGGTGTTCTTTTGGTGGGTTTTGAACTAATGGTGGTCTGTGGATGGCACTATTATGGGGGATCTGTGGATGGCACTATTATGGGGGATCTGTGAATGACAATGTTATGGGGGGGATCTGTGGATGGCACTATTATGGTGGATCTGTGGATGGCACTATTATGGGGGATCTGTGGATGGCACAGTTATGGGGGATCTGTGGATGACGCACTGTTATGGGGGATCTGTGGATGACGCACTGTTATGGGGGGATCTGTGACGGACACTGTTATGGGCGATCTGTGGATGACTCACTGTTATGGGGGGGATCTGTGAATGATACTGTTATGGGGGATCTGGGGATGGCACTGTTATGGGGGATCTGTGGATGACGCACTGTTATGGGGGGATCTGTGACAGACAAGGTTATGGGGGATCTGGGGATGGCAGTTTTATGGGGGATCTGTGGATGGCACTGTTATGGGGGGGATCTGTAAAGGACACTGTTATGGGGGATCTGTGGATGACGCACTGTTATGGGGGATCTGTGTATGACACTGTTATGGGGGATCTGCGGATTACACTGTTATGGGGGATCCATGGATGGCACTGTTATGGGGGATCTGTGGATGGCATCCACAGATCCCCCATCCCATAACAGTGCCATCCACAGAGCCCCCACCCCATAACAGTGCCATTCACAGACCCCCCACCCCTTAACAGTGTCATCCACAGATCCCCCATTGCCGCTCCAGTGCTGCACTATAGAAATATAAAATGCCTAATTCAAATTAAAATCATTAAAGCTGCCCCCTCAGTTGTAAATCATTCTATCTACTCACAAGAGCTTTTTGTATAATGCAGGCCGGCCGGGCGTGCGAGCGGCAGCATGACTTACTGATGTTACATGCCTGCGCTGCCTACTTTAGGAATGAAGCAGGCTGCGCAGGCACGTGACGTCAGTGAGTCACCCTGCCGCCCGGCCTGCCTGCATTATACAAAAAGCTCTTGTGAGTAGATAGAATGATATACAACTGAGGGGGCAGCTTTAATGATTTTGATTTGAATTAGACATTTTATAACTATATAGTGCAACACTGGAGCGGTGGGTCCGGAGCACAGTGAACGCACTGGCCCCGCCGCAATACCCGGCCCCAGCTCCTCCTCCCAGTCCCTTCCCGCTCATACATCGCAGCCTGCGATGCTGGAGCATCGCAGGCTGCGATGTAAAAATGTCAGCATTCGCCCCATAAGACACAGGGGCATTTCCCTCCCATTTTGTGGGGAAAAAGTGTGTCTTATGTGGCAAAAAATACGGTACGCAATGCAGTATATGGTAATAAATATGAGAGATGACACAGGATCACACAATACAGATAGTGGGGGTACAAAAGGAGGTGGTAATGGCACTCTGGATCATTAAACATAATGCCTCACGCACACAACCGTATGTATTTTGATAGATCATAAGAACAGAAAAAGAAATCAAGTGAATTCTCCCTAACATGTATACAACTTTATACCTGCTAGCAGAGTGGCCCCTCCTAAAAGGTCTTCATTGAGCAATATGCATGTACAGTGAGATCTGCCCTTAGGAATGCAGTCTAGCACCAGTTACCACTAGTGGTAACTGTAGAACAATAGGATCCTGTATCTACTCTCTAACCACACCGAAAATATAAAACCACACATGAAATATAAATACATTCTTTATTGTATCATGAAAGACAATAAAATAAAATCATTACATAAAATGCAGTATGGACTCACAATATGTAAAGCCCTCCCATCCTTACTGCAAGTGTGATGCTCCGGGCCCACTGGCCATATCTGGGGGATGGCTTACCCATTTAGAGGTATTTACGATTATATGTCTGTCACGACTGTGACTGATCCAGATAGGTCTGGGAAGAGAAGGTCGCAGCGACTTGCTACTCGCGATAGCTTGTGAGTTTGCTTCGTGGTTCAGGGTATGTCATCCGGGTTTTGCCTTGTGAACCTTTTTGTCCTGACTGGGAGTTTGTAGGCATTCTTCTCAGGTGAGTGCTGTCTGCCACTCCCAGCTACTATATTAGTTTCAGTTTCACTTGCAGTCATTGCCAGATATAGTCCTTACTTCCAGTGCTATTCTGACCTTTGAAGGAGATCGTTTGACGGTATTGCTGTGGAGCTCTTGTCTGGCGTGGACTGTCGTTGTTGGGATCATCTTCTCTGCTCGTGACTGGATAAGTCAACTCTGCTGGAGATTGTTTGTTTGTTGCTGTCTTCCCCTGTTGTTCTCCTAGACATGAGTGATGGTGACTAGTGCTCCCATCTGCCTTTCCCCAGTCTAGTCTTCTTAGAGTGACTCAGGGTTTAGGCATCCTGCTCGCCGCACGGGTTCACACCCCGTCTAGGGTATCAGGGCAGACAGGTGCCAGCGTAGGGTTTGTCAGGGGTGGCCGTTCTATTTCCCATCCGTAGATAAGGGTCCCCCTTCCCCTCCGTCTGGTGCGACACGACTGCTGCTGGGATAGCGGTCGTAACAGTATATCTGGCCTTTAAAAAAAAAAAAAAGTGACATTTCCTTTTTTTTTTTTTGCCTGCTGTTTTGCTTTGTATTTTTCTGTTCCACTATGGATCCGGTTACGGTTTTGGCGAAACAATTACAGGGTTATCCCTTGAAGTGGCAGGATTAAAAGCAACAGTACTGCAGCAGCAGCAATCCTTGGGTTCCACCGTTGCTACGGGAAACCAAGGTACTCCTGAGCCAAAAGTGGCTTGTCCTGATAGGTTCTCAGGAGGAGAGACCAATTTGTAACCTTCAGAGAAGCTTGTAAATTGTTCTTCAGGTTACGCCCTAGATCCTCCGGCGGTGAGGAACAACGGGTGGGCATTGTAATTTCTCTCCTGCAAGGAGATCCGCAGGCTTGGGCTTTCTCCTTACCATCTGACTCTCCGGCCTTACGATCAGTGGAGGAGTTTTTGAAGCCTTGGGTCTCGTGTATGATAACCGGACAGGGTCTCACTGGCTGAGTCTAAGCTACGTAGACTTGGGCAGGAGAACCGGTCAGCTGAACTATATTGTTCCGAATTCCGTAGGTGGGCTACGGATACATTATGGAACGACTCGGCCCTTAGGAGTCAGTTCTGCCAGGGGTTGTCTGAAAAATTAAAAGACGCGCTGGCTGTATACGAGGTCCCTGGGTCTCTTGAGGCTGCTATGTCTCTGTCCATAAGAATCGACAGACGACTCAGGAAAGACTATTAAATTCTACAGAGGCCTCTATAGGGCAGGGATCGGTTTGTTGTGATCCAGTCGAACCAATGCAAATAGGGCGCCACTAGACGGGTGAATCCTCCTAAGGTCCGCCATAGGTCAGAGGTTTGTTTTCGTTGTGGGGAGGGTCATTTTGTAAAGGCATGTCCCTCAGAACCCAAGAGATCATAAACAAAGGAGCCGCCGGAAAACTAGAGTCCCCAGACTGTGCGGAGGATAACAGTCTGGGCGCATTCGTTTCCTCCATACGCATGTCTCAGTTTTTGTTGTCCGCTACCGTTGTGGCGGGCAATAAGACTGAGATCTGTTCCGTCTTTTTGGACAGTGGGGCGGGGGTCAACTTGGTGGATTCACGGTTTGCTCAGGCTCTGGCTTTTACTCCGGAACCGGTACGCAGAACTAATCCTGTTTTTGCCATCGACTCCTCCCCTCTTACTCAGAGAGAGTTAACTCAGATCGTCCATAATATCCATCTGCAGGTAGGGGACCTCCATAAAGAGCATATCTCTTGTTATGTCCTGGACGGTCTTCCGGCTCCTATGGTATTGGGGCTTCCCTGGCTGGTGACTCACAATCCCGTGGTGGATTGGCAGACCGGGGAGATTGTGGAGTGGAGTGAACATTGTAAGGATAACTGCTTGCGTAGTAGGTGCTCAACACTCTCTGTAACATCTCTACCTGCCTTTCTGTCGGATTTTATGGATGTGTTCTCTGAGAAGGGTTGTCAGGGGTTACCACCTCATCGTCCATATGATTGCCCAATTAATCTGTTACCTGGGGCAAAACTACCTAAAACCCGGTTATACAATCTTTCCGGCCCGGAGAGGAAGGCTATGAAAGATTTTATTTCGGAGAGTTTGGCTAAGGGACACATCAGACCCTCTTCTTCACCCGTGGCTGCAGGGTTCTTTTTCGTTAAAAAGAAAGATGGGGGCCTGCGTCCTTGCCTGGATTTCGGGAATTAAACCGGATAACTATCCGAGATCCCTATCCTCTTCCTCTCATTCCCGACCTCTTTAATCAGGTTGCTGGTGCTAAATGGTTCTCCAAAATGGATCTCAGAGGAGCCTATAACCTGGTTCGCATCAAAGAGGGGATGAGGGGAAGACGGCTTTTAATACTCGGAAGGGCATTATGAAAATCTGGTCATGCCATTTGGTCTTACTAATGCGCCTGCGGTGTTCCAACATTTTGTCAACGATATTTTTAGTCACCTTATCGGGAGATTTGTTGTGATATATCTTGATGACATCCTGGTCTATTCTCCGGATCTGAATACACATAAGATCCATGTGAGACAAGTGCTGCAGATATTAGGGCCAACAAATTGTTTGCTAAATTAGAGAAATGTGTGTTCGCCGTAAAAGAACTGCCATTTCTGGGGTATGTGTTGTCAGATTCAGGTTTCCGCATGGATCCAGAGAAAGTCCGGGCAATTATGGACTGGGATCTGCCTGAGAACCTGAAGGCATTGCAACGCTTCCTGGGGTTTGCCAATTTTTATAGAAAGTTTATAAAGAACTATTCCTTGGTGGTCAAACCACTGACGGACATGACCCGAAAGGGATCCGATTTTTCCAAATGGTCACATGCAGCCAAAACTGCCTTTACATCTCTGAAGGAAAGATTCACCTCGGCTCCTATTCTCGTACAGCCAGATGTCTCGCTTCCTTTTATTGTAGAGGTTGATGCATCAGAGGTGGGGGTGGGAGCGGTACTATCTCAGGGCCCGTCCCTGGTGAATGGCGTCCGTGTGCTTTCTTTTGAAGAAATTGTCTACTGCAGAAAGGAACTATGACATTGGCAACAGGGAACTTTTGGCTATTAAGTTGGCCTTAGAGGAGTGGCGTCATTTTTGGAGGGGCGGTTCATCCCGTCACAGTGATTACTGATCACAAAAACTTAGTATATCTGGAGTCTGCTAAGCGTCTCACCCCTAGACAGGCTCGGTGGTCGTTATTTTTACTAGGTTTAATTTTGTAATAACCTATCGCCCGGGGGCAAAAAATACTAAGGCAGATGCATTGTCTCGAAGTTTTCCTGGAGGGTGATGATGATGTTCCAGAGCCTATTTTGCAAAAGGGGGTGGTGGTCTCTGCATTACACTCAGGTTTAGAGGGAGGGTGTTGGAAGCTCAGGGGACGCCCGGCCTCCTGCCCCTCGGATAAACTGTTTGTGCCAGAAAATTTACGCCTGGAGATACTAAAGGAACACCATAACTCCGCACTGGCAGGACACCCAGGTAGTAAGGCAACCTCTGAATTAGTGTCTCGTCGGTTCTGGTGGCCTAAGTGGCGCCAGGAGGTGTTGAATTTTGTGTCTGCATGTCCTACCTGTGCTCATTCTAAGGTGGATCATACTCGTCCGGCAGGCGTCTTTTACCTCTGGCCATCCCCAACAGGCCTTGGGCGCACCTATCAATGGATTTCATTACTGATCTACCAGTATCAGCGGGAAGACTGTTATTCTTGTTGTTGTTGACAGATTCAGTAAAATGGTGCACTTTATTGCTCTGACCGCATTGCCTAATGCTAACACACTGGCTCAGGTTTTTATTGACCACATCGTGAAGCTTCACGGGGTCCTTTCGATATTGTTTGGATCGTGGTACCCAATTTGTTTCTAAATTTTGGAAAGCTTTTGTTCTCGTTTAGGGGTTCATCTGTCGTTTTCTTCATCTTTCCATCCACAGTCCAACGGTCAGACTGAGCAGTACCAATCAAAACCTAGAGACATATTTGAGATGCTTTGTTTCCGAAAATCAGGAGGAATGGTCATCTTATTTACCGTTAGTCGAGTTTGCCATTAATAATCGTCGTCAGAATCCACCGATAAGTCACCATTTTTGGTGCGTATGGTTTCCATCCTCAGTTTTGTACGTTTAGTGAGGGGGCCGTCTGGGATTCCCGAGGAGGAACGATTTGCGTCTTCACTTTCATCAGTGTGGCAGAGTGTGCAAGAAAGTTTGAAGAGAATTGGTGGTAGATACAAGCGTGTGGCTGATAAGAAGCGCTCTGAAGGTCCGGACCTTGGGGTGAATGACTTGGTGTGGTTGTCTACCAGAAATATCAAGTTGAAGGTTCCCTCATGGAAATTAGGTCCGAGATTTATTGGTCCTTATAGGGTAATTAAGATCATTAACCCGGTGGCTTTTCGTCTGGAGCTACCTCAGACTCTAAGGATCCATAATGTCTTCCACAGATCTCTGCTTAAGAGATATGTAGAACCTCCTGAACCATTGCCACTACCGCCTCCACCGGTGGTTGTTGATGCAGTCTTGAGTTTCAGGTAGAAAAGATTGTTGATTCACGATATGTTCGCGCTCTCTTCAGTACCTGGTGCACTGGAAAGGTTATGGTTCGAAGAGAGAATGTGGGTGCCAGCATCAGAGATAAAGGCGGACAGACTCATTCGGGCTTTTCATAGGTCCCACCCGGAGAGGCCTGGTCTTGAGGGTCCGGTGGCCCCTCGTAGAAAGGGGGTACTGTCACGACTGTGACTGATCCAGATAGGTCTGGGAAGAGAAGGTCGCAGCGACTTGCTACTCGCGATAGCTTGTGAGTTTGCTTCGTGGTTCAGGGTATGTCATCCGGGTTTTGCCTTGTGAACCTTTTTGTCCTGACTGGGAGTTTGTAGGCATTCTTCTCAGGTGAGTGCTGTCTGCCACTCCCAGCTACTATATTAGTTTCAGTTTCACTTGCAGTCATTGCCAGATATAGTCCTTACTTCCAGTGCTATTCTGACCTTTGAAGGAGATCGTTTGACGGTATTGCTGTGGAGCTCTTGTCTGGCGTGGACTGTCGTTGTTGGGATCATCTTCTCTGCTCGTGACTGGATAAGTCTATCTCTGCTGGAGATTGTTTGTTTGTTTGTTACTGTCTTCCCCTGTTGTTCTCCTAGACATGAGTGATGGTGACTAGTGCTCCCATCTGCCTTTCTCCAGTCTAGTCTTCTTAGAGTGACTCAGGGTTTAGGCATCCTGCTCGCCGCACGGGTTCACACCCCGTCTAGGGTATCAGGGCAGACAGGTGCCAGCGTAGGGTTTGTCAGGGGTGGCCGTTCTATTTCCCATCCGTAGATAAGGGTCCCCCTTCCCCTCCGTCTGGTGCGACACGACTGCTGCTGGGATAGCGGTCGTGACAATGTCCCTCTGTTAAAGTAAGTAATCGTGATGCCAGCTGCGTTGAAGCAGCGGAAGGCCAAGGCTCCCTTTGTAGTAATGTTATGGTATCCAGATGTAGGAAGCCCAGAGTGGTGGTAAATAGGGCACAATATTCCTGAAGATGTTGTGTACACGTGACACGGTGCTCCTACCTTTGGATATCGTTGGATCCCAGACGCAATGTGGTCCGAAGCAGTGCAAAGGGGATAGTTAACTTGGATGGTGTAGGACAGGCATCCTCAAACTGCAGCCCTCCAGCTTTTGTAAAACTACAACTCCCACCATGTCCTGCTGTAGGCTCATAGCTGTAGGCTGTTCGGGCATGCTGGGAGTTGTAGTTTTGCAACAGCTGGAGGGCCGCAGTTTGAGGATGCCTGGTGTAGAACAAAGTTGAGTCCTAGCTTGGTAGTAACGTTGAACAGTTGCTTTACTTGTTATAAACGGTATTCCAAACAGACTTTATCTTGGTCTCCAATAGGTTTCAGCAGGCAAATAGTCTCTCTGCATACAAACGCCCCTCTGCTGTATGCTCAGTGGGCAACTCTCTCGGCACAGCTATGTTAGTAGTAGTAGCCTGTCTCTTGCTGTAGAAAATCTTACAAACCTCTTTGTCCTGGCTGTGAGTACCTCAAGCTCTAGCTTTGGCTTGGATTTCAGGCAATGCAAACCCAGGAGGGGACATGCAACCAAAATGCACAACCTCCAGTTATAAGGTTGGCTTGGACAGGCAGCACCTCTCCAGACAGGACAAGGCCTGTTCCTTCTCCGCTAGCAGGGAGGATTTCTCCACACAACCTTTCCCCAGGAGGGGTAGGCTGAACTCCTCACACTAACTAACTAAACTCCTCCTCTCCTTCTCTTCCCTCTAGAGGAGAGAGAGAATGGACAATCCAGTCCATTCCCTGCAACTAGCACTACCAAGTGTTGCTCCACCCTGTGGTAGACCAGGCAATTACATGAAGATAACAGTTATAGAAATAAATATGCACATTATTAGAAGATGACATGAGATACATTAGGTGATATGAATTAGCACATAGGAGACAGTGGCAAGGTGCCAAAAGGAGTGGTAATGGTAATTTCACAAGTACAGCCCCTCACCACATAACCCCTATGATAACATAATGCAATGATAGTCAGACATGATTGTAAGCGCTCCTAATACATTGTAAATTGATAATAATAAGGACATTGGTTGGTAGGTCGTAAAAGGGGGCAGTTGGAATATATTATATTACATACTGAATAAAAATTACACAACAGGTAATATCAAGGTTAAATATGCCCCCAGGAAGAAGCTGGGCGAAACGTATGTCGGGGTGGCGGCACACCCCCCTACTCTGCGTCTGTACTTCACCATACCTTTGTTGTTCTGATAGTGATTTCATGTGCTATACATTATATGTGCGTGTTTAGCACGCCAGTTCTTGTATTTTTGCATGTTACATGATTGAATGATCCCATACCATTTTTGTTTTGCTCCAATTTCTGTGCTATTCACATCATTTATTGCCAATTTGGGCTATCACCAGGAGGTGATTTGATGTTTGTATAGTGGGGCAGAATTACTTTACTATTATTATTATCAATTTATAGGGATGAGCAAAGTTCATATTTTGAAATTAGTTTTTGCTTCGTGTTGTAGTATTTACTGAATTGCTCCAGCATAACGGAAAACGGACCAATCCGTTATGCGGGCCATGGACTTCTATTATGACAGAATGAATAACGTAATGCCTCTTAAAGGCATTCCGTTACGCATTCCGTCATGGAATTGCGTTATATTC
The DNA here is from genome assembly GCA_033119425.1 of Bufotes viridis. Taxonomy (NCBI): domain Eukaryota; kingdom Metazoa; phylum Chordata; class Amphibia; order Anura; family Bufonidae; genus Bufotes; species Bufotes viridis. Next base: position 306,792,821 of record CM065590.1, read on the forward strand.
TGTGGTAACAGAATCCATAATGCAATTCAGTAAATGCCACAACAGGAAGCGAAAACGAATTTCAAAATATTAAATTCGCTCATACCTATCAATTTACAATGTATTAGGAGCACTTACAATCATGGCTGGCTATCATTGCATTATGTTATTATAAGGGTTATGTGGTGAGGGGCTGTACTTGCAGAAGTGGTGGGAGGGCTTCACATATTGTGAGTCCATACTGCATTTTATGTAATTATTTTATTGTCTTTCATGATATAATAAAGAATGGTGTTCTATTTTCGGTTGGTTATATACTTTCACTGGTTTATACCCTTTTTTTGGTTTGTTCTCTAACAAGTAATAATTTAAGAGAAAGAACAACAAACCTTACAACTCTAGGTTACTTTTATACCCTGTTTATACATCCTTTGTCTCTTTATTTCCAAAAATCAAATCCCCTCCAAAAAAAAAGTCTTTTCCCCAAGGCCACCACCAATGTTGATTCTTCACTTAACACTGAATTTTTATTCCTATAAAATAAGAGGAAAGAAACTGCTTTCTGTTCAGTGTTGTTTATTTCATGCAGGTAACTGTTGATTTGGTAACAAGTTATGGAGCTATGAATTGCTGGTGTTTACTCCACTAGAGGATGGGGTCAGGGGCAAAGTTCTCATCTGTAACAGCAGGAACGCTTGGTATCACTATACTCGTCTTCTGTAATAATAACGATGTCTCCGCTTGTGATCTAGGACAAACAATAATATGAGTTAAGTTGAGAGGCAGCCATCATATGTGAGCATTATAATAGATGTTGTACTGCATCTGAGATTGTGTTACTGATCCTACATTATTTACCTGTTTTAGGCTGTCGTCTAGTCCTCCTTTTTCTGCGATAGGCACTTCTGCCCTGTTTGTCAGTAGCCATGATGTCTTGGTGGTACTTGGTTTCCAAACTAAGCTGCTGGCTAGTCTTGGGGTTACCAGCAGAATGTTCTATACTCTGAGGCTGCTATGACACGTGCGGCTATGAGGTCACATCTATCATGTAAGGGAATGTTGGCTAGGACTTGCTGGTCTTCTTGTTTATTAATATGGTGGTGGGTTCTGTTTATTAACATATTTTAATTAATTATTTTTAAATATATACATTAAATGTATTTAATATAGTTTTAATGGAACTGAATTTTTAATAATGGAATGACAGAAAAATATATGCATTATACAGGCAGGTTAAAAGAACCTCCAGAATATTGAGTGGTAATATACAATAAAATATAATGTTCCTTGTTTTTAACCCCTTAATGACCAGACACTTTTTTTGAACTTTTATACATACACACAGAGCTGTTATATATATATATATATATATATATATATATATTGTAGGCAACCAGCAGGAAAAGTACTAGAAGGCAGATATGTGAAATGGAGGTTGCTAATCTCAGTTGTAGTCCAGGGATTGCAGTGTGGCTGTTCTGGCAGTTCACCCCTTAGGGTACTTTCACACTTACGGCAGGACGGATCCGGCAGGCTATTCAGCCTGCCGGATCCGTCCTGCCACTAGTGCCCGTGCACTGCCGTGCTGCCGCTCCGTCCTGCATGTCTGACTTGTCATTTTGGCGATCTTTGCCGTGCGCTGCTGTGCTGCGCTGTAGCTCCGCCCCCCGCCCCATTATAGTCTATGGGGACGGAGCGGCAGCATGGCAGTGCACCGGCACTTGCGGCAGGACAGATCCGGCAGGCTGACCGCAGTCCTACCGCAAGTGTGAAAGTACCCTTACTTTCCAGACTACTGAAAATGAGTCCAGGTGCAGTTCCCAGAGGTAGTTAAAAAGGGAATGGCTGCCTGGGAGCAAGGGGAAAGAAAGACTCTAAGGCCTCTTGCACACGGGCGTCATGTTTGACGCCCGGATAAGAGGCGGGTGCGTTGCGGGAATCGCCACGATTTTTCAGCGCGTGTGCTAACGTTTGTAGTGCGTTTAGCACGCGCGTAAAAAAATCTGCATGCTTGGTACCCAGACCCGAAGTCAGACTTCATCACGGAAGTCCGGTTTCGGGATGAGTATTCTGTATATGTAATTATTTTCCTTTATAACATAGTTATAAGGGAAAATAATTGCATTCTAATTACAGAATGCAATGTTCCCCAGGCTATAGAGGGTTAAAAATAATAAAGAGTTAACTTACCTTCTCCCATTGTACGCGCAGAGCCCCAGAACGTCTTCCCTCTTGGTGATTGTTTTCTTCAGGACTTGTGGTGACGTCACAGGGTCACATGGTCCAATCATTGAAGCATTTGAGTGGACCATGTGACCCATGTGATCCTGTGACGTCACCAAAGGTCCTTCATCCAACAGATGTTGGATGAAGGACCTGCCGTGATGTCACAGGATCACATGGGTCACATGGTCCACTCAAATGCTTCTATGATTGGACCATGTGACCCTGTGACGTCACCACAGGTCCTGAAGCAAACAATCATCAAGAGAGAAGACGTTCTGGGGCTCTGCGTACAATGGGAGAAGGTAAGTTAACTCTTTATTATTTTAACCTCTATAGCCTGGGAACATTGCATTCTGCAATTAGAATGCGATTATTTTCCCTTATAACTATGTTATAAAGGAAAATAATAACGATCGGGTCCCCATCCCGATCGTATCCTAGCAACCATGCGGGAAAATCGCAACGCATCCGCACATGATTGCGGATGATTGCGAATTTTCCCGCATCCCCATTCACTTCTATGGGGCCTGCGTTGCGTGAAAATCGCAGAATATAGAACATGCTGCGATTTTCACGCAACACAAAAGTGATGCGTGAAAATCACCGCTCATGTGCACAGCACCATAGAAGTGAATGGGTCCGGATTCAGTGCGGGTGCAATGCGTTCACTTCACGCATTGCACCCGCGCGGAAAACTCGCCCGTGTGAAAGGGGCCTAAGGCTAGCTCTACACGACGGCATGTTTCATGTGACACATAGGGTACAACTACACTGCAACATTTGTCGCATGACATTTTGTCGCACCGATGTTGTGCGACAATTTTTAGAATGATAGTCTATGATGTCGCACTGTGACATGCTGTGACTGCGTAGCGACAGTCGCAGAAAAATCCATTCCGACTTTCATTATAAAAAATGTCGTTGTGTAGACCTAGCTTAATGGAGAGGATTTGGGAGCATTCTTCTCCACAGTGCACTAGTGAGAAAGAGAGACGACCCTGCACAAGGTGACTCTAGCATTTCTGCCTGTTTTCAAACAGACTGTTATAAAATAAGACACATGGCGGTATGAGAACTTATTATTGTTTTGTCTGAAGATAAGTGCTTTATGTGCTTGAACTTTGAACGGCTGATGTTAAGCCATCCTGTCGGGATAATTTTGTTGTTTTTTTAATAAAACCCTGCTAATTGCCTACCATTTGTAAAGCTAACTCCCACAACACACACATATATATATATATATATTTTGCGGCTCGGACCCATTCACTTCAATGGGGCCGCAAAATATGCGGACAGCACTCCGTGTGCTGTCCACATCCGTTGCTCCATTCCGTGCCCCCGCAAAAAAAATAGAGCATGTCCTATTCTTGTCCATTTTGTGGACAAGAATAGGCATTTCTACAATGGGCCGCGTTCTGTTCCGCAAATTGTGGAACGGAACGCAGAGCAGCTTCCGTGTTTTGCGGATCCACGGTTTGCGGACTGCAAAAAACACATGGTCGTGTGCATGAGGCCTTAAGGCGATACCACTTTTTTATTTTGTTTTACTGTTTTTTAAAAAATAAAGATCTTTGAAAAAATAAAAGAAATTTCTTTGAATCGCAATTTTTTCACAGCCAAAATTTTTTTTTATTTCTGTCTACAGAGCTATATAGGGCTTTTTTTGTGGAACAAACTGTAGTTTTTATTGGTACTATTTTTTGGATATGTGACCTTTTGATCACTGTTATTCTATTCAATTATTTTTGGTTGACAAGGTGACCAAACAATGGCAAATCACATTTTTATTTTTCTATTACTGTGTTCACCATGCAGGAAAAATATTTTTATATTTTAGTACTTAGAAGATTTTTGGACTCTGCAATAACTGTTATGTTTATTTTTTTATTGTTTATTTTTTATGTAGAATTGGTATAGGGTCTGATTTCGATTTTTAACATTTTTAGTTTTTTTTTTAAACAATTACTTTTAGCTTCCTAGGGGGCTAGAACATGTCTTTCCACCATGCACATTTATGGCACAGAGACTAAATATACAATAAATGTCTTATCCTTGGGACCCCCATTAAACACAGGAGGAGAAGTGCCAGGATCCTAGTTAGAGGTGACTATACACCTCTGTAATATTTGAATGGGAGACAAAGAAATAGCCAAGTGACTTTGTCAGTTACAGGATCTCCCATTCACCATATCCACGGCACATGTCGAACCACTTTTCCTGCTTTAAATATATAAAGCATATTAGCACTGTTTGTCTACGCGTTTCAGACCCTAAAAATAGCGGTTCTTCATCATACCTTCTTCAATCTTTTTTTAGATCCATGTCTGAAGGCTGATAAAATAACAGCTAGTATTTCAACATGTACTCATAGGAAGAAAACAGCAGGCAATACGATTCTTTTGGCAACTTTGTGCCATCCAGCACATGTCATCAAAAATATCCCTAAGCGAGAGATAAACAGGGCAAGACAAAATTGTTCCAGTGTCCCCCTATTCTTACAAGAAGCGGAGAAGATAACAACAAGATTGCAGGCTAGACATTACACTGATGAGAATATTGAAAGGGCCAAACAGTGGGCACTGACGCAGGACAGGGTTTCTTTAGTTTTTCCCTTCACAGCTAAAAAGAAATCTATTAAAAAGGTTAATAACAAAAACACGCTTTGACAAAATGGTTAGGGGTAACACCGAAAAACAGAAAGTGCATCCCATTTGTCACAGGATATAGTGAGGAATTAGTAATAACATACAGCGACATTTACCGGTTCTAAATTATGACAGAGAGTGGGGCACTATAGTGTCGGCAGGTGTTAGATGTGTAGCAGGAAAGGCTACCACTATTGGTCAGTAGAGATGGCCCAAACTATTCGCCGGCGAACATAGCTTGTTCACGTTCGCCGCGGCGGGCGAACACATGTGATGTTCGGTCCGCCCCTATACATCATCATTGAGCAAACTTTGACCCTGTACCTCACAGTCAGCAGGCACATTCCATCCAATCAGCAGCATACCCTCCCTCCCAGACCCTCCTATCTCCTGGACAGCATCCATTTTAGATTCATTCGGAAGCTGCAGTCTTAGTGAGAGGAGAGACAGTGTAGATGCTGCTGATTTAATGGGGTAATCGATAGCTAGGCTAGTGTATTCAGTGTCCACTCCAGTCCTGAAAGACTCATCTGATCTCTGCTGTAAGGACAGCGTCCTGATAGCACCCCAAAAAGCCCTTTTTAGGGCTGCTACATTAGTCTGCTTTTTTTTTATTTTTTCTCCATATATATATTGCAGTTGCCTGGCCTGCCCGTGTGTGAGAAGCTGCAGGCCCACAGACTGTAGTGTGCCCTCTGCCAGTGCAGCCCATCAATCATACCGTGTGGCACTGGACTTTGCCCTAAAATAAGGCACTTTATCTATACACTTTAATTTCAGTTGCCTGCCTGCCAGTGTGTGTGTGTCGTGCCCACAGACTGTAGTGTGCCCTTTGCCAGTGCTGCCCATCAATCATACTGTGCGGCACTGGACTTTGCCTACAATAAGGCACTTTATCTGTACACTTTAATTTCAGTTGCCTGCCTGCCAGTGTGTGTGTGTCAGGCCCACAGACTGTAGTGTGCTCTCTGCTAGTGCCCAACACTCATACCGGGTGGCACAGTACCTAGCTCGCATAGTACCACTTATCTAAAATCCATTCAATACACGTCCTGATAGGGGACGTAACAGGGATTAAACTGATGAGAATAGTACTACAGAAAATACCACTCATATCGGGTGTGACAGTAATTTGCACTGCACAGACGCAGTGACCGCGGATTAAAACAAAGGGGAGAGAGCCAGCGTTTTTTTAACCATCTCCCCGTTCGAAAAATCAATTCAATTCACCTTTCGGGGACCCTTGGTGTTGTACGTGGCTGGGTGGAGGAAGAAACCTTCAATGACATCACCAGGACATGGCTAGCTCGGTATCCAACCTTGTGCAAATGGGGAGTTTGCGGTTCTGCAAATGGACTGTTTGCGGTTGTTTGCGGTGCATTAAAAGGGGAGTTTGGTCTGTCAATGTCTGTGAAGCGGGCGTAACCCTTACACTACCTGATCGATACAACATCATACCTGATGGTATACACACACTGGATGTTTTAAAGCATGTTATTCCAAACAATTTAGGAATGTTAGTTGATTTATGCCCTTTATGGATTAAAACCCGACTCTGCGTCCACTACGTAATTTTCCATGGAAGTTTTGCCATTGATCCCCCTCCGGCATGCCACAGTCCAGGTGTTAGTCCCCTTGAAACAACATTTCCATTACTATTGTGGCCAGAAAGAGTCTCTGTGGGTTTTAAAATTCGCCTGCCTATTGAAGTCTATGGTGGTTCGCCCGGTTCGCCCATTCGCGAACATTTGCGGAAGTTCACGTTCGCTGTTCGTGAACGGAAAATTTTATGTTCGCGACATCACTATTGGTCAGAAGGTCAGTCCAAGTCTATTTTTTGATCTTGGTATTAAGACAAAGAAACCGACCTGGTTAACATACAAGGGCTGTTATAAATGTGGCAGCAATAGATGCATATGCTGCAACTTTATAAATGTATGTCAAATAATTACTTCTACAGCCAATGGTGGCAGCCATACAATACAACAATACGTTCATTGCAATCGGATTTTGTTGTTTATGTTAGAACTTGTAAGGAGTGTCAGCTACAATATGTGGGCTGCACGACTAATGAGATTAATGTGAGAATCAGGAAAAACCTTTCTGATATCCCCTACTACAAAACCAGGAATTTGCCACTGTTCACAGGAAATACGTCGGCATTTGTGGTAGAGAGGGTGTCTGCTCCGATCAAGGGAGGTGTTCATAAACAGAAATGATTGAGCAGGAAAGCTTATTGGATGTTTAAGTTAGGAAGTTGTATTCCAAGCGGTCTGAAAAAAACATGATTTAGTTCTCCAATACAGATAATCAAAGGTTTTTCTGTTCTTTGTTGGTAAAGCAGTTTCTTCCTCCCCTTTTCTTAGGTATGCAGGTGTGGCTGGAAATCTAATTATGTGAGACCCAACCCATCAGTATAAGGAAGGGATTTCATTTTAACTTTTGTATGTCATGATGAAGGACCGCTATTTTAGGGTCTGAAATGCGTAGTTTCTGTATATGATAAGTAAAAGGAAATCCAGCTCACCCGCTCTATCCCTCCAACAACTTTCCCCTGGTGCACGGAGATGTAGGTAAGACCTCAATACGTTATAGAGAAAAACAGAAGAAACTCCAGCATCAAATTCTCGAGTGTTGTCTCTTTATTTGCAGTGTCGGAAATACAGCGGCAGTAAAATATATCCTCTCACGTCCCTTTACAGTTTCGAAAAAGTTCTTAATCATGACTGGTATGTTGTCCAGGCTGCTTTACTTCCTTTTAAGTTCTCAGTTACACCTTCCCCCATCATCCAGGGGTGGTGATCAAGTACAGGTGCAACTGATTGGAGAAGCAACCTTGGGCAATATAACCGTCTGTTTTTATTCAAAAAATGGAACAAGGGGGGACGTGAGAGTATAATCAAAATAGTTACATAAAAAGCAATACAAAATGTGAATTTACTTTGATTGTACTATGTGTAAGAGGGCGCAAGGTGTCGTCATGGACGGACGATACGTGTCACCGAGGTTCCTGGCCTCGGTGAGGTGAGAGCCGGGTTTTTATGTGTCAGCAGCAGCTAGTGCTGTTTGACATTGTCAGTTAGTTTGGCTGCAAAGCCAATCCGGGCCGGCTCTTACTGGGAGTAGGCAAAGAGTTGGGTGGGTGCCTACTCCCCACGGTCCAGGCCGGACTTTTGCCGGGCCTTTAAAGGCAGCCTCCTCAGCAGCTGAGGGGAGTGATTGTCCTGGAGCTGCTGTTAGGCTGTGGAGTCATTTGAGTTTGGGAGTTCTGATCCATTCTGTGCTATGTGGAGTTCCCTGGGCTGGAAGCCAGAGGCCCAACAAGGAGGAGTGCAGACGGCCCGGAAACCTGACGTCGACTGTCTTGCGGCTGGACTGACAGCCAGGTGCGAACCTGCACCTAAAACCTCCCAGGTGACTGAAACCTGTACGGGACTGTTTTGTTTTGCCTTAATACTTCTGATGTGTGTGCATTAACACCAAGAGACTGTTTGTCGTTTATTTTTGTGCAAGTGTGAATAAAACACTGTTGATTGCACGTTCTGGACTCCTTGTTTTGCCTCGGTACTGCACCCGCACCGCTATCTACCAGAGCGACTCCCCACATTTGGTGTCGGATGCGGGCATGCGCAGTGAGGCTGGCGTGAACGCCGAAAATTTTTGTTTTTGCTGGGCACGACTGGATGTCCTATATTAGGCCGGCAAAGTTGCAGCCTGTGTTCCCGGACAAAATGGAGGCGGTTGTAAAAGCCCTTGTGGAGGCTAACTTGCAGCAGCGGGAGGCCAACAAGCAGCAGCAGGAGACCAACCAGCTACTACTACAGCAGGTGATGGCCTTACAAGCTGCAGGAGCGTCCCACCACGACCATGATGCCCGGAAGCGGTCCGTGCAGCGATTCCCAAGATGACCCCGAGGATGATGCTGAGACCTATCTGGCGGTCTTTGAGAAGGTAGCCGTGAGGAGAAGTTACCCGTGACCAGTGGGCCGAGGTGGTCGCTCCGTTCCTGGCATCCGGACCCCAGCAGGTTTTTGACCTATCAGATGACCAGGCTGCTGATTACCCCACGGTGAAGGGGAGATCCTGGCCAGACTGGGGGTAAGCGTGTTGGTCCGGGCTCAGCGGGTCCACCAGTGGGACTTTAAAGCGGCTGAACCCGCCAGGCCGCAGTACTATGAGTTGCTGCACAGGTTGCAAAAGTGGCTGCAGCCTGAGGTTCTAGAGTCCGGCTGCTATGCTGGACCGTCTGCTGGCCGACATCTTTTGGAGGGCCCTGCCTTATCCCCTCCAGCACTGGGTCGGCCAGGCGTCTCCGGTATGTGCCCTGGAGATGGTCGACCTGGTGGAGCGTTACGAGGCCACCAGAAACCTGCAGGGAGTCTTGCTGGGAAGGGGTCAGTCAAACCCGGAGGCCTCCACCCCAGTTCCGACGTCCGGCGACAGAGGCCTGCACGGAATGTACCCCCTGCGGATCCGCCTCCCGTGGTATGCTGGAGGTGTCAGGAGCCAGGCCACATCAGGGCCGACTGTCCGCATCGGGGTGAGCCGATGGAAGGGAACTACGGCTATCGCCACTCCCTGTATGCACGGAAGCTGTGTGCAACTGGCACCCGTGAGGTGCAGGACAATAACCATCTGTGTCAGGTAGAGGTGGGAGATTCTCTGGCGGTGGCCCTGCTGGACTCCGGGAGTCTAGTCTCCCTGGTAAGGGCTGCCCTGGTACGGCCTGTGGAGTATACCGGCCGTAAAATCGGGGTCCTGTGCATCCACGGAGACCTAAAAGACTACCCCACTGCACTAGTGACTTTGTCCACAGCGGCTGGTAAGTGGACCCACGAGGTGGCTGTCGCTACTAAACTCCCACACGAACTGATACTTGGGAGGGACTTCCCAGGTTTTCCGGCGCTGTGGCCGGCAATAAAGGTATCTGATGGACCCGAGACAGGGGTAACCCTAGTAGAGTGGCCTGATACCACTGGAAGGCCCGAACCCTGGGAGCCCGAATCTGAAGGGCCAGCGGTAGGGGTGACCACTGCTTCAGCGGTAGAGGGGGAGACAACCCCAAGGAGTGTAATGGTGGGAGACACGGAGGACTTGCCACCGGGACCTGAGTTGGGAGACCTCAATGTCTCCGGGGAAAATTTTGGGACCGCACAACACCGGGACCAAACCCTAACTAGGGCCTGGGAAAGTGTTGTAATGATGAAACCTGGGGCTGAATTAATGTTCCCACGATTTATTGTTCTTCAGGATATGTTGTATCAGGTGAACCAAATCCGAGGTGAGCCCGTTGAACAGTTGGTGGTGCCCACCGCATATCGCAAGCTCGTTATGGAGCTTGCCCACCAACATGTTCTTGGGGGACACATGGGGTGGCAGAAAACGCAGGACCGCGTACTACGGCGATTTTACTGGCCCGGTTTGTTTAAGGAAATAGAGGAGTTCTGTAAGTCCTGTCCGACCTGTCAGGTAAATAGCCCCCAGCCGCATTACAGAAGTCCCCTGGTCCCTCTCCCAATAATTGAGGTCCCATTCAAGCGTATTGCCATGGATCTGGTCGGACCCGTACCGAAGTCTGCTAGGGGTCACCAACATATCCTGGTGATTCTGGACTATGCTACTCGATATCCAGAGGCGGTGCCTCTGCGACATACCTCGGCTAAGCTCATTGCAAAAGAGTTAATGGAAATGTTTTCCCGTGTGGGCCTGCCAAAAGAGATTCTGACCGACCAAGGGACCCCTTTTATGTCCAAAGTTATGAGGAACTGTGTAAATTGTTGCGTATAAAGCAGTTACGGACGTCCGTTTACCATCCGCAAACAGACGGTCTTGTCGGAAGGTTTAACCAAACTCTAAAAAATATGTTAAAAGGGTGGTGTCCAGAGATGGGAAGGACTGGGACCTGCTTCTGCCCTATCTCATGTTCGCCGTGCGAGAGGTGCCCCAGGCCTCTACTGGGTTCTCGCCCTTCGAACTGCTTTATGGCAGACACCCTCGGGGCCTGTTGGATATCGCCAAGGAAGCGTGGGAACAACAGCCTGTCCCCCACAAAAGTGTCATTGAGTATGTCACCCAGATGCAGGAACGGATGGAAAGGGTGTTGCCGCTGGTCCGGGAGCATATGGAGGCAGCGCAACAAGCCCAGAGTAGGGTGTATAATCGTCAGGCTCGAGTGCGGGACTTCAACCCGGGAGATCGGGTTTTGGTTCTGGTGCCCACCCTTGACAACAAGTTCCTAGCTAGGTGGCAGGGCCCCTATGAGGTTATCGAGAAGGTAGGGAAGTAAATTACAAAGTACACCAGCCAGGGCGGCGCAAGCTGGAGCAGGTGTACCACGTGAATTTACTGAAGCCGTGGAAAGACAGGGACACGGCCGACGACAACAGCCCCGGCCAGGGCTTACTAGGTGACAAGGGTCCAGCCCCACAGTTCGAGGCCTGCGAGCGGTAGCCACGGTAAAAATTGCAGACAGCCTGTCTTCCAAACAAGTTCAGGAAGTCAGGGAGTTCATCAGTCGGAACACGGATGTGTTCTCGGACCTCCTGGCTGCACGTCTCTCATCCAACATGACATCGTCACTGAGCCTCAGGCCAAAATCCGGTTAAAACCATACCGGGTACCCGAGGCTCGGCGACGGGCCATCATGGACGAAGTGCAATTAATGTTGAAGCTTGATGTCATTGAGGAGTCGAAAAGTGAGTGGGCCAGTCCCATAGTCCTAATACCCAAGCCGGATGGGACGTTGCGGTTCTGCAACGATTTCCATAAGTTAAATGAAGTGTCCAAGTTTGATGCGTATCCCATGCCCGGGTAGACGAGCTTGTTGAGAATTTAGGGCAAGCCCGTTATTTTTCTGTGCTCGACCTCACTAAAGGGTACTGGCAGGTACCCTTAGCGAGTCAGCCAAGGAAAAAACCGCTTTTGTTACCCGCAGGGCCTGTATCATTACAAGGTATTACCCTTTGGCCTGCATGGCGCCCCGCCACCTTCCAAAGGTTAATGGATATTGTGCTGCGACCTCATCGTCGGTGCGCCTCGGCCTACTTAGATGATGTAATCATCCACAGCACCGACTGGGAAAGCCATTTGCCCAAAGTGCAGGCGGTAGTGGATGCCCTGAGGAAAGCTGGACTAACCGCCAATCCAAAGAAATGTGCGATTGGGTTGGAAGAGACCAAATATCTGGGATATGTTATTGGGCGGGAGTCATCAAGCCGCAGGTAACTAAGGTAGAAGCCATACGCAACTGGCCCCGACCGGTCACCACCAGGCAGGTAAAGTCCTTCCTGGGAATGGTAGGGTACTACATGCGGTTTGTGCCCCACTTTGCCACAATAGCAGCGCCGTTGACAGACCTGTTGAAGGGCGAAAGTCTGGAAAGGTTAGCTGGAGTGAAAAGGCGGAGGAGGCTTTCTCCGCGTTGAAGTCGGCCCTGTGTGGGTCCCGGTTTTGGTGACACCCGACTTCAACAGGGAGTTCGTCGTACAGACCGACGCCTCAGAGGTAGGCCTCGGTGCTGTGCTGTCTCAGGAGGTCAACGGGGAAGAACATCCCGTTGTCTTCCTGAGCCGTAAGCTCAGTCCCGCCGAGTCCAGGTATAGTATAGTGGAGAGGGAGTGCCTGGCTATCAAGTGGGCACTCGAATCTCTCCGCTACTACCTGTTAGGGAGGAGGTTCCGTCTGGTGACCGACCATTCCCCTCTCAAGTGGATGAGCCAGGCCAAGGAGAGGAATGCTCGGGTCACCAGGTGGTTCCTATCCCTGCAGAACTTCAAGTTCTCTGTCGAACACAGGGCAGGCTACTTCCAGGGTAACGCAGATGCCCTGTCCCGCGTCCACTGCCTCACGTGTATTCACCCCCTCAGGGTTGAACAAAGGGGAGGGGGGTGTAAGAGGGCGCAAGGTGTCGTCATGGACGGACGATACGTGTCACCGAGGTTCCTGGCCTCGGTGAGGTGAGAGCCGGGTTTTTATGTGTCAGCAGCAGCTAGTGCTGTTTGACATTGTCAGTTAGTTTGGCTGCAAAGCCAATCCGGGCCGGCTCTTACTGGGAGTAAGCACCCACCCAACTCTTTTCCTACTCCCCACGGTCCAGGCCGGACTTTTGCCGGGCCTTTAAAGGCAGCCTCCTCAGCAGCTGAGGGGAGTGATTGTCCTGGAGCTGCTGTTAGGCTGTGGAGTCATTTGAGTTTGGGAGTTCTGATCCATTCTGTGCTATGTGGAGTTCCCTGGGCTGGAAGCCAGAGCCCAACAAGGAGGAGTGCAGACGGCCCGGAAACCTGACGTCGACTGTCTTGCGGCTGGACTGACAGCCAGGTGCGAACCTGCACCTAAAACCTCCCAGGTGACTGAAACCTGTACGGGACTGTTTTGTTTTGCCTTAATACTTCTGATGTGTGTGCAAGTGTGAATAAAACACTGCTGATTGCACGTTCGGGACTCCTTGTTTTGCCTCGGTACTGCACCCGCACCGCTATCTACCAGAGCGACTCCCCACATATGTTTCAAACAGATACTCAGTATATAAATATCCATCTCCCATATAAAAGACCTGGCACGTTAGACATGATTTAAACATGATGAAAAACAAAAAAAAATAAACGTAGTGTCTGAATAACAGCCAGAATCACCCTTGTGATAACATAATAATAAAACCATCAAACAAGGTTATACATATTGGCTTATGTGAAATTGGATTATAATTGTAACCTTAACATATATACATTAGTTCCTTTCTTAGGTTCAAGCCTGTAGGATGTCTGGTTTTTAATCTTAAAATCCAAAAGGCTTCTCGTTGTGATATGAGTCTTTTAAGATTCCCTCCCCTGGTGGAAGAAAAACACGTTCTATTGCGTAAGCGGAGATGAACTGCAGACTTCTGTGTGTATATTAATAAAGTGCCTTGCAGTATTTGAAATATTGCAAATGAGTACTGTTTGTAACATAATTCAAATGCTCCAATAATCGGGACTTGAGTTTCCATGTTGTACATCCAACATACAGGAGTCTGTAGTATATGATGTCTGGATATTTTTATACAAGAAAATAAAGCTTTTTCTTTTACGGGAAGCTGGATTTAACGTTTTATTTTTGTGATATTTATATGGTCGTGTCCGGGACCCTTCTTCCGTGCTTCTCAGAGAAAGCTCACAGGTGAATGCTGCAGTTTATGTTTACATTTGACTAGTTAGAAAAAGGGGTACACTTACTTAAAGCCGTACGCTAGTTTTCTAACATACAAAAGTGGAAAACAGTTTTTAAAGGGGTTATCAGAATAGGCCTTTTCTGCCTAATACAGGTACCATAATTTGTGACAGAAAACTGACAAAAATTACAACTTACTGTAAATCTATGTCAGCCGAAAGCTGGCACATATTACAGTTTCTAACTTATTAAATCCAGAACAGATTTCTTATTCAGAGTCCATTCACACGACTGTATCCATTTTTTTGCACAAAGCACGGATACCGGCGGTGTGTGTTCCGCATTTTCATATGGGAACATCTTTCCCTATGACAGAAATGCCTATTCTTGTCCTCAAAACCGGACAAGAATAGGACATGCTCTATCTTTTTTGCAGGGCCACGGAATGGAAATATAGATGCAGACCGCACACGGTGTACATCTGAAATGAATGGGTTTGATTCTGATCCGTAAAATTGCAGAGCAGATGCGGACACGAAATTACAGTTGTGTGAATGCGGCCTAAGACTGGCATATGAAATGCCATTCTTTAGTAAATAGGCCCTAAAGTGTTAGCCATGCACCAAATGTATCATCTAGCCAAGGTGATAAATCAGGCGAAACTCTTCATGTCTACGTTTTTACCTGTTACACCATCTACACTTTAGACAGGACTAGTAACTGTGCCCCATTAGATTTCAGTTTTGTATAACATACACATACATATTTACATTATAGTAAATGGAGTATATCCAGGGCTCTTATTCCACAATATTGCTGTGGCTAGACTACATAAGTAAACTGGTTAAAAGATGGCTGCACAATAAATCATAAACTAACAGGAAAAAATAAAAAAGGGTCTCATTCCAAAAGTTGGAATGAAGGAAGCTCTTAGCGCACATTTTTGATCAAAAGTATGTCGGGCCCAAGTACCACTTCACGGCGGCTTCCACACAAGGGTCCCTAACGCTACAGATACTGCCTCGTATAGACTTACCAGTCTCCTTATTTTCAGGGCATTGCAGGAACCAGCTAAATTGCTTTTGTGCTAAGAAGTCCCAGGTACTTGGGCGTTGCTCAGTCCAAAAGAGGCGCCACCCTCAATATATACTATAAGACAGAGTTCAGACTAAGCAGATATGTTTCTACACTCAAAAGTGCATAACCATAAGGCAAATATAGTAAATCAACTCGTTAAAAGATGGCTGCACAATAAATCATAAACTAACAGGAAAAAAAAAAAAATCCTGTTAGTTTATGATTTATTGTGCAGCCATCTTTTAACCAGTTTATTTACTCTATTTGCCTTATGGTTATGCACTTCTGAGTGTAGAAACATATCTGCTTAGTCTGAACTCTGTCTTATAGACTACATAAGTAAGCAGAACAGGAGGAGCTGAGCAGATTGATATGCAATTTATACTGAATCTTTTCCAACAAAATTATATTTAATTGATTAGAATTCCTGGAGTTTGAAGTCAAGGAGTCGGTCAGTGATTGACAGTCTTCCCTCTATGACTGTGTATACATATAGTTGTATCACTATCACTGATAGGACCTCCTCCTTGAAGTCAAATCCCAGAATGAGCAGAAATTTCAATGAATTAAATATTATGCTGAATCTTTTCCCACAAAACTATATATTAATCCGCTCAGCTGCTCCTGCTCTATAACATTATACCTTCAGTTCACATACTATGTTCAGCATGACAGGTTACCTTTAAATAAAACAGCGTCTGAATTAAAATGCAATAATTCGGTCATATAGTGGTTTATATTGTAATAGAACATTTGGAACATCTAGAATTGCTGCTGTTTTAAACTTTGTCTTACTCTTGAATGTTACAAAGTAAAAGAGAGCATAGACCATGGAGATTCAGAGATTCATGGTATATTCTTTGAAGTGAGCTAGTTTCATTCCTCCGCATGAAAAAAAATAATTTTCTTACAACGCGCATAGAGAGAGAGTAGCTGACACTCCTTAGATCAAAAGGAATCAATTTTCTACCACAGACTGCAAAATGATTATGCTCTCAGTGTAGAATAGTAATATCTACTTTATTGTCTTCAAGTGTTTCATGTTGACAGCTTGTGCTTTGCTGTCAAGAGTTTTTTGAGTATAGTACTAATGCTACCATTTTAGATGCTTTCCATGATGTTTATACATTACTTATGGTCAATAAAAGCAATAATCTTAAAGTAATGTACTTTCAGTTGTTATGTTGCGTAATGACTACTGTCATAAAATATTTTTTAATCAAAGTTATTGCATATGTTGCCTTTTGTAATTAATTTACATATGTTACCAGTTATATTCAAAAAGGAAACTCCAAAGCTTTTCCACTGTTATCATCTGGTAATACCAAGTTTACTCACATTTGTGGGTCTGCAGTGTGGCTCAGGACCCAGAGAAACGCATCCACGTTCTCTCATAGTGAAAAAATCAGCACTGTGACTCTGTGGTTGTTAAGGTTATGAGGAGAGTTGAGCGAACACCTCTAAGTTTGGGTTCGCCAGGTTCGGCTGAACTTGGCCGCAAAGTTCGAGTTCGGGACCCGAACTTGACCTCGAACCCGAAACCCATTTAAGTCAATGGGGACCCGAACTTTGGGGCACTAAAATGGCTCTAAATGGCTGGAAATTGAAGCAAAATGGGGGTAAGAGTAGGACAAGTGCCCTGCAAACAAATTGGATAGGGAAATGACTTAAAATAACATAAAATACATAAAAATTAAAAATAAACATTCTAAACCTGAGCACAGGTAAGTGACAGTGGCACCTGCCACCCCACAAACAGAGAATATGGCAGCAACGCCACCACATCTTTCAATGTCACCAAGCATCTCCACACTATACCATGGAAGCGTTCAGATGTCCATCTCCCAACTGTCCAACACTGGAGAGAAAGAGAAATAGAAAGAGGAAGTACCCCCCTACCCACCTGCGATCCCTGGCCCTGAATGCCAGGATTTCAAAATTCCTGAACCTTTGAAATGCTGTCATTCTGTCTGGTGGAGATGGATGGAGACTTCTAAAAAACTTATGGCGGTGGCTGTCCCACAGTACGGGGTTTCCACCACTATTTTTCCAGACGAGCCATCCTTTACCTGCACAACCAAGTGGCGGACAAAATCAGGTGTGCACTGCGAACAAAATCTGTGGCAAGGTCCACATAACCACCAATACGTGGACCGGTAAGCACGGACAGGGAAGTTATATCTCCCTAACAGCACACTGGGTAAATGTAGTGGCAGCTGGGCCAGAGGCGGATAGCAGTTTGGCGCATGTCCTTCCGTCCCCTGAGGATTGCAGGGCATTTCTCTTTGCTTTCTGTTACCGCCTCCGACTCCTACTCCGCTTTCTCCTCCTCTACCACCTCCTCATCTGCTCAGCGTAACACCTTCACCACCAACATCAGCACTTCCTGGGGAAAAACGACAGCAGGCTGTTCTGAAACTCATCTGTTTGGGGGACAAACCCCACACCGCGCAGGATCTGTGGACGGGCATGGAACAACAGACCGATGAGTGGTTGGTGTCACTGAGCCTCAAGCCCGGCCTGGTGGTGTGCGATAATGGGCGAAATCTCGTAGTAGCTCCGGGTCTAGCCGGTTTGACACACATCCCTTGCCTGGCGCATGTGCTGAATTTGGTGGTGCAGAAATTGCTGAACATCTGACAGGGAAAATCAATTCAGTTAATCCAGCTTAGATTCTGTTGGACAAATTCACTTTTACTGGTGCTCAAGGACCCCTGCGGCCTGAGCTGCAGATGTAACAGGCAAATAATTTTATTAAATTTGTCGGTTAGATTGTTGGGTAACATTTCCATGGTTATCAGGACTTTTTATTATAAATCATAACAAAAACTATACAAGGAACATTTCAAAAAGAGAAAATTAACCCGACCAGCCTCCCACCCTACACCCCCCCCCCTTTCACTCAAACCACTCATTAATGCCCATTCACAAACTATTTACAAATGTACTTATAAACATATCTAAATAACTATAAGTCCGATAAACAAACAAAACTATATACATTCCTTACCCTTAACTTATAAGGCCAGTCATATAGTGGCTCGGAGGGTGGGTTCCTGCACCAACATAGGCCAGGCGCACAATTATCCAGCCAGGGCACAGTTCTGGAGGATTAGGAGGAGAAGAAACTGTGTTCACAGCAGGGTGGCACCCAACGCAGCTCATGGCCATCACTTGAGCGTGGCTGGCTGGGATACGGAGGACACAGATGATACACCTCCCACAGAGGACAGCTTGTCGTTGCCTCTGGGCAGCTTGGCAAACATGAGCGACTACATGCTGCAGTGCCTGCGCAACGACAGCCGAGTTGCCCACATTCTAACTTGTGTACATTACTGGGTGGCCACCCTGCTGGATCCCAGTTACAAGGACAACGTGCCGTCCTTCATTCCGTCACTGAAGCGTGAGCGGAAGAAGCCAACACTGGTAGACGCGCTGCTGATAGTATTCACACCTGACACAAGGCTAAAGCAGAGGAAGAGGAGGAAGAAGATGCCAACACAGTTGGGTCACCGCCCGCACCTCAGAAGACAGGGTTAGCATGGCTGAAATGTGGAAAAGCTTTGTCACCACGCCACAACAACCAGCACCACCAGCAGATATGGAACATTTTAGCAAGAGACAGCATTTCAGCAAAATGGTGGAATAGTATCTGTGCACATGCCTACATATACTGACTGATGGGTCTGCCCAGGGTCGTAGCTACAGGGGAAGCAGGGAAAGCGGCAGCTTTGGGGCCCTGACCCAGAAGAGGCCCATCCAGGAGGAGGAGGAGGACTAAAATACTTTGTCAGGGCCCCCTCAACAGTATTATACAATTAAATAATATCCAGTGGCAGTATAGACAGTGTAGAAAACGGATGGAACAGCTACTGGGCCTGGTCTGAGAGAGCAATCTTTAGTAGCCACAGGAATGGGGTGGCACGAAAAGAAGGGGTTGCGAAAAAATCACTGGGGGAGGGGGGCCCCATTCAAAAATGTGCTGTTGAGCCCAGTCATTTCTAGCTGTGCCACAGGGTCTGCCACAGTTAACTTCTGGGTCTCCAAATTGGGGACATGGCCTATGTTTGACCTTTACGCCTTGGAGATGCTGGCCTCCATTGCAGCCAGTGTATTGTCTGAATGTGTGTTTGGCACGGCTGGGGGCGTTATCACAGACAAGCGCAGCCGCCTGTATATGGCAAAACTGGGTTAATGTCACCTAATAATGTAACAGACAATTTTTACAAATGTATCTCCCTGTTACCTATGCAGGGCAGGGGTTTGCATACGACAAAAAAATTGTAAACTGTCACCCACCAATGTAAAAGACGATTTTTAGAAATTTACCTCCCTGTCAACTATGCAGAGCAAGGGTTTGTATACGGCAAAAATGGTAAAATGTCACCCACCAATGTAATAGACGATTTTTAGAAATGTACCTCCCTGTCACCTATGCAGAGCAGGGGTTTGTATATGGCAAAATTGGGTTAATGTCACCCACCAATGGAACAAACGATTTTTACAAATTTACGTCCCTGTCGCCTATGCAGAGCAGGGGTTTGTATACGGCAAAAATGGTAAAATGTCACCCACCAATAGAACAAATGAGTTTTACAAATTTACGTCCCTGTCACCTATCTAGCACAAAAAGTGTGTTTTTTTTATAGCACCAATGTAAATGCAGTATGTTACGGTTGTATTGGACGATTTTTACAAATTTATGTCCCTGTCAGCTATGCAGAGCAGGGGTTTGTATACGGCAAAACTGGGTTAATGTCACCCAAGGATGTAACACATGATTTTTAGAAATTTACATCCCTGTCACCTATGCAGAGCAGGGGTTTGTATATGGCAAAAATTGTAAAATATCACCCACCAATGGAACAGACAATTTTTACAAATTTACGTCTCTGTCACCTATCTAGCACAAAAAGTGTGTTTTTTTTTATAGCACCAATGTAGATGCAGTATGTTCTGGTTGTATTGGACTGTCAGAAATGCAGCGTAGCACGAAAATTTGCTATTTAGCACAAAAAATTTGCTTTTTTATAGCAGCAATGTAACTGCAGTATATAACTGTTTAATTGGACTGTCAGAAATGCAGCATAGCCAGTAAATTTACTATCTAGCAAAAAAAGGTGTGCTTTTTTATATCAGCAAGGTAACTGCAGTATCTAACAGTTTTATTGGACTGTCAGATATGCAGTGCCTGTTGCAGACAGATAAAAATCACTTTAGGTCACAAAAATATGTGGCATACTAATGTAATTGAATCATTTTCACTGTCAGGTATGCACTGCAGGCCGCAGTGGTACTTGACCAGCCAAAAAAGGGAATTTGTCTTCCACTGAGCTACCAGAACAGAATTAAAGTAATGTCCCTGGCACACATGCAGTTCACATGCAGTTGCAAAAATGGCCACCGACGCCCACCGAACTAGCAGATGGATTAAAAGTTATTTTTCAGTGTCACTAGGCTCAGGGCTGCGTACAAAAATGTAGCATAGCACCCTCAATAATCGCTGTAGTTTGAAGATTGAATTCTTTCCTAATCTCTCCCTCACAGCAGCATCCTATCCCTACACTAGTAAGAGCTGAGGGACGTGCGGCACTATGTGACTCCAGCTTATATGGCTGGGTCACATGCTGCACTTGGCTAATCACAACCATGCCATTAGTAGGCATGGCTGTGAAGACTTCTAATGGCACACTAGTGAAACGCTTGTTGATTGGCTGCCCTGCAGCCTTTCAACAAGTGCCATTAAATCTCCAAACACCGAACTCGAATCCGAACTTTTACCGAAATGTCGGGGTTCGGGTCCGGGTACCAACAACCTTTTACAGTTCGGGTTCACTCAATCCTAGTTATGAGGGCACAGAGATCATTGTAACTCTTGCTAAACTTAAGGAAATGTGCCACAAATTTTTTTAACTGGCCAAAAAATTGTAGAACATATCCTGTTTTCTAATCTGTTACTATTTTCTGATTGCGGATTTATTTCTTCTATTTTTTGAACATGATTATGGGGGCGGCCATCTTGCCTGAGCTGTTCTTAAGATCATTAAGAGAGCATTAAGAAATCTGCTTTAAGGCAACCCCATGGTCCATAGACACAATGGTCAGGAAGGGACCTCATTGACTTCTATGGGAAAGTTTTCTAGGCATGTTCTGTCGCCTGTGCAGAGGTCATTGTACAAGGAAATAATAGATAAGCTTTGACAATCACTTATTGATAATGGTGGATCCTGTCTTATTTATACACAGAGGTGATATCATTATGGGCAGGATTAGAAGGACAGATAAGCAGGTAACTGCAGTAAAGTTATCTGTACAGACCAAGAAGTGGAGTGGAGTTTTCTTTTAATATAGATATTGACATGGAAAATTTAAAATACCTTCATCAAAAATTCTTTCAAAAATGAGGTCATTTTCTGATAATACATTTCCTTTAACACACTGCCCTCTGATGGAGTCAAACCCGACAATGACAAGGTTGGTTGACCATCACCATATTACAGTGGTCCCTCATTTACAATATTAATTGGTTAGAGCAGTGGTGCCCAACCTACGGCCCGTGGGCCAAATCCGGCCCGCGGAGCTCTGTCATGCGGCCCGTGAGACTCCCTGGAAAAAGTCTAAGGCGTAACAATACTGTACGCCTTTAGACTTTTTCCCCACATTCATCAGCGATGTGAATGGCACAGGCAGCGCAGCGATGCTGCTTGTGCCTAAAATAACCAATAACAAAGCTCCTTACAGCAAGGAGCTTTGTTATTGGTTGGAATGAGCGCATACACGTCGAGTCAGAAAGGGGAAGCTGGCGGGAGCTTGAAGGAGGAGGGGCCAGCTCCCGTGGAGGCTGTAGAGCAGAGCATGCTGCCAGAGGACCTTGGGCAACTTAACAAGTCCGCTGGAGAGGTATAGAGCGTGGACTCATGTGACTGGTCCCCGGTGACCCTGCTCCCCCCTCCTACTATCACCACAATACTGACCCTGCTCCCCCCTCCTACTATCACCACAATACTGACCCTGCTCCCCCCTCCTCCTGTCACCCCACTAGTGACGCTGCTCCCCCCTCCTCCTGTCACCTCACTAGTGACCCTGCTCCCCCCTCCTCCTATCTCCCCACTAGTGAACCTGCTCCCCTCTCCTCCTGTCACCTCACTAGTGAACCTGCTCCCCCCCCCTCCTGTCACCTCACTAGTGACCCTGCTCCCCCTCCTCCTGTCACCTCACTAGTGACCCTGCTCCCCCCCCAACTGTCACCTTACTAGTGACCCTGCTCCCCCCCTCCTCCCGTTACCTCACTAGTGACCCTGCCCCCCCCTCCTCCCATCACCTCACTAGTGACCCTGCTCCCCCCTCCTCCTGTCACCTCACTAGTGACCCTGCTCCCCTCTCCTCCTGTCACCTCACTAGTGACCCTGCTCCCCTCTCCTCCTGTCACCTCACTAGTGACCCTGCTCCTCCCTCCTCCTGTCACCTCACTAATGACCCTGCTCCCCCTCCTCCTGTCACCCCACAGGGAAGAAGCTGAACAGATCCACCAACTATGATGGGATCCGTTCAGTTTCCGTTCGGGATCCTGTCTTTTTACCGGACACAAAAGTGCAGCATACAAGGCTTTTTTGTCTGTTTTTTTTTTTTTGACAGAATCTGCAACAGAGGCTCCAAACGCAGATTAGAAGGCCTAGGTATTATGTATTTTAGAATGCTCACACGTGCCCCCTCACAGTGTTTGCATTTCTTTCTGGCAAAGCTACCTGGTTCCGGCCCTCAGACGAAAAATGGTTGGGCATCACTGGGTTAGAGGATGACCATTGTATGTGTAAACCATTGTAATTTGGGTGATTGATTCCAAAACCCCAAAATGTCATTCAAGATAAGAGAAAATGAAGATTTAAGGAAAATAAGCAGATAACTAAGACAGAGAAAACAGGTCATTACATATAGGAGGCAGGAATAGCTGCTAACTAGCAACTAATACAATGATCCCTCAGGATACAATGGCCTCAGGAAACAATATTTTCAACATAAAATGGTCTTTTCTGACCCATCGTACGTTAAAACCAGACTCAACATACAATGCCTCAATTGTATTAGTTGCCAGTTAACAACTATTCTTGACTATTATATCTAAGAACTTGTTTTATCTGTCTGTTATCTGCTTATTTTCCTTAAATCTTAATTTTCTCTTATTTTAGACATTTTGGGGCTTTGGAACAATACATACAATGGTCATACTGGAACTAATTAATATTGTAACTTGAGGGACCACTGTACAGCTCTTTTACCAGAGAAGTGTCCTTGATTGGTTGGATCTGAGTCTGAGGCATTGTATGTTTCAACTTATGATGGGTCAGAAAAGACGATTGTATGTTGAAAATATTGTATCCTGAGGTCACTGTATCTTGAGCTGTACTACTGGACCACAGTATATAGTTCTCCAGACTAACTAACTAATAGACTTTGCAAACATTTTGTATCATAAACTTCTATGCTATCGGAGTGCTAGTAGTGTGCTGCTTACTAATAAAAACATGGAATGCCCCAGCACACCATAAAAATGCATTTATTAGTGATGAGCGAGCACCAAAGTGTTCAGGTGTTCGGGTACTCGGTCTGAACACATAGCGATATTCGTCAATGGGAGACAACCAGGAACCCCCTGCTTGGATGAGGGGAGGGTGCCTGGTCCATTGGAAAAGGTCAGAAAGTGACAGAAACACCACCGAAATGGATCTGGAACAGCACGGGGACCATGTCGGTGTGCATCTTGGACTCCAATGTCCTGCTGGGAACCATATTGTCCCAGTTGTCCGCCATTTTTACATAACGAAAAAATCATGCCCAAAATCCCGCCCCCTCAAAAAAAAAAAATACATTTTTAGAGGTAAAATTTTTAGGAAAGATTCTTTCCTGGATATTTAATTGAATATACAGTGCAAATGCTGCCAAACATTCCAAGGAAGAAGCACTTCAATACAGCCTGTATATCACATAAAGGAGGACCTCATTCACATGGTGCTACAATTGTTCAGGTACACTGCTGCACTCATAAAGCCTATGCACTAAGTGAAAGGGCTGCCAAAAATTACAAGGAACCGGCACTCCAATATACATAAAGGAGGGCATCATACACACCCTTAAAAAATTATTATTGATGGCCTACTGGTTACCCTCAAAAACATTTGGAGCACGGGCGTGCTGCTTACCCTCTAAAACATTATAGTTAAGGGCCTGAAGGTGAGCGGACCCAATAAAAAATTGTAGTGAGGGCCTGAAGGTGAGCGAACCCCATAAAACATTGCAGTGATGGCCTACAGGTGAGCAGATGGTATAAAGCATTGGAGGTGAGGGCCTGAAGCCTAGAGAACCCTATAAAACATTGCAGTGATGGGCTACAGGTGAGCAGACGGTATAAAGCATTGGAGGTGAGGGCCTGAAGCCTAGAGAACCCCATAAAACATTGCAGTGATGGCCTACAGGTGAGCAGACAGTATAAAGCATTGGAGGTAAGGGACTGAAGCCTAGTGAACCCCATAAAATATTGCAGTGATAGGCTACTGGTGAGCAGACTTTCGGAAATGAAGCTGTGGACGACTTTTGGAAATGAGCACACAAGCGGCGTGCCTTCACTAGTAGCTCCTGCAAAATGGGGTAGGTTTTGATAAACCGCTGAACCACGAAGTTTAGGACGTGGGCTAGGCATGGAATGTGTGTCAGGTTGCCGAGCTCCAAAGCCGCCACCAAGTTACGGCCATTGTCGGACACAACCATGCCTGTTTCTAGGTTGAGTGGCGAGAGCCACAGCTCGGTCTGGTCCCTTGTACCCGGCCACAGCTCTGTGGCGGTGTGCTGTTTGTCCCCTAAGCAGATCAGCTTCAGCACGGCCTGTTGACGCTTACCCACAGCAGTGCTACACTGCTTCCAGCTAGTGACTGATGGCTGACTGCTGTTGGAGGTGGAAGTGGAAGAGGAGGCGGCAGAGGAGGAGAAGTGGGGGTTGGAGCCAATAACATAGCTGCTGGCGGAGACGCTGATGGACGCAGGGCCCGCAATCCTGGGCGTGGGTAGCACCTGTGCCATCCCAGGGTCCGACTCACTCCCGGTCTCCACAACATTCACCCAGTGTGCAGTCAGGGAAATGTCCCTGGCCACCAGCACTTGTTCATGTGTCCGTGGTGAGGAGGACCTTCCAAGTAAGTGCGTTGGTCAGGGCACGGGTGATGTTCTGGGACACATGCTGGTGTAAGGCGGGCACGGCACACCATGAAAAATAGTGGCGACTGGGGACTGCGTACCGAGGGACGTCCACTAACATCAGGCTGCAGAAGGCCTCAGTGTCCACAAGCCTAAATTGCAGCATTTCAAGGGCCAGTAATATCGAAAGTTGTGCATTTAGTAATATGGCCTGTGGGTGGGAGGGTATTTGCGCTTGCGTTCAAATGCCTGGGTTATCGACATTTGGACGCTGTGCTGGGACAGGGAAGTGGATGTTGTTGCTGATGCGAAGGTCCAGGTGCAGGGCGACGGGTCTGCGCCTTCGACAGTGGATTGGCCAGCAGTGTGTAATACAGGGGAAGTGGAGGCAGTGGTGGGACCCGCAGACGCAGAGTGTAGACCCAGGCGTTCGGCCCAATTATTAGGGTGCTTGGATGCCATGTGGCGGATCATGCTGGTGGTGGTGAGTTTGCTAGTGTTCACGCCCTGGCTCATTTTGGTACGGCACAGGTTGCAAACTACCACTCTTTTGTCGTGCTTTCCTCAAAAAAGCGCCATACTGCAGAACACCTACCCCTTGGCAAGGTAGATTTATGCATGGGGGTGCTTGGTGTAACGGTTGCGGGCCTGTTTGGTGTGGGCCAACGTCTCCCTTTTGCCACCCCACTGCCTCTTCCAGACTGTTGCGGTGCTACGGATCCCTCCCCCTCTGTACTGCTGTCCTCGCTCGGCTTTTCACCTAACCATGTTGGGTCAGTGACCTCATTGTCCACCACCTCCTCTTCCACTTCCTCACTCTGCTCATCCTCCTGACTTGACCTAACCACCACCTCAGTGATTGGCAACTGTGTCTCATCATCATTCACCTCATGAACGAATGATTGCGGTTCACCACCGTCATCTTCTTGAGACAGTGAAGACTCAAGAGGTTGGCAATCAGGGCACAATATCTCAGGTACCTCTTCAAGTGTGCTTGGCGAGAGAGCCAAACCATGTAGTGGCGATGAAAAGAGGTCATGTGTATATCCAAGTGTGGGATCACTTGTTTGCCCAGACGCGACATGGTGGGAGGAAGGAGGATCAGAGTGAGGATTCGGTTGACCAGACTCTTGGCTACAGAGACTAGACTTCGTGAAAGAGAGGGTTATGCTTAACCAACTGGAAGCATTATCTTCTGCAATCCAACCGACCACCTGTTCGCATTGGTCTGACTTGGACAGTGTTGTCCTGCGCCGCCCAGCTAAGTTGGACATGAAGCTGGGTAAGGTGTTTTTTTTGTTGTTTTTTCTGGTGCACTGGCAGCAGGCACAGTTTCATTGCGCCCAGGGCCACGGCCTCTGCTTGCACCATCAGCATCACGTCCACTTTCCCCTCCCTTTGTTCTCGCCTTCTTCATATTGATGGTTTTGTCTGTAGATGTGGCGCAGATTTTTTTACTGTCCGCTAAAGACACAGTTTTCTGATGCAGGACAGTACTGGATACAGAAAAATACAGATTTTCGGCACTACACTAGCCCAGAGATAATGTTATTTTTACAGTACGCAATGTATTGTCTTGCTGTAATGTAGTAAACACATAAAAATAAAGATTTTCAGGACTATACTCGGCCGCAGATAATTAATTTTTTTCAGTACACACTGTATTGGATTGCTGTAATGAACAGGAGACAGAGAAATACATTTTTTGGCACTACACTAGGTCAGAGATAATGTAATTTTTACAGTGCACACTGTTTTTGCCTTCTGTATTGTACAGGAGACAGAGAAATACAATTTTTCGGCACTACACTAGCCCAGAGATAATGTAATTTTTACAGTACACACTGTACTGGCTTGCTCTAATGAACAGGAGACAGAGAAATACAATTTTTCGGCACTATACTAGGCCAGAGATAATGTAATTTTTACAGTACACACTGTATTTGCTTTCTTTAATGAACAGGAGACAGAGAAATTCAATTTTTCTGCACTACACTAGGCCAGAGATAATGTAATTTTCAAAGTACACACTGTATTTGCTTTCTGTAATGAACAGGAGACAGAGAAATACAAGTTTTCGGCACTACACTAGCCTAGAGATAATGTAATTTTTACAGTACGCACTGTGCTGGCTTGCTGTAATGTACGAGAGACAGAGAAATACAATTTTTCGGCACTACACTAGGCCAGAGATAATGTAATTTTTACAGTACACATTGTACTGGCTTGCTGTAATGAACAGGAGACAGAGAAATACAATTTTTCGGCACTACACTAGCCCAGAGATAATGTAATTTTTACAGTACACACTGTATTTGCTTTCTGTAATAAACAGGAGACAGAGAAATGCAATTTTTCAGCACTACACTAGCCCAGAGATAATGTCATTTTTACAGTACACACTGTATTGGCTTGCAGTAATGAATAGGAGACAGAGAAATACAATTTTTCAGCACTACACTAGCCCAGAGATAATGTAATTTTGACAATACACACTGTATTCGGATGTAGTTCTAGATTGGATACAAATTTGTCCCAAATAAAATGTATTCTCTGCTGGAATACTGTATGTACGGTTGCGGCCTAAACGCACACACAGATATGCCCAAAACTAGTTAACTATGGCAAAAATATAAATCACTCTCTGCTGGAGTAATTAATAAAATGGTTGCGGATTGAACGCACACACAGATGTGGCACAAGTTAGGTTAATTTCCCCAGAACAAATAATTTCTCTGATGGTACAGTGAATATCTCGGTAGCAGGAACACTGTAGTGAATAAGCCCCTTTTAATAATGTCTGCCCAACACGCTGCTTTATAGTGGTGCAGTGTATATCTCAGTACCAAGGAACACTGTAGTGAATAAGCCCCTTTTTATAATGTCAGCCCAACACACTGCTTTATGATGGTGCAGTGTATATCTCAGTACCAAGGAACACTGTTCTGAATAAGCCCCTTTTGATAATATCTGCCCAACACACTGCTTAATGATGGCGTATTGTAGATGTCACTAATCGGAAATCTTTTTGTCTTTTAGAAGTTATCAAAGCGATTTTCATGCCCTGCACTTATGTGTCCCTACCTGGTGACGCCTGTCCTTGATAGTGCTGAATTAACCCCTTTAAAAAAAAAGGTTCTGCAAAGCTGTCAAACACACACTCTAGTCCTTAGAAGGACGGTTAGGTCTTTCAATAAGGTTTTTGGAGTGAAATCAGTAAGTTTAGAGTAAAACGCTATCTGTCCCTGCCTACTGTCTGCTCTCCCTGACGCTGAATGAGCTGAGCGCCGGACCTCAGCTCCTATATGAAATGGTATCACGTGTTTTAGCCAGCCAATCAGTGTAAGGCTTACAGCTAACATTGCTATGGCCTTACACTGAGGGGAATTACTTACCTGGACCTTGATTGGCTGCTTAGAAGGCGCCAAACGTGCAGGGAGGAGACTCAAGCAATGCGACGAATACATGTCGTTCTCGGCCGAGTAAAATCCAGTTCAGTTCATGATGACTAATGGCCATTTCATATCTTCTGACATCTTATGCAAAATGGAAGTGATTGTTCTTCGATAAGGACATAACTATAAATGTGTTAATGATGAGTAGACACAGTGTCCTTTGCTGTCACCTTGAGCTCCATGGAAACAGAACAGAAAATTATTAAAAAAATTAAATATTAAAAGAACTGAAAAATGCATAATGTAACACCATTTATCAACTTTAACGATGCAGTAAACAAAATGGCATGGCATTTGTACAAACAGATACTGAATATGTGAATAACTGGGTGAGGACCATGATTGATCTTACTATGTACAATGCATGGACTACAGTGTCCAACATTCAAACCATTTTCTAGCAAGAAACCTTCCTTTGGTTTGTGATGCTAGATTTGATCCATTTGTGGCTATTGTGTATCTGGAAACTCCCAAGAAGATATTCCCTGAAGCTGCCAAAATCATTGAGCTTTGCAAACTGTGTGCAATTTGAGCAAATTCTACTGCTGTAAAGTGTCAAGTAGAAAAAGAAGGGTTTGACCTTCAGTAGAATTCTTAATTATTTGACACATACAAATAGCCAATAGCTGAATTATTCATAGCACCCATGTATTCATTTTATATTCATGTTCCTACAGTATTTGCAGTATTTACAGTATATACCATGCATTACAAATATAAAAAGGATCCTGATATTTTATATATATATATATATATATATATATATATATATATACACATATATATATATTTGTGGTCGGATCGGCTATCAGAAAGGTGTACCTAACCTATCTAACCCTATCTACAACTAGCAGTTATGCCATAACTGCTGTGGTAGGGCAGCCTGAAGGGGGCCACCCTAATGTGAAGTGACTGTAAGATGGTGTGGGTGGGAGGGTGAAATCAGCTGAATCGGCTTCAGCCTGGGCCCACTAGTGCCTATAATTAGCCTAGTAATCAGCCAGCCTGGGCCCACAGGTGCATATAAATAGCCTAGTAATCAGCCTCCCCTCCCACAAATGCAGCAAATATATTTGCATAATACATATATATCCACCATATATATCTCCACCATATATATATATAGTGATGGACGAACATCGGCCGGGACGGTTCGCGAATGTGCATTCGCAATCAAATATTCGCGAACTGCGCGTTCGCGGCGGGCCCCATTGACTTTAATGGCAGGCGAACCTGAAAAATACTTGCAGCCACCAAATACTTACTAGAAGTGCACAAATAGTCCCACAACATGGACAGTGACATACCAGAGGGGGATCAATGGCAAACATTCCCACTAAAAATATGTATTTTAATCAGGAGCCATTTTTATGCGTCTTAAAGGTAAACCCTCAAAAATGTGCCCTGCTGGAGCCTAGAAAATTTTAATTTTAGGCCACGGAATTACAGGCCCCAAAAATTAGGCATTCACCTGACAGAAAAGAACAAGTGATTTTATGGCTGGAGGCAGGGTCGGCTTCAGGTTCATGTGGGCCCTTGGGTGATAAATCCCAGTGGGCCCCCTTGACGCATCTTTGTACATTTACATGTCCTTCTGTGGCTCCCACACAGTATAATGACCACCAGTGGCCCCTATACAGTATAATGACCACTAGTGGCCCTTTACACAGTATAATCAACCCCCAATGCCCCCAAACACAGTATAAAGACCCCCAGTGGCCCAAAACAAAGTATAATGACCCCACAGTGGCCCTCATTTCAGAATAATAACCCCCAGTCACCCCCCATTCAGAATAATGACCCCCAGTGGCCCCCACGCTGGAGGTTATACTGTATGGAGGGGACACTGGTGATCATTATACTGTATGGTGGTAACTGGGGGTCATTATATTGAATGGGGGCTCTGGTGGTTATCATACTGAATGGAGCATCATTGGGGATCATTATACTAAATGGGGGGCACTGGGGGTCATTATACTGTGTAAGTGGCCCTCACAGTGTAATGACCCCCCCCCCCCTAGTGGCCCCCTAACATACTTATCATTGCTGGAGCGTAGGAGAGCCAGTAGTCCATGGGTTCCTCGCTTCCCAGAGCGTCCACATCGGCCGTTAACCCGATGTAGTCGGACACCTGTTGGTCTAGGCGTTCCCTAAGCTGGATCCGGAAGGCGGCTGTAGATAGGTTGGCTGCAAGAATGATCTCATATCCGAAGTGGCCAACACATCTTCAAACACCTCTTCTTGCAGGCGCGGTAGGATTGGTTCCCGCACCTGTTTCGCTGTGTGTGGAAATTCTTCTGCCAGCGCCCACAACAGCAGAATGCAGCATTTTCCGCAGCAACGCCTGGAAATGCTGCATTCTGCCAGCCCTCTGTGATGCTGGTAACATGTTCGCCATTTTGTTTTTGTACCGGTGGTCTAAGTGCGTTGCCACCCAGTACTGGTCCTTGCCCTTTATGCTTCTTATACGGAGGTCCCTCTTCAAACACTGGAGCATGAAGGCCCCCATTTGCACTAAATTGAGAGCAGTGGAGAGCCCTGGCTCCTGCTCATCGCCCAGGAGAATGTCGTCCTCGGTCTCCTCCCCCCAGCCACGGACAACACCAGGGATCCCCGAAAAGTTTAAAGTCCCCCTCAAAGCCTGCTCTTGCTCCTCCTCGCCTCAGCCACCTTCCTCCTTTGACTCCTCTTCAGACTCCTGCTGACTTGTCTCAGATGGAGTAACCCCCCCCCCCGACAATTCATTCAGCATTGCGACTTCCTCATCTTCCAGCTCCTGCAACATCAATGACGCAATGCACGCCCCAGAAAGAAGGCGTAAGGAACGATGTCACTGATGGCGCCCTGGCTGAGACTGACCGGTTTTGTGATCTCATCAAATGGCCGCAGAAGTCTGCATGCGTCACGCATGAGCAGCCACTGGCGCGGTGAAAAAAAACCAAGCTCCCCAGAACCTGTGCTGCTGCACAGTTTGTACAGGTAGTCGTTAACGGCACATTGCTGCTGCTCCATATACAAGATGGAGTTCCAGCACATCGGGCTGTCAGACGTCTGACGGGCAAGTGGAGTCGCCGCTGAACGTCAGAAAGGCGAGCCATGGCCGGTGATTTTCCTGGCCTGCCGCAAGACATCTTGGACCACGGGGTATTTGGCAACGAATCGCTGCATGACTAAGTTCAGGACATGTGCCATGCATGGCACGTGTGTCATTTTGCCCTGTTTCAGCAAGATCAGCAGATTGGCACCGTTGTCGCACATCACTCTACCAACTGTCAAATTGAGCAGGGTTAGCCACTGAGCGGCCTGTGATGGCAAAGCTGAAGGCAGTGCAGGACCGGTGTGGCTCTTGGCTTCCAGACACAACAGCCGTAGCACAGCATGGCAATGTCTCACCTGGGATGTCGAATAGGTTCTGGGGAGCTTGGGGGATGCAGCAGAAGGCGGTAGCAGTGGAAAAGGAGGAGTCAGCCGAGAAGGAGACGGAGGATGGAGTTGGAGGAGGAGAAGAAGAGGCAGGTCTGCATGCAATCCTTGGTGGTAAATCCAAATCCACACGGGAGCCATGGGTTACATGCTTGACGGCCGTCAGAAGGTTCACCCAGTGGGCAGTAAAAGTTATGTACCTTCCCTACCCGTGTTTGTAGACCACGTGTCTGTGGTCAGATGTATCTTGGCACCGACACTGTGTGCCAGAGATATATTCACTTGCTGTTAAACGTTGCCATATAGCGCTGGGATGCCCTTCTGGGAGAAATATTTCCTTTCGGGGACCTTCCATTGCGGTGTGCCAATGGGCACAATTTTTCTAAAGGCCTCCGAGTCCACCAGTTTATATAGCAGTAGTTGGCGGGCTATCAGTTCCAACAAGCCAGCGGTCAGCCGTTGCGTAAGAGGGTTATCCGGCGTCAACTTTTTACGCTCGAACGTTTGGGCCACGGAAGCCTGCCTTCAGTCAGATAAACGCGACAAAGGCACGGTTGAAGGTGGAGTGGAGGACAAATGGGAGGAGAGAGGAGAAGAGGCAGGACGTGGAGTGCCAGGAGTGTGGCTTTGTGGGATCTGACAGCGTTGCTCCCACTGGGCTCGGTGATGAGAGGCCAGGTGCCTTCTTAATGCGATCGTCTCTAGGTGAGTGTTGGGCTTACCGTGACTTATGCGTTGACAGCACAGGCTGAAGATGGCAATACTATTGTCAGCAGACACGTTAAAAAAAGCCCACACGGCGGAGCCAGAAGTGACCGTGCATGGTGGATGGCTCGCTCCAGATACATTTGCAGTCTGCTTTTTGCCTCCTGTGCCCTGCGAGCTCTGCCTGCTTCTCCTTCCTCTCGGCTGCTCTGTCTCTCCCTCTGAACTCCCCTCCTCTTCCTCTCTTGTGGGCACCCACGTGACGTCCAAAGACACGTCATCATCGTCACCTTCACCACCACTTAAATTTGAGATCTCGAAATAGGCAGCAATAGCGGGGATCTCTCTCCTTGGGCTGATCTGGGTACTGTCGTCAGACTGCAGGGTGGCGGCTGTTGCTACCTCCTCTTCCTCATCCGATGTCAAGAAAGGCTGCGCATCAGTAAGGTCTGGGAATAGATGGGGAAATAATTCCTCTGGCTCGAATGGAGGGACTATGGTGGTGGTGGTGGTGCATTTGGGGATGCACACAGCAGAGCGTGAAGAGGGTGCAGATACAGAGGATGAGGAGGGTGCAGAAGCGGAAGGCTGAGTAAGCCACTCAACTAACTCTGGTGCGCCCTTGGAAGTAATCGCACGTGTCTTCTCCAACTTCCCACTTAGGCTCTGGCCTGGTGCCCCTGCCGACCCTTACTACCCCTGCGGAACGGCCTGCCTCTTCCTCTGCCTGTCATTTTCAAAAGAAATGGTGGAAACAGGTATATCGAACCCCTTAACTGTATTTTGTGGAAGCAGGTATATTGCAGCACTCAATCAGTATTTTTTGGAAGCAGGTATATCAAACCCCTTAATCAGTATTTTGCGGAAGCAGGTATATTGCAGGCCTCAATCAATATTTGGTGGAAACAGATATATCGAACCCCTTAATCAGTATTTTGTGGAAGCAGGTATATCACAGCCCTCAATAATTTTTTTGCCACAACAGTTATATCACACCACCCTGTTTATTTGGGGCAACAGGTATATCGCAGCCCTCAATCAGTATTTTGTGGAAGAAGGTATATCACACCCCTCAATCATTTTTTGGGGGCAATAGGTATATCACACCCGTTGCAAATAGTCATTCCAATAGCGCTTGTTTCTCTATATACCTGCGGTATCGCAGCAGAACCGAACACAACTGCTGCACAATAAAAATGCGGTATATACTTTCTATGTTAGAAAGTATATTATAGGTATATGACACTCCTCAATCAGTTTTTTGGGGGGCACCAGGTATATCACACCCATTGCAATTAGTTGTTCCAATAGCATTTGTCCCTCTTTATAGCTGTGGTATCGCAGCAGAACCGCACACAACTGCTGCACAATACAAATGCACTATAATATACTTTCTATGTTAGAAAGTATATTATAAGTATATCACACCCCTCAGTATATCACACCTATCGATAGCACACCTATACCAGTCCTTAAAAAGGACTTTTGTGGCCCTATTAGCTAGCGTTTGGTGTCCTTAACAGCCTGTCCCTACTCCACAAAGCAACCTCTCCCTACACTGGCAAAACACAGAATGTAAAATGGCTGCCAGATCGGGTTCTTTTATAGGGTGGGGGTATGTCCATGTGCTAAAACGTCTCAATTGGCTGTCCTGTCCCACCTGATGGATGTGTCATGGGTCAAAGTTCGGCGCAATGCAAAAGAATATGGAGTTGGCGGACATCAACATATGTTTGCGAACGGAGCTGGAGAACGGAATAGAGAAACAGTGATGTGAACGAGCCCTAAATCGTAATAAAATACCATACACATCTAAAGTGAGCACCTGATTTGATGGGTTCTAATCTGAGAAATTATTAGGGAGCAAGAAACCTAAAGATGGCCATACTCAGTGTCGGACTGGGGTACCTAGGGCCCACCAGTAAAATTTATTTTGGGGGTCGCAGTACGGATACATTCAAATATAATAAATAATCGAACAAGTTTTTAATATGAACATAGGCCGGTTGACATGCTATACATTGAATATATATATGTAGTGCATTAAATCTACTGTGTTATGTGCCACTTGTGCAGGGGGTGGGAGACTAGGGGCCCACCTTGCTCAGGGGCCCACCGGGGGATTCCCCTGTACCCCTGTGGGCCAGTCCGAGCCTGGCCATACTCATTATATGTACAATATGTTAGCTGAACCTGCTGACTTGAGCAGGATCGGCATACCATTTAATATGTATGAGGACCTCCTGACTTTTCACCAAATGCAGGTGTCAGGGGAGAGACTGTTTTGGCATACTGAACTTCAACATGCCCACTCCTTTTGTTTTCAGGGAGATAAAACAGCACCAGGGGTGTCTGGTAGTGGATTTCTTCCTTTTCCTTCATGTATTACATATTCATGCTCAACAGCTGCAATGAGTGGGAGTAAACTGACATAGGATTGACTCTTACAGTCTCCAGGGGATAGAGCACAACCCGTTCCCCAGAGACCAATAAGTGGCAAGGCAGATGTACACAGATTAGTATCTGTGTATAATATTGTTATCCTGCCTAATCCAGGCTTTCAGCAATACAAAAGAGCTGTCATTAACCCTCTGCTGACCCTGTTCCTGTCATCAACCCCTCTCTGTGACGGATGGGTTGCTGATTTGGACTTGTTTTGCAGCCACACTACCTGGGAAGTTTGCAGTTATTGATGGGAAGGTGTGAAACCATCTGTTCAGAAGTTTAAGGGGGGTTTCCTGCCTGTAGATATTGATGACTTATCCACAGTGTCAGAACACTGGGGGTCCAATACCCAGCATCCACACAAATCAACAGTTTTTTTTTTTCTTTTGTGTGTGTGTTTTTTTTTTTTAGCTGCCGGATGCTGGAAACAAAGTAGTGGATGGAGCCAGAAGCATAAGACCATTTTCACTGTTTAGTGGCCATGCTGCAGATTGCAGCTCAGCTCTCATTTAGGCTACTTGACGGATCCGCAAAAAACGCTAGTGTGAAAGTAGCCTAAGGAACCAAGCATGGTCACTAGACAGTGGACAGAGCCTTCTCAAATTAAAAAATGATCCCAAGGACACCAGCATATGGTTATCTGACTGGGAAAAAAAACTGGCACGACAAAGTCATGACCCACGAAATCCCAACATAGTGTGCACCTATTTTTTATTCACCTGGTTTTTAAATGTTTGGGTTCCACATATTGAAATCTGTTGTTTTTAGAAGTGAGGACCCCCTAATTGTTATTTCCACCCTGATAAAAAACCTTCTTTTTCCCATGACTGTATGTTTATAATGAAATCTTTAAACAATACAGTATATTATTTTCCAATAATACATTTCCTTTCAAGCTGCTGAAAACTAACACTTTAAACAATTCCTATAATTGAGCCCAAAGATCAGGATGTTTGTACACCCTTTTTGCAGACTCAACAAATCTTAACGGTGATTAAGTGAATAATATTTGCTGAGCGTCTAGACTGCAATTCTTATTCCAGACAAGAACAAATACTTTTGGTCAGCTAGATGTACCAATGCAGTTGAAGGTTTGCATGTTGCAGGTAAGGTAAGGTTTGTAGCTTTGACTGTGCTCAGGATGTTGATTAGGCCTCATGCACACGACAGTATTTTGCGGACTGTATACTGGCCGGTTTTTCAGTTCAGTATACTGATAGTATACTGAACCATTCACTTCAATGGGTCTTCAAAAAGTACCGCAAATCACGTTCAGTGGCTCCATTCAAGTCAATGGGTCCACAAAAAAACGGAAAGCATACGGAAAGGCATCCGTATGTGTTCCCGAATCCTTATCCGTTCCGTTTTTGCTGAACAATCTATTGAAAATTTTAAGACCAGCCCAATTTTAATTATGGAATTACTGTATACTGTATATGCCATATGGAAAAATGGAACAGAACAACGGAACCGAAATGGAAACACAACGGAAACTAAAAACGGAACCACGGATCCGTTATAAAAGGACCTCAAAACACTGAAAAAGCCATACGGACGTGTGCGAGAGGCCTTATAAGGCCCCATTCACACGTCTGCAATTTTGTCCGCATCCATTCCGCAATTCTGTGGAATGGATGCGGACTCATTCAATGCGAATGGGGCCGGATGTGATGCGGAGAGCACACTATGTGCTCTCCGCATCAGCATTTACGGAGCCACGGCCCAAACTTCCGGGTTTCGGCCCGGAAACATCCGGCCGCGGCTCCGCAAAAGATAGAACATGTCCTATTCTTGTCCGCAGCCTGCGGACAAGAATAGGCATCTTTATGGGGAGTGCCAGCATGGTGTGTTGCGGATCCGCAAAACACACTACGGACGTCTGAATGGGCCCTTAGACTGCAAGATATTTTCAGGACACTTAGAAAAGCAGCTGAAAGTGAAGTACAATTTTTACTGAGAAACTAGGGGCAATAAAGGCTGTGGACACTTTTTGACCATTTTTTATATTGCAGCATATTTATTTTGGGCTAAAAAATATTTCCAATAGGTCTGTATACAGAATTTTAAACTGCTTGTCCTCCGCAGCTTGTTTTTTTTATATATATATTGCAGGTAGAGATGGCCCGAACTATTAACCGGTGAACATAGCTTGTTTGCGTTCGCCACGGCGGGCGAACACATGCGATGTTCGGTCCGCCCCTTATATATCATCATTGAGCAAACTTTGACCCTGTACCTCACAGTCAGCAGACACATTCCAGCCAATCAGCAGCATACCCTCCCTCCCAGACCCTCCCATCTCCTGGACAGCATCCATTTTAGACTCATTCGGAAGCTGCAGTCTTAGCGAGAGGAGGGACAGTGTAGTTGCTGCTGATTTAATAGGGTAATCGATAGCTAGGCTAGTGAATTCAGTGTCCACTCCAGTCCTGAAAGACTCATCTGATCTCTGCTGTAAGGACAGCGTCCTGATAGCACCCCAAAAAGCCCTTTTAGGGCTGCTACATTAGTCTGCTTTTACTTTTTTTTTCTCCATATATATATTGCAATATTGCAGTTGCCTGGCCTGCCCGTGTGTGAGGAGCTGCAGGCCCACAGACTGTAGTGTGCCCTCTGCCAGTGCTGCCTATCAATCATACCGTGTGGCACTGGACTTTGCCTTAAAATAAGGCACTTTATCTGTACACTTTAATCTAATTTCAGTTGCCTGCCGGCCAGTGTGTGTGTGTGTCAGGCCCACAGACTGTAGTGTGCCCTCTGCTAGTGCCCAACACTCATACCGGGTGGCACAGTACCTAGCACGCGTAGTACCACTTATCTAAAATCCATTCAATACACGTCCTGATAGGGGACGTAACAGGGATTAAACTGATGAGAATAGTACTACAGAAAATACCACTCATATCGGGTGTGACAGTAAATTGCACGGCACAGACGCAGTGACCGTGGATTAAAACAAAGGGGAGGGAGCCAGCGTTTTTTTAACCATCTCCCCGTTCGAAAAATCAATTCAATTCACCTTTCGGGGACCCTTGGTGTTGTTCGTGGCTGGGTGGAGGAAGAAACCTTTAATGACATCACCGGGACATGGCTAGCTTGGTATCCAACCTTGTGCAAATGGGGAGTTTGCGGTTGTGCAAATTAACTGTTTGTGGTGCATTAAAAGGGGAGTTTGGTCTGTCAATGTCTGTGAGGCGGGCGTAACCCTTACACTACCTGATCAATACAACATCATACCTGATCTTATACACACACTGGATGTTTTAAAGCATGTTATTCCAAACAATTTAGGAATGTTAGTTGATTTATGCCCTTTATGCATTAAAACCCGACTCTGTGTCCACTACGTAATTTTCCATGGGAGTTTTGCCATGGATCCCCCTCCGGCATGCCACAGTCCAGGTGTTAGTCCCCTTGAAACAACATTTCCATCACTATTGTGGCCAGACAGAGTCCCTGTGGGTTTTAAAATTCGCCTGCCCATTAAAGTCTATGGCGGTTCACCCAGTTCGCCCGTTGGCGAACATTTGCGGAAGTTCGCGTTCGCCGTTCGCGAACAGAAAATTTTATGTTCGCGACATCACTAATTGCAGGCTGATCTGTCTCCTTCACAGTAAAATCCACTGGAGGTGCTGTCTGATGGCTTGGTCTGTATTGCTGCATTAAGACCGTCCAATTGTCGAGCAGATTACTGAAAACAAATGTTTCTATGAACGTTCCTTCCAGATAATCTGCCAGTGTATAGGTGCCGCAGATCACCAGATGAACGAACAAAATGTTCATTCATTGGGTGAAATTATCTGATCTGTGGACGCCCCAGTAATTGTGTCTAAATAGCTTTCTGCTGCCCAGAAACAATGAATTTGAATGAGGATGAGCAATGGGAGTAACCATCACTAGTCCCCATACAATGTAGGCCATCGCCGCATTTAAATGTAGCTCTCCACCTCCACTGAAGAGCAGGAGTATGCTCAGCGCACAGTGTAAAATGCACTTTAACCTTTTTTAACCAATATTTTTTCGTTGTTTTTTTCATTATTTTAACAGAACCATTTTGGGGGAATATAATTTGTTATTTGGTTTGGGTGCAAATAATTTATCAATTAGATTTTATTAATTCCTTTGGGGGTGGATGCAGGAAACAGTATAAGTTTTTTTTTGTACTTTCTAGTTTTTTGCACAATAAAAACATGTTTTATGGACAAAATGTCATATCGTGTCTAGAAGTTGTCTTTTTTTTTAAACTTTTTCATGAATGTAGCTGTTTCTTCTTTTTATTGGTAAATATCATGTATTGCCTTGTTCTGGGGGTGGCAATGCAAAACAAAAAACAAAAAAAAACTGAAGTTTCTCTATATTCTATTTACTTAATTTCTATGCAGTATTATATTTGCTGTGATACAAAATATTGTAAAGTACATTTTTAGCTGAACTATTTAGAAAAAAATATTGCGTTCACAGTAGGAACAGTTGATACAACTACAAAAAGGGCTTTTTAGAACATAACATTAATGTCCACGCAAATCTAAATAGTTTCCTACCTGTATTCCCTTCATCCACATCCCTTCCCTTCCCTTGGTTGAACTGCATGGACCCGTCTTTTGTAAACCATACAAACTGCGCATTTATGTTAAAAAAGAGACATCAGAAGAAGGAACTTGCATCTCTCCTCACACAATGAGGAGAGGCAGAGACACAGGAATGAAGAAAACATTTCTTCTTGCAACATTTCTGTGATCGCTGTGATAGGTAATAACATCGAGCATACGATTGGACACCCTGGTCAATGTCCTGATGGCCAAGGCTGTTAGTAACAGCCTGGGTATCAGGACTGGACCACACATAGTACAGCACTTAATCAGAAATGCTTCCCCTAAATGTTGTCCCCATATGTGCATACTATACCAAACTGCCTGAGTGTCTTTCCAAAAAACGCAAAGGTATTCCAAACTGTCATAAGAGCAGCCACGTCTCCCATAATTCCAGCTGGCATTCATCAATAGGTGCAGCTTGCTAGTAAGAACAAGGCTTACTGCTGTGGCTGCTGCAGCCATCCAGTATTTTATGACTCTATTATATGGCTGATAAAAGAAAAGCACTATGATAGAACGGTTTATGGGGGTTGTTGAGTTGATTTATATTCATAGTCAGTGTAAAGTGTGACACTATGAGTAAATCTGCCCCATTTTGTCTAGACATCAAAAGCACATACTGCATTCAAACAAGTAGTGAATGCAATTTTCAAATAAATAAGGCACACAGCATACAGATAAAAAGGGCAAGCAACACTTGTTTATTGGTACAACAGGAGTATTTAATGTGGTAAAACTACAAGAATACAAGAACTTGTATAAGTATAAGGCATAACATGTATCAGCAGAAAGCATAGAACAGCATGTATCATAACATTACATTAACACTGGGCACGTGTCCAAAATGGCTGCCTAACATAAGATTGCATGTCTAACATCTAACAGTAACACGTACCAACTTCCCTGAGACAATGATAACTAGCTGAACAGCTCTGCATAACACAATGTCCCTGAAACAAAAGAAGATGTCTCACCAGATATGCTTGCAAAAGGATGATGGAGTTTAAGAAGAAGATATGCATAAGGTGTGTCCTTGATGACTGGAGACTGGACTTTTCTTTCCCAAAATGCATTACACGCACACAATAAAATAATCTTTATTAACAGAAAAACAAAGTGTAGTACATTTGTAGTACATACACCGCTAGATGGTGCTATAACCACCATTACGTGATCTGTAATGATTCTTAAACTCTGGCAAATGAACTAAGATCATTTTCTAGCCCTGCTGGGCAGAACACCGAGAGTGGGACAGAAATGAAGTAAAAAAAAAAGTAAAAAGGGTGTTTTTAATCATAAAAAAGTTGTTTCTAGTAAAAAAAAAAATGCCCCTTTCGTAACGACCGGATCTATAAGTATATCACATAATCTACCCTGTCAGATAAGGAAAAAAAACGATGCCAAAAAAAAACATTTTTTTTTTGTCACCTTACATCACAAAAAGTGCAACACCAAGCAATCAAAAAATCCTATGCACCTCAAAATAGTAGCTCTATAAAAATAGCACATGATCTAACCTGTCAGATGAACATTGTAAAAAAGGCAGCAATTTAAAGGGATCTTTTTGTCACCTTACATCACAAAAAGTCAATCAAAAAGCCATATGCGCTCCAAAATAGTACAAATCAAACTGTCACCTCTCACTCAAAAAATGAGTCCCTACATAGGAGAATCACCCCAAAAATAAAAAAAACTATGGCTCTCAGAATAAGGAGACACTAAAACATGTTTTTGTTTGTTTCAAAAATGCTTTTATTGCATAAAACTTAAAAATAAAAAAATGACATATTATGTATTGCCACATCCGTAACAACCTGCTCAATAAAAAATATCACAGGACTTATAAAAAGACTCTGCCAAAACAACCAATTTTTTTGGTCACCTTGCCCCATAAAGTGTAATATTGAATGATCAAAATATCATATGTACCCAAAAATGGTACCAATAAAAATGTAAACTCTTCCTGAAAAAAAACAAGCCCCTGCACAAGACAATTGGCATAAAAATAAAAAAATATTGCGTACAGAAAATGGAGACACAAAAATCACGTCACATCACGTCCTTACTGTATGCTCTGTAATCTTTCCATCATATAAATTACCTTTCTTCCAGACCCCTGCTTTGCTGCTAGTCTGTGGTCACATCCTCTTCTGTAAATAGTAGCAGTGCTATTCGTGGCACGGTGATAAGACATCATCAGTGGAAGACGTGCCCCACTCACCAATCTATTCATCAGTGTGGGCCTCCGGCTTTCATTATAGTGTGCGGACTCTCTGCACTCGTCTTGCGCAGACTCAGTATTATCTACCTATACTTACTCCTTTCCCATCAAGCATTATTACTTGTACTGCCCAGATGTAGGAGGAACCTCAATCTTCTCCTGTCCTGCATTGGGATATATGCAGGCTCCGGTCCTAGTTTTCACTGTGCCGACTCTCTATGAAGCTTTTAGTTTAGGCAGTGCATGCGCCAAACACTTCCTAGGGATTTAACACAGTAAAAACTAGGACCAGAGTCTGCATATATACCGATGAAGAGCCGGAGAAGATTGGGCATGCACAGAACGTTTCCTCCTGCGTCTGCGCTGTACAAGTAATAACGTTTGCTGGGACAGGAGCAAACAGAGGTAGATGATACTGAGTCTGCGCAAGATGAGTCCAGAGAGTCTACACAATAAAATGAAAGCCAGAAGCCACTTGTCCCACATAAAACAAGTCCTCAAACAACTATGTAAACAGAAAAATAAAGTTATGGACCCAGAAAGGCAGGGAGTGAAAATGAAAACTCAAATGGAAAAAAAAAAACAGGG
Organism: Bufotes viridis; assembly: GCA_033119425.1. Taxonomy (NCBI): domain Eukaryota; kingdom Metazoa; phylum Chordata; class Amphibia; order Anura; family Bufonidae; genus Bufotes; species Bufotes viridis. Next base: position 306,835,506 of record CM065590.1, read on the forward strand.
CTGAAATGGTTAATTAAGTGATTAATTAAAATGTGGAAAAATAATACATTTAATAAAACAATGAAAAAAGTAATGATACAAAATTATTGCAAAAAATATGGTCATCAACTGGAACCACAACCCAAAAAACTCAAAAACTGCTACCAGTCATTCTAAACCCCTCTGGTTGGTAGGAAGCTAAATCTACACCCAGGTTTACCAGAGCCTGTTGCAAGGTGGAGTTGACGGGTAGGGACCCAGGGTATATCTGTGGAGTAGGGGAGCAGAAAACTGGTTCACACTCATTACAAGCAAACCTGCTAGAATGATTGGGGGCAGGGGCATAGCTATAGGGAGTGCAAAGGTAGTAGTTGCTAATGGGTCCAGGACTCTGAGGGGGCCCAAAGACCCTTGTGCCACATAAGAAGACACATTATAGAAAGTGCATGCTGGTCATGTTACATCTGTGGCTGGGTGGAAGGGGTTAGGTCAAGAATTTGTCAGGGGGTGAGGAGGAGGTTCAATTTTTGCTTCAGGCAGCAGGGAGGCTATGTGCTTCCTGGCCCCTGGCCACAAAGCACTGAGGGAAGGGGGGCCCAAGCTGAACTCTTGCACCAGGGCCCGTGAGCCTTTAGCTACGCCCCTGATTAGGAGTGCAATGAGCAGTCAATAAACAGGGTCAAAACCATGTCAAAACCAGCGGACAAGAGATTTATCCAGGAAAAAAGACACAGTCAAAATACCAGGAGGATCAGTAGAAGCGAAATCAACAGTTGAGAGGTTAATCCAGAAAATGAGCCACAGTCAGATACCAGGAGTTTAAATGCAGTAGAAGTGAATAGCACAAAACACAGCCTTGATACAAGTGGAAAAAATCACAGGCAAGTAAATCAGTAAGCTGCAGTCTTAAAAGGACACTTTTACAGTACTTTACATTTCCTTACTGTATGCTCTGTAATCTTTCCATCATAAATTGCCTTTCTTCCGGACCCCTGCTTTGCTCCTAATTTGTGGTTGCATCCTCTTCTGTAAACAGTGGCTGTGCTGTTCGTGGCATGGTCATATGACATAATCAGGGGAGGATGTGCCTCACTCACATGTCCATTCAGTAGTGCGCGCTTCTGGCTTTCACTATTGTGCAGACTCTCTGGACTTGCGCAGGCTCAGTATTATCTACCTCTGCTTGCTCCTGTCCCATCAGGCATTATTACTTGTACTGCGCAGGTACAGGAGGAAGTGTTCTGCACACGCCCAATCTTCTCCTGCTCTGCATCGGGACATATGCAGGCTCTGGTCCTAGTTGAATCCCTATGAAGTGTTTGAAGCATGCACTGTCTAAACTCACAGTCCCTAAAGTCCTGCCCAGTGCTGTACATGTACGAGGCTGGTCAGTAAAGAGTTAATACATTATTTATCTATTTTTTACTTTTTGTTCCTTTATGTATTTTTCCCTGCTGAGGTTCTGGTTTACACTGGTGCAGGAGAAGGGACTATGAATAATTGAACTTTTTTTTCTTCCAATAAACAATAAAAACATATTTATATTAGGTATCCTCATAACAACCCATACATTAAAGTTGCCACACTTGTTAAATTTACAGTGATTAGATTTAAAAAAAATAATAATAATGATGATGGAAGACCTTTTTTAATGCATTCTACGATTATAGAAATTCAGATATATTCATATATAAGTTCTAATTTATCCAAAAACAGAAACAAATTTTTTTCTCACAAATACAACCCATAAATAATTATGTAGACATACAAATTTAAAATAAAAATATTATGGTTGGTGGAAGGCTAAGATGCAAATATGAAAATTCTATCAATCCTTAAAGGCCTCATCTGTCTTTGTCTTTAAGGGGTTAAATTCTTTAATAATGGTCTAGTAGACAGTGGTTACATTCATGTGGCTTTAAACAGTCTATGTTTTTAACTAGCAACAAGGATTCAATAATGATGTATCCGAGTATGTACTATAATTAGTCAATATTGACTGGGGAGAGTCCATATTAAAATGTAATGTAATTTACATGAAAAACAACATAACTATGGTGATTTTAAATCTGTGTTCATTTAATTTTTTTACAGCAGAAAATACATTTGGCATTGAGGACAGTTCAGGTGGAAAATCTCTGCGCTCATGCATGTCACCAACTCAGACTTTTCTCGATGTGTTCAGCAGAGTGAACATTTTCATTGCAATTGTCCAAAATAAGATCAGCAGTTTTGCCTTTTAAGTAAAAGAAATCAGCATGAATCTAGATACAAACCCAAATACCATTAAGTTCACATCATTACTTGCCTTAAAAGTTCTACAGCTTTATAGTATATTTTTGATTCAACTCATCACCATTTTCAAATATGTTTGCTGACAATGAGTCAGAATAATGTTACTTACAGTTAGATGCAGCAAATCAGTAATTACTGTAGGTGGTCCTACACTCAACTTAAAGGTGAATACAACTGTATCCAATCTAGGCAATGCTTTGTGAGCTAAATACAACAGTAGTCTTGCATTGTAGAGGCCTGCCAGGTCACTTTTGGCTGTGATGCTGCCAGTATCACTGGATACCAGGGATCTTGGCTCTCCAGCTACCAGATTACAGGAGGACAATGTTCTAAGCATCAAGGTGGGCCCATTCGGAGCCATGCTGATGTGCTAGCAGACTGAGGTGCTCAGAGTTGTGCAGCAGTGCTGAGAGGATATGGGCAGGAGAGTTGTTATAAGGAAGCGTATGGCACCAGAGAATTGAGTTTAGTGAGAGCAGTGGGACTGACTCTAACCATTATGGTATGCCAATGGGCTGAAGGTAGAGGCCATAGACTCAAAAAGCCTAAGTGAACCCGTGTACCAAGGCCCAAGTATAGCTGCCATGACAGAAGCTGGTGAGCTGGATTCAAAGACTGGAAAGCCTGAGGAGAGTAAGAGGTGCTGTATAGCAAGACGTCAGTGCAGCTGCCATGAGGCAAGATAATGACCTAGTGAGATGCTTTCTGAGCCACCGAGTCAGTGTGGGATGTGGATGTGTCAGCCAGAGTTAGAGTGACCAGCAAGAATAAAGGGACTGGCTACCCTAAGGCCTAATGGGAAGTCTGTTCATATAAGCCTTCCGAGTGAGTGGACTAGTGGAGCCAAGAAGGACAGTGACCAATCAATAGTTATTGGAATACAATTGCAAGTAGCAATGAGTTGTCCCTCTTGCTCAGACTATGTAAAAAGTGTCCCAATGTGTTCTACAGGCAAATGTTAACCAGTGTTGAAGTTGCAATTGTTCTTCTGGTATAACTGTAACAAGTTAAAGGGATATTCCCAGCTGAATATTTACGGCATATCCACAGTCAAGCACATTTCTCTCCATTGTCTTATATGGAAGTTCTGAAAGTAGCCAAGTAGGAATTCTACTGGACACAGATAAGGTGGGACCTGCAACTGTTTACATCATACTCTGTGGATATGCCAGAAATATCCAGATTGGAAGAGCCATTTATGTTAAGCTGTTCCTTAAAGAGACTTGGAACTGTGTTAGTCTTACTGTGGCTCAGGGACCATATTTGTGTGTAGAGTATTGTGCAGCCTGCAAGCGACACGATCGTAACTAGTGTTGAGTGAATCGAAGTATCTAAAGTAGACTTCGATCTGAATATTAGTAAAAATGTGATTCGTTGTGAAGCCAAATTTTCTCGCGCTTCATGGTAACAAATCAATTTTTCCTAAAATGGTGTCTGAAAAAAAATTATACTCACCTCATCCACTTGCTCGCAGAGAGGCGGTCCGCTCCCATTTTGATTGAAGAAAACCCGCCAAAGGACCTGCTGCGAGCGTGATGATGTCACCATGTGATAACTCTAGGTGCTCTAAGTGACATCATGAATGTGACATTAACCATGTGTTTTAGGAAAACCAATAATCATAAGCTGCTCATGTTCTGAACTTGCTACTGAAGGTGGTTATGGTGGAGCGGGCCACCATTGCAGGGCCCCGTGAGTCATTGTTACTCCCCTGATGTTTAGGGTCTAAGCAACCAAACAATCTGTTCTACAGAGCTGTAAATCTGGTACTGGTTACATAGAATTTGTTTAAATGATCTCCCTGAATGATTTCATGAGCATCAGATTCGGGTCATTAAATCTATCATACATACTGGAATCATTTTGTATACATACTATAAATGGACAAGTTAGAGGATTAGCATTTACATATTACAGTCACACATATAATTTTATGCATAAACAATCAATTTTCATCAACATTTAACAATACTAAATGTGCACATATACCTTAAAGTAAACCTCCACATTGTGTAATCATTATATTTTGCCGTAATGGTCGAGCATGCATAGGTAGTGAATAGTGAGAAAGGATAAACCCGCTGCGACTGATCCTTATCCCCCTAACAACCATCAGGGGAGAGTCAGGAGGCCACCATGCAGTAGTTTGGTCGAATCTGCTGAAATTGTCGGGTTTGATTAATACACATGTAATAAGTACGGCCTCCTTAACACGAAGCTTTATCATTCTCGCAGTGTGTGCATATTTGTAATATTTCTAGCAGAGGACTTAAACTGCTATTTATTTTCTTCAGTTTTGGCTTCTTAGCTGCTTTTTTTTTTTGTTCTTCTTCATTATGGCACAGCTATGGACTGCCTTTTATAAAAGAAGTTTCAAAAGTACTGTAGCTCAGGGTACTACCCTGGCTCTGCCCTATATGTGACGTAACAGCTCTGCCTGTTCAGATTGGCCGTTGACAATAGACAGAAGCACATCAAAACATCAATTTATTCCATCAAAGACATATGTCCACTAGGCTGCTCCTCGCCGTCTTCCTTAGCTTTCTTCACAACATGCATAGTCATTCCCCCAGTCCTCCGTCCTGTTGATCAAATTTTGAGCGAACACCTGGAAGTTCGCGTTCGCCGGGTTCGGCCAAACTTCATCGCAAAGTTCCTGTTCGGGACCCAAACTTGACCCCGAACCCCACTGAAGTCAATGGGGACCCGAACTTTGGGGCACTAAAATTGCTCTAAGAGACATGGAAAGGGCTAGAGGGCTGCAAAAGGCAGCAAAATGTGGGTAAGAGCATGACAAGTGCCCTGCAAACAAATGTGGATAGGAAAATGACTTAAAATAAAAATGAAAAATAATAATTGAACTAGAAGGAGGAGGTCCATATGGAGTAGGAGGTTGAGGAGGCGGTGGACGTGGCAGTGTAGGTGGAAGCGGCGGTGGAGGAGGTAGCCAACACTTTTTATTTATTTAATTTGGGTAGACCACAAAACATTGTGGAATGCATAAAATAAGACAAAGAGAAAGTGCGCTGGAGTATAACAATGGTTGGGTGAGGCCGGTATACATGTCTATTCTGCACAAGGTACAGACAAGTCCTGTGTGATCCATGCCTGGTTCATTTTAATGAACGTGAGCTTGTCCACATTGACTGTGGACAGGCAGCTGCGCTCAGGGCCGGGCCGACACAGAGGCTGAGGAGGCTCCAGCCTCAAGGCGCTCAAGCCTCAGGGCACAGGCCACTCTCACCAAGTCCCTGCTGCTGCCGTGTAGCTGTATTAGCAGCAGAGCATCCATTTCTGCGCTCTGCTGCTGTAATAGCCGGTCCTGCGCCCCCTAGTGGTGGTCTTCCTCCCTCCCTCAGTCTAGTGCAGTGTGCTGCAGCTCCGTACCTTCCCCAACCCCGTGACTTCCTGCCTGTGTGTGCACCAGAGATTCACAACCCCCTCCCCCAGCACAGAGAGAAGAGCAGCGTCGGGACAGAGGAGGAGGAAGGAGGAGGAGGAATACTCTCCCTCCAAGTCACCAGAGACTGTATGTACAGAAAATGTAAGGGGTTAAAGGGAATGGAATGGCAGTAATGTATTGTGCATATTGTGTGTTTTTATGTATGTGTGTCATATGTATGTCTGTATATATGTATGTGTGTCATATGTATGTCAGTATGTATGTGTGTGTGTCATATGTATGTCTGTATGTATGTGTGTGTCATATGTATGTCAGTATGTATGTGTGTGTCATATGTATGTCTGTATATATGTGTGTGTCATATGTATGTCAGTATGTATGTGTGTGTCATATGTATGTCAGTATGTATGTGTGTGTCATATGTATGTCTGTATATATGTGTGCGTCATATGTATATATGTGTGTCATTTGTATGTCAGTATATATGTGTGTGTCATATGTATGTCAGTATGTATGTGTGTGTCATATGTATGTCAATATATATGTGTGTGTCATATGTATGTCAGTATGTATGTGTGTCATATGTATGTCAGTATATATATGTGTGTCATATGTATGTCAGTATATATGTGTGTCAAATGTATGTCAGTATAGATTATCTAACCCAGTCCCCCTTCCCCCATCAGCCCTTGTCCTACCCCCATCTACCCCACCAGACATTTAGATGTTATTTATTCCTGCTATTCTAATGCTCTGATCAGTAGATGGCTCAAGTCAAGCCCTTCCCCCAGCCATTTAGATATGTATGTTATCAATCATCCCCACCCCCGCCTTCCTTGTAATTTGCTGGCCCCCAATATCCATTGTGAGTCACAATCCATAACAGTGTGCCATCCACAGATCCCCCATAACAATGCGTCATCCACAGATCCCCATAACAGTGTCATCCACAGATCCCCCATAACAGTGTCATCCACAGATCCCCATAACAGTGTCATCCACAGATCCCCCATAACAGTGTCATCCACAGATCCCCATAACAGTGTCATCCACAGATCCCCCATAACAGTGTCATCCACAGATCCCCCATAACAGTGTGTCATCCACAGATCCCCCATAACAGTGTCATTCATAGATCCCCATAACAGTGTGTCATCCACAGATCCCCCATAGCACTGTCATCCACAGATCCCCCATAACAGTGGGTCATCCACAGATCTCCCATAACATTGTCATCCACAGATCCCCCATAACACTGTCATCCACAGATCCCCCATAACATTGTGCAATCCACAGATCCCCCCATAACAGTGCAATCCAGAGACCCCCCATAACATTGTGCTATCCACAGATCCTCCATAACAGTGTCATCCATAGATCCTCCCATAACACTGTCATCCATAGATCCCCCATAACACTGTCATCCATAGATCTCCCATAACAGTGTCGTCCACAGATCCCCCATAAGTGTGTCATCCACAGATCCCCATAGCATTGTCATCCACAGATCCTTCATAACAGTGTCATCCACAGATCCCCCATAACAGTGTCATCCAAAACAGTCTTAGAAGATGATGAGTATCTTTGGTAGAAGGAATCTCAACATGGAAGTTCTTTCCATCCGAACTGGAAACGACTTTAGTAGGCCAGTCGAGACGATCAACTTGTTTGTCTCTTAACAGAACAAAATCTCTTTTCTTTAAATTAGGCCTTGGTTCTTGCCACCTTTCACGTTCTTGCAAGAGGCAGAGGTACTTTCTTCTCCAGCTTTTCCAGAACTGACTTGCGAGATGTTGTACCTGCTTCTACCGAAACTTATAAAGGTTGTGCTCTTTGAAAACGCCAAATGGCACAGGAATATTTCCTATCTTTTCTGGTTTATTCTTGAGTGTTCTTTAATGCACCCCAGATGTGGATTTCTTCTTTTTTACTACAGGAGATTGTTTGTTGCTTTCATTAGATGCTGAGAGAGACTTGGTTCTCCTTGATCTTACCAAAGATTTAGAATGTGACTTCTTTGTCTGTGTCACCGATTTAGAGCGAGAGCACTTATTTTGTGAGGCTGATTTACAGTTGTGTTCAAAATTATTCAACCCCCACTGAAATTGAGTGTTTTGGCCAGTTTGACATTGATTTTGATCATTTCAGTCATCTTGTTTACAATTAAATCAAGGAGGCACTTGTAAGTCAGACAAATATAACATAACATTTATAATGAAATACCCACAAATGTCTTTTCTGTGCTCACATCATTATCAGTTTTATTCAACCCCCAAGTGACATTCAATCTTAGTACTTAGTACAACATCCTTTTCCAGTTTTAACAGCTTTTAAAAGTGAAGCATAGCTTGACACAAGTGTCTTGCAGCGATCTGCGGGTATTTTCGCCCATTATTCATGGGCAAAAGCCTCCAGTTCAGTCACATTCTTAGGCTTGCGCGCTGCAACTGCTTTCTTTAAGTCCCACCAGAGTTTCTCAATCGGATTTAAGTCTGGCGAATGCGATGGCCACTTCAAAATGTTCAAGCCTTTAATCTGCAACCGTGCTCTAGTGGACTTGGAGGTATGCTTGGGATCATTGTCCTGTTGAAAGGTCCAACGTCTCCCAAGCCTCAGTCGGGTTGAATAATTGTGTCAATAAAGAAATCACAAAAAAAAAACATTTAATACTGTATTACAAAAGCAATTGATGTCATTTTAGTTGCATTTAGTTCTTTAAAAGGTCCTTGTAAGATTTTATTCTGAACACAATTACAAATGTACACTAAATTCCCTAAAACCCTTTACAGCATTGGGGGTTGAATAATTTTGAACACAACTGCACATGTAGATTGCTTTCTGTCTATGAATCGTGAACGCAAATGCTCATGTCTGCTTTTCACTTCTGAAATGGGATCTGTCTTTGTACGTACGGACTTGGGTTGTTCACATGCAGTATTTGTCATGGACATTGGTGGTGAACTTTTCCCTGTGGTTTCCAGAAAAGGCTGAGCAATATGAAGGTGCTCATCCGTTGAAGACTGGGAAGAACAGTGATCCTCTTGAGTGCAATCAACAACTGCAGATGGAACTGTAGGTTCTTGCAAAGTATCTGAAATGAACTCTTCATCTGTTGAAGGAACCTCCTTTATAGAACGTTCAGAAGATACTTCTTATACAGAATTAAACTCAATGTCAAACAGTTGACTGGAAGGCTCACGTTTCTGCTGTATCTCATCAGAACTACATGAATCAGAAGCTTGTTGTCAGTGATGATATAGGATTCATTCTGATAAACTGTGTGAGGACTGCAAAGCTGGGAAGGGCTTGAAGAGGGCTCCAATTGAAATCCTGAAGGCCTTTCTACAAGCTGCCCTTCTGTCCAGGAACATTCTTCTGCAGCTGACTCCTTGGGATTTAAGCTGCTTTCTGATGTTTTTAGAATATTTGGGCAAGGAACCTCTTGCACATAGTAGTGGTTAGGACACTGCCTGAAGTAAGAAGTTCGCCACCCTATTAATACGTCAGTTCTGAAGGAGTCTACTTGGCAGGGTCTGCGGGTTCTGTCCAGACATACATCTCCCATGATGATCCAACCCACTGTAAGTTTCTTGGCATATGGAGCATTGAAAGGGCCATTGCGAAGTTCAAGGATCTTATGAGCCTCAAGAATGTCTCTACGTAGCAAGAGTAAGATCTCGGCATGGTTATCAAGGGGAGGAATCTCTCTGGCTATGTTCCTGAGATGAGGGTGATGTTGTGCGTCTTCAGGTTTGGGAATTTCATCCCTTTTGTCCGGCAATTTGTCACACTCTATAAGGGCTGGAAGAGAGAGTTTCTTATCTCCTTTGATGGGCTTCAAGGTGAAACCATTAGCTCTTTTTCCTGAGGTTGTCACAAGACCAGAGCATGTTCCTAGGGTGTAGGTTGTAGTTTCTCCCTCTATCCTGAACAGATCAAAGAACTTAGGGCTAGCTAGGGAACGATTACTTTGGTCATCTAGAATAGCATACATTCTTATGGTCTTCTCTGGTCGTGCAGTAGGAAACACATCCACGAGGCAAATCTTAGAACAAGACTTACCGCACACAAGTCCTTCTCCACATACCTTTGTGCATCTGGGCATGACGGTAGTGGTTGGTCGATCGGCACTCTCCCCACCATGACTCTCCCCGCCTTGATCGGAATGGGGCTTGTGCCAGCTAAGTGGTTCTAGGTTCCCCCTGATTGGTCCCGGGTGAACAGCGGACACATGTAGTGTACGTCACTATTACATTCAGAACACTTGACCGGAACCTTACTGTCTCTGGCGAAATGCTCAGTGGATGCACAGAATCTGAAGCAGATATTATGACTCCTTAGGAACTCCTTCCGTTCCTCAAAGGGCTTTGCTATGAAGACACAGCATTTAAGGATGTGGTTTATCATGGATAGGGCAATGATGATCGAGTTCCTTAGGGCTTTCATTTCCATTGCTAGTAGAGGGCACAACCCCTGTCTTTTTTACTGAAATTAGACCTTTAGGGTTTCTCTGTCTGGGACTGAAAGTGTCGTGTCTCTGTTTAGTAGAGCCAAAGATGTTGGTTCCCAAGGTGTTGAAGCTCGGATCGTTTTTAGCTCTAGCTAAGTCCTTGATGAACTTACAGAAGAATGAAAATGGTGGAAAGGGAACACGATGTTGCTCCTTGTAATTTGAACCTGTTGTTGTCCATTGGTCTTAAATATTGAGGGGTAATTTCTCCACGATCAGGCCCACACCATGGGAGGTATCAAGAAAGCTGAGACCTGGTAGCTGCGGGTCTCCCTTGACGATTTCAAACTCAAGAAGAAGGTCGCTTTATTCCTGGAACCCTTGGCGGTCTGTATTGTATAATCCAGGAAAGTCGTATAGTCCTTTAAATAAGGCACATTCAACTACTTCCGAGTCACCATGTCTGCTCTAATCTTTTCCATGTGAGACGAAGGCCTTTTACTGGTTCGTAGATATGAACGGTTTTGAGTCTCTTAACACAGTTTGACGACCATGGACCTAGCCATCTAATTAGTAAATCAAGTTCTTGCATAGGCGGTACACCAAGGGTTTGAACTGTTGTCTTGAAGGTGGCCTTCCAACTTCTATAGTTCTCTGGGCGATCATCAAAGTTCGTAAGGCTAGTACTGATGAGGTCCCTGAGAGTGAGGTACTTAGCGATTTCTGATGCGTTATTTCTTTCCTGCATCATGGCGATGGCAACTTCTCCCTCGCTGGTGTTGTTGGCACCATCTGATACCCTATGTTTGGGCGTTGGAAGATGGAATGGAGTGGCAGCTGGGTTGAGCGTAAATGAAGGCTTCACATCTGGTAATGTTGGCGCCAGCGTCTTGATTGCTATGTAACTAGTCTCAGGAGGTTTTATTGTGATTTGATGAGCTTGAAGCGGCTTGGTCTCTAATGGTGCCTGAAATACTGCGTAAGGTGCCATAGGTTTGAAAGAGAGAGAAATGTCCACTAGACGGGGTCAACTGTATAGTTATCAGCTGCCTCTTTTTCTATTCGCATGAGTTCAACAGAGCCCAACATTTCTGGTGCAAATGCATTGACTTTGCTTTGGTCTAGAACGAATAGCAGGGTATGGCCTTCTGAGTCATTAGATATCTTGGACATAGGATGATAATCTTCTTCTTCTTCAGCAGCTTCTTCAAGAACTCTGAGTTCAGCCATGGCTGCTGCTTCATCCCTTTCTTCTGAAGGACCTCCAACTCAGCTTCCCCCTTGGCTTTGGTCGCTTGCACCTGAGCCTGTATAGCTGCTTGATTAGCTTGAGATTGGGCTTGTATAGCTTGCGCCTGAGCCTGTATAGCTGCTTGATTAGCTTGAGATTGGGCTTGTGTCTCTGCGACGTTTCAGTGAGCTGCAGAGCAGAAAGTTTTGGTTGACCTTGATCCCACTTTGAAATGTATAGACATTCTCTAATTTAATGTTAATATCTCTATTTAGCATCAGCAATAGGGTTGAGCGAACAGAGAAGAATGTTTTTCAGACAGTCTCTTATAACTGTCATAGGTCTTATTCAATTTTGTACACATGGCCTTTAATTGATCTTCGTTATAGCCTGATCCATGTGCTGCATCCATACATTGTTCAGTATTTTCCCACAAAATAGATACATTATTGTATACCTCCATTTTGTCATTTAGAAGGGCCTCTTTAATTTTTAATGAGGGCTTAGAAATCCTTCTAGCAGTGTCCTGCATTTCCATCTGTAACACAACAGCGACCTCTAGTGGTGGTTCAGTCGTTTAATAGATTACAGCAGGCAGGCGATATTTACCTCAGAAAACAGGCTGAATACAGTTCCTAGCCTGTATGAAACTGAAATTGCTAGAAGCTTCTGCGATCCTCGTGAATGCATTACTGGGCAGTATAAGATATTACTCTCCACTTTAGAATAGCAGGAGACAAATAATGATGGCTATTACTTGAAGGAGGAGAATATTCTTTTCTTAGCAGGAGAAGGAGAGTACTAAGACAATTCTTTTACTGTGGCGTTTCGAAATGTCAGCTTTATACAATCACGCATTTGTGAGGGGACTTGTTGAATCAGACATTCTCCACTTACAGTTTACGCATCAGACACCCAGGAGTTAATCAAGTAGTTTTTAATCCGGAGATTGTATTACAAGATATGCAGGGAATCCAGATGGTGAAAGAATTATGCCAACAATATTCTCCTTGATAAGAAGATGAGATTCTACTAAGATTCTTCTCAGAATTAGAGCAAACACACTAATAGCAATGCATAACTGGGAAAACAGGAAGTGGCTAGACTGAACCAACTAGAAGCTGAAACAGAGGGGGGAGGAGAAGAGAGGAGCATACCAACACACAATGCAAGATACTGAAACAGAACACGCAGGCTAATGTAATTGAATTATTTTCACTGCCAGGTATGCACTGCAGGCCACAGGGTTACTTGATCACCAAAAAATTTTAATTTGTCCCCCTAGAATGAATAGATTTTCCCTGTCAGACATTCAGCACAGGTGTAGTCAAAAAAAGTGGGAATATGTCGCCCCCTGGGGCCCTGAAGTCACAGACGGATTACCTATATTATTTTCCCTTCCCCTGGTGCATATGCAGTGCAGGTGCACTTAAAAAATGGGTATATGTTGCCCACTGAACTAAAAGAACAGGATTAAATTATTGTCCCTGGCACATATGCAGGTGTAAGTGCACTACACTTGCACAAAATGGCCACTGACACCCACCTAACTAAAAGACGGATAAAACGTATTTTTCTGTGTCACTGGGCTCATGGGTAAATAAATGTAGCATAGCACCCAACTTATTAATCACAGTAGTTTGCAGATTTAACACCAAGTACACCAGACCAGAATTGTTTCCTAATCTCTCCCTCACATCAGCAGCATCCTATCCCTACACTAGTAAGAGCAGAGTGACGTGCTTACCTACATGACTCCAGCTTATATAGAGGCTGGGTCACATGCTGCACTTGGCCAATCACAGCCATGCCATTAGTTAAACGCTTGTTGATTGGCTGCCCTTCAGCCTTTCAACAAGCACCATTAAATCGACGAACACCGAACCCGAACTTTTACGGAAATGTTCGGGTCCGGGTACCATAAACCCTAAAGTTCGGTATGAACCCAAACTTTACAGTTCGGGTTCGCTCAACCCTATTGCTGATGCTAAATAGAGATATTAACATTAAATTAGAGAATGTCTATACATTTCAAAGTGGGATCAAGGTCAACCAAAACTTTCTGCTCTGCAGCTCACTTCGTTCGTGCTTTCAGAACTCCTGGCAGTCCTGGTGATAAACCTTATCTCAAGAGCTTCATGTCTGTAATATAAAGTCAAAATCATACATTGTTTGTTGAGAAATGCTACTATTTGATGGTCTGCTCTTCTTTACTTTTTCAAGGTTCCATGAGAAGCAGAAGATTTGATTTACAGCTTTAAGCTCTGCTCCAATAAAATAGCAAGAGTACACAAGGATAAACAGTACATACAGTTAGGTCCATATATATTTGGACACTGACACACATTTTGTTTTTATTACCTGTTTACTGAAACTTATTCAAGTTATAGTTGTATAATGTAAACACAGAAATGCAACAGCACTCTACAACTAGCACTCTGCCCTGCCTCTATGCTAGAAGTTAACAGAGGCGTCAGTGTACATTTTGATTAAAAAGTAATAAGCCACTCGCCGCGCCAAGGCAACATAGTTATATAATGGACATGGACATAAAGACTAAACGTTTAGCTTTCATTTGGGGGTATCCACATTAAAATTTGATGAAGTGTTTAGGAGTTTCAGCTCCTTTAAAGTACATGTGGCACCCTGTTTTTAAAGGGACCAAAAGTAATTGACGGCTGTTTCATGCGCAGGGGTGGGCAATTCCTTCATTGTTTCATTCTCAATTAAGCACATAAAAGGCCCGGAGTTGATTTAAGGTAGGGTGCTTACATTTTGAAGATTTTGCTGAGAAGTAAACATGCGGTCAAAGGAGCTCTCCATGCAGGTGAAACAAGCCATCCTTCATCTGCGAAAACAGAAAAAATCCATCCGAGAAATTGCTACACTATTAGGAGTGGCAAAATCTACAGTTTGGTACATCCTGAGAAAGAAAGAAAGCAAGCACTGGTGATCTCAACAATACAAAAAGACCTGGACACCTACGGAACACAACAGTGGTTGATGATCGCAGAATAATTACTATGGTGAAGAGAAACCCCTTAACAACAGCCAACCAAGTGAACAATACTCTCCAGGATATAGGCGTATCAATATCCAAATCTACTATAAAGAGAAGACTGCATTAATGTAAATACAGAGGGTTCACTGCACGGTGCAAGTGACTCATAAGCCTCAAGAATAGGAAGGCTAGATTGGACTTTGCTAAGAAAAATCTTAAAAAACCAGCACACTTATGAAAGAACATTCTTTGGACAGATGAAACCAATATCAACTTCTACCAGAATGATGGAAAGAAAAAAGTATGGCGAAGGCTTGGTACAACTCATGATCCAAAGCATACTACTGTACATCATCTTTAAAACACGGCGGAGGCAGTGTGAAGGCTTGGGCATGAATGGCTGCCAGTGGCACTGGGTCCCTAGTGTTTATTTATGATGTGACACAGGACAGAAGCAGCCAGATGAATTCTGTGTGATCAAATCCAGCCAAATACAGCCAAACTGATTGGTTGGTGTTTCATTATACTTATGGACAACGACCCAAAACATAAAGCCAAAGCAACCTAGGAGTTTATTAAAGCAAAGAAGTGGAATATTCTTGAATGGCCAAGTCAGTCACCTGATCTGAACCCAATAGAGCATGCATTTCACTTGTTAAAGACTAAACTTCAGACAAAAAGGCCCACAAACAAACAGCAACTGAAAACTGCTGCAATAAAGGCCTGGCAGAGCATTAAAAAGGAAGAAACACAGCATCTGGTGATGTCCATGAGTTCAAGACTTCAGGCAGTCATTGCCAACAAAGGGTTTTCAACCAAGTATTATAAATTATCATTTTATTTACAATTATTTAATTTGTCCAATTACTTTTGAGTCCCTGTAATGAAGGGATTTAGTTTAAAAAATGCTATAGTTCTTCACATTTTTATGCAATCAATTTGTTCAGCCCACTGAATTAAAGCTGAAAGACTGAACTTCAACTGCATCTGAATTGTTTTGTTCAAAGTCCATTGTAGTAATGTACAGAACAAAAATTAGAAAAATGTTGTCTCTGTCCAAATATGTATGGACCTAACTGTACATCAAATGAGCTTTGAAGTGTTGCAAATTATTGGAGATGAGCGAATTTTTTTAAAATTCAATTTGGCCAGTTCGTCGAATTTTATGAAAAAATTTGGTTCGATATGAATTTATTTGTGGCGAATCGAATTAAAAATGGCTATTTCCTGGCTTTAGAGGGCCTTAACCTCTTAAGGACGAAGGGCGTACATATGCGCCCTTCGTCCAGCACTTTAAAGATGGCGCCCGCTCCCGCACGGAGCGGGCGCATGAGCTGCGGGTAAACGCTTGATTCATCAAGCTGACACCCGCAGCTCATGTCCGTGACCGGCAGCGATGCCGATCGCGAACATTTAACCCCTCAGATGCCGTGGTCAATCCTGACCACGGCATCTGATCAGCGCAAAAACCGAAAGTTTCACTTTCGGTTTGTGCTCCGGCTCCCCTGATGGCCACAAGGGAGCCGGAGCATCATGTAGTAGCCTAGGTTTCTGTGAATGAAACCTAGGTTACTATAGTATTCCTATGGAGCCTATGACTGTAATAGGCTCCATAGGAATATGCGATTTTCTCATATATTCCAATGCTATTGCATTGGAATATATGAAATAACAATCTGATGATTGCATCTTATAGTTCCCTGTGGGAACTATAAGAAAGTAGTAAAAAAAAAAAAAAAAGTTTAAAAAATAAAAATAAAATAAAAAAAACATAAAAATTCAAATCACCCCCCTTTCCCCAAAATGAAAATAAAATAAATAAAAAAATATAAAAATTACACATAATGGGTGTCGCAATGTGCGAAAACGCCCATACTATAATAATATTAAAAAATATTCACCATACAGTAAACATAAAAATGGAAAAAAAGCGTCCAAATGGCTAATTCGCCATTTTTGGACGCTTCATGTCCTAAAAAAAATGAATAAAAAGTGATCAAAACATCATACGCACCCCATAATGGTATCAATTAAAAGATCAGATTGCCCCGCAAAAAATGAGCCCCTACACTGCTCCGTACACATAAATACAAAAAAGTTATAGGGGTCAAAACATGGTGACAAAAAAATAAAATAAAAAAAATTCCCACTTTTAATTTTTTTTTCACTATCAAAACGCAAGAAAAACGATACATATTAGGTATTGCCGGATTCGTACTGACCTGAAGAATAAAATTAACCAGTCAGTTTTATCGCAAATCGAACGTTGTAATTTAAAAACCCGTAAAACTGTGGTGAAATTGCTTTTTTTTGCAATTTCACCCCATTTGGAATTTTTTTCCCGTTTCCCACTACATCACATGCAAAAATAAATGGTAGCGTTAAAAAGTACAACTTGTCCCGCAAAAAACAAGCCGTCATATGGCTATGTGAGGGGAAATATAAAAATGTTATGGCTTTTGGAAGGCAGGGAGCGCAAAACAAAAACACAAAAATCCCAAAACCCCCAATCCTTAAGGGGTTAATAGCGGTGTAGAACACTGTGCCTTGCAGTAACATGCATATGGAGCCTGCTGTGGTAGTTAAATAATTCTGTGAGTCAGTGTGACGTGCAGATGACAGGCGTCGCTCTTAGAATCACTGCACACTTCACTTATTTGGGCAGTCATGGGGCCAAAACTGACCAAATAACACAAGTATGAACTCAGCCACAGGTTGATGTTAGCGCCAAGAAGAAACGCACTCCTTTTACACCGCCGTCAGCTGATTCCACATAGATGTCTACAGAACCTGTTCTATTAAACGCTTATACAAGTAGAACCCCCCGACAGAGTGGCGTGGGTGTCAGCAGTAAGTTTGTGTTGACATCACTGGTTATTTTGCCCTTCCTCTGATCCATCAGAACAATATCCCCCCAAAAACGTATCCTGTCTGTTGAGCATCCACCATTACTCGGTCAGCATTTGGTCACTAATCCATCAGTATTGCTAATGCCAAAAAAAACAGGAGTGTATATAAAACAGACATGACACGTGAATGGAATATTTGCATGTCTTCTGTGTTTTGTACCCACTCCTGCTTTTGGCTACCAAATCACAAGCCAATTCTGATGGGACCATACAGGCCTTACAGCTGCTACGCAGACAGGATCCATTGTGCGTCTAATTTTTTCTTCCTTCTGACAAATCAGAAGGGTCATATAAATAATGATGTCAGCCAGGCTGAAAGGCAAAATAGTAGCCCAGTCATAAAGTGGGAAGGGTGGGGACAGCATGAAGAGTCCACAGAGTGGTCCTATGACATAGTTGTGAGGTGGAAGCAGCATGAGAAGATCACAGAATGGCCCAATGACAGAGTCTGGAAGTGGCAGCAGCCTCAGAAGGAGGCCACAGAGTGGCACAATGACAGTGTGAAGGTGAGCGCAGCATCACGAGACCACAGAGCGGCAAGGTGACATAGTGTGGAGGTGGCAGCAGCATGAGGAGACCATAGAGTGGGAAGGTGACATAGTGTGGAAGTGGCAGCAGCATCAGGAGACCACAGAGTGACCCGGTGACAGAATGGGGAGGTTGATGGCAATAACATTACCCACTGATGATGGTGGGTGTAAGAAGGAGCACTTGGCATCAGATGCGTGGCAACAGGCGGATGGCAGCATCAGAATAGTAGTTTAGGCAGGTAGCCAGAAGAAACCGGTCTCTTTTGTTAAAGTGTTGATGTGGCACCATGGATGATCTAGTCTGATGCATCAGGCATTGGTGGGTGGAAATTCTGGCTGATCCACGCCTGACTCATCTAGACAAAGGTCAGTCTCTCCACATTTTGGGTGGACAGGCGAGTTCTTCATGGGGTAATTATGGCCCCCACCGCACTAAACACCCGCACTGATGCCACACTACTGGCCGGGCAGGACAGCTTTTCCAGGGAAAACTCTGTCAGTTGCGGCCACAAATCCAGTTTGGCTGCCCAGTAGTCCAGCAGATCTTCAATGTGGGGTGGCAGGAGGCTATCCAAGTATGCCACCACCTGCTAGATAAGGTCCTGCTCTATGTTTAGCTGCTGGTGAGTAGTTTCTTCACTATGCGGCTGATGGAGCTGGTACTGCTCCTGACACCCCACCCCTCCCCAGCAGCCATGGCAGTGGAATGTGAGCGTAGAGGGCCCCCCCAGTCAAACCTGCGAAAGGATGGACAATGGCCCAGATAGGTAGCGGCAAACTGACTACATAGGATGTCTCTATAGTAGATCAGTTTGTCCTCCCTCTCAGCGGGTGTAAAAAAGGCCCCAATTTTGGACTGGTAGCGAGGGTTCAACAAAACGGAGAGCCAGAAGTCATCCCTCTGCCGAATGGTGATAATTCGTCTGTCACTACGTAAGCAAGTGAGCATGCATCGGGCCATTTCTGCAAGTAACTCGGAGGGACTCCCTGCCTCTATATTAACTGCATACTGCCACGGAGTGTCTGGTTTCTCTGCCTCATCTTCCTCATCGCCCTGTAGTTCCTCTGGTTGCTCCTGCTTCTCCTCTCTTGTCACCTGTGTAGAAAAACCACCCATTTCGCTACACATTGCTTGTGCTCCAAGGTCCTCCTCCTTCTCCAGTTCAGCCCCATAGGGTTCATATGGCCGTGAGATATAGGCGCCATGTCTCCAGTCCCTTGACCAGCCAGATTTACCAACATCTGTTCTAGGATATGAAGCAGTGGAATTACATCGTTCATCCCGTAGTCCTGGCGACTGATGAATAACTTGGCATCCTCAAAGGCCAGAGTAAATGGCAGGTGTCACGCATGAGTTGCCACTGGCAGACATTGAAGTTACATAGGAGAGTACTCCTGTCCGCTTGGATCATCAAGAAATAGTTTTTGACCTTTCTCTGTTCGTATAGTCGGTCCAACATATGGAGGATGGAATTCCATCGGGTGGAAACGTCGCATATCAGCCTATGATGGGGGATGCCGTTCTGCAGCTGCAGCTCGAGTAGGGTGTGCTTTGCAGTGTATGAGTGGCTGAAGTGCATGCAAAGTTTCCTGGCAATTTTTAGGATGTCCTGCAGATGGGTTGAAGACTTCAGGAACCGCTTGACAACAAGATTTGAACACGTGTGCCATGCAGGGTGCATGGCTCAGCCTTCCTTGATGCAGCGCCGACATAGTGTTCTTCCCTTTGTCGGTTCCAAGTTTCAGCTAAGAAGAGAAAGCTAGGATTCGATTTCTTGCAGAAGGACACAAAGCAGTGCCTCCCCGTGTGACTCCGTTCGCCCTGCACATGTGGTATGCCGGAGTGGCACTGTAAATTGTCCCTGCAGTGGAGGCTGAGGACACGGTGGAGGATGGGGAGGCAGAGGCGGACATTGTCGCAGTACCAACGGTGTGAGCGGCATCAACTTGCCAAGTTGCTGGTGTGGCTGTGCAGGAACCACATTCACCCAGTGGGACGTAAAGGACATGTATTGTCCCTGACGATAGTTAGATCTCCACATGTCGGCGCTGCCATGCACTTTGACATCGACAGGCTCAAGGACTGGCCCACCTTCTGTTCTACATGTGTGTGCAGGGCTGGTACTGCTTTTTTGCAAAGAAATGATGCCTTGGTACTCTCCACCCCAGCTCGGGACAAGCCATCAGTTCTCTGAAAGGTGCAGAGTCCACCACTTGGAAAGGGAGGGACTGCAGCACCAGCAACTTGGACAGGAGCAAGTTCAGCTTCTGCGCCGTTGGATGAATGCACGCATACTGTTGTCTCTTGACAATCGCTTCGGTGATCGATTGCTGACGGAATGAGTGACAAGGAGTAGGAGGGCAAGGAGCAGGAGCATCAGGACCAGCAGATGATGGGAGGGACAGACATCTCCCTTCGCCTGGGGTGGTGGAGCCTTGACTGCCTGAAATCGGCTGCGTGCCACTGGGTGATGCAGCGGTTGCTGCAGTAGGCTGGACTACCATATTTGAGCCACGGTTCTCCCAGGCCACTTTATGGTGACACTACATATATTGACGCAGGGCCGTGGTGCCAACATTGGCATCCTGGCCACACTTCACCTTCTGCCAACAGATTCTACATATGGCCATGTTCATCTCCTCCCGCGGCTTAACAAAAAACTGCCACAACGCCAAGTAGGTGATTTTACTCCCAATACTACGCACTGACTGACTGCTACTGACGCTGCCTCCGTGGACCGCTACTTCCCGGGCAGGTAGGCTCCTGCGAAGTGGGTGGTCTACCCCGGGCACGTTTGGCTCCTGACCTCCCACTGCTGCCACTCTGCTGACTCCCAGCCATGGAAGCGACTTGCTAGCTCCGCAGCTGCCTCACGGGCAAGCTGCCTCCCTCTTCTCCCAATGATGATGAAGCCCCTTCGTCACCCGACTCCCAAGTGCGATCAGCTACATCATCATCATCGAGTACTGTCTGCACGTCACTGATGTTCTCCTCAACCGTCTCTGGGTCAGGAGCCTGACCGCTCGTAACACCAGCTCCCACGCCACTCTCCTCATCATTACTTGCCTGCCTAGTGGAGGAAGTGGTGGATGTCTCCTCCACATCTTGGCTTGGCAGTAGCTGCTGACTGTCTTCTAGTAGCTCGTCCATTGAATAGTGGAGCTGAGCCCACAGCATACAATACTTCTCTGGCTGAGGGAACAGAAAAGCATAGAGGCAGGTTGAGGACAGGTGAGGGCACAGGGCCTGCTCCTGGGCCATGCCAACTAAGGGTTGTGTCTGTAAAACCCACCAATTCTTGGCTGGGGGTGTCTGATGTCACTTGCAGCGAAGTCAAAGATCGAGTCAACCATTCAAGAACTGCTGGGTTGCTGGTCAAGACACGACTGCTAGCTGACACTGGAAGCTCGGGCCTCTCAAAGTGACCCCTGCTGCCACGGCCCCTTAATCTGCAGCAACCTGTGCCTGCGCCAGAAACATTTAGGCCTCTGCCACTCCCCTGTGCAGGGCCTGGCACTTCTCTGTCTGACATACTGTTAGATCAAATAAATAAATAAAAGGAAATTAAAACACCCCAAAAAAGTCTGGAATTTTCTCACTTCACCACACAGCGGCTAATAAGCTCTTTTTTCCCCCTCTAATACACACAAAAAAGGGCTTTAGAACATATAACTGCACCGCTGAACGGCATATATATTTTTCTTTTTCCACTTATACACGCCACAAAATGCTTTAGAACATATAACTGCACCGCTAAATGGCCAAATATATTTTACTTTTGCACTAATACACCATAAAAAGGGCTTTAGAACATATAACTGCACCGCTGAACAGCATATAGATTTTTCTTTTGCCACTAATACACGAAAGAAAAGGCTTTAGAACATATAACTGCACCGCACAAGGGCAAATTAGTTGTAGAAATATTTCCTTGTAATAAACCCTGTTAATGGCTGTATTAAACAGCACTTGCACCCCAATAACAAGAACTGTTTGCTGGAATTACAGAGCTGTATAATAGCAATTTAGGTGCCCAGTCAGTGCAGAAAGGTGTAACAGGATTGTTCCTATTACCCAGGCTTTAACCTCCCCTACTGAACCCCGTTCAACACAAATGCTGGTGGAATGATTCCTCCCGATCCTTTCCCTACACCTTGAATAATCTTTCCCTGCACCTGTAAATCGTTTTTTTAGCACAATTAAGTTTTTTCTGCTAGTCTCTAGAGCCTGCTGATGTCTCTCCCTGCACTAAGTACACTGGAAAATGGCAAAATCGAAGATTGCTGAGGGTATTTATAGGGCTGTGACATCACAGAGCTGGCTGGCTGCTGATTGGCTGCATGCATGGCATTATGGTTGATCCTGCCTTACCAGAGTTCCTTTCTGCATGTCTTCACACGTGCAGTAGCCATTTTAGGATAAAATGCGATTTGTTACCACGGAGCGTGAGGAAATTCGTATTCGGTGCGAATCAAATAATTCCTGAAATTCGGATCGAATTGCACTTCGTCAGCTTCGATTGCCTCTTCTCTACAAATTATCATATATCAGGATCAGTTCAAGGATGGGTCAATGTGACCGAGAATCAGCAGAAGTTATGACTGAACATAACAAATCTCATTCCATACAGGTCATGTCATTTTTTAATCATTTAATAACTAGGGAAGATCATTGACAATTGGCAAGTGCATGAAGCCCCAAATGCCTGTTTCCATTTAAGAGCAGTGCCTTCAGGTGCATGGGAATATGACGGGGTGCAAACTTTGTAATAAAGCATAGTAATAGTTAGGGCTATGGATAAGGTTTCTATAATAAACATTAACTCAGTAGTGCAATTTTATTAGTGACTACAATCCTTCTGCATCTTTAGTTCGAGTAAACAGTGTCCATTCTGTGCCAATTAATTTGTTAACATAAAGTATTTTTTTATGATGTATGTATTATTATGTTATAACTTATGTATTTTATTTGATATCCAGTACTGTTTCACCTGCATACCTACATCATTTTTAACTGTGTCTGCACTTTCTCAGTGCAGATACAGTTGAGAGCTGCCCAGACAATACCTTCCCCTTTCTACCAGGGAATGGGGTGGTGAGCATGTTCAAAATGGCCGATGAAAGTCAGGGAGAAATTCCAGCAATGCTCTTTCCTTTTCTCTGTACTGTAGGTCTTGTTCCCATTGAAGGACCTGCCTGATAACCAGATTTGTGCATGTCCTCAATCCAAATAACAGAGCTGCAAATCTTCAACACACAGAAGTAGAGGGTGATCCGCAAGTGGGATCAGAAACCTTTGGCACTCCAGCTGAAGTAAAACTACAACTCCCATAATACAAACTTAAATCGGCTGTTCTTGTAATTCCCATACAAGTGAAAGGAGGATTCTGGAAGTTGTAGTTTCAGAACAGCTAAAACGTCAGAGGTTGCTAATTCATGGTCTAGGATCTGATCTGGAGACTGTAATTTTAATATAGGCTCTGTATTTAGGGGATCGGTATTTATTTACATGGTCTGGGTTTAATTTTTACAGTATTCACCATGTGGTTGAGTGGTCACATGAGCAATGGACATGGCATCATCACTTCTGGATCAGAAGCCCTGGGCACCAGACCCATAACGCTGGAACAGACAGGCCTTTAGAAGGTAAGCAAAGGTTCATTTTGTGTTTTCTAAGCTCCACTGCTCCCCTAAAGGTTTGGAAAATATCCACACAACCCTTTTAAACACCCATATATTTATAGTATAGAAATGTTGATGGGTGAAACTTATTGCAGGGTTGAATTGGCAACTGAAGATGTTGTAGCATATATTATTTCCTGCAATTTAGAGGAGGAAAACAGAAAAGACTAAAAACATGCTGACTTCTACTTGTGCAGAATGCATTGTAATATAAAAATTCAATGCTACAGTACATGATAAAGGTCTTCTAAAAATACATCATTTATCTTTGTGAAAATGTTGAACAAAGAATCTAATCAGTGGATGGGTTTCAATGGGAGGAACATTACGTAAACTATGATTATTTCAATATGAGCAGCAGATGCAAGCCCGCTTAGGCAGAAATGATACACACTTTACACACTGTGACTTTAGGCTGGGAGCCAGATTGTTGTCATGAATACTTTATTTCAAATATTTTAAGCACTTTCTAATCAAAGATCGTTAAACAAAACAGTCCCTCCAGGCTTTGGTGTGGGAATTTTATGAAGGTGCTGAAAACTAGCCAGTATTATTTTATAACTTATGAATAATGGATAAGCAGGTGTTGAAATTCAGTTTGTAGTATAATACAGATCTGATGAGAAAAGGAAATCAAAGGAAGATATGTGCGAAAGACAGGGATCTTTGTATATGTAGGATATTACTGTCACCCACCGTGCGTTAATGTATATGTTCCAGCAGCATTGTGTTGATGACATCACTCATTGGTAACTAGTGTTGAGCGAACAGTTCGAGCATAGTTCGGGTTTGTACCGAATTTTGGGGTGTTCGGGAAATGGACCTGGACCCGAACATTTTCAAAAAAGTTCGGGTTCGGGTCCGTTGTTCAGCGATTTCTTCCCGCTTTCTGAAGGGCTGCACAGCAGCCAATCAGCTAGCGTTTTACTTCTTGCCCTAAGAAGCCATCACAGCCATGCCTTCTAATGGCATGGCTGTGATTGGCCAAGTGCAGCATGTGACCCAGCCTCTATTTAAGCTGGAGTCACGTAGCGCCGCACGTCACACTGCTCTGATTAGTGTAGGGAGAGGACGCAGCTTCTGTGAGGGCGAGATTAGGCAGGGAAAAGTCAGCAAAAGCACCTAATGAAGTGATCGATCTACAGCTGTGAATGATTCAACTTCTGCTAGTTAATTGCTCACTGGTTTTTAGGCTGCACAGAGCGTTTTTTTGTCATTTTTTTCTGGGGTGATCGGTGGCCATTTTGTGACTTCTGGTGCACCAGAACAAGCTGCCGCCAAGTCCATCAATCCATCAATACTAGGTTTTTTTGCTATATCCTTCATCAGGGGCTTGGCTGTGCTTATTGCCACCCCTAGAAACTCAGGATAGCAATTTCTATATTTTATTAAGGGGTTAAATTCATTTGCCAAAATAGCAATCCCCTAAATCTGGTGTCCCAGCAGTGGCTGGCAAAGTATAATAGTGTCTGGCAAAGGATATATTTTGTTCTGGGGTGAAATTCAATTGCCAAAATAGCAATCCCCTAAATCTGGTGTCCCAGCAGTGGCTGGCAAAGTATAATAGTGTCCGGCAAAGGATATATTTTGTTCTGGGGTGGAATTCAATTGCCAAAATAGCAATACACTGAATCTGGTGTTCCAGCTGTTGCAGGCCTAGTTTAAATCTGTCCATAACAGGGTATATTTTTTTCTGGGGAGAAATTTAATTGCCAAAATAGCAATACTCTGAATCTGGTGTTCCAGCAGTTGCAGGCCTAGTTTAAATCTGTCCGTAACAGGGTATATTTTTTTCTGGGGTGAAATTCAATTGCCAAAATAGCAATACCATAAATCTGTGGTTTCAGCTGTGGCTGGCCAAGTTTCATAGTGTCCTGCACAGGATATATTTTTTTCTGGGGGGAAATTCAATTGCCAAAATAGCAATACCATAAATCAGTGGTTATAGCTGTGGCTGGCCAAGTTTCATAGTGTCCTGCAAAGGATATATTTTGTTATGGGGTGAAATTCAATTGCCAAAATAGCAATACCATAAATCAGTGGTTTCAGCTGTGGCTGGCCAAGTTTAATAGTGTCCGGCAAAGGATAAATTTTGTTCTGGGGTGAAATTTAATTGCCAAAATAGCAATACCCTGAATCTGGTGTTCCAGCTGTGACTAGACAATTTCCCTAGTGTCTGTCAAAGGATATATTATTTTCTGGGGTGAAAGTCAGTAGCAAAAATAGAAATAGAGTAAATCTGGTGTCCCAGGAGTGGCTGGCCAAGTTTAATAGTGTATGGCAAAGGATATATTTTGTTCTGGGGTGAAATTCAATTGCCAAAATAGCAATACCCTTAATCTGGTGTTCCAGCTGTTGCAGGCCTAGTTTAAATCTGTCCGTAACAGGGTATATTTTTTTCTGGGGTGAAATTTAATTGCCAAAATAGCAATACCCCAGCAGTTGCAGGCCTAGTTTAAATCTGTCTGTAACAGGGTATATTTTTTTCTGGGGTGGAATTCAATTGCCAAAAATAGCAATACCATAAATCAGTGGTTTCAGCTGTGGCTAGCTAAGTTTCATAGTGTCCTGCAAAGGATATATTTTTTTCTGGGGTGAAATTCAATTGCCAAAATAGCAATACCATAAATCAGTGGTTTCAGTTGTGGCTGGCAAAGTATAATAGTGTCCGGCAAAGGATATATTTTGTTCTGGGGTGAAATTCAATTGCCAAAATAGCAATACCCTGAATCTGGTGTTCCAGCTGTTGCAGGCCTAGTTTAAATCTGTCCGTAACAGGGTATATTTTTTTCTGGGGTGAAATTTAATTGCCAAAATAGCAATACCCTGAATCTGGTGTTCCAGCTGTTGCAGGCCAAGTGTTAATCTGTCCGTTAAAGGGTATATTACACAAAGTGTTAAAATACAATTGCTGAAGGCATATTCCTACATATTTTTTCACACGCTACTGTGCATCTCCAAGTGTAAATCTGTCCATAAAAGGATACTTTTCATCCAGGGCCTAAATACTAGGCCTACAATTGATATTCCCCTAAATCAGTGGTTACTGCTGTGCCTGGATTAGTGTAATACGCTACATAAATAAATAGGCAGATAGTGTTAGGTGCCTGTAAAAAAAGGCCTGAATTTTAAATCAATACATTGGGCCAAGTATTTTTTTTCTTATTGTGGTGCTTGGTGAACGGTAACAATGAGGAAAACATCTAGTAAGGGACGCGGACGCAGTCGTGGTGGTGTTAGTGTACCCTCTGGTGCTGGGAGAGGACGTGACCATTCTGGCACAGCCACACGTCCTAGTGAACCAACTACCTCAGCTTCCAGTACCCGCCAGAATTTACAGCGATATTTGGTGGGGCCCAATGCAGTTCTAAGTATGGTAAGGCCTGAGCAGGTACAGGCGCTAGTCAATTGGGTGGCCGACAGTGGATCCAGCACGTTCACAACATTATCTCCCACCCAGTCTTCTGCAGAAAGCGCACAGGTGGCGCCTGAAAACCGAGCCCATCAGTCTGTCACATCACCCCCATGCATATCATGGAAACTGTCTGAGCCTCAAGTTATGCAGCAGTCTCTTATGCTGTTTGAAGACTCTGCTGGCAGGGTTTCCCAAGGGAATCCACCTAGCCCTTCCCCAGTGGTGGAAGACATAGAGTGCACTGATGCACAACCACTGATGTTTCCTGATGATGAGGACATGGGAATACCACCTCATCGGAGTCCGCACGTCTCTGATGATGACGAAACACAGTAGCCAACTGCTGCGTCTTTCTGCAGTGTGCAGACCGAACAGGAGGTCAGGGAGGAAGACTGTGTGGAAGACGATGCAGGGGACGATGAGGTCCTAGACCCCACATGGAATGAAGGTCGTGCCACTGACTTTCATAGTTCAGAGGAAGAGGCAGTGGTGAGACCGAGCCAACAGCGTAGCAAAAGAGGGAGCAGGGGGCAAAAGCAGAACAGCCGCCGCTAAGAGAGTTCGCCTGCTACTGGCCACCGCAACCAGGGACCGAACACCCCAAAGGCAGCTTCAAGAAGTTCCCTGGCATGGCACTTCTTTAAACAATGTGCTGACGACAAGACCCGAGTGGGTTGCACGCTGTTCCATCAGAGCCTGAAGCGAGGCATTAACGTTCTGAACCTTAGCACAACCTGCATGACCAGGCATCTACATGCTAAGCATGAACTGCAGCGGAGTAAACACCTTAAAAGCAAGGAACTCCCTCAGGCTCCCCCTGCTCCCTCTTCTGCTGCTGCCTCAGCCTCTTCCTCTGCCTCGGGAGGAATGTTGGCACCTTCCGCCCACCAAACAGAGGATGTGCCACCGACACCACCACCTGCGTCACCAAGCATCTCCACCATGTCACACGGTATCTTGTATCCTGAGTCTATAATTGATAGTACCCAGGGGGAAGCTTGGATTTGACTCCAAGCCTGACTGAAGCGCTTTAGTCTTCCTCCTACTGGACCTCTGGCGTCATTGTGTGATGGTCTGTCGATTTGATTTGTTTGAAAAGAGGAATCCCTTGTTTTTATTTGCGGACTGCCACAAAGCTCCTAAAAATTAAATACATCACCCTGCAGAGTCTATAGATATGGGTCTCTATTAGGTTACAAAACATGGCGTTACTTGGAGAATGTACGGTTCCTGGGACAGTTAATTAATGCATACATGGAGCTTATCATTTTTCTCACCTCTGCTAAACCCTGGCAAAATGCCATCTGTTGTGGACAGTTATAATTTCTCTATTCTCCATTGCAGTGACAGGGAATGGATCATATTTGCTACAAGAATCTATCTGAAGCAAATTAATGAACAGCGAAAAGCCATGCTTCACCTTTATGGATCTGAACTTTCTGGCGTAGAGCTATTAATCACAATACACTACAATTACTAGACTACAGTGTAAGCTGCTATGTGGAAAAAACAGTTGATGCAAATATGTATTATTAGAATTATTACCATAGATTGAACTTTGGAAAGAGCACTTGACAAATCTTGACATGAACCAGGTCTTAAAAACAATTTTTTTTTCATAGATGCTTCCGTCCGTCACATTATTTTATTATTGCTGGAACCAAAGCCCCTGATAACGTGACCAAATCCAAGTTTACTGTCCTTGTTGTATCATTATGCTTCATATATCCGCGGTTGAACCACATGCATACATATCTTGAAGCTCTTCAGACCCATAGCAAAATCTGTAAATGAGCACCCCCCTGTTATGAAGGTTTTTTAGGCCAGTACTTGGAGGTGCAAATGCTACCTCTGTACCCCCTAAACTTTTGCCCCTAGTTGGAATGGATTACAAGTTCATGCACCTTTATTAATATTCCACCAACTGTACCTTCAAGCAAGGGCATAGTCAGTTGGTGCTCACAATGGAATCTTCAAAATGGCCTTACATTGTACATTGTCAAACTTACTACATTTACATCATACACTTGCATATGGCGGTTTGAAGATTAGTGATAGTATTCCCGGTAATATCCCTTGTGGTTTAAGCAGTTTATACCTAATATCATGGGAATAGCTCTAGCCATAGCACCAGTGGCGTTGCTAGGGCTGGTGTCACCTGGTGCGGTAGAAAATGGTGTCACCCCCCAAGCACAAGCCCCCCCCTCGTCGGCGATCTGTCTGCTTAGACCCCCCCCCCCCCCCACACACACACACGTCAGCTGTCTGTTCTATCCAAACCCCAATCCATGTTATCGCTTGGGTTCAAATTATAGCATCCCCAACAGGACCCACCCCCCCCCCCCACCGAAACCCCCGGCGATCTGTCTTCTTTCTGCTTAGCACCCCCCCACATGTTTGCATACATATTATATTCTGATCTATCCAGAATACAGCACCACAGACCTTACATCCAGTAACTTCTCTGATGCAGACCTTCTCTTTCCTCATCTTCTCCTTTCAGACAAGACCGCCATGATGATTTTTCACCCATCTCTCATCTCTGTAGTTTGACAAAATACATCTTAGGTTTCTACTTTTACATCATCCTCCTACTTTCTTAACAACTCACTGCAACCTTCAATAATAATAATAATAATGTGCACTAATTCAAAAGTGCTCCTGTTCTGTGAGCCAGTGCAAAAAAACTCCCACCAGTTGAGCTAATATCCACATAATGTGTGCAAGTATAAAATACCCCCATATAATGCCCCTAGTAAATGCCCACATAGTGCTCCTCTCCTCTTCCCCATAGTGCCCCCCTAATGTGCCAGTATAAGATTCCCCCATAGTATCCCCCAGAATGTGCCAGTATTAAATGCCCCTTCTTAGTGCCCCCATAATGTGCCTATATAATATACCCCCATAGCATTCTTCTCCCCTCCAACACCATAGTGTCCCCATAATGTGCCAGCAATGCCCCCAGTAGATTCCACGACAGTGTCCCCATGTGCCAGCAATGCCCCCATAGTGTCTCCCATGTGCCAGCCATGCCCCATAGTGTCCCCCATGTGCCAGCAATGCCCCCATAATTTCCCCCATGTGCCAGCCATTGCCCCATATTGTCCCCCATGTGCTAGCAATGATGCCCCAAATTGTCTCCTTTATGCCAGCAATGACCCCCCAGCGCAGCCCAGCCCAGCGCCTCACAGAAAAACAAAACAAAAAACACATACTAACCTCCATGGCAGCGATGCCATGCAGGCCTCTTCTGGCCTGTGTCCTGAGCAGTACAGCTCAGGCTGCATGATGACATCATCGCGCTGCCTGCACCGGCCTCTGATAGGCTGCTGGCCTTGCCCTTGCCCTGCTGCAGTCTTTATCTATATCGCCGTCCTGAGGACGGCGATACAGATGAATGTAGGGAGATGAGTGCTTCCATAATGCAAGCGCTCATCTCCTAGTGGTGTCATCCAGGGGCGTAGCTATAAATAACTGGGCCCCATAGCAAATTTTTTTATGCCTCCCCACCCCCACCCCATAGCTAAAAAAAATTAGGGCCCCCCCTCCCAGATCTCTCACCCCCACATACCTATCGGTCCACCCAAACAGCCCTCCAGGACCTCCCATCCCAACATCCCCACACCCCTCCCTAGATCCCCCCTAAGTGTCATCCACACATCCCCCTAAGTGTCATCCACACATCCCCCCCATCAGTGTCATCCACACATCCCCCCCCCATCAGTGTTCTCCACACATCCCCCATCAGTGTCCTCAACACATACCCCCCATCAGTGTCCTCCACACATACCCCCCATCAGTGTCCTGCACACATCCCCAATCAGTGTCCCCACAGATCCCCTATCAGTGTCCCCCACAGATCCCCCCATCAGTGTCCCCCACAGATCCCCCCATCAGTGTCCCCCACAGATCCCCCCATCAGTGCCCCCCACAGATCCCCCCATCAGTGTCCCCCACAGATTCACCCATCAGTGTCCCCCCATAGATTCACCCATCAGTGTCCCCCACAGATTCCCCCATCAGTGTCCTCCACACATCCCCCCATCAGTGTCATCCAAACATACCTCCATCAGAGCTTCATATTAACCTGCTGTACTAATATTATGGCTAAAAACCTCAGTAATAGTTTCCCATGACATTTGACATATATATATATCACATTGGGTTAGATTAAAATACATTGGGTGTCCCCAAGCATACTGACAAGCATACTGACAATGTTTGAGGATACCCCCTTCATGTTCATAGCACTGGCTCCATATATGGACACAACCATGTATGGTGATATGATTGTATTGGTTGTTGTGGGAGTTACGGTGTATGTATTCTTAGTTTGTACTTATTATTTCTTCCTTGTATAGTCGCATTTTAAAGTGTGAAATATATATATATATATATATATATATATCAGAAATAGAAATATATATTATCATACTTCTGATATATATGAATGCATAATTTAGCACAACTAATTCAAACTCACAACCTTTTACATCAGAGGCAAGAACCCTAACCACTGAGCTATGGAGCTCAATGCTAAACTGTACTAGAAAAACCTCATAGTAGTTTATCATGTATTAGGTATTCCTATACAGCAGAAGTATTAATTAATTAAATAAAAAAATAAATGTCTAATTACTATATATATATATATATATATATATAATATATTTTGTAACAACTCGGGGTCATTTAGCTCTTCCAGATCGCCGTCTTATCACCTTAGACGGTTGGCACACATCAAGAAGCCACTCCACCACTGTAGATTCTGGTGCATACTGGCCACGACCAGCTTTATTGTCATCACAGCAGTACAACAAAATCATAAAAATAAATCCTCGGCCGTCTGGCCACTGACTAAACAGTCTTTCCCTCTCTATCAGGATCTGGGTCTACCACCCAGCTCCCCAAGACACATCACCAGTGCTTACCCTACACACAGGGTTAGAGGGTCCCGGCTCCCACAGGCCTTGACACAGCCTGCTCCTTTTCCAGACTGGGAGCCCTGATTGAGGAGCTCAGCCCAGATTTATCCAAGCTCCTCAGCTGGCTGATAATTATCCCCATTACCAGCCTGACTGCTCTAGACAGTGGGAAAAAACTAATTTTCCCAACCTTTCTTGTTCTCACCCAGCTTGCCTTCGTATGGCCTTCTGGCAGCTCCACTGCCACAT
Organism: Bufotes viridis; assembly: GCA_033119425.1. Taxonomy (NCBI): domain Eukaryota; kingdom Metazoa; phylum Chordata; class Amphibia; order Anura; family Bufonidae; genus Bufotes; species Bufotes viridis. The sequence continues at coordinate 306,867,575 of CM065590.1, forward strand.
ATCCCCCCCCTTTGTTCAACCCCGTAGGGGTTAACACTAGCATCCAACCAAGATGCTCATGAGAGGGCATCGACCTGGCCTACAGTCTTACCCTTATTCTGCCAGACCCAGGCCAATAGCACCTGGTTTGTGACCCGCATGAGTTTAGTACGGGGCAGATAAGACCTACGGGATTTTCTTGCCCATCTCATGACCCGGTACTCTCTTTCACGAGTGAGGATGATGCGCTTTCGCACGCGTGGCCGCTCCTCATGTCCTTTCTTGGACTGCTGCAACTCTCGACTGAACTGTTCCCCCACTTCGGCAGACTCTTCTTCAGCCTTATTTTTGGTCTTGGGAACATCCGAGGATTTCTCCCACTCCAACTCATCAGCCTCAGCTTCTTCAGCCTTTGAGTCTCTTTCGGAGTCTTCAGTCACTTTGATAGCCTTTTCATCCTTTTCGGACACAGCATCACATACTTGCATTCTTAGCTCCTCCTCCTCCTCTTTCTCATCAAGGTTAGAGGCACCGGGGACATCAGGGTCTTCACCAGACTCGTCCTCTTCTGGCAATCCCTCCAGAGGTTCACTCCGGAAACTGTTCTCCTCTTGTGCAGGCTCTACGATAGCCACCTCACAGCAGTAGACAACATCTTTATGGTGGGTGTCAGTCCCCTTTGTATTTCTTCCCCAGCAGACCGCTGGCTGAAGTAATGTCTTGCATGACCAAGCCTTGGCTAAACCCCGCCACTAGTCTCTTGGCTTCTGCATCCACATCAGCCCCATCAACGGGTTCAGCAGAAAGATCATCCATCTTCTCTGCCTCGGTTGGTACTGCAGCGCCACTATCTCCAGACCCATTCTTAACAGGCTCTGCCTTCTTGGCCTCTTTCAGAGAATCCTCCTCTTCAGGTTTCTCCTTTTCTTTCACCTGCCGCACAAGAGCACGCTGAGACTTCCCCAACTCATAGACGTTCTTCTCGACGTCCTCCTTTAAGCTCATGAGATCCTCCATCTATGCTCTGAGTTGCCTGTTCAGCCTCTCAAATGCGTCACGCTCCTCAAGCGCTTTTTCAAGGGCTCTAGCCAAGGAGTGGGCCTTGGTCTTCTTTTTAGTTTTTCGCACCAGCTTGTTAGCAGCGCCCCACTCTTGGGCCTTCTGTTCTAGCTGCTCTTCACTCTGTTCTGGTGTGACAGCAGTTGTAGGAGTACCACCATTCTTCCTTAGACACTCTGTGGGATTTCCACCCAGGGACTCTTCAAGCCCATTGTTGAGGTCTACCATAGACTTTTGTGTCTTTCTGGAGTCTTTTCCCTTCCCCAGGACACCAGGCGGTAGACCCTTCAGTTCACTCATCTTTTCCGGGGTCTCCTCTTTTGACCCTTCAGCAGCCTTCTTTAGTGACTCCGTGACGACAGCTAGTCCTCTATCGTATCTAGGGACCGTGTGGCGAGAGTGAGATCAGCCTCCTGTTTGCAGCTGTACTGTCCTGTCAGGTCATCTAAGACTGTCTGGATATGAGCTTCAGACACTAGGCTGACATCACCCGACTGAACTCTCGTCTCGTCAGATATAACTGTTATCTGGTTGCTACTAGTAACCACTTTAGTTTGGCAAGACCTCGACATGGAAGCCTCTCTCTCTGAGTTGCTATCGGTCACAGAACATGCGTTATCTATACCGCTCGTATCTTTCTCAATCCTGTCCTCTAGGGGCACCAATGAGCTAATCCCCACCTGGGACATTTTATTAATCATAGAAACCTGTGGAGACTGCATATCCACTTCTAGTACGTGTGGTAAACCCTCTAGGACTGCCCCATGTACTTGCACATTTTTCACAGTGGGTTCCCTCAGTTGTGAGCTCTCAACATCAATTAGCATTTTTATACCATCCACATTTTTACCAACAGGGGGAGCTTCTTCCCTGACCACACCCTTTAAAGGAGCAGGTATATCATCGTCACACATATCATTAGGCACTTCAAGTAACTTGTTTTCTATGTGCAGCACCTTCACATTATCCACAATAACATTATGCTTTTCGGCAAATATGGTACCATCGCTTTGCAAGAGAAAAGGCATGTCGTCATCATCATCATCATGTCTGGCACATGACATCACATTTTCATCTTCAACTACACCACTGTTTTCAATGGTCCTTTCCCTTACACCTTTACTTAAAGGGACAGGTACAGGTTCTGCAGGAGCGTCACCACTTTCTACAGAAGTGTCCCTATTGCCCCACATCATGTCATGCATAATTTTATTTGCCACATCAAGTTCATCAGTCCCAGTTCCTACTAGAGCCTCACGCTCAGTGAAAACCATCGGATAGTCCTTCTTATGCGCACAATTGTCCAGCACATAGTCCCCAGCAACCATGCTGGCAAGTACCAGGCTCCCCTGGCTTCCTGCGTCCAACAACGTTTGGACTGGACTGCTATTTTTCATAGCGCCACCCATTTTTTTTGCTTTGATCATGGGCAGCTTACGTGACACAAAAACCTTCTCCCCTCCAGATTCCTGGGGGGGAATAATCACAACAGGCTTACCCGCCTGTTCAGACACTGCGTTTTTCCCAATGTCACATATTTCCGAGACAGTTCCTCGCCTCGGCAATTTATCGCTCGCCAGTCCAGCAGGTATCAACTGCCACCGGCTCACCATCACTGGGTCTGCCACATAATTAATAACAGGAACAGTCTTACACAGGTTTGGCAGTCTCGGGAGAGCATCCCACGGACATCTCTACTGAGATCCGCCCCAAAATCCAGCTTTTGGAGACCTGCCCTTGATTCCTGGTACCATGATCACCTGCAGACTCCTTACTCCAACAGTTGCTACCGGAAACAACTTGGCCTGTCGTTAAGACTTTTCCTGGACGGTCATTCCAGCCGCACCCTTTAGAATCATGTGCACAGTCGCAGGGAATATAGGAACTCCTGAGAATCGCACCGCTCCCCTTTTTTTTATCTTCCCGACGGTTTCCCTTGGCAACGGCATATCTTGGCTTGTCCTCTGGAACTCCCGGCACACCACCGACCTCTGGTACTTTTGCACAGTGACCATACAGCGTCGAGAACCCTTTCCTCAGGGCCAGCTGCAACTGCGCCTCCAGAGCCTCTCGCTCTGCATCAAACAACGCCATTTCTTTTGGACCATAACCCAGCTCCTTGGCCAAGTTTTCTCGCCTTTTATAGCCCATATCTGTCGGACGTACTCTTCCATAAGACCCATAGTTGCAGGAAAAATTGTCAGCAACTAGTCCCCTTTTCTGGGCTACTGGGCCTTTAATTTACTGCAGTTTTACTTGCACCACAGCAAAATAGTCCACACTCTTATGAGCAGCACCTGCTCCACTGGACAAAAAAAACTTCCGGCCCTTTAACTCCACACACAGCAAAAAACAACTTTTCGCAGCAGCTGCTGTCTCGTCGTTGCCCTTAGCAACCAAAATTTTTTTTTTTTTTTTTACTTTTCAACACGGACACTTTCCATCCAGCAATCCCGCAGCATTCAGCACGGACAACGCGTCCTGGTGCCCTTAGCAACCTGTTGTCTTTGCCCTTTTAGCTCTGCAGCACCCAGCTGCGTGTGCCATTTTCATGCCATAGCATACCTCCACCATATGTAACAACTCGGGGTCATTTAGCTCTTCCAGATCGCCGTCTTATCACCTTAGACGGTTGGCACACATCAAAAAGCCACTCCACCACTGTAGATTTGGGTGCAAACTGGCCACAACCAGCTTTATTGTCATCACAGCAGTACAACAAAATCATAAAAATAAATCCTCGGCCGTCTGGCCACTGACTAAACAGCCTTTCCCTCTCTATCAGGATCTGGGTCTACCACCCAGCTCCCCAAGACACATCACCAGTGCTTACCCTACACACAGGGTTAGAGGGTCCCGGCTCCCACAGGCCTTGACACAGCCTGCTCCTTTCCCAGACTGGGAGCCCTGATTGAGGAGCTCAGCCCAGATTTATCCAAGCTCCTCAGCTGGCTGATAATTATCCCCATTACCAGCCTGACTGCTGCAGACAGTGGGAAAAAACTAATTTTCCCAACCTTTCTTGTTCTCACCCAGCTTGCTCTGGGTGAGATATGCCACTTCAATGGCCTTCGTATGGCCTTCTGGCAGCTCCACTGCCACAATACATATAGAAATTACACATTTATTTTGTGTCATACATTTTTTTTACAATTACTGAAAAAAATATATACAATTATACTTCTGCTGTATAGGAATACCTAATTCATGATGAACTACTGTGAGTTTTTTCTAGCACAGTTTACCATTAAGCTCCATAGCTCAGTGGTTAGGGTTCTTGCCTTTTATGTAAAAGGTTGTCAGCTCAAATCCTGGTGGCAACCTTTCAGAAATAGAAGCTAAATTTGATTAAAATACATTGGATGTCCCCAAGCATACTGACAATGCTTGGGGATACCCCCTTCATGTTCATAGCACTGGCTCCATATATGGACACAACCATGTATGGTGATATGATTGTATTGGTTGTTGTGGGAGTTATGGTTTATGTATTCTTAGTTTGTACTTATTATTTCTTCCTTGTATAGTGGCATTTTAAAATGTATGATGCAATTATTCAGCTATTTGTGGGCAGACCTGATTTATTTATAGGTGCAGGTTCCAGGTCCAACCTTGCTGTTTTTTATTATAAAATAATAGCCAGGGACAGTGTAGTGACAAGGCAGTGTATCTAAGCCAACTGGACTAACCTGCTAGATCCAGGAGAGTTGGCAAACGGGCACATACACATTGGATGATTAATGATATAGCTGGATAGAAAATCATTATAAAAATATCTATTGGGTTTCTCTGTTGAAACCTATTTATAAGCCAAGTAATTTTTGTGAAATACTGTAATTACAAGTAGGCTTAGACTTTAAAGAATTATAACTGGATGCAGTTTACTATTACATAGAGTTTATTAACTGCTGCAATTGCCTTGATTGATTTACTCATCCTGCAAGATGATAATACAATAGAGACTAATGAGTCTGACATTTTAAAAAGCAACCAAAACTAATAGTTTTCTTCAAATGTCTGCTCTGAACTACAGATGCAAAAACTCTTAGAAAACCAGAAAATACTAGTTATAAGATTGATTTTTTTAATCCTTTGTACTGAACTTTTAGTAGCATTGTTAAATTGTCATTGTTTCTTAGAACATTGCCGAAGATGCTCAAGAGAGCTAACACAAGTACATTCGCTACAAACCAAAATGACCCTATACAGTTACAGAATATTAAAGTGTACCTACACCTTTGGAACCATAGTACAGTAAATGATGTTCAATAGAAAACAAATCTATAGGTCCTGGGAAATCAACTATTTCCCCACCTGTTCCTCACTGTTAGGGCCCTTGCACACGACCGTATGCCCTCCGCCCATTGATTACAACGATACTGTGCATGTCCGGCGGCCTGCGGGGCTATTGTCCCACACTCATAAGATCATATGAGTGCGGGACAATAGCCCTGAAGGCGGCCCAACGTGCACAGCATCATGGTGATCTATGATGCTGTGTGCTCCCGTGCGCACTATCAATGTCGTTCCGGGACAAATGGCCTGCTCACGGACCATATGTCTCGGAGGGCATACGGTCATGTACAAGGGCCCCTATGTGTATGGCTGTAAGACTGGTAGGCAGGGCCGGACTGCGAACTTGAAGTGGCCCTGGAAAAAATACTAAAAGTGGCCACGTTTTGTAGTTGGGTCCAAATTAAACTCCACCTCCACCACTAGACATTTATCAACCAACAGGAAGACATTAGCAGGAAATTAACCTCTGTTTTCTTAAAAGGATATCCAGAAATGATTAGCTTTATCATTTCACTTATCTAGGACTTTCACAAGGCTTGGGCTACATCGAGACTTTCACATTTTAACTATCGAACTACAGCAAGCAACTCCTGGGAACTGCAGATGTCGTTCTGTAGAAGTGTTCAGAATTTCAGATGTAGCTCAATAGAGCACAATTGGAAAGCTGCACTATAAAATGTGACTGCGGAGCCCTAGGCTAAAAGCAAATCTCTTATGTAATATCATTATCAGAAGTGATTAGTGACAGACATCTATATCCATTGGGGATAATTAAATAAAACGGGAAACATGTTTTCCACAGATTTAAAAGCACAGTGTTCTAATCAGGCCTCTGAGCAGGAATATGGACTGTGTTACGTAGGCTCACGTGGTGTCTCAGGCTAAAGCTACATGGCCAAAGATCACAGTATCACAATACACATTGCAACCAATTTCGGCAGCCATACAAGGAGGATTACAGAGCATTTGTTAGAGAAAGGTAACAGACTTCTCTGCATAGCGGTAGTAGTGAATAAGCTTCAGGTTCCTTATCATCTCAAAAGGACTGAAAGGGCCCTCTGTTTAGAAAATGTATTCCACTGGGGATACTGAGGATATACTGTATATATCTGTAAATAGAGATGCAGTATCCCAGACTTGGGGTGTGTCTGCATTTGCTGTAAATAGTTTTTTATAGTTATGTATTGCTGTGTATTTTTTATGTTTGGTCGTATGTACCAGTTAAGGATATGGGTGGCAAATTGTCGTCAAGGAATGCGGCTAACCACCCTGTTCTTCCTCCCCTCTTGGTAGGAGTGGGCTGATCCTGTATCCTGCCAGAAGGGAGAGTCCAAAAGCAGCCTTAGGGAGGAGAGGAAGCACACTGCAGAGCTCCTGCTCCTAAGAAAGGATTCTCAGAGAGAACACCTAAAATCTACCCTCAAGTAAATCAGACAGCTGAGTGACCAGCTAACACCTGCATCTATTGTCCCCATCGGTGGTTGCAAGTCGAAGTTAGTCAAGGAACTCTAACCTGAGGGTTCCTTGTTATAAAATCTGTATCTCCATGTTACAATTGTGTTTCACTTGTTGCCATTGTATCATGCACACCAGCATCTGCAGCTTGTCATTTCAATAGGAGCTATTGTGTTCAACAGCGGTTCATGTTGCTTGGCGTCAGTTACTTGTGGTGTGAATTGTGCATATGTGCTTGTATCTCTCCTCATTACTGTTTATCAAGGGTTAATGCATCCCAGTCTTGTGTCTGCATATCTTTGACTAATGAGTTTATTAAATCTACCATATATTTCCTGCTTTCTCTGTCAGTCTAATATATGTTTCTTGAGTACTGCAATCTGCCCTGGCTTCTTTGGAATTTTGCACTTTCCCTCTGTGTTTGGATTCTGTGATGTCTGTTCCATGGATTTTGCCTGCGCCTGTCTGTATTTGGTCCTAGTTCTGTTTGCCAATGAATTCCTAGTTCTTGTCTGAACTGTCTTTCCAAGTTTCTGTATCTGGACCTTCTTTGTCTGTCTGTGTCTGAACAAGTTCTGTGCCATTTCCATATAGCTAAGTTTCTGCACATGATCTGCTTATGCCTGAACTATCTACTGAAGTCTGTTTTTTAGGCATGTTCTCTGCCTGTTTGTCCGTGTTTTGCCTCGGATTCACTTGTGTCCTGCCTGTTCTTACTCTGGTTCTGTCTGTGGCCTCGTTGTACACTGAAGCGCAGGGTCTGCCCAGATAACTCTCTAAGGTTTAGTCCAACATCAAACCAGTTTGTTATCACAGTGGCTCCACAACCATTGTCCGTAACACTCCATGAAGGGGGTTCAATGTGAATAATGAATAACTGTCTACTGAAAATACAAATACATGGGACGCACAAACAGGAAGTGGCTGTGATATTGTCCTGTGAGAGCCAGAGCCGAGAGGAGACATTGCTGTTACTGGCAGAACCTGATGAAGGGCACAGGAATGGCCCGAAACGTTGCTTTTGTATGAACTTGCAATCCGGCTAAAATAAATTCACACATATTTGCAAATGAAACAATCTGGTGTGCTGTCAAAATTTATATGAAAGTCTTACTGAAAATACAAAGTTCAACCTAAATATTCCATCGTTTTTATATTCTATTTTTTTATTAAGTTTTACAAAGAAAAAGCAAAATATATCAAGCTCGGTACATTAAAAAAGAAAACAAAAAAGATACATAGAGAGTGAGATTGCATGCGTATAGAGAAATGAAATCATTGCACTTGAGCATGTTGAAGGCTCTATAGGCATTTCAGAACACGGCAGCTGCTAATTGTGACAGATGTAAGTCTGCAACATATACCGTATGTAGATCAGCCATTTTGGAGGCTGACCAGGTAGGGTCTCTCCCAGAATCATTGTTTCACTGTGCAGCAGAAAGTAAAGTAGCTGAGTTGTGCACACTGGGGTGTACTCAGGGCTGTAAATAGCAATTTTGGTAATGAAGGTCAGTAGAGACACACGTGTGAGCCCGAACACTAGAATCTTCCAACTTTATCTCTGTAATCTCAAAATATGTGGTCTTGGACCTGTGTTCTCCAGCTATTGCAATGCTACACCTAACAGTATATGACTGGCAACGTTTGCTGGGAGTCATCATTCCACAATAGCTGGAAAGCCCCAGGTTAGAGACCACTGCTGACAAGTTTCTCCTCTCTCATTTGCTATTATCATTTCTTCATTTTCTCACCTCCAGGACTTCTTCTCTGCCTCTCCCTCCTCTGGAATCCATGTACACCATTTAATGGCCTCCAATACTTCATGCGTCAAACTCACCTCTTTAGGCAGGGATATAATTTATCATAAACTTCACTACAACCAATATCCTATCTACCTTGACCACTGTATGCAAGGAATTTGAGTGATTCCTCTGCCATGTTAACGTGATGTCTAGGTGTACTGTTTAAGTATATGCTGTATTGGATGGTCATTTTCTTCAGGTTTTTACATTGTGTTATGTCCTATACTGGCGACTGGAAAGCAGATGGATCCATCTACCATGCCTGTGGGAGGGTCCAATAGGCCATTACAGTGTGAGCACGTGGCAGTATACCCTGGATTTCCACTGGGTGGTGCAGTAGTTAATAAGAGGATCCTGTGTGCGAGTTACGGCTCAGACGACAGTTAGAAGTGGAGATTCTTGACCTAGACTGCTGTTCCGACAGAGAAGCGGTCCTGGACAGAAAAGAGCAAAGGTGATCTGAACTCTTGTGTCTTATCCAGCCTATTTGACCATTCTGTTTGTCTGCTGTCTGCATTGACTACTGGACCGGTCTGATCCTGTGTACCACGCTACTATCCATGTAATAGACAACAGGGGGCACTCCTATATGAATAGTAACAAAAGAGTGCCGGCCTTGGTATTAAAAATAAGCATAAGCAAAAATCAAGAGAAAAGAAATACCACTAACAGGCCGCACCTCTATGGATAAAATAATAGTTTATTGAAGCACACATAGATTAAAAACAGCTACAACAATACATGGACAAACAACATACAAATGTAAAATAGCATGAAAGAATATACTTATCAAGAAAGCAGTGGTCGCACAAGGCAAATAGACTCTCACGCGTATCACTAGACCATGTCTCTATTTGCCTTGTGCCACCACTGCTTTCTTGATAAGTATATTATTTCATGCTATTTTACATTTGTATGTTGTTTCATACCTACTGATGGTGGTACTGGCTGCATTTTGCACATTATTTAATCCACTTGGGAAGCTTTGTCCATGTATTATTGTAGCTGTTTTTAATCTGTGTGTGCTTCAATAAACTATTATTTTATCCATAGAGGTGCGGCCTGTTAGTGGTATTTCTTTTCTCTTGGTTTTGCTTATACCACGCTACTATCCGATACCGGCTTCTGACCTCTGGCTTTTCTCTGACCACACTTCAGCTTCTGCCTCTGACAGTCATCATCATCATCATCATCATCTACTCCAGTCTTTCCTGCAATACCACTTTTCACCACCATATCTGCTATTGCACTGAGTTCACACTAACTGTGGGTCTTACTGCAACTTGAGCTATTGGAGCATTCCCTGGTGTTTGACTCAGTGAGTCAGCCGTCAACCATATTAGCTAATACTGTAGTAGTGGTTCAGTTTTTCTCTTGCTGTATTCTGTCCTGACTCCTGTGAGGGTGCTGAAAAAAACCCTAGGGGTAGTGGCTGCAATCCCTTGGTTGACACAGAGAATCCACACTCTCTGGTTTGACCAGTGGGTCCCACCCACTGTTCGTAACATAAAGTTTCTATGTGTGAATATAAAGATGGTATATCTAGGTCATTAGAATCAATGATGAGTGGCAGGGGCAATATTCAAATTTGCGATAGTTTGCGAATATTTTGGCGAATATTCGCCATATATTCAACAATTCGCGAATTCGTGTTCTCCAGTCATTATTTTCTTGATTGCGAAAATTCTCATAGAAATTCGCAATAACTGGTATTTAAAAAATATATATATATTCGCGATTATGAATATATTTCACAATATTCTAAATAATTGCAAATTCTCGAAGTGCTGATATTCGCGATTAAAATTTGCAATTCGAATATTCGTGATCAACACTAATTAGAATATTAGCGTAAAAGGATAGGTTTACTGGGGAAAACTGTACAGTTAAAAAGAGGGTCTAGAACCTCACTGGGGTGCCTCTAACCTGTTAATAAGATGAGATATGATTGGGCAGAGAGGTATACAGGTTCTGGGTGGTATTCTGCAGCAAATTCACCCACAGATGTTGCAGCTGAGCCTGTAGTCCCAGCTAGTCTCACAAATATTTGATAAATCTGGCGACCTGGCAGGCCAAGGAAGTGTTGCAATCTGGCGGAGACATTCCTGCTTAAAAATACCAGTTGGAAGTCCTGCCCTGAGAGACCACACATGTGGCCGCAGGATGTCCTGCACATTTCACTGAGCTGTTAGTTTCTTTCGTATCACCACTGTGAAGACCAACCATCAGTTAAGATGGTGCATCGCTCCACAGCAAAGGCAAGATTGAAGTGCTCTCCACGAGGCCTCCATACTCGAATCTGGCTGTCATTGGATCACAAATAAAACCTTTATTAGTTGCTAAGGACAATATGGTACCAATCCGTAGCAGTCTAGGTTTCTCATTCATGAAACCACTGCAATAAAGGAGATAATGGCTATTTGTCAATGGCAGGACACCTAATAGGCACTGTGACACCAAATCTGCTTCTGTTAAGTGCATGGAAAATGTCCAGGCAGAGACAGGAGTGTATAATAAAGGTATTACCTGTGTCTGGATGGTGGACAAGGAAACTGGGAGCTCTTATGCTTGTCGGCAGATCAAACGAACCTCTACTGTTGGTCTGTTGGGGTCATGTGGAGCCTGTTCACCATATGTGCATGCATAACGTAACCACTGCTCCCAACACCTCCTAACAACTAGGTCAGAATGGTCTAGATGGTGGAGAATTTGTTGAAATGACCATCCTTCTTCTCTCAGTCCATTTATGCAGACACTTACCAAGTCTGTCAACTCGGCAAAATGTCTTCACGTGTATAGTGGAGGCACTTTTACACCATCTTGTGGCAAGACCCCGTTTCGAATTAGACCACACCTGTAATCATTTACATATCTGCCTGAGACATTTCTGCACACAGATCTTGCAGCAATCTGACATTTCTATCTGCATTTGTTATTTTTCTTTTAGTCAATGAGTGTATTTGAGTTCTGCAATGACTATTTGTGCATTTCCGATTGTGGCTAGTTTAGCCATTGATATTGCTTACTTTCATGTAGAGGATTCTCCCTCAATGCTTTTAGTTATCAAAAAACAAATTACTTCCACTTTAAATTCTATGGTTTTAGAGGACATAATAAAAAACATCTGATCAGCCAGTTTCATAGGTACAAATTTGCTGACCGACGCCTTATAAATGTTCAAGTTCATAACAGTACAATTATAAAAACTGAACAAGTATGGCTTGTTTGGAAGGGTTTCCAGGAGAAAGCTCCCTCTTTCTAAAAAGAACATGGCCATAACGTAAAGTTCAATGTTTGCTGAATACCAAACACAGCATATCAGCACAAACATCTCATACTGCAATGAGCCCGCAGGGGAGGGAAGCAAGGGAAAAGTGGTAGTGGCTATAATAGTGGTATTAATGCTTACAGTTCAGTGTCCGTCCTCAACCTGGTTGTCCTTAGGCCATGCAGTAAATGGAGGGTACACTCTTTCTTCCCTGAAGGCACACCTCACAGATGTTAGGTGGGGTGCATTTGATGTTAGGTAGATGGGTAAAAGGCAAAAGGGCAAATATGGGGGCCATTAGATGATGAACGGTTGAGTCAATGACTAGGCCTGTTTGGTTGCAGTAGATAAAGTCTCTCTTTACTGAATAGATCGTGGCAGTAGTAGTTTATGCAGCAGCACAGTTCTGAGGTATATTACAGAGTAGGATTCTCACAATAGTTATGCATTGGCAGTATCAATAGTGGTAGTAGTGATCCTCCCTCTCACTCTAATCGCACTTTGCAATTTTCCCAAATAACCATAAGCATGCAATTCCATTTTTATTAACGCTATCCAATTCCCAGGCTGAGGGATGCAGATCTTAGATTCAAATAGCCAGTCCGTCTAAAAGTATGGATGGTGCAAGAGGCAATTAACTCTGTTTTCAAGCAGTGAAGTCTTAATACCATAAACGAGCAGTACCTTACTGTCTGAATCCAGAGAACCACTTTGATGGTTCTAAACCTTCTGTGGATACCTGTTCTCTTTAGTTCAGTGGTAGTTAAGTACACCCTGGCTTTCCACTGGGTGGTGCAGTAGTTAATAAAAGTTATGAGCTAAGTTATGCGAGTTAAGTTAATGCTAGTTACAGCCAGATGACAGTAGAAGTGGAGATTCTTGACCTAGGCTGCTAAGTTGTACTTTTGCTGTCATTCAGTCTCAGGAATGGTGTTTTCTGGACCAATCAAAGACTGAAGGAGAAATACACTGGTATACATATATCCAAAATTAGAAAACTATAGAATGATATCATAATAGATAAATGGATAAACAAACATATCTCCCCCAGTGATAAATTTAGAAAAGTGGCGATCGTATCGTTATGATGCGTGCAGTCTGAATCCCTCAGTAATATAATACTCAATGGCAAAATAAAAAATGGTGAGGAGACACAACTGTGTGACAAACGTTCATACAACATATACAGTATATGCATATTCAGAAAAATGTATTATAAATAATACAACATACATATATGCATTCTGAGAAAAATGTATTCTAAATAATGGAAAAGTAAGTCTGATTTGTAATTTAGACCTAAAGGAAATCTGGTGTCAACAGAAATCACAGAAATATAGTGGCCAATATGGGGGAACTGCTCAGACCCCAAACACTGTAGAGTGTTTCTCATTGGGGGAGCAGTCCCACCGCATGTGGACCGCAGCAAACAGCCATCCCCCCTCATGCACCATGTCACGGTCGCTCAGCATGGCATGGGGTCCTACCAATACGCTAACTATGGTGTCATGGAATACTGCTCACAGCCAAGCTTCCACACAACCGCATAGCAGGACAACTAATGCAATGTGAATAAAGCAAGACTGCAAGCCACACCCATATCAGACCGTGTGGTGGAGGCTACCAGGTGCAAAAGAATGTTAAATGCCAGGTGAAGGCACATTCAATACATATGGAACAAAAATCACAGAAATATAGTGGCCAATATGGGGGAACTGCTCAGACCCCAAACACTGTAGCGTGTTTCTCATTGGGGGAGCAGTCCCACCGCATGTGGACTGCAGCAAACGACCATCTCCAGCAAATAATGCGTACAATGGAGGAGGCCGGCACGGACCACATGCACCACAAAGGCATCCTACACAAAACGGAGCATTGTGCGGATGAAATATATAAATATATAAATCACAGGAAAAAAATGCACCAAACGGATATGCCACTGACTATACTAGCTAGTCAAACAAGCAGATATTAAAAGCTGAGACTTTTGCCAATATATTCCTGTCAGGAACACATCGGAGCCCCTCATGCACCACGTCACGGTCGCTCAGCATGGCATGGGGTCCTACCACTACGGTAACTATGGTGTGAACACGGTCTGAAGGTGATGGAATACTGCTCACAGCCAAGCTTCCACACAACCGCATAGCAGGACAACTAATGCAATGTGAATAAAGCAAGACTGTAAGCCACACCCATATCAGACCGTGTTGGAAAACCCAAAATGCTCACTATGAAATAATTTCTTCCTCCAATCACCTCCTCTGGGAGGTTTAATGACTTTTTCAATGCCGTAGCATCGGAAAGTGGAATTGTTGCCATTATTATGAAATGTTAGGTGGCTCCTGATACAGCAGTGGTAGAAGAGGAAGAGGTTTTTGAGAGGTGTTCCGGTATTCGCAACTTCAGTTTCCTGGTAGTGCAACCAACATATTTGAGATGGCAAGAGTCGCATTCATTATATGCACTTATTCCGGGGCTGCTTGACATTCAATATACTACCGAATAGCCCGTCCCTTGTCTGATTCACTATATCATTGAAAAATAAGGCTATCAGCTGAATGAGGTGGGAAGTTCCTCCCTCAAATGTGTTTTCTACTTTTGCTTCATTGGCTATACTTTGTTTTAAATGTTTCTCTGGGAACTTCCTCACTAAGGCTTGACAAAACTCAGTATGTGCGAAACGCATCAACGAGGACGACATGGAGCTTTTTCAGTCTAACTTACTAATGGTTATGTTTTAGTAAGGTGCTGGATTATATCAGAATATTTTCTACCAGCCCTTTGGCCAGGATATCAGTTTGAGAGACAGGAGGACAGCTAGCTAAGATCTTTACTCAGCACAGTACTTTCTTCTGCCAGGGAGGAGACTGGATAAACCAGCTCAGTGTGTTGCCTGCATTGTTTTACACTTCAAATCCTTCAGTAAAGAAGCCCCCCTTATGTACTGCAAACCCTGATTCTCTGGATTAATTTCCCATTGGGGTGCACCTTGCCTTACCATCCCCTCTGGAGAGCAGCAACTTGTGGTGACACCTCAACAGTGTCATGGAGATCCAGTGTAGTTGGGGCTACCTCAAACCCGGTCACTTCAAATCTACAACAGAATGGCTGAAAAAGAAAAGAATCAAGGTGTCGCTCATGTCCAGTCAAGTCAACACCTCAGTCCAATTGAAATGCTGTAGAAGGACCTTAAAGGGGTATTCCCATCTGTTCCCATCGCTAGGATATGCTCTCTATTCACTGCTATGGGACTTCCGAAAATAGCAAAGCAAGCTTCCTTGACTATTTTCAGAAGTCCCATAGAGATGAATGAAGGGTGGCAAGCATATGTGGCTGCTCTTCCGTCAGGTTGTGGGTCCCGTTCTGGAGATAGGACTGTGCTCTCCAGTGAATTGAGAGCAAACCGTATATGTGCTGTGTACTCTCCTTCACATCGGAGGCCCTGTTCTGAACAAGCGGGTCCCATAGGTGGGACCTGTACCTATCTGACATTGATGGCATACCGTAGTGATATTTTATCAATGTCCCAGATGGAAATAGTCCTTTAAGAGAGCTGTGTATAAAATAAATGGAGATTGCAGTCAGCACAACCCATTTGGTTCCAGGAGAAGTACTAGTGGGCTCAGCATGCATGTTGGTATTTGCATCCCTTGATCTGATGAACGCTGTATGGCACCAGATGGGGTTACAAGCAGAGTGTATCTGGCATGCATGCTGCACCTGCAGTCCCTGGATTTTGTGTGGCTTATATGGCCCATAAAAGGTACAAATTAATGTTAGGGACCACTCGAGAGGCAACCGTGAAGTGGTGGGTGGCTTACATAATTTGGCCAAAATATAAACTAATGCCTCATCTAACATCCAGCATAGTGGCAGGACGGAGCTCTAGCTGCAGTGTGCCATTGCACCTTTGTTTTTACGTTTGTATGTGTATTTCACCATAGCAACGTGCACCTGCGTATTGGGTTGTGCTGTCTGCAATCTCCATTTTTTTTCCTTTGTAGCATATATGGGAGGCGTGGTGACCTCCATGCAGTCATGCACACCTGACTAGTGAATCCGCCCTGTAGGCTGGTTTTAGAATCAGTATAAAACTGAGTCTGCTTTATAGAACTTACCAGAAGCCATTTGGTTCCAGGAGAAGTACTAGTGGGCTCAGCATGCATGTTGGTATTTGCATCCCTTGATCTGATGAAAGCTGTATGGCACCAGACGGGGTTACAAGCAGAGTGTATCTGGCATGCATGCTGCACCTGCACTCCCTGGGTTTTGTGTAGCTGATATGGCTCATAAAAGGTAAGAATTAATGTTAGGGACCACTCGAGAGGCAACCGTGAAGTGGTGGGTGGCTTACATAATTTGGCCAAAATATAAACTAATGCCTCATCTAACATCCAGCATAGTGGCAGGACGGAGCTCTAGCTGCAGTGTGCCATTGCACCTTTGTTTTTACGTTTGTATGTGTATAAAATAATTCCCACTAACCTCAATGAACTGAACCAACGTTGTAAAGAGGAATAGGCCAACATTTCTCCAAAAATTTGGCCAAAATATAAACTAATGCCTCATCTAACATCCAGCATAGTGGCAGGACGGAGCTCTAGCTGCAGTGTGCCATTGATCCTTTGTTTTTACGTTTGTATGTGTATAAAATAATTCCCACTAACCTCAATGAACTGAACCAACGTTGTAAAGAGGAATAGGCCAACATTTCTCCAAAACAATGTGAGACACTGATAAAGTCATCCAGAAAACCATTACTTCAAATTACTGCTGCATGTTCTCCAAAACACTCATTTTTATATGAATAAAAACATATGATATCTCTGCAGTTGTTTAACATTACAGACACAAGAAAGGTATCATTTTAATCAGCATGATGAGCCCTACCAGGCAGTACGCCTTGTTTCATATGATTAATCATGCTGACAGAGGCTCTTTAAGTATTGTTGTATATTGAAAGTGCCTCTCTGCAGGTAGCTACTGAAGATAACCCACTAATTTAGCCCTAGCACTTGATACTATGTGATGGAGCTATATAAAATACAACTTGTATGAGTAGTGCATGCTGTTCATTAGAATACATTTTATATAAATATATTATATTTATATAATTACTGTTTGCTCATTGTTTTAATTAACATTATTTGTAATATTTTTGCAAGTTCTATGAGATTTAAAGGTCCAATATGTTTGTTCTGCTTAGCATGCTAGCCCTGGGAACAATTATAAAAATGGAAATCAAACTTGAGCATCCAGCATTAGACACAATAGCCAAACTGTTTTTGTTGTATATATGCATATTTATAATAAGAGCAGCCTATTAGTATTAATTCATCACTTGGGTATTTTGTAAATGCTAATAGAGAAAGCTTGGGCCTCTGGCGGTTTTTGGATATATTTTAATGTACATTTTTTGTTATTCTCCAGTGTGTTGGATTAGTATTCAATGACATATTTTCAGCTATGAGTAATGTGACTAAAGGCCTTCATACTGCTCTGTGATGCTTTCACTGATGTGCAGGGGACTGACTCCAATTGAACCAGACTTAAATGAAGCTAACATTGTGCTCAGGCTGCATACAAAAAAAGCAGTCATACAAATAGGGAATACAAACACTCTTACTCTAGCAGGATCACTATTCTCCAGGGAATTACCATATCATATATGAAGCATGCTACCCGGTAAGTATGGTATGGTTTTCTAAAAATATCCTGCAATATATCATAATCTCCTTTTACTAGAACATGGGGTCTTCTTCCTAGGATTTGAGAACTTCACCCAGGAGAAATTGTGGTGCTTCTCACAAGTTAAAGGGACCTGGGACCTTGGGGATGCAGCAGGTACATTTATCAATTACCAGTACTCATTTAATCTACAAATGAGTTTATATGTTTTTGTACTGTTATTTATATTGTTTTTTATATGCTTTGGGTTACTAACATATTAATAAAATGTAAATGTAACACATAATGTGACAATTATTCTTTCAATATATCCAAATAATGATCTTGAATTTGATATTGGGTGCTCATAAAACGTGTTTTTGGAACATAGATACCCTTTTCCTCGGAAAATGACACTAGCTAGACATTAATTATGGAATGGACAGACCATAACAATATCACTTATACACATCTTTCCTGAACCCTCAGCCTACTGTTTTAAAAACTTCACTGAATTGTATTCAGTTTTTGTATGTAGACATGACCTTATCTGTCCTACAGTCTACTACTGCTTTAAAGACAAGCTGTCACTACGAAATGCAGTGCAATTTGCCAGCAGTATGTTATAGAGCAGAAGATGCTGAGCAGAGTAATATATACAGTTTTGTGGGAAAAGAGTTTAGGAGTCATATGGGCGGTCCTATCAGTGACAATTAGTACTGTCCACATGACTCCTAAGCGCAAAATGAACTGAAATTTAAATTTATAAATTGAAAGTTATATTGAATCTTTTCCCACAAAACTATACATCATTCTGCTTTCCATGAAATGCAGTGCAAGCTTCAGTCAGCATTTTATAGAGCAGGAAGAGCTGAGCAGATTGATTAGTAGTTTTGACGGAAAAGATATAACAAAACTTTATACATATCAATCTCAGCACTTTTTGGCTTCAGTTGTACACAGGGGCCGCCCTATTAGTAAATTATAGCATTCCCAGTAAAAATGTGTATACCAAGATAGCTGTCAGTCACTTATAGCTGTACACAGGGTTGGTCTTAACTTCTGAATGAGCACAGGATATAGGGGGTCATTTATTAAGACTGGTGTTTTATACACCGGTCTTAATAACCCCTGGCTCTGACTCTGCCTAAATTATGTACAGGCGCCGGCCTCTACATAACTTCGGTGCATGCACCATCGGTCTAACTGTAAGACAGCTTCTTTACTGGCTTAAATTTAGACCACTTTCTATGCCTTAAACAGGCGTAGAAAATGAAAAATGTGACAGGCCTCCTTTTTTAGACCTGGCGTGAGTGGAGAAAAGTCGCAGTATACCTGCAACAGATATACGCTAGAAAACTGGCATGTATCTGATAATAAATAGCCCGCTAAATATATAACTTACTTGTTTTACAGAATCTTTTCCCACAAAACTCTATATCAGTATGCTTAGCTTCTCCTGCTGTATAACATGCTGCCTGCAGATTACACTGTATTTTGTGGTAACCGACTCTCTTTAGGTCCCGCATGTGGGGAGGTGGGACCTCAATAGAGCAGACTTATTTTTTAAGCACATCCCACACACGCTCACATTAAGATCGTGAGAGTGTAGAGGCCATATCAACACCTTAAACGTTCATGTTCAGCTGAGGAGTATGCTTATGTCCTAGTACTACAGAGCCTTGCTTTACTCTTGGTCCCATATCTCTCGTCTACCCCTACCCTTTTTCTATGAGGAAGCAGGTCAGCACATAGGAAACGGCGATGTTAAATCCAGTGAGACCCATGGCCTAGGTAATATCAATTCCACAAAACTACTCCTATCCAATTAGGCTCACAATAGGGGATCTGTGAGTGTTTGCATGGTGTATGACTTGCGGCCTACCTAAATGCCAATTAGCACAGCACCTCAAAGTGGCTGATTATCAGAGCCTAGATATACGAGTGTATATGTTGTGCAAGACTTGCATATAAATTCAAATATAGTATAGCACATAGTGGCTGACTAAGAGTACCAGGGCATTGGAGGCAGAATGTAGAGTGCATGAGTTATAGGATATTGATTTAACAGCAAAATGCTACTAAATTTGAATAAGGGGACTTGATATTTATCCCCATGAGTGTATTATATGCCATTAACCTACAATTAAGCAGGACGACACAAATGTAGCAGCCAACTGTGTGGCATTGGAATATATAACATACTCCACAGAATTTCCCTCCTCTCTCAGTCCTATAACTCTGCATCCCCTCCCCACTCCTTCTATGAGGCACTAGGGTGGCATACAGGCAGTTGGGCTGTGAAATTCAGCGAGATCCCTGGCCTAGGTAATACTAACAGCCCCACAACACCACTCCTATCAGCAGGTGGGAATAACCCCTGTATTTAACACTTGAATAGGAGCACCCTTGAGCTTGGGAACCCTAGGGGTACTGTATATAAGACAGCGTGAAGTAACACTGGCTACTTGCTACCATATATTAATTCTTTCATTCTTTTTTTGGTCCAGAAATTCGTGTTTTTAATTAATTCAGCTCTATTTTATGAAGTATTTGACTATTAAAGGTTAAGTTTTATGACTATATGATCATGACAAGTTTGATTTCATCTCCCAGACAGGAAATTTTGTTTGAAGCAATTGTACATCTTAAATATAGATTTCTTGCACAGATTCATTAGTAAATATGCCCCATAATTTTATGGTCACATTTTTGCTGTCTTTGTTTCATCCTATAAATTATTTAGTAAAAAAGGTTGTATAAAAATACTTTGGGGCAGAACGATTAAAAAAAAAATCACATGAAATGAGAAGGAGTTGATTATAGTAAGCAATCTAATTCCCGCTCTCGTTTTTCTAATGTCAATGAAAGAAATAAAGCCATGAGGTTTCTTCGTGCACCACTTCCACTTTTCCATTGCATTATTTCATGATGAATTCCCATTGACATGCAAAGAGTTTGTTTCTGGGTAGCCAATCCATGACACCAGTATTTTAGGTACCAAGTGGTGCTGATGTGCCCAGTCCATGGAATTTAGTGGTACATGCATATTCTTAGCAGTCTAACATTATCAAATGAGCAGTCAATGATGGTCCAGTATAATGTACAATGCTACTTACTTAGGATGTAATAGAGATGTAAGTTCTTCTGCCAGGAAGCTGCTTATTATGGATAAATGAAGCTTTCCCTCCAAAGATCTGCAGATATTTTTGAAGATAATGAAATTAAATGAAATTATCAACCGAGTACCATCCTGTCAAATGACATCTGTTTTCCTGCTATGTGTACATGCAAAAAAAAAGGGACTAAATAAGCACAATTGTAAAATAGTTCTGTATATTGCTGTGGATTCTTTTATTGGCACTATATTCTTAAAGGGGTTATCCAAAATCTATAACGTCCCCCATATACCCGGGCCCCTCACAGAGGTTGTGCTTACCTTGCTCCCCTGCTCCTGTGTCGCTTCTGGATATATTTTCTATCCATATATGATGGGGCTTAGTTAATGGACATTAAGATATGTCCCTAGCGAGTATCTAACTTTGGGTGGTTTGCTCAGTGTAGACATTCATAGCGCTAACCAATAGCTTGCTCTCTGTGGCTCAAAGCATCATTCTTTGTCTGTAATCGCCGGCAGTGCGTTCCAGCGTGGAACGCTTTGACACGCGGAACCCGGAATTGATGTCATTTGTATCCGAATGTGACGCTCCGTCGGGGTCCTCATTGTCAGAGCGCCTTTTAAATAGCGTGGTGGCGCCAGTCTTCCTCATAGCCTACACATCATCGGACCCATGAGGGAGCTGGGCACCTGAGGGACTGCCACTATATGTAAATCGTTAAATACTATCTATTCAAATAAGATATACCTATCTTATTTGATTGCTCTACATTTGTGTGTAGCTGATTCGGGATTATGTTTCATTTTATTTATAGATCTGTCATTCGACAAGTGCTGCCTCATTTGTATCAGGTACCACTGGTTACAGCCAGCTCTCTCTTATACTATTACTGCTATACCAATGATTATCGATTTGACCTGTCTTTTTTTTGACCTTCTGATGAACCCTAAATAGGGAGAAACGCGTTGGGGCGATCAGGTTACTCTAGAGTTATCCAGGGTTATAGGGGTAGGTACGAGGACGAGGGCTCACCACCATTAGGTCAGTCCCTCGGGCTCAGGGATACTGAAGGGATAGAGTAGGGACATCTTACCTGTCTCCCCTCAGCCGCCTTCCACTCATACTTCCCCACCCCTACCCTGGGGCCAATGTATGGTGTAATTTGTTTTCACCAATTGGAGGGGATTTATTTTTGTTTGCTATTTAGTCATTTGGCTACTGCCAATTTTAATGCATATCATTAAAGGTACATGTTTTAGAGTCTACCACATGTAGCGCTTAATTTAAAATTCAATACGTGGAGACCTGTTATCACGGTTTATGTATTTTTGTTTGTTCTATTTAACTTATTTTATTGCATCAAGCTACTATGCATTATTAGTGAATGTGTTGTGCTACAATAACAGCAGTTATACAATTTTCTGTTAACACATTGAATCAAGCAATGGTGCATTATTAGCAATCATGTTGTTCTGCAATAACAGCATTCATATACCAGTTTCAGTTACCGTACTGTATTGTATCAAGTTACCATGCATTCTTAGTTAATTTCCAGGAAAAATAAATAGTCACCGCAGCGCTCTCCCACACTACGGAGACATAGGAAAAACAGAACGGACAACGGTCTCAGATAATCCAGTAAAACAGAGAAGGTTCCAGCTCCATGTGCAATTTCTTTTATTTAGCTTCCATAAAAATGGACATCAACGGCAGACAACAAGTACTGTGACACGTTTCGGGGTACATAATTTCTCGCCCTTCATCAAGAATGTTTAAATATAAACATCATGGGTATCACCACAACTGAAAACACCCTGTGACAACCCTTGCAAGCTCACCTTTCCAGGGGTGAAAGGTAGGGGAATAGTTAGTCTATTACACACGAGGAGGACTCATATGTGGTCTTAGAATCCTGTCCATCATACGCTGAAATGTTGCAGATGCCCCATGTAGGCCAAACGGCAACCTGGTGCACTGGAAATGACCGCTACGTGCAGAAAAAGCAGTATTTTCCTTTGCACTTTCAGTTAGCGGAACTTACCAGTACCCTTTAATTAGGTCCAACTTTGTTATGTACCGAGCACTACCCAGCTTTTCTATTAGCTAGTCCACTCTCGCTATTTGGTAGGCATCAAACTTTGACACAGAGTTTAACAGGTGATAATCATTAGATAACCTGATGGACCCATCAGGTTTGGGGATTAAAATAATGGGACTAGACCATTCACTTGTTGACTCTTCTATTACTCCTAGGTCTAAAAAAAAATTTAAATCTCTGGGACACTGTAGGGCTTAACCTTCACCTTAACACTCGGTTCTTTGACAATATTGTGTTTTATCACATGAGTGAGGTCTGGGAGTTCTGAGAAAAAGTCTATATTTCTCATTACGAATTCCTGTTTTTGATGGGGAAATAAGGACTCAGCAATTCTAACCTCAAGTAACGTGGAGCATTTTGGAAGAGAGTTTACAATCAGAGATTCCCCGTCTTTCCAGGGCTTTATCAAGTTAATATGATAGATCCGTTCTGGTTTTCTCTTTCCGGACTGATGAACTAGGTAGTTCACCTCACTTACTTTTTTTTGTAACAATTGTAAAGGGCCCTTGCCATTTTGCTAAAAATGTGCTTTCTACAGTGGGTATTAACACAAGCACCCGATCCCCTGGATTAAAATGACAAACTTTCTCACCCCTGTTATAGATTCTACTTTGAGACTGTTGAGCTTTCTGCATATGTTCCCGAACCAAGGGCATGAATGCCTTGAGGCAGTCCTGCATCAGCGGTACATGCTCAATTACACTACGGTAAGGGGTAGATTATTGCTCCTATGTTTCTTTAGCCTCGTCAAGTAGCCCTCTGGGGTGCATGCCATACAGAAGTTCAAAGGGTGAAAATGCAGTAGACAATGGAGGTACTTCTAATATTGCAAACATTAGATAAGGAAGTAGGCAGTCCCAATCCTTTGCAATCACTTTTCTCAACATCTTTTTCAAGGTTTTATTGAATCTTTCCACCAACCCATCAGTTTGTGGATGGTAAACTAATGTTCGCATATGGTTCACTCTAAATAGCAGACATAATTCTTTGGTCACCCTGGACATAAATGGGGTGCCCTGATCCATTAGAATCTCTTTAGGGATCCCAACCCTACTAAACACCTGGACCAGCTCTTTGGCTATGGTCTTTGCATCCATATTTCTTAACAGAATAGCCCCTGGTCTGGAGTCTGGTAGTGAAGTCTAGGATCACCAGTAGGTACTGATGTCCCTGAGCTGATTAGGGCCTACCAGATCCATAGCTATTCGTTCGAATGGCACTTCCACAATGGGTAAGGGCACCAGTGGGCTTAAAAAATTAGGAGAATGGGATGTATACTGGCATTCGGGACAGGAAGCTGTTCTACGATGTCTTCACCTTGCTTGTCTATCTGATACAGTAAGCCATTTTGCATTGCTATATGTGGATAGGCAAGTGTGACATCTGGGTAAACCAGCACTCCATTTATTATCTTTACATTTGTAAGCCGTGTACCGGGGTGGGCTCTCCAGGATACAGCAAAGTCACAAACGAGGAAAACACCTCTGACACCAGCTTTTGCAAAAAATCGAATTTTACTAACATGTGATAATAAACACAACCACAAAAGCTGAGAACATAAAATAGATTTACATACACCCAGCCCGAAGGCTGAGACCCCTGTGTTGCACAGCACGGCACCCCCTGGTAGATGACTGCGGAAGTTTCCCGGTAATTTACCTACTGGAGGGCACAACCTTGCCATACCTATTATTACCCTAAAACTAACACGAACAATTAGTTGGGTGCTTAGTATGGGCTGGCCTGCGGTGCAGCACAACAGTTCACAATCTTACCGTGCTCTATATTAGTCCCCCTCCCATAATTAGTCCAGTAGCACATGCCTGATTATTACTCCTGAGCAAAAACGCTGAACTGGATGGAGTTCGTGGGGGTGTTTATCAGCTCCCAAATGTGCAATGTCCCTTTAAGTAATGGGGTCCTTGTAGTACCAGTAGCCACTCTTTAGACCTGACACCAAGAAATACCCTAACTATCTAACTACAGGCCTGGTCTAAGTCTCTAGGCGCTAATACTGCAGTAAGTTGCGTGCAATTATTTTTGTTGTAACTTTATTATTTTCTGATACATGCATTGACTTATGACTAGAGATGAGCGAACTTCCACTTTTAGTTCGGCGTCCAAAGTTCGGGTTCGGGTTATCGTAACATCCTGTTATGGATTCCATAACGGCATTTGGAATCCATAAGGGGCTGCTTCATTGAACCCGAACCTTGGACAACCCTAAGGACCTGGGGTGACGTCACCGTCATGTGATCAGTGCAGGGGGCGTGGCTCAGCACTGGATTGGATAAGAGGTGATCCAGTGCTGAGCCACGCCCCCTGCACTGATTACATGACGGTGACGTCACCCCAGGTCCTTAGGGTTGTCTAAGGTTCGGGTTTAATGAAGCAGCCCCTTATGGATTCCAAATGCCGTTATGGAATCCATAACAGGATGCTACGATATCCCGAACTTTGGACGCCGAACTAAAAATAGAAGTTCGCTCATCTCTACTTATGACATTACTATTGGACTGTAGTCATACTAGGTCTCTTCTCGGGTGGCGGTATCTATCCCTTGTGAGGGACATATAGGGCCTATCAGGAGGTTCCCGACACAGGATCGCCGCTATCGGGGCGGCCATTCCATTATGCTAGGCAGGGCCTATAGTTTGATAGGGCAAGTGTGAGGGGGAGTCAATTTCCTTTCCTTGTCCTGTCCAGCCTCATTGTTAATTGCTTTTTAACCCCTTATGGACTCGGGGTTTTTTCATTTTTGCATTTTCGTTTTGCGCTCCCTGCCTTCCGAGAGCCATAACTTTTTTATTTTTACGTTCACATGGCCATATGAGGGCTTTTTTTTTGCGGGACAAGTTGTACTTTCCAACACCACCATTTAATATTGCATACGATGTAGTGGGAAGCGGGAAAAAAATTCCAAATGGGGTGAAATTGCAAAGAAAAAACAATTCCACCACAATTTTACGGGTTTTTAAATTACGATATTTGATATGCGATAAAACTGACCATTTAGTTTTATTCTACAGGTCAGTACGAATCCGGCGATACCCAATATGTATAGTTTTTCTTGCGTTTTGATAGTGAAATTCAAAAGTGGGAAATTTTTTATTTATTTTTTGTCGCCATATTTTGACCCCTATAACTTTTTTGTAATTAAGTGTATGGCATTGTATGGGGGCTTATTTTTTGCGGGGTGATCTGTACTTTTAGTTGATACCATTATGGGGTGTGTAGGACATTTTGATCACTTTTTATTTAGGAAAATGAAGGAAATAAAGTGTCCAAAAACGGCGAATCGGCCATTTGGGTGCGTTTTTCTGTTTACTGTATAGGGAATATATTTTTATACTACGGGCGTTTTCGCACATTGCGAAACCCATGATGTGCATTTGAATTTTTATAAATTTTTTTCTTTTTTTCTTTTTTTTTTCTTTTACACTTTGATATAGGTCCCATAGGGACCTATATAAATCAGTCATCTGATTGCTTCTAACATAAACTCCAATACACTTGTATTGGAGTTGATGAGGATTTTACTACTTTCCTATGAAGCCCTATTGCTAACAAGGGCTGCATAGGAAATAGTAAGTAGTAACCTCGAATAATTCTTTGAGTTCGAGGTTATTACATCCAGTGCTGCGATTCCCCCGATCACCACTAGAGGGAGCCGGAGAGCTGCCGAAAGTTTTACTTTCGGGTTTTAGCGCGCAGATGCCGTGGTCAGGATTGACCACGGCATCTGCGGGGTTAAATGATTGCGATCGGCATCACAGCGATCGCAGCAGGCAGGAGCGGGCGCCATGGTTAGGGACCGGACCCATAACGTACCCATACGTCATGGGTCCTTAAGGGGTTAAGTGCACAAATCGGGTGATTTTTAATGATCATTGGTAAAGGTTACATTTTACACTGGTGAAGGTACTTTGTGATTACATAAACTGATGTCCTGCCAGTTTCATTTCCAGAGGTTGCATAAAACAAAATCATAAACTAAACACCTGACCTTGTCTAGGCTCTAACTAAACATTAGGTCCCTCTCTAGGACATGGCTGAGCTATCCTCAGTCAAACCAAATAAACACACCGTCTTAACAGCAACCTGTGATACTTGCGGTTTCCTTGCATAAGACCTTCAGGGTCTCTCAGAGAGATGTGGCTTCTCCCTCTCCCAAGGCTGAGAGACCAAATGAACTGGACAGCCTGGTTAACTAGCCCCTTGCCAGGTGCTCCTCATCAGGACCCAGGCTAGAGGTTTAACCCTTTCCTAAATAGCTTTCCTCAGCATATGTTAGGAATCTGGGAGACACATATACACCCTCAATTACTTCACCCTGTGAATTACCATGCGAGACACCACAACCCGTACTATTAAAATATAAAAATAGTTTTCAAATACGGCAAATGGCGTAACGGAAAAAGGGTCAAAATGGCTGACTTGCAATTTTTTAATCGCTGCTCTTACCCAATAAAATGTGATCAAAAAGTGAACACACACTCCAAAATTGTATCAATAAAAACTAGAGATAGTCCCTCAAAAAATGAGCCCCTATACAGCTCAGTAGACATAAGTATAAAAGAGTTATGGGGGTCAGAATATGGTGATGTAAAAAAATGTTTGGGGAAAAGTTTAAATATATTTTCACTATTTAGACATACAAAACCTATACATATGGGGTATCGTTGTAACCATACTGACCCAGAGAATTAAGGCGTCAGTCAGTTTTGCCACAAACAAAACGCTGTGGGAACAAAACCCGTGAAGCGGTGGAGGAATTGTGTTTTTTCCAATTCCATCCCATTCGGAATTTTGTTTACCGCTTCCCAATACATTGTATGCCAAAATTAATGGTGGCATTAGAAAGTACAACTTGTACCGCAAAAAATAACCCCTTAGATAGCTATGTGAATTGAAATATAAAAAACATATGTCTCAAGGAAGATAGTGAGAAAAAATTGAAAACGCAAAAACGAAAAAACCTCCGGTAGTAAAAGGGTTAAGTGAAAACCTGATCAGTTTAATAAATACCAAAAAATACGGTATAACAGAGCTAGTGAATTGCTGTTATTAAACTATCGCTGCTGATGTCAAATAGTTTAATATATTGCTTATGAGTAGAGATGAGCGAATTTTTCAAAAATTCGATTCAGCCGGTTCGACTAAATTTTTGAAAAAAATTGGTTTGAGCCAAATTTATTTGCGGCGAAGCACGTTAAAAATGGCTATTTCCTGGCTGCTAAAAGCCTTTATAGTGGTGTAGAACACTTTGCCTTGCAGTAACACGCATAGTGAGTCTGCTGTGGTAGTGAAATAATACTGTGATTCAGCATGACATGCAGATGACAGGAGTCGCTCTTAGAATCACTGCACACTTCACTTATTTAGGCAGTCAAGGGGCCAAAACTGACCAAATAACTTAAATATGAATTCAGCCTTACAGGTTGATGTTAGCGCAAGAAGAAGCGCACTCCTTTTACACCGTCGTCAGCTGATTCCACATAGATGTCTACAGAACCTGTTCTATTAAACGCTTATACAAGTAGAGCCCCCCTGACAGAGTGGAGATGGTGTCAGCAGTAAGTTTGTATTGACGTCACTGATTATTTTGCCCTTCCTCTGATCCGTCAGAACAATAACCCACAAAAAACGGTTTCTGTCTGTTGAGCATCCGCCTTCAAACGGTTGGCATTTGGTCAGTAATCCATCAGTATAGCTAATGCCAAAAAAAACAGGAGTGGATCCAAAACAGAGATGACACGTGAATGGAATATTTGCATGTCTTCTGTGTTTTGTACCCACTCCTGCTTTTGGCTACCAAATCACAAGACAATTCTGATGGGACTATACAGGCCTTAAAGCTTCTACACAGACAGGATCCGTTGTGCGTCTCATTTTTCCTTCCTTCTGACAGATCAGAAGAAGGGTCAAATAAATGATGATGTCAGCCAAGCCAAAAAGGCAAAATAGTGGCCCAGTCATGAAGTGGGGAGGGTGGGGTCAGCAAGAGAAGTCCACAGAGTGGCCCTATGTCAGAGTCTGGAGGTAGCGGCAGCATCAGGAGGAGGCCACAGAGTGGCACAATGACAGTGTGGACATGGCGGCAGAATCAGGAGGCCACAGAGTGGCAAGGTGATATAGTGTGGAGGTGGCAGCAGCATGAGGAGACCACATAGTGGCAAGGTGACATAATGTGTCGGTGGCAGCAGCATGAGGAGACCACAAAGTAGCAAGGGGACATAGTGTGGAGGTGGCAGCAGCATCAGAAGACCACAGAGTGGCAAGGTGACAGTGTGCAGAAGTCAGCAGCATAAGGAGACCACAGAGTGGCAGGGTGACATAGTGTGGAGGTGGCAGCAGCATCAGGAGGCCACAGAGTGGCACAATGACAGTGTGTTGAGGTGGCGGCAGCAGCATTAGGAGGAGGTCACAGAATGGCACAATGACAATGTGGAGGAGCTTTAGAACATATAACTGCACCACTGAATGGCAAATAGGCCCTTAGTTTTTTCCACTTATACATGCCACAGAAGGCTTTAGAACATATAACTGCACCGCTGAACGGCAAATACATTTTTCTTTTGCCACTAATACTGACAAAAAGGGCTTTAGAACATATACAGTATTTTTCGCCCCATAAGATGCACCTAAGTTTTAGAGGGGGGCAATAAGAAAAAAATATTTTTCATTACACCTCAGGTCAGACCAGCAATCAGACCCCCAATGTTAATCAGACCTCAGCTTACAGCCCCAATCAGACCCCCAATGTTAATAAGACCCACAATCAAACCTCAGATCAGACCCCCCAATGCCTCATATCAGCCCCCAAGCTTCAGATTAGCCCCCAGCTTTATGTCAGCCATCAGCCTCATGTAGCCCCCAGCTTTATGTCAGCCATCAGCCTTGTAACAATGGCAGTTGGCAGCCGCCAGATGACAGTGCGTCCGACTACGTACCTCAGTCGAGCTGCACGCGGGGCTCCTCCTCTTCGCTGCAGGCTCTGGACCCGCTTTCCTGCGCTGTCACAGGCTACTACAGCTTCTGTTGTATCTTGTAGAGCCGCAGGCATCCTGGTACCTTGAGGGTTAATGCACGCCTCTGATTCCGCCCTCTTTCGAATCCTGGTCAGGCACCACCTTTATAAGGGTGCTTCCCCCTTCCTGCAATGCCTGAGCAATATTGTACTTCCTACAGCTAAGGCTCTGCTGTTCCTGCATTCGATATCCTGCTTATGACCTCTGCCTGCATCCTGACCTCGTCTCTGCTTGATCCTCTTGTACCTCGCTGCTCTCAAGTTAAAGACCCGGACTGTCGACCAGGCCTCTGTCTGCTGTGCAGATCGTTACACCAGCTCCACCTGGACTAACTCAGCTCTGCTGTTCTTACAGCACTAGCTCTGCTATACCGCTTGCTCAGCTCAGCATTATCCTGCGGCTGTCTGCTATATTGCCTGTTTCCCCGGTGCTAGCATCGGGGCTTTCTGGCCTGCCCGGCCAGCTGCCACTTACCCGGGACCACTCTTGCAGTAGCGACCTGGTGTCTCCCCTGCAGCTGAGTCCAGCTTCCACATCCTGGAGCGGGATAAAGGGTGAAAACCAGGGGGACACTTAGACTCCGCTCCCAAGTTTGGCCCAAAGCCAAACCGGTAAGTGGCACAGCGGGTCCACACCCGTTGATCCGTTACAAGCCTCATGTAACCCCAAGCTTTATATCAGCCATCAGCCTAATGTAGCCCCCAGCCTCATGTCAGCCCCCAGCAATCAGTAAAATAAATAAATAAAATACAAAAAAGCCACTTCCCTCACCACTCCTCACCTCCAGTGAGCTGTCTTCTTCCTGCTGCGGCTGTTCTGTGAACTGGTGCGCACAGTATGAGGTCACAGTGATGCCCTCACGCTGTGCGCAGCCCTGCACAGCCGACAGCCAAGGACCAGGAAGTGGTGAGTACAGAGACTTCACCGCTTACCGGTCCTCCGGTACTAATGAGCTCTTCCATAATGGAAGCGTTTACTTAGTATTCACCCCATAAGAAAAAGAAATGCATCTTATGGCGTGAAAAATAAAGTACAGCTGAACGGAAAATATATTTTTATTTTGCTTCTTATACATGGCAAAAAGGGCTTTAGAACATATAACTACTCTGCTGAATGGCAAATAGGCCCTTATTTTTTTCTACTTATACACGCCACAGTAGGCTTTAGAACATATTTGCACCGCTGAACAGCAAATATATTTTTATTTTGCCACTAATACATGACAAAAAGGACTTTAGAACATATAACTGCACAGCTGAACGGCAAATATATTTTTCTGTTGCCACTAATACACGCCAAAAAGGGGTGTAATTTTCGAACTTCACCACACAACAGCCAATAAGCCCTTTTTTCCCACTTATACAAGCCAAAAAATCTTTAGAACATATAACTGCACCGCACGAGGGCAAATAAGACTTTCCTTGTAAATATTTCCCTGTAATAAACCCTGTTAATAACTGTATCAAACAGCACTTGCTCCCTAATAAGAACAGTTTGCTGGAATAACAGAGCTGTATAATGGCAATTTGGATCCCCAGTTAGTGCAGCAAGGTGTAATAGGATTGTTCCTGTTACCCAGGCTGTAACTTCTCCTACTGAACCCTGTTCAACACAAATGCCGGAGGAATGATTCCTTTCTATCCTTTCCCTACAGCTTGAATAATCTTTCCCTGCACTTGTAAATCAGTTTTTTTTAGCACAAGGAAGTTTTTTCTAACACTGTCCCTAGCACCTTCTGACATCTCTCCCTGCACTAAATGCACTGGAAAAATGGCAGAATCCAAGATGGCTGAGGCTATTTATAGGACTGTAACATCACAGGGCTGGCTGACTGCTGATTGGCTGCATGCATGGCATTATGGGTGATCCCGCCTTCCCAGAGTTTCTTGCTCCATGTCCTCACACATGCAGCAGCCATTTTAGGAAAAAATGCGATTCGTTACCACGAAGCGTGAGGAAATTCAGATTCGGTGTGAGTCGAATTTTTCCTGAAATTCGGATCGAATTCCACTTCATAAACTTTGATTCGCTCATCTCTATTTATGAGCATTGTCTCTTATTTCCAGCCCTAAGCTGCGGTCCCAAAACAGCCCCCGATGGACTGGTCCACCATCAACAGCCATTTTGGGACTGCAGCCTAGGACTGGAAGTAAGAGACAATGCTCATAAATGAAGCATATTAAACCATCAGACATCAGTATAGATGGGTACAGTATTACTACAACGTATACAAATTTTACATTTAAGGAGTCTGTAAGTACCATATTTTCCGGATTAAAAGATGCACCTAGGATTTAGAGGAGAAAAATAAGAAAAAAAATATTTTTCATCAGACCTCAGATCCAACCCTCAAATTAGACCCCATTCTTCATCAGACCTCAGATCAGTCCCTAAAATCAGACCCCCAAGCTCCATCAGCATCAGATCAGATGCCTCCCCCCCCCCCGACCTCCATCAGCATCTAATCAGACCCCCATCAGTCTCAGATCAGACCATAAAGTGTTCATTAGCATTCAGACTTTAAGACGCACTGCCACTTTTCCCTCACTTTTTGAGAGAAAAAAGTGCATCTTAGTCTGAAAAATGTGGTAAATTGTGTAAACAATCTCTGTATGCTAAACTAAAACTGAATTTAAAGATAGAAATTTACAGAACTAGGGGGTCATCTATTATTTAAGGTTGTTTTGTGTCAGTTTCAAGTCTGGCTTTGCTTTGTGTGCCTGCACTCAATTTATGAACTAGTGCACCTTAATAATATATCTGCTGTGAGTGTGATTGCCCAAAGTGGACTGTGACTTTTTTGCGACTTTTTCAAGAGTCATATGTAGCAAATGAACCATAATGCCAGTCTAATCTGTGAAAAGTGGCGGGGATCATCAAATGTCACAAAACTGACATATCTGATTTCATAAATGACCCCCATAGTTTGTAATTTAGACAGAAATTCTTCCAGAATTATTAAACATTTGCGTGTAACTTCCTTCTGAACATCCAAAAAAAATTTATAACTACAAAGTTCAGGTGGAATGCTTAAAATGGAATAAAATATATAAAAAAAAAGGTCATACAAAGTTTAATTTCAAAGTTTCAAATTTGAATTTCGGATTACAAGCCTCCCATGTCACATTGCTCTATATCATAGGCAGATGCCACTGTTTTCTGCAATTAAACTCGTTTTGATATCCCACTGATCAACCCTTTTTCTCTTTCGTCCTCTGAAGACCAGGATGTCTGGTAACTGGAATAAAAATTGCACAAAGTAATTGCATAGTGAATTGGGCAGCTTTATGATTAAATTATTACAAGTTTTAGTAGTGAAATGTTTTTTCAATATGCTAAATATCTACGGTATATCCATGGAGCAGATGTGGAGCACAGGGACTAAGACGTTGAGCACAGGAGCACAGGCATAACGCATAGGAACTCAGAGGTGGAGCTCAGAAGCACAGATGTGAAGCACAGGATCACAGAGTTCAGGAGACAATAAGATTATAGACTTTGGGCAGTAATGGTAGATAGACACCAGGAATTAGATAGGATACAACACAGGATGGAGGTGACATCACAGGCAGATGGACACCAAGGTGGGGACTCAGTCTGGTCGTGGGTAGTAGGACAAAGGGTGGTTTCAGGACACAGAAGGTAGAACTTAGAGCTGAAATAAAGGAGCTGTAACCCAGACCAGAGGCAAAAGAAGCCAAACCTGGATTGTGTCTAAAATCTGGAGATAGATGAGCTGGAGCTTCAAGACCTAGGGGCTAAACGCAGTAACCAAGAGACAAGACAGGTAGACAGGTGCAATGGAAGGGTTACCTAGTCACAAATGTAGCTAAGGGCCATTACCAGGAGAGCAGTTCAGGAACCCAATGCATTATGCCTTATTCAAAGTCAGTTTTTTGGTCAGTGATTTCCATCGGTGATTGTGAGCCAAAACCAGGTGCGGCTCTAAACACAGAACAGGTGCAGATCTTTCCCTTATATCTTATGTCTGTGGAGGCTCCAATCCTGGTTTTGGCTTACAATCACTGAAGGAAATCACTGACCAAAACACTAACGTTTGAATTAGGTTTTAACCAAAGGACAATACAGGACAGTGATGGAAATCCACCAGTACTACAAATACCAGTAATTTCAAATTACATACATTCTAGGAACATGGCGGCATCAGGCAAAATTCACAAGAACAAAGGACCAAGGGTCTATCCAACAATTTAGCTGGAAAAGTCCATAGAAAAGTTCTATGAGGGACTGGCTAGATATTTATAGCAGATCTTGATAAAAGACATAAAAACTGGATGTCATGAATTGCAGTCATCTTTCCCATGTACTAACAGTGTCTAACAGTACTCAGTTACCCCTGGACTTACGGTAGTTCTGAATTGTGTAACAGCCGGATAGTCACATGAACAATAACATGAAGCATGTATCAACATTAGCAGATAAAGGCCTCTTGCACACAATGGTATGGCTTTTTCAGTATTTTGTAGTCCACAAAAAATGGATCAGCAAAAAATACGGATGATGTCCATGTGCATTCTGTTTTTTGCCAAACAGAACAGCTGGCCCTGATAGATTAGTACTATCCTTGTCCGTTATGCGGAGAATAATAGGACATGTTCTATGTTTGAACGGAAAAACGGAAGTATGGGAACGGAAGGCATACGGATCCATTGAAATGAATGGTTCTGTATACGGTCCATATACGGAACGCAAACAACGGAGCGTAAACGGAAAAAAAAATCTGTGTGCAAGAGGCCAAAGAGTGCAAAAAAACTGGAACTCAGCAATAGATAGAGGAACCATATGGTGATGGTAAATGGAAGATGCCATCCTGAAGACAGTTAAGTAATGGAGCAGACAGATGATAATAAAATAGAGGAACTTGTCAATTATACTGATCAGAGAATCTGAGAATTGCTGTTTTTTGTTCATCCTACTTACTCAAAAACTCATATGTACTGAACCTCATTCTACAAAAAAATAAGCGCCAACAAAGTTTTGTTGGGGAAAACCAGCCGATCAGGACAGAGGTTTTAAAAAAACGGACTCCCTGGTCTTTAGGCCTCTTGCACACAAATGTTTTTTTTTCCGTTTCCATTTAACAAATAAAGGGACCTAACCTGGGTTAGGCTACATTCACACGACCGTATGGGTTTTGCGGTCCGCAAATTGCGGACCCGCAAAACACAGATACCGGCCGTGTGAATGTAGCCGGCCCCATGATAGAAATGCCTATACTTGTCCGCGATCGCGGACAAGTATAGGACATGCTTTATCTTTTTTGCGGGGCCGCGGATCGGATCTACGGATGCGGACAGCACACTGTGTGCTGTCCGCATCTTTTGCGGCCCCATTGAAATGAATGGGTCCGCACCCGTTCCGCAAAATTGCGGAACGGATGCGGAACCATTTATACGGTCGTGTGAATGTAGCCTAAGGGTGATCAGTGGCTCACACTGTACCTATTATAAAAATATGTAAATCTTTATTTATATCATATTAAAAGCATATACCGTATTTTTCGCCCTATAAGACGCACCGGCCCATAAGACGCACCTGGGGTTTTTGGGGAGGAAAATAAGAAAAAAATATATTTTTAACCAAAAGGTGTGCTTTTGGAACTAATGGTGATCTGTGGATGGCACTATTATGGGGGATCTGTGGATGTCACTGTTATGGGGGGGATCTGTGAAGGACACTGTTATGGGGGATCTTGGGATGACGTACTGTTATGGGGGATCTGGGGATGACGTACTGTTATGGGGGATATGGGGATGACACACTTATGGAGGGGTCTGGGGATGACGCACTGTTATGGGGGATCTGTGGATGACGCACTGTTATGGGGAGGGGATCTGTGACTGACACTGTTATGGGGTGATCTGTGAAGGATACTGTTATGGGGGATCTGTGAAGGATACTGTTACAGCCCCTCTGTAACAGTATCCTTCACAGATCCCCCCCATAACAGGGCTGGCACTGTTATGGGGGATCTGTGGATCCCCCACAGATCAGTGCTATCCACAGATCCCCCATCCCATAACAGTGCCATCCACAGACCCCCTCCCCCCATAAAACTGAGCGAGCGGGGAGGGACTGGGAGGAGGAGCTGGGGGCCGGCAATTGCGGAGGGGCCGGTGCAGTGACTGTACCCCCCAACCCCCCCCCCCCTGCTCCAGTGCTGCACTATTAAAATATAAGGTATCTAAATCAATTAAAAGTTCTGGTCCATGCCCCCCACCCCTAATGTTACCGACACACGGCTTGTTCAGTTGATAGCAGGCATTCCGGGCGGCCGGTGCGTCACTCACTGACGTCTAAGCCTGTACTGCCTGCTTCATTCATAAAGTAGGCAGCGCAGGCACGTGACATCAGTGAGTGACGCGCCGGCCGCCCGGAATGCCTGCTATCAACTGAACAAGCCGTGTGTCGGTAACATTAGGGGTGGGGGGCATGGACCAGAACTTTTAATTGATTTAGATACCTTATATTTTAATAATGCAGCACTGGAGCGGGGGGGCCGAACACAGTCACTGCACCGGACCCCTCCGCAATTGCCGGCCCCCAGCTCCTCCTCCCAGTCCCTCCCCGCTCGCGCATACATCGCAGCTGGCGATGTAAAAATGTCAGCATTCACCCCATAAGACGCAGGGGCACTTTTCCCCCATTTTTGGGGGGGGGGGGAAGTGTGTCTTATGGGGCGAAAAATACGGTATATGCCATCAAAAGAGGCATATATCATTTATATTTGTTACTCAGCATTATTATTTTTTACTTTATTATCTCTATTTTGTGTGTGACTCCAGGCTGGCTTTTTTTGTTACTTCCCTTCCCCTCTTTTGATGGCATATATATGCTTTTAATATGATATAAATAAAGATTTACATATTTTCATAATAAAAAAGGGGTAACCCCATCCTGGTTGTTCGTCCACACCTCTTGATTTAGGTGAGTCCTTCTCCTGCCTTGGCTGTTTAGGTTTTTATACCTATGTATCATTGGATATATACACCCAGCCCTGGGCGGATGTACCATTACTAACCTTAGTGTGGTCTTGTCTTTCGGACTTCTCCTATCATTAATATTTGTTACTCAGCATTATTATTATTTTTTACTTTATTATCTCTATTTTGTGTGTGACCCCAGGCTGGCATTTTTTGTTACTCCCCTTCCCCTCTTTTGATGGCATATATATGTTTTTAATATGATATAAATAAAGATTTACATATTTTCATAATAGGTACAGTGTGAGCTCCAATTTTTTCCTTTTTTTCTATTGTATCACTCGGGATCTTTCGGGTCTTTTATGGTCTTCTTTACTAATGATTATCAGTGGCGTACACACAATCCATGGGGCCCCAGTGCAAAAAAGGTCCATGGGGCCCCCTCCCCGTCGCCTCCCCCCCGTCGCCTCCCTCCCCCCCTCCATTTCTGAGAGTGCTGCTAAGGGCCATTTCAGCCCCAGTTTACTATAAAAATTCCGGACTGCAGAGACTCGGAGCAGTAACATGATTGACTGTGACCTTTTAACTACAAAATCACGGTGACAACTTTATCTCACTTTGATTTTGTAGTAAAAAGGTCACAGAGAGGCACAGAGCATTATCAATCATGCTGTCTGGAGCAGGGCTTGGCACTCTTTCTCACAGCGGATTAGCCGCACAGGATCCGCTCGTGTTAAAGAGCCCTATGCCCAATGGCTTCACTCACCCAGTCCTAATAAAATTTGGTTCTACCTCATCCAGGGTGTCGCTGGCGTCGGCGTGATGTCCGCTGTATCCAGAACAAGGTCCCTGTGATAAGAAAAAAAAAGAATAATCACATAAGGAAGGGATGGTGACTGCCCCTATGAAATGACCAGCAGGGGTGCTGTGCTGGCCTGTCAGACTGAGCCATGCCAATGTATAGCAGGGTAATCTAGTGCTACAACACAGTACTAATGCCGACCTTTGTTCCTGTCACAGTAGTTATACTCAGATATGTGCCCCCTCACAGTAGTTATGCCAAATATGTGCCCCCTTACAGTTGCTATGCCCAGTTATGTGTCCCCTCACAGTAATATGCCCAGATATGTGCCCCCTCAAAGTAGTAATAACAGATTATGTGTCCCTTCACAGTAATATGCCCAGATGTGTGCCCCCTCACAGTAGTAATGCCAGATTATGTGTCCCTTCACAGTAGTTATGCCAGATTATGTGTCCCTTCACAGTAGTTATGCCAGATTATGTGTCCCTTCACAGTATTTATGCCAGATTATGTGCCCCTTCAAAATATTTATGCCCAGTTATGTGCCCCCTCACAGTAGTTATGCCCAATTATGTGCCCCCTCACAGTAGTTATGCCACATTATGTGTCCCTCACATTAGATATGCCCACACATGTGCCCCCTCATAGTTATGCCTTCATTTGTGCCCCTCTCACAGTAGTTATGCCAGCTTAGGTGCCCCCTCAAATTAGTTATGGCCCCCCCCTCTTGCCCTTTGCCCCCAGTCTGCAGCCTTAGGGAAAAAAAACACATACTTACCATCTTTCCTGATGACAGGCTCCCACACATATCGCGCTGCTGGCTGTGCTAAAGGCAGATTCCTGGGTTTTCATATCTCTTCCCACAGCCAGCAGCGTGATGTGCGGCCAGCATGGGGGAGCTCCTGAGCTGTGAAGGTCAGTGAAGCAGGAATGAGAGAGGTTTCGCTGCTTCACTATGGAAGCAAAATGCCGGCCGGGTGTGAGTGAGTGCGCGCTCCCCCCGCCCCCCCACCCCCCATATTATACATGTAATGGAGCGCTCTGATGGGGCCCAAAATTGCCACTGTACTTCATGTTGGGCCCCATCAGAGCGCTCCATTACATGTGAGTACAGCCGTTTTTTACATGATTTAGGGTGGCCTGCCGGTCTGGGGGGCGGGTCCACAGGCGGCCGGGCCCCCTGGAGTGGCAGGCCCGGTCGCAAATGCGACCCCTGCGGCCCCTGTATGTATGCCACTGGTGATTAAATAACACTTATTTACAATGACTAAAAGGCCTAACCCTATCTTGACCCAGGTATAATAGGGTAATTTAGACTTGACTTTTATTAATATCTAATAATAAAATGGCTGTTAGCCAAGACAAACAGTTAAAAACTATGCTGTTACCGAAAAGCACTGAAGTGATTGATATCCTGGAAAATAGAGATGTGCACAATCTGTAAATCACTACTAGCTGTCTGTGCTAGCGTAAGTATGAGGCCAGTGGAGATTCACTATATAGCTAGTAGCTGCTCGACTTACATGACTCTGAGACACGGTGCATGGATGAGCTAGGGGAGTGAGCCACCTGCGGTTTGATCCTAGATGGTGACAATCCTGTGAATGTTGCTGTGCTGAGAACAAACACACTCAATGACATGCACATTGTCCGACACTACGTCAGTAGCTGTCGAATCAAATTCATGCAACAACACACACACCGCACACTGTGACCTATAATCAAATGATGTCATGCCGTGGCTGACTAGCTATAAGACGCACCGGCCCATAAGACGCACCTAGGTTTTAGAGAAGGATAATAAAAAAATATATTTTCCATTACACCTCAGGTCAGACCAGCAATCAGACCCCCAATGTTAATCAGACCTCATCTCACAGCCCCAATCAGACCCCCAATGTTAATCAGAACTCAGATCAGCCCCCCATGTCAGCCATCACCCCCCCATGTTAGCCATCAGCCCCCCATGTCAGCCATCATGCCCCCCATGTCAGCCATCAGCCCCCCCATATCACATTTCTTCCCCTCCATGTCAAATCACCCTCTATGTCACATCAGCCCTCCATGTCACATTTCTCCCCCTTCATGTCACATTTCTCCCCCTCAAGGCCTCAATGTCACATTTTGTCAAATCACCTATGTCACATCAGCCCTCCATGTCACATTTCTCCCCCTCTATGTCACATTTCTCCCCCTCCATGTTACATCACCCCCATGACCCCCTATTGTGTCACATTTCTCCCCCCCCCACCCATGGCACATGATCCCCCTCATGTCACATTTCTCCCCCTCCATGGCACATCACCCCCTCCTTTTTACATCATTCCCATGACCCTCTATTGTGTCACATTTCTCCTTTCCCCCCATGGCACATCACTACCCCCTTCCCATGGCACATTTCTTCCCCTCCATGGCACTGCCACTGGCACAGACTACAGACATCCCCCCCCCCATTAATGTTGTGTAAGTTAAAGTAAATAAATAAACATCAAGCGCTTTCGTGGCTTACCTACCACTCCAGTCAGCAGTCTTGCTGTGTGTGACTCACAGACTTACATCATGAGTCACCACCAGCTCCCTCCACTGCCTGCTGCTGCCCGCCGCCGAGGGCTGCGGCGCCACTCGCCACCCCAGTTACACCCCCTGACCGGCCATGCTCACTCACGTGCTGCTCTATGAGTGAGAGCTGCTGCCGGAGCTGCACACACACACGCAGCGCAGACTGGGGTGGGTGCCAGTGGCGCTGCGGCGCAAGAATTACTCGGACTCGCCCATCTCTTCTCTGCGCAGGGTGCACCCTAAGGCAGCCACACCGGGCCTGCTAGTAGTGATTTAGAGATTGTGCACATCTCTATTTTCCAGCATATCAATCACTTCAGTGCCTTTCGGTGACAGCATTGTTTTTAACTGTTTGCCTTGGCTCACAGCCATTTTATTATTAGATATTAATAAAAGTCAAGTCTTAATCACCATATTGTACCTGGGTCAAGATAGGGTTAAGCCTTTTAGGCGTTGTAAATAAGTGTTTTTCCGTTTACGTTCCTTTTTTTTTTTTTTGCTAAAAAGTCAGCAGTCAGCACATCCCAATGTGCAAGTGCACTCTGCCATGGCTAAAAACATAAAGAAGAAATAGACATTGCAACAGCACTCTGCAGACACAAATAAAGTACAATAATGCCATAATTATAGAAGATATTCTGGTGTTAATGCTACGCTTATTTAGCAAATTTGAGATTCTTGGCAAATACATCTTGTACAAAATTATTTCGGCCCCTCTGCCAAACTTCAAGGCGATCTCTATAAGCTGGGAATCTAACACTAAATATTACCTGTTATGTGCCATAATGGCCACCATAAAATTCAGGTTCCACATGCATGCTGGGTCCACTTTTTACCATTTTTGGTGCCATAACAGCCTCCATTAAATCCAGGGATGCGTACCAACATGCATGCTGAGCCCACTCTATACTTCTAGTGCCAAATTGCTTCCAATAAATACAATGAGAGCAGACTACAGCTTTATACTTACTCAATTCACTTAATTAAAATCGGCCTATGGGGCAGACAGGCTAGTCAGGATGTCAAGACCAACAGGAGTCAGCCAGTTTTGTTATATTTACAGGGCTGTGTTCGGGTTCATTTTTTGTAGGGCCATCTGTAGTTTTTATTGAAAACATTTTGGGGGATATATTAATTTTTTATCACTTTTTATTCTTTTCTTTTTTAGGCACTGTAAACAAAAAAATAGCAAATCCACCATTTAGATATTTTTTTCCCGCTATGCCATTCACCATAGGAGATAAATACTGTTAGATTTTAATAGCTGACCGTTTTCAGAGGCAGTGATGCCAATTATCCTTATTATTTTTACTTGGGGAAAGAGGCGCAATTAGAATTAGAATTTGTTTTTATTTTTAAGAACTTTTATTTTCACTTTTTTACCTGCATTTTTAATCTCCCTACGGCACTTCAACATGCAGTTATTAGATCGCTTATACTATAGACTGCAATGATTTACCATGCAACACGTCACAGCCGAAGTTTCCATAAAGCCCTAGCCTTACATAGTGTCACACTCATAGTAAATGCAACAATTAGGTTTTTATTCACTTTATGAATATGTGTCTGTTACGAGACTGTTGCTTTAATAATGACTGGTATATTTTGTACAATATTACTGGCTTCCAGCATGGATGTTATTGTAAAATAGAACATTTCTTGCACACTAATGATGCATGAGTGATGAGACATTTGGGAAAACATAAAAGCCCTTTTGTGATCCTAGGAACTTGCAAATTTGACTTAATGAAAGAGAATAAAACAAAATGTTACACAGGGCTAAAAGGTTTTAGAATGTTTCACCATCTGACAAGCTGAAATGCTGCTGCCTCAAACAAAATCAGACTTATTCTTTCTTATTCATCTACCACTCATAATACAAATAACTAAGTAACAAATATGTTAACAAAACAGATTTACATTCACCATTTTTAAGGCAATACAGTTCTCTTTAAAGGGGTTGTCCAGGATCAGAAATAACATGGCTGCTTTCTTCCAGACCCAGCACCACACCTGTCCAAGGGTTGTGTCTGGTATTACTGCTCAGCTCCATTGAAGTAAATGGGGCTGAGCTGCAATACCATGCACAGCCTGTAGACAGGCATTGTGCTGATCTTGGAAGAAATCAGCCATGATTTTCTGATCCTGGGCAACTGAAAGGCCATTAACAGTATTTGCAGTTATACAATACCACAAGTAAGGCCCTAGTACCAGATAACCATCTTAGAAGCCTACAGGCACAGTGGGGCAGATTTACTAATCCTATAGACCTGCACCAGATTTATCACAGTAACGCAAGTTGGATGATAAATCTGGTGTAGGGATAATCAGTTTTGTCTAGCGCTATACCAACTATTGGCTGGGTTACATTGAGAGAGAAATCGACTCTGGAATTATGGCGCAATCATTGCACAAAACCTCGAATTTTAGGCCGTGCCCAATTCCTTTGAAGCCACAGACTTTTTGACCAAGTTAGGAAAAGTTGTAGAAACCTTACTTGCACCAAACTGCTTCACTTTTAGACAGATTCTAAGCACAGACAAATAAGTAAATTTGGGTTAATATGGCAAGTTTTTAACTCCTATCATTAATGATGTCACATTGAAATCCTTGCTTATTTTATAGCAACTCCACAGATATAGTGCATCGTATTTGTATCGACAGTAACTAGCGCAGAAATTGTAAATCAATCCTAACTTTTGGGTGTTTTTTTCCCAGAGGGTACCCATAGGCATGTGCCTCTTTTGTAATGAAAAGCTGCTAGAAGTGTACAGAATGGTGGCTTTATTTGATTGGCTATGGTCATTGTGTGCTTCTATTTTATTCTTTTCTGAGCCCATGCTAAAGTATAAAATTATTACTGATGACAATGACAGACATTTATAATGTGCTTTTCTCACAGGGACTCAAAGCACAGAGATAGTTGTGTGGCTGGGACAACTCC
This sequence comes from Bufotes viridis, assembly GCA_033119425.1. Taxonomy (NCBI): domain Eukaryota; kingdom Metazoa; phylum Chordata; class Amphibia; order Anura; family Bufonidae; genus Bufotes; species Bufotes viridis. The sequence goes on from CM065590.1 coordinate 306,910,601, forward strand.
CTGCCATATAGGCACTTCACCCAGACACACAACACACACTAGGGTCAATTTCATAGGAAGCCAATTTTTGCCCATTTGTATATTTTTTGGAGTGTGGAAGGAAAATGGAGGAAACCCAGGAAAACACGAGGAGAACTTACATACTTGATACAGAATGATTGATGTATGATTTACTGAAAGCTGTGAGTGACAAAAAGAAGACAGATTTCCATAAATTGTATTTCAGCTACCAATCAGACAAGTAGGACTAACAAAGGTAGATGGAAGCGGAAGGGGGTCTGAATGTGGTGGAAAATACAAAAATAAAGAATTGTATGTACTGTGCAATATATAGCACATATATAATACAGATCAGTATAAGAAAGAATGGCATGATTATAAAGGATCAGGAAAGATATATGGTTTTACATATTTCAACTTGTCCGAAATACAAAGACATAATGTCACAGACAGTCCAGATATGTGGCACATGTGATTGCATGAAATATCTAGCCAATCAACATGGACATGTCACTGCTAAAACACCTGTACTACTGAAGCACATTGATTGACCATCTAGCAGAGCCTCTCTAAAAATACAGTACAGTACTACATGTTCTGTGCAGCTTCTTACCAGTGCCTGGATGAGCTACTTCTATACCCACCAGGAGAGGGTGGCTCCATTTTCATTTTTTTTATATGGTGTGTACTGTACAGAACCCTGAAGACACTTCTGACCTCAACATGTAAGTGATTTACACCTTCCAGCAGCTTTTTCTGAAATCAGTTGTCAACAAGACTATGGAACTGGAATTCACCCACAACAGTTTCTTAGTAATGGTGTCTCCCAGTACTCAGATACCCCCAGGACTTACGGTAGGGCTGAACTGTATAACAACTAGGCGGTTGCCAGTATGATCCTATGAAGTACATGTCAACACTAGCAGGTGACACAAATTCAAGATATATGGAACTCACCAGTAGATGACAGAAACTATATGGTGATGGTCCAAACAGGTGATGATGTTGGTTAAGTAATGGAGCAGATGAATAATGACAGACAACTGACCCTAACTTACTCTCCCAGAATCTTTCCCTAGATCTACAGTATCTCTGAACACTAGTCCTAACACTAATACTACTGACCCTCAATATCCCTAACTATTACCCTATTGAAACCCCATGCTGCAATTGTTTACCCTAAGACAACAGATAAGAGAACTCTAGGACGCAGAGACTAAAAATCTAAACAAAATGAAGCAGAATAGGACAAGGGCAAAAAAAATAAGATAACTACAAACACAAGACTGAGAACCAGGACTAAGGCTAGTTGTACATCTGCGGTACAACATTCCGGAAGGCAGTTCCAGCAGAGAACCACCTGCTAGAGTTCTCCAGAACTGCCATCACCGGATACTACCAAAATGCCTGCTGGCCCCATTAAATATAATGGGGTCTAGCAGAGATCCGGCTGCAACCTGGCAAATATGTTGAGAATCGTACGCACAGAAATCAGTCTTTGCCCGGCCGATTCACAGCCGGAACAGCCTGCTGGAAGGTTGTACAGCTAGTGTAAAAGAAGCCTAAACGAGATTACTTTTAGTAACCAACTACACAAGGGTATAGAACTAGATGCTAGAAATACAAGGATATACTGTATACAAATGCACAGAACTTACACTATCACCAGCAAGATCACAGCAGGGACTAAAAATATTTAAAGAAAGGCTATCCAGTCTGGAATTCCTTCCCAAATGAGACTGGCCTGCATTAGAAATCAGCTGACCACAGTAATTAATCAGCTATGAGATAATTGTATAACAACGGCCCCAAATAAACAGATACACAGGAGAGGACAACGCAACAGAAAGAGCTACTGGTCGTAACAATAAGGACTCGCTTTATCTGTATTGGGATGACAATTTTGGAGGCTCCAGAGCCAATTTCTAGTTTTCTAGGGAGTTATGGCCTCAACCTACAGTGGTTATAACTTGATGGACCACAAGAACACATTGGGGTAAAGACATACAAGAAATACGTGGAATAGGGTTTTAGAAACTCTGACTTATTTTTTGCCTACCTATGTAAAGCAATGTTATGAATAAATAAAGGTCTCTGGCATCTCTGTTTTACTTTAACACATGACCATTTCCATAAAATATAAAGCTAATCTATTTATGTTAAGTAGAAAATGTTCTGCATTATTACAGAACCTTAAAATATAACACAACATCTCCATGCAAACATCAACTACCATCCATCTTTTATGTTTGACTATTCTTGAATTTGTGATGTGTAAGCCTTTGACAGCAATGTGATCGTATCCGACAGCCATCATATGCTCATGAGTTCTTGTGTAAGAGCAATCAAAGCCCACTGTATCCCGACATAGAACTTGTTGCTGCGGAAACATAGAATAGAATTCCACAGTTAAAATGTACTTGTCATGATTACAGCTATAACTTAAGAAGGCTTGATGCCGGTATTTGCAGAGTAGAATTGTACAGATAATCTATAACCGCACATGTACAATGCAGTTTTGCTACTGTATGTTGTAGCCTTCATTTTTATTTTTTCATTTAAGTTCTCCCCTATCAATCTGAACTCAGTACCTCATAATGAGAAAGTAACAAGAACATTTTTGAAATTTACTAAAAAGAAAAAACTAAAATTTTGCATGGACATAAATATTCATACCCTTTGAAATAACACTTGAAATTCAGCTCTAGAAGCCTCCCATTTCTCATCATCTATGAGATGTTTCTACACTTTGACCCACCTACAATTCATTTGATTAGACATGGTTTGAAAAAACACAACATCCCTGTCTATATAAAGTCTCACAGCTGACAATGCATTTCAGAGCAAACACCAAGCCATGAGGAGGAAAGGGCTGCCTGTAGAGCTCAGAGACAGGATTGAGTGGAGGCACAGATCTGCAGAAGGGTACAAAAATGTCTGCTGCACTGAAGGTTCATAAAACCAAAGTAGCCTTAATAATTCTTAAATAGAGAACATTTGAAACAACTAGGTCTCTTCCTAGAGCTAGACACCGGACAAAAATAAGTAAAAAAGGTCGAAGGGCCTTGGTAAGAGAGGTGACCAAGAACCAATGGTCACTCTGGTTGAGCTCATGTGTACATATGGGAGAAACGTCCATTGCAGGACACCACCAATCTGGGCTTTATGGCGAAGTGGCCAGAAAGAAACTTCTGTTAGTAAAATGACACATGAAAGTCCTAAAGGACTCTCAGACTGTGAGAAACAAGATTCTCTGGTCATATGAAACCAAGATTAAACTATTTGATCTCAATTCTAAGTGTCCTGTCTGGAGGAAACCAGGCTCTGTTAATCACCTGCCCACTAACATCCCTATAAGGAAGCATGGTGGTGGCAGCATCATGCTGTAGGGGTGGTTTTCTGTGGCTAGGACAGAGAAACTGATCAGGGTTGAGAGAACAATGAATGGGGCAAAGTACAAAGATACTCTTTGTGAAAAGCTCATTCAGAGTGCACGGGACCTGAGACTAGGTTGCAGTTAAACTTCCAACAAGACAATGACCCTAAGCACACAGTCAAGACAACACAAGAGTGGATTAGGGCTGTATTACACCAACAGATTATCTGACCAATTTCTGTCCAATCAGACCAATAGTGTATATTAAAGGATCTGTGTGTGTAAACGGCCACCTAACCTAACTGGTCAGAAAATCTGTTGGTGTACTACAGCCCCAAGAGATAACTCTGTGAATGTCCTTGAGTAGCCCAGAAACCTGGCTTGAATGCAATCAAATATCTCTAAATAAAGACCTAAAAATGGCTGTTCATCAACGCTTCCCATCCAACATGACAAAGGTTGAGAGGATCTTCAGAGAAGAATGGCAGAAAATCCCCAAATCCTTGGGCAGTATACCTAAGAAGACTGGAGGTCATAACCACTGCCAAAGGTGCTTCAACTAAGTACTAAGTAAAAGGTCTGAATACTTAAGTTAACGCAATATTTATTTCTTTTTTCTTTTTAATAAGTTAGTAAAGATTCTGTTTTTGATTTGTGATTATGGGCTATTGAGTGCAGAATGATGGTGAAAAACTTTTTTTTTTTTTATTTTAGCACAAGACGGCAACATAACGAAATGTGACAAAAAAAGTGAATTGGCATATGGCATATTAATTAATTTATTGACCTTCAATAAATTTATTAAGCCTTACTTTCGACAAAAATTTCTCTTTACCATCCTAACAAAACCTCAAGCTTCAGGGCCGTTTTTAGAGTCCATGCTGTCCTAGGCACTTTAGTGCCCATTGATGTCCACACAATTTAGAGGGTTGATGGCCAAACACTCCCTTGGCTGTCAGCTATCCCTCTCTTAATTCCCCCATACACATACACACTACTAAACAAACACAACTAAAAGCTCCACTGTTGGGCAGATTATACCAAAGCTGGCATTTCCACAGCAGTCTTATTAAGAAGCCCACTGGTGTTAGGTGCACCTAATTTTTTAAGAGGCATACACCTGTCAATAAATTAGGCGCCTCTTTCAGCAGTCCATGTAACGAATGCAAAGATACTGTATGCCAGGTATGAGCTGACATAGATGTGTACTAAACTATAATAAATGTGTCCAGTTGCACATGTCTATGGCCCCTCCCACTAAGCTCCACCCACTCTTTGTAAAAGTGGCAAGACCAGGATTGCGCATGCAGTGCTGCCTCTCAGTACCCAACTCCCCCACACACACAATTGTGCTATATCTGTGCTACCTAACTATCCCTTCTCCAGGATTGTGCTTTGCTGCCTCCCAGATCCCCCCCCCACCTCACATACACCAGAATAGAACCCTCCTGCAGACTGTCAGACAGTGCCCCATCCCCAATAACCCCCACAGGCAGGAAGACATGTCACAATCCCTCCCTTCAAAGTCCTCCTTGCCAGCAGCAGGAAACACCAGTGGTCTTGCTTGCACACTATATGAAAAAGTGCTGTCATCTCTTGTGTTTGGGACCGTGGGAGCACACATAGGCCAGGGCTTTTTCCAATAATGCGCAAACATGACCACCGCTGATGGATTGCAGGGTGGTCATAACCATGGAAATAAGCAATGTATATTGAATCCAGCCAGCAAAGGAAGCAATATGGACAATCAGAATACATTATTAAATGCCTGGTATTAACTTTCTCTACATGATAAATGCTATTTGCTGAAATGAGACAACCCCTTTAACATTAAAGTCAATGGGAATTCTGTTGGTAAGTTTTGGTTGTGGATTTACCATCTTAAAGCACCTGTCTTCTGCTGCTGAATCAGTGACAAAGTCTAACCTTACAGAGCAGGAGTCAAGACTCCTTCAGAGCAGCTATTCGCATCTGACAGCGGACTGCGGCCTCGTGATTGTGCAGCGCTAGAGGGTCTTCCCCCCATAGATTTTGATAAAAAAAAGTGGGCCACTGTCAAATCATATGCTGGTGGCCAAGTGCTGGCTGATGCAGTGCTGATGGTTGGACAGACTGTAGAAAGTGACAGTCGGTGGTATCACACTGTGTATCACCACTGACTGAGGAGTAGACTCATTTTTAATCTTCTCTTCTGGCTCCAGGCGCAGGGTGACCGTATCCTCCTCCAGTCCTGGTGGAGCTCATACTCAAAGACGGGTGGGCTGGGGATGGGCAGTGAGTACAGTGCACAGCAGTCAGACACCGACCTGAGTTGTCTGGACCAGGATGAAGAGCAGCTCTTTCTTATTCTATCGGCATTGGTGTGGTGTTCTTTACTCCCGGCTGTGTTCTGCAGTCCCCACTCACTACTGCTCCACCAATCAGCCTAAAGGGGTTGGCCCATCTCACACATTGATAGTTTATCGCTAAGATATGCCACCAGTGTCAAATAGGTGTGTGTTCCAGAAGTGGGACCCACACCTATCTCTAGAATGGGGCAAAGGATAGCGCACCATGCATGCACAGCGTGCTCGCCATTCAGTTCTATGGGAGTTCCAAAAAAAGCAGAGTGAGCATGCACGCCCATAGAAGAGAATGGAGGGTGGCCACGCTTGCGTGGTGTACCCTTGTTCACTTTGGGGACCCTGTTCTAGAGATAGGTACTGCCTGTGAGTTTTGTCTGTTGGGTAATGGCACAGTATGATATAAAAATTGTAGAACTGAAAATGCCTTCCTGTTGGCTTCATACAACCTTGGCCACAGAGCCAACCAGGAAAGTAAAATAAAAATAAAAAAATTGGAGGCTCTCTGGTGCCACACACATACACAGTGGCACCTTAGGCAAGTATGGCCCTGCCAACCTCAACATTTCCATTTAACTACATTTCAACCACAATTAGTTCAACCATGTTCCCTCAAAGTAGTTCTGGAGTACTATGGGGCGCCATAGTTGTAGCAATCTTCCGTTATTGCCTTTGGCTACATGGATGGAACATACAGTACCCATAATATGAATTATTTTCCATGTTCCTGAAGCTATGGCCACTGAGACGAGAAGTGATATCATAAGACAAATTCAGGCAGGTGGACATCAATGCACAGAACAGTAACTGCATATATGTTCTATAGCATGCTGTTTCTCCAAGATAAGTCAACCTTTAAACTTTAGCATTCATTGCATTTCTCTAAGACAGAAATATAAAATGTCATACAGGGCTCTCCTTTTTCTGGAATTATATTTAAAATATTCCTGGAAATGAGGTAACCTGGCATAAAATTTAAATACAATCTTAAGAGGTTTCCCAATAAATATGTAGTCACACTGTATGTACCATGGCCAAATGTACAACAATTAAGTATCATACATAGTGATGTTGCATAACTGTCATAGCTACGTCACATGGCCCCCTCATCTGTATAGTGCTAGGGTCACTAGACACAATAAGGTCATGGTGACATGCCACATACAGTAAATGGTGCTTGTTCTGTATGTTATAATGCAGTCATGTGACGTTTTGAATGTCACTTGTGTGATATAATAACTTCAACAGTTTCAAGAACATATTTGTGTATTTTAAGTTACAGTAATACTTTGGAATCTTTGAAAACTGACCCAAGATGATAAGCACCATAGAGTTAGCCCATGTAGCTGCAACAGGGCCCTAGTTGATCCCTTCCCCACTGAATCTAGTGATAAGAACTTGTGCAGGGTCATAAAAAGGATATGGGAGGGTAAGCAAACAGGTTGGCATACTAGGGAGCCCTATGCTAACTGCACTGTTTATCATGATGGTCCAATATTTATTTTTCTTGGCCCATATAGCATGTCACTGTAACTAGGAGAACACATTAATAGAGTTGAGCGAACTTCTGTTTTAAGTTCGTTTTCCAAAGTTCGAGTTCGGGTTATCCAAGCATCCCGTTATGGATTCCGCTACCACGGACCATAACGGCATTTGGAACACGGGGTGAAGGACCTGGGGTGACGTCACCGTCATGTGATCAGTGCAGGGAGCGTGGCTCAGTACTGGATTAGATAAGAGGTGGTAGCCTACGACCTCTTATCCAATCCAGTACTGAGCCACGCCCCCTGCACTGACCACATGACAGTGACATCACCCCAGTGTTGTCCAAGGTTCGGGTTCATTGAAGAATCCATAAGGTTATGGTCCGTGGTAGCGGAATCCATAACGGGATGCTTGGATAACCCGAAGCCGAACTTTGGAAAACTAACTTAAACAGAAGTTCGCTCAACTCTACACATTAACAGTGAACAAACGAACAATGCATGAAGCTGCCAGGCTTGGCCATAACGTTCTCATCAATGACCAGTGGATTTTGGCTGCTCAGTTGTTTTATCAGTCAGTCACAGAAAACTCAACTTCTAATCATCACTTATACCTTTGAAGATCTCAATGCCTTGGAGATACACATAAGGACCCTTGAGACCAATTAGTATGACAGTAATTCTCAAAATGATCATTAGAGAAACCTAAAAGGCAGCTGTAGATTCATTCCTGTGCATGGATAACTCTTACCTAACTGCTCTTCCTTTAGAAATGTTTAGCGTGAGTACTTAAAATATTAAAAGAGTCTTATAAGAAGACTCCAAACCTTAGTACAAGCCAGTATATTTAGCTACATACAGTAAGAAAAACACGTAGACCAACGCATCAAGCAGAGGATGATTCTTCTTACCGGCAACCTCTCTTGAACGAACACTAATAAATCTCATTCTACACCATAGTAACTCATTACATGTTAAATCTGATGGCTTGCAGTATTGGCTGGCCATGGATTAGGTTTAACTTTGTATGTTTTCCTACTTGACTATGGTGCTAGTATTTTGTAGTCATTACCACGTTGAATTAGATACTATCAACTTTTTAGTCCTTACAGGAACAATTCATATAAAATATGGAGGGGGGTGTAGTCCATGGCACAGGGGTTCTTTTTGGGTGTTCATGGAATCACCGTGTCATGCCTGCACTAGCCTTAACAGTGTGTGTGTTTTGCCTGTGAAGCAGCATTTCTTTATTCTGGAATGGAATAGTGAATGAAATACTAACATATGTATTCTTGAAACAAAATAGTTCCTAAAAAAACTCCAAACCCAGAATCCATGATTTCCAATTGCACACTTATCATTGATCAGCATTTATCCCAACCCTCAAATATGTTCTGGACTTCTGAAAGAGTAAGCAAGTCTCCTGCAAAAGACTGCTGGCTGGCACCATTGTGGATAGCTTGTTGCAATATATATTTAGATTGCTCCCATTTACTTGAATGAGGCCCTCAAGTTATTAAGTTAACTCATTCTGGTCTATTTTTTATTTTTTTTATAAAATGATTCACCTGTCGCTGTCTACGTGGCGCATTCTGCCGGCACTGCCTATGTGGGGCAAACTCCTGGCGCTGTCTATGTGGGGCACTCTGCCGCTGCTGCCTATGTGGGGCACACTCCTGGCGCTGCCTATGTGGGGCACTCTGCCGCTGCTGCCTATGTGGGAGACTCTAAAGCAGGCATGTCCAAACTGCGGCCCTCCAGCTGTTACAAAACTACAACTCCCAGCATGCCCTTACAGCTGTAGGCAATCCAGGTATGCTGGGAGTTGTAGTTTTGCAACAGCTGGAGGACCGCAGTTTGGACATGCCTGCAGTCTAAAGTATATCATTTTCAAGATTACTGTGATAATAGGTAAATCAATTTCAAGAAAAAAATATAGTCATAAGCATTCGACCTTACACTTTATGCAATTTCCTGACTATTGTACATTGCAACCATTTTCTCCTACAGTAAGTCCTAAGCACATTTAGGGCAGACATTAGTGTATCCTTTTTTGCAATTTGTAGAGAAAATTTGTTTCAGGTCCTAATTGGCCGAGTCATTCATCCAATTCAATTAGGACCCAAATAAATTTAAACAGAATCGCAAGTTCCCAAATGCCTGGAAAGCTTTCCTTTAGAATCAGTTTGCCCATCTCTAGTAACGTGTCTAACATGCCATATAATGGCGCCTATCTTTCACAAATATAGCATGTATCACTTGTGTCATTTTGTGATCGTAGACTTTAGAATTTAGTTATCTTACAATGGTCAATAAATCCAAATGGCCATAGCTTCATAGCCATAATAATACAACATAATTATGAACTGTAAATATGGTACAATTCACAAATGTATGTAAATGTCTCTGGAGGCTTTTAGCTGAAGATAAATGATCTACCGTAGGCGCAGACATCTTTCTGTAATCCTTTTAAACAGGACTAAAGGTAGCTTCTCCCTAGGGTGAAACAGCTCTAGCCGTGTGGACCAGCGGCATCTTTCCAGATAATAGCTGTTACGTCTTTCCAGATGATAACTGTTATGTCGGCGGCCTCTGCCTGCTGCCCCGTTACTTTGGGCAGGCATGGGCGCTGCTCCACTCACCCTGTGTCTGTTGCAGTTCCAGCATTCTGGCAATGGGCCTGTGTGTCTATTGGAGATAAATAGTAAAAATGTATTTACAAAAAGGTTACATAGACCTACTAAATCCTTTTAGGGGTTATAACATAGATATTAAAACGTAACCTTTATTATATTTTTATAAAAGCTGATACATTTATTTATACACCCAGTCCCATTAAAATGATCAGGGAAGGAATCAGATATTCCACTCAATACTGAATGTGTGTAATCCTCTTTTACTTGGAGGTACTGCTTATGGCTGCAGTTCACTTTGCTGTGTTATAATGTGTGCATCTGCCATAGGTTAATGCATATGTTTTTCTACATTCCTATCAGGAATCCAGCGCATTCGTTGCTCAACATTGTGCTTGATGGCAACCTACAACTTTGTTGCAGCACTGGAATGTGTAGCCAATTGCTCACTCTTTGAAGCTTCTTGGCAGTCAGATTCTGATTGTAAGTCAGTGTTGCAGCAATGTGATTGTATAATAGAGCAGATTTCTATTTGCTCCCACTGCACTTATATTATGGCGCTGGAACCACTTGACTAATTCCTATGTTTGTGCACACATGCTTTGTCACACTATGGCTCATGAGAGAGGAAATAGATTCCTACAAAATTACCAGGGAATGGTTTCCCTATTTTATCGTAAAGGGGGCGCCCACTGCTCACCCCTCTTTACTATGAGCCATATCACACCAACTTTCTCAGCCACGCAGATACACGCTGTTTAGCGCTTACCAACCACACATTCATTCATACAATTGTATGCTTCCGATTCGGTCCCTGTCTGAAAGCCAGCAGGCACTAACCCTCCCGACATGTTTCTGCATGTGCAGCTTCATCAGGGAAATAGGGTATTTCCATGGATAGTATGCAATGGCTAACCCCTCTTTGGTTCTGTGTTAAGCTACTTCTAATGTGTTAATCAGCTCTGCTATATAAGCTGTACTGTTTGTCCCATTCACTGCCTGAGCAATAGTTTTACTAGCTTGCTAGATCCTGCAAAGGTCCTATAATCTGTGTGTGGCTGTGTACCCACTACTGCCTGATTTCTGGATTATGACCCTCTGCTCTCTGTCCTGACCAGTGCCTGATCACCATAGTGTCCCTGAGCTTTGGACTTTTTCACAGATTCGCACATACTCTGCCTGCCCCAACCTTGGCCTGTTACTGACTATGACCTTTACCTGATCACTTAGTGCTTCATAGTGGTGTCTGTGACGTCTGTGGGTCAGCCGCCAACCATACTGGGACTATTCCAGGAGGTAGTATCCTGGTAGCATTCCTGCAGTGAAGTGTAAATCCCTGTATAGAGATTTAAGTGTGGATGCCAGGGGATTGCCAGGATAATGCTCCAAACCCACTGCCCGTAACAATAGTATTATAGTATTTTATTAATTGCTGCACTGGATTTTGGACTAATAGTGATGAGCAGAGGGCCTTTTAATAATTTTGTTGTCATGAGCACCAAGCTGAATATAGTCTATTCTGCTGTCAAATTCTAGGCTAATCAGATTCACCAAAATTGACCAGTTCCCAATTTATTATTTAGCCTAGAAGGTTGGAGGTAAAAACAGGAAACCACACACTGCATTACATTAACCACAGCATAGAAATAATTCATGATATTCTTTCCATTGAAATATATGGCATAAGTAAACACTTGCTTCTGCTTACTCTACATTATTATTACTATCATTATTATTAGTGTTGAGCAAAGTCAAGAAAAATTAGATTCAGCTGCTTCACTGAATTTCACAAAGAAATTCTCCTCATGATGAATTACTTAGTCGCGAAGCGCATTTCTTTGTATGCAGAGAGCACAATGATGGGGAACGGCGATCGCGCCACCCCTTGTCATTGAATCCCTCAGATGCAACGTTCATTGTGGCATCTGAGATTAACATTAAGGGCTTTCAGAGGGTTAATCAGGTAAAAAAAAAAAAAGATACTCACCATACCCATTTGATCGCGTAGAGGCTGTTGCAGCCATCTTTAATGAAGACACTGTGCAAAATCTCGCACGGTGACGACATCATTACACCAACTGGTGTCCGGGCGGCCTCTTCACATACAAATGGATGAGATGAGTACGTTTTTTTTCTGCCATTTCAAGGAAAATTGATTCATTACCGTGAAACACAAGGAAATTCAGCTTCACGACAAATCAAATTTTTCCTGAACTTCGATTGACTTTGTTTGACTTCGATTTGCTCGTCGCTAATAATTATTATTATAGCGCCATTCAAGCATGAACAAGACAAGTTACAAACTGTTACAGAAGGAGAGAGAACCCTGCCCGCAAGGGTTTACGATCTACAGGGGATGGAAGAAAGATACAGTAAGTGAGGGTGAAGCTGGTCTTGGCGGTATAGAGGCAGCAGGGTTACTGTAGGTTGTAGGCTTGTCTGTATAGGTGGGTTTTCAGTTTTTTTTTTAAGGTTTTCACAGTAGGTGAGAGAGTCTGATATGTTTCAGTAGAGAGTTCCAGAGCATGGGGACTGCACAGGAGAAAGTTTGGAGGAGATCGTGGGAAGAAGAGATAAGAGGAGAGGAGAGAAGGAGGATCGGAGATTGTGTCTAGGAAGGTATCAGGAGATCAGTTCACAGATGTATGGAGGGGACAGGTTGTGGACAGCCTTGTATGTCATAGTAAGTGTTTTGTACTGGATTCACTGGGCAATTGGTAGCCAGTGAATGGATTGGCAGACAAAAGAAACAGGAGAGTAACGGGGGATGAGGTGAATTAGTCGGGCGGCAGAGTTGAGGATAGATTGGATGGGTGCGAGAGTGCTAGATGGGAGGCCACAGAGGAGGATATTACTCTATATCACTTATCTATACGTCCATACTAATTCCTTTCCCTGTCTGCAAACGTGACCTGATTGGAGACTGGGGAAGCCATCTGCAGTCAGCCCTGGGGACCTACCAATGACTGTTTAGTAATTCTGCTGTTACTAGTGTTGCCCTAACAGCAGTCTGTGTCAGAGACCTACAGTATCTCACAATTCTATCTTTTAATGGGACAACACTCAAGACATGACACTTTGATACACTGTAAAGTAAGTGTACAGATTGTATACCAGTGTAAATTTGGTGTGCCCATAACATAACTCACACAGCCATTAATGTCTAAACCACTGGCAACAAAAGCGTGTACATGTGAAAATGGCCAAATTGTGCCCAAAGTGTCAATATTTTGTGTGGGCCACCATTAGTTTCCAGCACAGATTTTTCTCTCTTGGGGCATGGAGTTAACTAGAGCTTCATAGGTTGCCACCAGCATCCTCTTCCACTCCTCCATGACGAAATCTTGGAGCTGGTGGATGTTAGAGACCTTGCGCTCCTTCCGTTTAATAGTCAGTGTACAGCTTATTTAGCAGTGTCAATTTTATGTGCCCTCAAAATAACACACACAACCAATAATGTCTAAACTGTTGGCAACAAAAGTGAGTACACCCCTAAGTGAAAATGGACAAATTATGGCAATTAGCCATTTTTCCTCCCCGGTGTCATATGATTTATTAGTGTCACAAGGTCTCAGGTGTGAATGGGGAGTAGGTGCGTTAAATTTGGTGTTCTCATTCTCACACTCTCTCATACTGGTCACTGGAAGTTCAACATGGCACCTCATGGCAAAGAACTCTCTGAGGACCTAAAAAAAAGAATTGTTGCTCTACAGTACATAAAGATGGCCTAGGCTATAAGAAGATCACCAATACCCTGAAACTGAGCTGCAGCCCGTTGGCCAAGACCATACAGCGGTTTAACAAGACAGGTTTCACTAAGAACAAGCCACGCCATAGTTGAACAAAGAAATTGAGTGCACATGCTCAGTGTCATATCCAGAGGTTGTCTTTTCAAAATAGAAGTATGAGTGCTGCCAGCATTACTGCAGAGGTTAAAGGGGTTGGGGGGTCAGCCTGTCAGTGCTCAGACCACACACCGTACACTGCATCAAATTGGTCTGCATGGCTATCATCCCAAAAGGAAGCCTCTTCTAAAGATGATGAACAAGAAAGCCTGCAAACAGATTTCTGAAGACAAGCAGACTAAGGACATGGATTACTGGAACCATGTCATGTGGTCTGATGAGACCAAGATAAACTTATTTGGTTCAGATGGTGTCAAGCTTGTGTGGCGGCAATCAGGTGAGGAGTACAAAGACAAGTGTGTCTTGCCTACAGTCAAGCATGGTGGTGGGAGTGTCATGGTGCGGGGCTGCATGAGTGCTGCCGGCTGTGGGGAGCTACAGTTCATTGAGGGAACCATGTATGCCGTGTACTGTGACATACTGAAGCAGAGCACAATACCCTCCCTTCAGAAACCGGGCCACAGGGCAGTAATCCAACACGATAACGACCCCAAACACACCTCCAAGACGACCACTGCCTTGCTAAAGAAACTGAGGGTAAAGGTACTGGACTGGCCAAGCATGTCTCCAAATCCAAACCCTATTGAGAATCTGGGAGGAATCCTTAAACGGAAGGTGGAGGAGCTCAAGGTCTCTAACATCCACTAGCTCCATGATGTGATCATGGAGGAGTGGAAGAAGATTCCAGTGGCAACCTGTGAAGCTCTAGTGAACTCCATGCCCCAAGAGAGAAAAGGCAGAGGTGGAAAATAATGGTGGCCACACAAAATATTGACACTTTGGGCACAATTTGGTCATTTTCACTTAGGGGTGTACTCGCTTTTGTTGCCAGTGGTTTAGACATTAATGGCTGTGTGTTGAGTTATTTTGAGTGCACACCAATTTTACACTGGTATACAAGCTGTACACTGACTACTTTACATTGTATTAAACTTTTTTTTCTATTGTATTAAAGTGTCATATCTTCAGTGTTGTTCCATGAAAAGATAGAATAAAATATTTACAAAAATGTGATGGTGTACTCACTTTTGTGGGATACTGTAAATATCGGTATACAGGAGTATGCCAATACATTACAGGTATAAAATAAAGTTTTAAAATAGTACGGTAATTCCATAATGGGATTCTAAAAATGGTATAAATAATGTAATAAAAAAATAAGTTATATAATTCCATTATTTTGTTTATTATAGTCTATATGTAACATAAAAATAAAAACAAACAAACACACACACAACCATAATAACACAAGGAATTAGTTTATCAGGTTATTTAGAGTGAAACATGACGGGTATAAAAAATGATGAAAATTGTTTTTTGCCTATACTTGTGCAGCTAAACAAAACTGATAAATGACACATTTCTCCAGCATAAAACAGCCACTTAAAAAACTACATATGGAATGACTGCTAAAATGCAGAAAGGCAAGAACAAAACAAAATGTAGGCTTGTTAACAACTTTATTACAACTTATTTAGTTAAAATACAATAAAAGCTCAACATTTGACAATAACTAATTACGTCCTTACGACAAAAAAATTTAAAAATATGCGCAACATGTCTGCAACTTGCTCACACAATGTTCTAGAGCTGTGATTGGCTGTAAAAGCACAGTAAAGTCACAGAAAAGCCACGTGTTACTCATTTTAAGTCACAGGAGTAAAATTCGCATGCGACCTACAACACAAAATCCATCATGTCTGCGACACCACTGACAATCGTTAAATCCAATGTTGTGTGATTTACATGTCCCAATGTAGCCCCAGCCGTAGAGTTTCGCGTGACAACGAGATTGCACGGCGACATTTGGACATTGCAGCCAACTTCTGCAAATGTGGTCGCATTGGCGTGACACAAAACATTAAACGCAACACCAAGCTGCAGACAAATCACACTCATTCTTTTTTGCCACATGCCCAACTTGATGTCCAAGGACCATGATTGCCGTGTAGCCTTGGGCTAGAGAGAGGCAAGAGAAATGTAAATTCAGCAGAGACAACTACTACATCATTCCAAATTTTGCTGGCCTTAACCCTTTCATAACAGCCCTTATTAAAGCCACCACTTTGGAAACCTCTGCTTCATTCACAGAAAAATCCATGTGCCTGTGAGAGGAGACATGGTTTCTAGGTAGGCAGGGATTTCCTGCAAGGAGGAAGGGATTCTAGGGATTCTTAGCAGTCACAGGACCTGCACTGGATGCTGCCTATAGGAAGCAGCAGGCTTGCTCAGTGTGTGTTTACAAGCAGGACTGACTTAGTCAGCAAATACTGCTCTACAGAGCTTCAGCCAGTGAAGAGCCTCCTCAGGCTGCTTGGGAGCTTCAGAGTTGGATACGCTTGCAGAAATGGGAGGCTGAGCTGCTCCTGATGGCACAAGAGGAACCTTGGGCATCCCTGCCATGCAGGAGACATGTCTGGATACTGGATCTACAGCCCATGACCGAGAGCAGGATCCTGATGGATTAGAGCAGGCTGAGCTTGTCCCCTTCATGTGAAGATGAAATGCTTTTCTCGTTACCTGCCTTACATCTTCAGACCTCCTAACACCATCCTGTCCTCCAGCTGCCACACAGAAGGTACAGGTCATGAAAGGGTGCCTACGTGGGTGGGTGTGGGAAAAGTGGGATGGGAGGAAGCCTGACTTCCCAAACATCTTTGCTGACATTGCTGTTCTGCTGTCAGATGACAGCCATTGCTGCCAGGATCCTGTCTGTGGAGAAGTCCTTGCAGCTGAGGCAATATGTGGTTATCCTTGGAAGTAATAGCACTTGACTGTTTGAACCTGACCTTGTACCTCAGGACATTGCTTTATTTGTGCAGGAAATAGTGGCAGAGCCTGCAGATGCTTTGGTTTCCTCTAGGCTCATTGTATAGCAGCCAAGTTTACTTCTGCATGGGTGGGGGGCGCTCAGGAGCCCACTTTAGGGGGCTGCAGTTTGTCACTGTCTTCTTAATGCTGTTCTGTATTCCCAGCAGTTGAGTTGGAAGCAGGCTATTTGCTATGATATAGTGTTCTGCTCCGGTTTATTATATTATTATTATTGACTATATTATTTTCTACTGCGGATTCGAAGAAACTAAAGTCTAGGCGTATGCTAATAAATTCACATTTGGTGGGATTCGGGTTCAGTTCCCATTCCCCCAAAATCTGACCTGACATAAATACCACCATGTACAGAACCTGAGGGTTCCTCTTTTCCTTCAATGCAGAACACCCTGAGAACCCACATGAATCGGTGTCATCATTTGCCCATCAGATAAATATACCTAGGTCTGCAGTATGTATACCCTGGGGTCATGACATCACTGCAGGCGCTGATGGGCGAGTAAAGTTTTGAGGATGCGACTTTGCCAGTCTCCATGTGTGTAGGCTCAAGTTTCCTGGCCCCACACTAATGTAGCTAAAATGTTCCGTTTTTGCCCAGAGATTGCCTTTATTACCATTATAAATCCACTACAGCACAGTCTTAATGGTTTCCGTTTTAATATTTTAAATGAAAAATTATGACTAATAATCCAGGAAAAAATGTAACTCAGAAAACAGGAAATGTAGGAGGCAGCTCAATATAGTATTCTGAGTGATTCCTACACTTCTCCAAAGCTAAATGGCATTTACCCGTTTATCAGAATCATTTACATGTTTTGAATAGAAATATATATTTTTTAGCAAATTGTGGATAGATATTTTGGGAGTAGTGTCTTAAAGTGGTGTTAAAATGAACCTGTCACTATGAAAATGCTTTGTAATCTGCAGGCAGCATGTTATAGAGTGTATACAGTAGACAGTCACTGATAATACGGTCTCCGTGTACAACTGAGCTCAGAAAGATCAGAGAGGTTGTATAGCCTTAGAGCTGGCAAGCCCTGGAGGCCAGACTTGTAAAAATCCACTAACCTGTCCACGGTCCAGCTGCTGCTCTGTTCCTGGCTTCTTCTGGTCCTGTGACTTCTGTGGCCAATTACAGGCCTCAGTGGCCACAGCAGCTTGAACACTGCATGGCAGCAGTGATGTACCATTCAATCCGCTGACGGAACCAAGCCACTTCCTAGCGCTGCAGGGACAGGAAGCGTCCGGGAACAGAGCAGCGGCGGGACTCCGAACAGGTAAGTGGGCTTTATTATGTTCAGGGTCACAGCTTAGGACTACAAGACGGGACAACCCCTTTAAATGAATAAATTGCTATTGTTTTGCCCATAAAACTTTATATCGATCTGCTCAGCTCCTCCTGCTCTATACCATGCTGCCTGCAGACTACACTGCATTTCCTGGGGACAGGTCCTCTTTAAAGTGTAACTGTACTTAAATAACATGACAAACCAAAAGTTTCATTCTGCGAGAGTTGCTAAAAAGTGGAGATATAAAAGCACTGTCTCTTCTTATGTTGAAAATAGACTGGAGACAACTTCATAGACTTCCCATTGTGCCTGTCTTAAAGTGGTTGCGCCATCTTACCATTTCTATGGTGAGATGAGACTAAGCAGGTGCCCGGGCTTACAGAAACAGCCGAGTTTGTCCGGCACCCTTTGTTTCTGTAAATCCGATTGTAGTGAATAGGAGCTACTCAACTCCTGGCGTGATAGAAGCAGCATAACTCATTTTGCTACGCCATTTGCTTAGCTCCAATTAACCATAATGGAAGTTATGGAAACAGCAGGCCGATGCTTGGCTGTTTCCATGACCCGACCAACTGAGGTCGATGCTTAGCCCCATCTTGCCATGCAAACAGCAAGATGGCATGACTCCTTTAATCATCTGTGTGAGCGCATCTTTCTCCTTGTTTTAGAGATCGGTGGGGGTCCCAGCACTCGGACCCCAACGATCAAAACCTTTGATGTGTCACTGTGATTTTTTAAATGTACAGTTACACTTTAGGTTCTCAGCTGTGTCATATTTTCAGGGAGAGGGCCATGTTGTATTTGTGCTTCTTCCAGAGCGAGGTCAAGCAAACAAATTTCATAGAGTTTCTTTGAAGTTTTAACTGTAGTTAGTAGAAGGCGAGATTACAGGCGACTGCTCACATCTGGAAACATAAGAATAAGTAAACATGGCTGATGAAGATACATTTGCACAACTGTATTAGGGTCCATTCACACATCAGTATTTTTACCTTTCCAGATAAATGTTCAGTTTTTTTGCGGGTCCGTTTTGCTGTACAACCTTCCGTTTTTGTACTAAAGTGCATCCGAATCCATTCCGTGTTTCCGTTTTTCCGTTTTGTTTTTTTTTAAAAAGGAGGAGGAATACATTTTGCAAGGGTAAATGGATCCGCAAAATCGGATGACATTCGGATGCTAAACTGCATGTCTTCTGTTTATTTAGCGGATCCATTGACTACAATGGGAAAACAGGACGGAAAGTTGGACAGAAAGTAGGACAAGGTGTTTCTTTTTTCAGGATCCGCATGCAAGGATCCGAGGAACGGAACGGAGTCACGGATGCAGACAGCACCATGAGTGCTATCCGCATTTTTTGAAGCCATAGCAATGAATGGATCCGATTAAACGTTCCGATTTTTTTCGAACGGAATCGGATTGCAAAATCGGACGTGTGAATGGATCCTAAAACAGTATTTATCCTAGAAAAAAAACAAACAATGTACTAAATACTAAAATATCAATATTACAGTGAAAGCCCTCCATGAGGACCATGCCCTATCCAGACCAGATTTGCAGATATAGTTTCTCCATACTGCATGATATATATACTGGTCATCTTCTTTGAGAAGACCAAGACCCCCACAAAAGATTAATTTTTTATATAATTTTGGGTCGTTTCAGAGAGGTTTCACTGTCATTTAGTTACCTAAAGAGGGTTTTCAGTTTTTCTTCAACCCTTTTCTCAGATATATCACTGTCTTGCAATCATTTATTTCCTAAATGTTATTACCTTTTTGGCCCCTATCATCAGATCCCTATGTCAATCACATGACTCTTCCTGTTTGGAAAAATTATTTTTTCTTTTCATTGCATATTCTGACCTCCATAACTTTTTTTATAGTTATTTCTATGGAGCTTTGAGGGCTCATTTTTTTCAGAACGATCTATAGTTTATATTGATAACATTATGAGGTGTGTAGGACTTTGTGATCACCTTTTATTAAATTTTTTGGGTTGTGATGAAAAAATTGCAATTTGGCTATATTGATTTTTTTCCGTTATGCCATTCACCATATGGGATAAAAATGTTTATATTTTAATAGTACGTGTGTTTTTAGACAGTGCAATGCCTATGATGTTTCTTTTTTTTTTTTTTTAGGTAATGGGCGGTGATTTGAATTTACCGTATATTTAAAAAATTTTATATTTTTAAAAACTTTTTCTTTTTTTTTCTAAATTTTTTAGGCCCCAAGTGGACCCCAACATGCAATCTTTACATTGCAATTTGCATAACGTAATGGAATTTTAGCCATTAAAATATACAAAGATTGGTGTATTCCAATACAGTGCTCCCAACTGCACAAATGCATTGGAATATACCAGTAATAAGCCTAGTACAGACTCTGGATTATTACTGCAATGGAACGCCTTCCCTAATCTCAGCCCAGGGGAAGCATTCCTGCCAAGCAAGCGCCTGTTTCCAGGCTTTCGGCCTTTTAGATGTCGTGCACATTTGACCACGACATCTGAGGGGTTAAATCTCCGCAGTTGGCATTAACGCCAATCGCAAACATTAGTCCTCGCTGTCTACTGTGTGAAACATCTTTAAAGACCCGACATCCACCATACATGTACCTTGGATGTTAGGAAGGGGTTAAAGGGGTTGTCTCCCCCAGCTACAACTGTCAGGGGAAGCATCAAACTAGTCCTCCTTCCAGAAATGAAGAATTGAATGCCACCCATTGGCATCATACATGACACAAGCACACTGGGTTTCATGCATCTGTATTATGACTCTAACACCAAGATTAGGGTTGAGCGAATTTAGCTTCAGATAATGTTTCATGTTTCCATGTAGGAAAACTTCTCGCCCAAATTTACGTGAAACTTCAGTATTTCTATTTGCGTATTTAAAAATATTTTTAAATAGGAATCCGAAGTCAGGTTTGGGGGCACATATGAACATAGGACCAACACAGATGCCTTCAGCTGCCAAGCGCACATTCAACAGGTCAGCTAGGTTTATAGGTAAAAATCTGCTGACAGATGCACTTTTTGAAGAAAAATACCATAGCAAACTACACTTACAGTAGATAAAACCACCTTTCCTAGATTCTTTTACCTTACCCATCTGAGCATTCTGGGTGAGATATACAGCATCTGCATCCAATACTTTACCAGCACTCTGCCCTGCCTCTATGCTAGAAGCTATCAGAGGACGTTAGTGTACATTTTGATCAAAAAGTAATAAGCCACTCGCCACGCCAAGACCGCCTCTATGAGTGGTCCTAACGCTAAATCCTACCTGTTTTGAACCATGACAGCCACATAAAATCCAGGGAGTGCAGGCCCAGCATGCATGCTAGGATCCACCGTGCTTATTAACCCTTTTTGGTGCCATAACAGCCTCCATTAAATCCAGGGATGCAGGTACCAACATGCATGCTGAGCCCACTGTGTACTCTTCCTGGAGCCAGATGGCTATTAGTAGGTATTATGGATGCAAGTTCAGTTTTATACTTACTCTGACAAACTAGTCAGGTGTGCACGACTGAAAGGAGGCTGCCACACCTCCAGCATATACTACACATAAACACAAGGAGGGTTCAGTCAGCACATCGCTGTATGCAGGTGCACGTAGCTATGGCAAAATACACAAACACAGAAATGCATAAGCACTCTGCAACCAGCACTCTGCCATGCCTCTATGCTAGAAGCTATCAGAGGACGTTAGTGTACATTTTGATCAAAAAGTAATATGCCACTCGCCGCACTCCCTGGATTTTATGTGGCTGTCATGGCCCATAACAGGTAGGATTTAGAGTTAGGACCACTTATAGAGGCGGCCTTGGCGTGGCGAGTGCTGGGCCCGCACTCCCTGGATTTTATGTGGCTGTCATGGCCCATAACAGGTAGGATTTAGCGTTAGGACGTGCTGTTGCATTTCTGTGTTTCAATACTTTACCAGCCATCATGCTACGATACAAATATACAAATTTTATTTTATTGGAGAAGTTTATGCAATTACAGTAGAGGTAGCTAGATGTTTATGGACACAGCCATGGCAACCAGAATGACAGCTTTCATTGTACGTCACAGGCTGTATTCCTCTACATGCTGTACATTGCAGGCTGTATTCCTAAACATGCTGTACATCACAGGCTGTATTTCTCTACATGCTGTACATCACAGACTGTATTCCTCTACATGCTGTTCATAACAGGCT
Source organism: Bufotes viridis (assembly GCA_033119425.1). Lineage (NCBI taxonomy): Eukaryota > Metazoa > Chordata > Amphibia > Anura > Bufonidae > Bufotes > Bufotes viridis. Next base: position 306,932,666 of record CM065590.1, read on the forward strand.
GTATTCCTCTACATGCTGTACATCGCAGGCTGTATTCCTCTACATGCTGTACATCGCAGGCTGTATTCCTCTACATGCTGTACATCGCAGGCTGTATTCCTCTACATGCTGTACATCGCAGGCTGTATTTCTCTACATGCTGTACATCGCAGGCTGTATTTCTCTACATGCTGTACATCGCAGGCTGTAATCCTGTACATGCTGTACATCGCAGGCTGTATTCCTCTACATGCTGTACATCCCAGGCTGTAATACTACACATGCTGTACATCACAGGCTGTATTCCTCTACATGCTGTACATCGCAGGCTGTATTCCTCTACATGCTGTACATCGCAGGCTGTATTCCCCTACTTGCTGTACATCCCAGGCTGTAATACTACACATGCCGTACATCACAGGCTGTATTCCTATACATGCTGTACATCGCAGGCTGTATTCCTCTACATGCTGTACATCGCAGGCTGTATTCCTCTACATGTTCTACATCGCAGGCTGTATTCCTCTACATGCTGTACATCACAGGCTGTATTCCTCTACATGCTGTACATCACAGGCTGTATTCCTCTACATGCTGTACATCGCAGGCTGTATTCCTCTACATGTACATCGCAGGCTGTATTCCTCTACATGCTGTAAACATTTCTATCTATCTTTAACTGTTTTTACATATTTTGTGGTGCAAGAAGCTCGATTTCAGGGAAAAGGAGATAGTTTAGGACTCATGCACACAACTGCATTTTCCATCCATGTTCTTCTATCTGCATTTTTTACAGGTAGCACACTGACCCATTCAATTCTGTGAGGCCATGCACACATCCATATTTTCTGCAGAGCCATGTGGTCATTCTGCAAATTATAGAGCAGGTCCTCCTCTCCATTTATTGCAGAGGGGAATAGTCCTTAACACCAGCTAACCGGTTCCTCACCTAGCAACTCTTTGTATAGTAGGACTGGTTTAGTCTGACACATGGAAACCTGGCATTTACTTCACTCACAGAACTGCACTACTGTATTCCTACATAATTGTTGTTTCTCAGCTGATTGCATTTTTTATGCAAGCCTAAAAATCATAGTTGTTGGCAGCATATCTCTCCATATAAAAAGGAAATGTGCTGCAGACTGTATGCAAATTCTATGGGAACTGAATTACTGAATAACTCTGTAAATACAGTGCATAAAGTAAAAGTTGGGTGTTATTGGAAACAATCAAGAAGTTTGTCATTAGACAGTTACTAGTCACCCAGGTGAGCTCATAGAAAAGAGTGGGAGAGTTTTCAGATTACTGGAGTAAAGACTATACTTCCCAGATCGCCAGAGCAAGCACTGTGCAGACCCTGAAAGAGCAGGGACTGCTGGGAACTTAATTCCTGCAGAATTGTGGATGGCAGTCTGGACTATAATATAGGGTAAAACTCAGGATCAGTATCAGATAAAGAATACCATTATTCAACTATTTCTAGAATTAGCATTATTATTATTTCTACACCTAAACTATACAGTGGTATTTCAATGTGGACATACAGTTTAATGTTGATCTTTGCACATGGAAGTCTTCCAGAGTGAATATGGTGTATTGTGTTACTGTATATAGGACATGGGTACCAGATACTGGCAACATCTGTATAAAAGCAGTTTACGTTTCATGTTGCATTGACAACCTACAGCCAAAGAAATAAGTTGGACAGTGACAACGTATGGTATGCAGAAAAGATTTTGTGTAAATTTTACACCACGGACAAATTCACTGTAAAATCCATGCCAATTTTGATATGGATTTACCACACAATGTCACCATTTGTATACATTGCAATCCTATGGAAAATTTGCATCCAAATTTGCATCAGGACCCACCCATGCAGATTTTGCGCAGATTACTGTAAAATTATGCCACGTGAAGGCACATTTCTGTTATAGGATATTTTTAGGAAGGCAATCACCATTATTTAATATCATTTTAGGTAGCTTCCATTCCATCAAGTTTGGATTTGTACTTATGGAGGCCAGAATATGGAAGTCTGATGTTCTGTTATCAGTCACTGGCAAGAGTGGTGGAAGGAGGCACTTATAAACAAGCTTATTCAGCCAACAGATTTGCTTTGAATGCAATTTTTTCGTGAAGGTTCCTGGCCACCGTCTGTGCAGGGAACTGCAGCATAGACCTTTTCACTTGAATGGGACCATGCTATAGTTCAGGGCACAGGGGGTGGCCTGGAGCCTTGCTAAAAACTGTGACTGGGTTGCAGCACTAATAAGCAATGAGGCATCTCCATTCTGAGAATCATTGAACCTGGCACAGCAATAACCTGATCACCTCCGGTCGGCCTTTTCCTAGTAGTCATCTGTAATTATCAAATATTCATTTGAATGAAATATGTTGCTCTCCTGGGATCACCAAAACAAGATCAACCCTTAGTTATGGCTAATTGAGGTGAGACCACTACTTCCCTATGACATCCATATAACGCAGGGGCGTAGCTATAGGGGGTGCAGAGGTAGCAGTCGCTACCGGGCCCAGGAGCCTGAGGGGGCCCAAAGACCCTTGTGCCACATAAGAAGACACACAAAGCACTGAGGGAAGGGGGCCCAAGCTGAACTCTTGCACCAGGGCCCATGAGCCGTTAGCTACGCTCCTGATATAACGTATTAGTGCTCATGGATTGGTTAGGAAACGCCAAAAAAAAAAAAAGAAAATCACTAAATTGCTAGCTAGCTCAGCCAAAGTTTAAAAATAACTTTGTACATTGACCCTCAGAGACAGATGTGCGTAAATGCTCAAGTAAGCATCCTTCTGTTCTGGAGATGGGAAATGTGTGCCGGCTGCCAGGCTCTGATGAAGTATGTGTACAGATCCAGTATAGATCATTAGAGGAAATTATTGTCTCTGGATAAAAACAGGAAAGTACATGCTCACATGCCGTTATTGCATCAGATCAGAGCCTGGAACATGAGAGTGTAATAATAAAGGAGTTGATTTATGCATACGTAAAATTGACGTGTCTACATGGAATTTATCTGACTGGAAAGTCGCTTGTTAAAGGGTTTTCCAATGCAGAAAAATGTATTTAATGTATTTCAAATAAATAAATAAAAAATGTAAGGCTACGTTTATATCTCCATTGTAAACAGAATAATAGCCTGGCGGAGTTCAACGTATCTGGCATAGCTGGATAATGCCGCACACTGACGGATCCCCATTGACTACAATGGGATCTGATGTGAATCCACCCGCTTTCCAGCAGAAATGCGGCAAGTCGTGCTTCTAAGAATCTAGCCTAATATACTTTATTTATCAAAATGTCATGCCTTATCCTTCAGACTTCGTCTCCCGATCGATCTCGGCAGCTCCACTCCAACACAGGCTGAAATCTTAAAGGGAGGTGGTTCTCCAGTCAGTTCATTATCTTAGCCAGAAGTCTTCTCCGTCATGGCTGACGCAGAGACAGAGAGGAGGAGTGAGCTCTCAGCTTTGTCATAACGAATGCGGAAGTGGAGCTTCAGAGACCAATAGGACAATCTATGCAGTTTTGATAAATACCTTTAAAGCATACCTATCATTTTAGGCAGGGGCGTAGCTAAAAGATCATGGGCCCTGGTACAAGGGTTCATCTTGGACCCCCTTCTCTCAGTGCTTTGTAACAAGGGGCAGGGAAGCACATAGCCTTCCTGCTGCCTGAGGCAAAAATTTTAACAACCCCCATCCCCATCCCATCCCAAATTCTTGACCTAACCCTTTCCTCCCAGCCAGAGGTGTAATGACCTGCATGCACTTTCTATAATACCATTGTCTTCTTATGCAACACAAGAGTCTTTGGGCCCCGTCAGGCTCCTGGGCCCGGTAGGGACTGCTACCTTTGCACCCCCCATAGCACCACCCCTGATTTTAGGTGAATTTTACAATTAACATTTTTGTCTTCCCCTCTGCATGGTCAGTTTTTCCTAAGTTCAGCTCCAGAAGTGGCTGGCACGAGCTGCTATCAGGGTAGCCAATGATCCAGAAATTTCTGGACAGTCCATGAAAATAAAGGACCTTTTTATAGTGTCCGAAAAAAAATAAAAACGTATTTTTTTTAAGGCTGTTGGTACTTTAACGGATCACTGTGATTGTAATTATCATCATTTTATGGTTCATAGCAAATGCAGGTTATGAGCTCAAATCACTATATTGAGCTATAAACATGTATTACTTATCATCTTTCTCACTCATTATGGTTTTCCAATTTGTCCGTGAATAATGTTGGCCATAGGTGCTTTTTGGCTAAGTTGTCCAGAAAGAAAATTTCAGGTTGGCTACTGTGCCTGCTAAGGCCTCTTTCACACTTGCGTTGTTAGGATCCGGCGTGCACTTCCGTCACCGGAAATGCCCGCCGGATCCGTAACAACGCAAGTGACCTGAAAGCATTTGAAGACATTATCAGTCTTCAAAATGCTTTTAGTGTTACTATGGCAGCCAGGACGCTATTAAAGTCCTGGTTGCCATAGTAGTAGTGGGGAGCGGGGGAGCGGTATACTTACAGTTCGTGCGGCTCCCGGGGCGCTCCAGAATGACGTCAGAGCGCCACATGCGCATGCGATCACGTGATCCATGCGCAAGGGGCGCCCTGACGTCACTCTGGAGTGCCCCGGGAGCCGCATGGACTGTAAGTATACTGCTCCCCCGCTCCCCACTATACTTTACCATGGCAGCCGGGACATTAGCGTCCTGGCTGCGATGGTAACCATTTAGAAAAAGCTAAACGCCTTAGCTTAAGGCCGGATCCGGATTAATGCCTTAATGGGCATTAATTTCGGATCTGGCCTTGCGGCAAGTGTTCAGGATTTTTGGCCGGAGCAAAAAGCGCAGCATGCTGCAGTATTTTCTCCGGCCAAAAAACGTTCCGGTCCTGAACTGAAGACATCCTGATGCATCCTGAACGGATTTCTCTCCATTCAGAATGCATGGGGATAAAACTGATCACGATTTTTCCGGCATAGAGCCCCGAAGACGGAACTCTATGCCGGAAAAGAAATGCGCAAGTGTGAAAGAGCCCTAAGATATTTTTTCATAGTCAGGAGTACTGCTTCCTGTTCCAGCATAGCATTAGTGTCCATTTACACAGGCAGAATGAGCACCGATTGACATGTACTGTGTATTTAAGAAGTTAAAGGGAACGTATCATCAGAAAATGACATATTATTTATATTATGTTTTTATGTTTAACATATTTTAAGGTTTCCATGTCAACATCTATATTTAAACAAAAAACATAAAATCCTGCAGTTTTCGCACTGGCCACTAAGCCTAATAATAGGCGCCACGGCCTGTACAGATCACTTCACTGCAGTTACCTGCTTATCTTTCATTCTAATCCTGCCTGTAATAATATCACCTCTGTGTACAGATAAGACAGGTTCCACCATACACAATCGGTGATTGTCAGAGCTTATCTATTTTTTCCTTGTACATTGGTCTCTGCACAGGTCACACAACATGCCTAGAAAACTCTCCAGTAGAAGTAATGGGGTGCTCTACAGACCATTGTGTCTATGGCCCATGTGGCTTCCGTAATGCTTTCTAAATGCTATTAAGAACAACTCAGGCAAGATGGCCGCCCCAATAATTATGTTCAGAAATAGAATTAAAAAAAATCTGCAATTAGAAAATAACAGATTAGAAAAAAGGATATGTGTCACTATCTGGTTTTAACTAGCAGATAACATTTTGGTGACACATTTCCTTTAAGTGTAGGGTGATTGTTCAGGTACATACCATTTTATTACTCTCAGCAACAGACCCCCTGTTTGCATGGGCCGATGTCCTGCCAAGAGTGGATGATTTTTGTGCCCACAGAAAAGAAGATATGAGCTGACAAGCTGTTTTGGAGCTGATCCCTGGGCATGTTACCACGGGGCAGTGACTGGAAACGAATGGCTGTAGAAAAGAGTGCATCTGTCTCAGAGATCCTCTGTTGTAAGGTCCCTTGATTATCCCCTATGTCCATTCCGGTACCTGGTTCTTGTCCTGTGAGTCCAATGGCAAGTGCTGTCTCCAGCATGAAGGGTTTAGCATGCCCAGGTTGTAGGTAGTGACATCACTAGCACCTAAACATCTCGGAAAATGCATTGTTCTTCATCAGGGAGGGTATTCTGAGGTATTGGAGCCTGCAGTTGTAAAAATAGCATACAGTTTGGATTGGAGTAGAAACACAGTAACATTTACTGTCAGCTGCTGTATATGATGACAATTAAAATTACAATAACAAACATGGTCAAAAGCCCCTATGTGTATGGATGGTTGTCAGTCCTGGTCTGGTGACAAAGGCAGTTTGTGACTGATGCTGTCAAATACTACACATGGTCTTAGTTTATAGGTATCTGGACAAAGAGAAATCTGTCGGTTCCCTGTGCTAGCTATCAGTGGAGATAAATTTTAAAGGGGTTCTCCGGGAATTAAGAAAATGAAAATACTTAAATATTACTTTTATTATAAATATTTTCCCAAATACCAATCATTATTTATAAAGGCTCGTTTTGTCTGGGGCGCAATCATTAGGAGAAACAAAATGGCCGCTGTCCCATAAGTTCACACAAAACCTGTCCTGATCACACATGAGGACAAGTTCCTTTACAACACCGAGGTAAAAAGCTGCCTCATCCTCCTCTCTGCTCTGCTTGTCAGAGATTATGATCCTGAATACAGATAATAAGATCTTTAGCTAAATCTCTGTAGGAATGGAGATCATGAGGAGATGTTAAGTACAGAGAGGATTGATAGGACAGGTTGTGGTAATGGAGACTGTAAACAAGTGCTGCTGCTCATTAGCCACCCCTCACCCTCCTCTCATGTCTCCTCATCTTCTCCATTCCCACAGAGATTCACCTGTATTCAGGATCATAATTCCTGACAAGCAGAGCAGAGAGAAGGACGAGGCAGCACTCTGGCTCATTGTGGTGAAGTACCTTGTCCTCCTGTGTGATTAGGACAGGTTTTGTGTGTACTAATAGGACAGCGGCCATTTTATTTCTCCTAATGATTGCTCCCTAGACAAAACAAGCCATTCTAAGTAATGAAAGGCATTTGTGAATATATTTATTATAAAACAATATTTAAGTATTTTCATTTTTTTAATTCCTGGAGAAACCCCTTTAACTTATAGTGCATAGTTATAACATGCCCGTGCATGCTACAAGCAGATCTACGAGTAATACGCTCATATCTGTCCACTTTTCTGTCTGTAGTTTTACTGTAATAAAAAAAAAAACGGTATTTAGAACATATTCATTTAATTTTAAAATAGTACATTTGACATGGGATACTTAGGCCTCTTTCACACTTGCGTTCTGAGGATCAGGCAGGCACTTCCGGCCCGCCGGATCCGTCAGAACGCAAGTTGCCTGCAAGCATTTGAAGACAGATCAAGATCGTGATCAGTCTTCAATATATCTTTCAGGTAACCATGGCAGCCAGGATGCTACTGAAGTCCTCACTGCCATGGTAAGTACTCCGCAGCAGTGTACTTACCTGCGCTGCGGCCGCTCCTTTATGACGTCACAGGTCCCCGCGGCACATAGATCAATGCGCCGCCCGGAGCTGTGACGTCATGAAGGAGCGCCGGGAGGCCGCAGTGCAGGCAAGTACACTGCTGCGGAGTACTTACCATGGCAGCCAGGACTTCAGTAGCTTCCTGGCTGCCATGTTAACCGATCGGAGCCCCAGTTTACACTGTGGCCCCGATCGGAACTGCTGCTGCGCATGCGCAGAGCTAAACATCGGATCCGGCGATGCGCCGAAACGATGTTTAGCTTAATTCCGTATCCAGATCAATTTCCGGATCCGGCGTTACGCATGTCTTCGGGATTTTTGGACGGAGACAAATCCGCAGCATGCTGCGGTTTTGTCAACGTCCAAAAAACGTTCACATACTGAACGGAAGACATCCTGATGTATCCTGAACGGATTTCTCTCCATTCAGAATGCATTAGGATAATCCTGTTCAGTATCTTTCCGGCGTAGAGACCTGACAATGGATCTCTACGCTGGAAAGTAAAAATGCTGATGTGAAAGGGGCCTTAGATGGATACTTATTTTTCCTTCATTAACCTTCTGCCATAATTGCGCCCTAGTCATACACAGGCGGATCTAGCAACTGTTAACATTGCAGTGGTCTGATATTTATACAAAGTCGGATGTAGACAAAGTGATTGTACACAAAGTGATTGTTTATTTCTACTGTGGTCGATCATTTAAAATTACCAGAAAAAGTCATCCACTATACTTATATTTTAAAGTTCTTGTTGATTCGTTATTCATTTATTGGAAATTTCCCCTAGCAGCTGGTATATGTGAGAACTGCTTTGTGAAATGTTTTTTTTATTATATATAATTAATTTAGGACACTAGTTTAGAAAATCTACATATGTTAGATAGATGTATTATAATTGAGGTTGTTAATTAGTTCCTGCTGTTCCTAATTAATCTATAGAAAGTGCGTGTCTCTAATTATTCTAAAGACTTCACACTTCTTTTTTTGTTTGTCAGCCTTGCTGTTCTTAAAGGGGTTCTTCTAAAAAGAAGTATTACTCTGCAATGAGTAGATCCGTTTAAAGGAAGAATTATTAGAATATATATACAATAAAAATAGATTTCTTTCTACATTACATTTTCTTCCTGATAGCGCCCCCTGCTATTTGTCTTTTTGGACAATACTCAGTGGTGGACTAACATGCTTAGTGGTTTCCCTACTCCCTTCTTCTTAGTGACAGTGTAGTGATCTCAATCTTATCTTTTATTTATTAATCTCTAATTTATAGAAATACACTCTATGGAGAATAGTGTTGTTCTCGTAATCATTGAATTCAAGTATTTACTTCAGTCTCTTTGCCACAGGTGTAAAAAAACCAGCAATCGCCATGCAGTCTGCTTATACAATCATTTGTGAAAGAATGGCTTATTTTAAAGAGCTCAGTGAATTCCAAACCTACCTGGCTACATTGTGCCAACTGTAAAGTTTGTTGGGGGAGGGTTAATGGTATGGAGTTGTTTTTCAGGGGTTGGGCTAAGCACCTTAGTTCCAGTGAAGAGAAATCCTAATGCTTCAGCATAGCAAGATATTTTGGAAAACTGTATGCTTTCAACTCGTTGTAGAGAGTCATCCTCTGGCATTAAGATCAGCATAAAAACTGCATTGAGAGCTTCCTTCCAGTTTTACATCACCATGCACAATACCAAGTGTTTGATGGAATGGTGTAAAGCTCACCTCCACTGGACTCTGGAGCAGTGGAAATGTGTTCGGTGTGAAAAATTACGCTTCTCTATCTCTCAGTCTAATAGACAAGTTTGGGTTTGGGGAATACCAGGAGAGCTTAACCTGCTTGATCGCATTGTGCCAACTGTAAAATTTGGTGGAGAAGGGATAATACTATGGGATTATTTTTCAGGGGTTGCCCTAGGCCCCTTTGTTCCAGTGAAGAGAAGTCTTGATGATTCAGCATGCCAAGACAGTTTGGACAATTGTATGGGCCGAACTTGTTGGAAACAGTTTGTAGAAAATCCTTTTTTATTCCAGTATGACTGTGCCCCAGTGGACAAAGCAAGATCATAAAGTCATGGTTGGGTGAGTTTGGGGTAGAAGAACTTGACTGGCCGAAACAGACCCCTGACCTGAATCCTATGGAATACCTTTGGGATGAACTAGAATGGAGATTGCAAGACAGGTCCTCTCGTTGAAAATCATTTTCTGCCCTCACAAATGCCCTTTTGGATAAAGGGCCAAAAATTCCAACTGATGCACTCCAAAATCCTGTAGAAAGCCTTCCCAGAAGGTGGAGGCTGTTTTATCTGCAAAAGGAAAACCATCTCCTTATTATTGCTTATGAATGAGATGCTATAAAAATGCGTGTAGATTTCCCAGTACTTTTTTTTTTCATTTATTGTATATAGCTATATCTCTCTGTAGAAAGTGGGGGGAGGAAATTACATAGCATATGTATCTCTGGTACTTTATGTGAAGAACTGTTTTCTATGCAGGGGACGAAGTTGTTAACAAGAACTAATTGCAATGCATCATGGGAGATGATAAGCTGCTGGCCCACCGATAAAATGGCAAGCAAGTCAAAGAGAGTTCTGAATAGATGGTGGCTTGCCATTTGTGGTCAATGCTGTCCTAGTAGAGTCTCATTTAGGGACAACAGCTACAAGATAGATAGATACAAAAACTATGACATGCCTAAAGAATCACATTGCAGACAGCACATTCTGGTGAAACGCCTATCATATGTTTGCCAGGAGGCAAAACTATAGCAGCTAGACAGCACAAAATATTAATGGCAACCACTACTACTATTGATTCTGTCAAGCATAGAAAAGTGCCCTCTTGGCTATCTTCGTTAGTCCCATAGACTTTGAATTCAGTGCTAGCACACATGCACAACGGCCACGCCATTCCTATCCTAAGGAAATTTTATTAACCCTTTGAGTACCAAAGGTTTTTGCATTTTTATATTTCTTCCATCTTCACAGAGCCATAACTTTTAAATTTTTCGGTTCACATAGCCATATGAGGGCATTTTTTATGCAGGACAAATTGTACTTTCTAAGGCCACCATTGAAAAATGGCATACAATGTAGTGGGAAGTAGGAAGAAAAATTCCAAATAAGGTGAAATTGAAAAAAAAAACTAAATTCCGCCACAGTTTTATGGGTTTTGTGTCTACCGTTCCCTATGCGGTAAAACTGACCTGTGACCTGTGCACCAGTGGGTCAGTATGATTACATTATCATTGCTCCTTCCTTTCAGTATGATATCACATTTGTATAGGTTTTCGTGTGTTTTAATCCTAAAAAAAAACAAAAAAAAAAACTTAAAAAATATATTTTTTACATCTCCATATTCTGACACCCATAACTTTTTATAATAATGTCTACCGAGCTGTGTGGGGGCAATTTTTTGTGGGACGATCTTTACTTTTTATTGATACCATTTTGGAGTGTGTGTGACTTTTTGAACACATTTTATTCCATTTTTTGCGATCAGTGAAGCGATGAAAAAATGGCAAATTTGTATGGGATAAATATTTTTATATTTTAATAGTATGGGCGATTTTGGACACAGCGATGCCAATGATGTTTATTTTTCTTATTGTTTATGTATTTATTTATTTTTATTCTGGGGAAGGGGTGATTTATATTTTTTCTATTTTTTGAATGCTTTTAAAACTTTTTTAAAACTTTTTTTTTTTCAGCCCCTCAATGAGGCCACAATATGAAGTATTCAGATTTATTTTTGCTTAGACTGTAGTTTCATAGAACTATAGTCTAAGCCTGTGCTGGCTAACCTCTGGCAGTCCAGCTGTGGCAAAACTACGATTTGCAAAATGCAAACTTGCTTGGCTGTTCTCAGAACTCCATAGAAAGGAATCGAGCATGCTGGGAGTTGTAGTTTTACCACAGCTGGAGTGCCGGAGGTTAGTTATAACTCGTTTAAGCTCTATTTGCGATTATCCTATGGAGACCTGCCACCTGCAGTTCTCCATAGGAACTGCACTTCTTATACGCTGTGTCTCTTCAGTGAAATTCAGCGCATTAGAACAAAGGAATGGCTTCCCTGATGACTGCACGGGTGAGCTGGCCCTAACCTGGAAATGCACGCTATGTGTAGGGTGCTGGTATCCTTAAGGGATAATATTTGCAGCCTGGACATTTCCTTTACCTATCTAATGAGGTACATGAAAATGGGTTTTCTAAACCGAAAAGCCCGTTTAATCCCCTTTTTCTCCGGGCCAGTTTTGATATATATGGTAATAGTTTTGGAACATTTACTTATCCAAGCCATTCTGAGTTTGCTTTTCGTGACACATTGTACTTCAAGACATGGGTAAATTTGAGTCGATATTTTTCCTTTATTTCTAAAAAAAAAAAAATGTACCTGAAAAAATTAGCTATTTTCTAAATTCCCATATCTCTGCTTTTAAGGGCTCATGTACACGGCGGTTGCTGTGTTTGCGGTCCGCAAAACATGGATACCGACCGGGTGCATTTTACGGATCGGAAGGGCCAGGCCCAATAGATCAGTCAATAATAATAGGACGTCTATTTTTCTATTTTTTTGCGGAACGGCCATGTTGACACAGAATGCACGCAAAGTTTTTAATACAGTGGGGCACATTTATTAAGACCAGCTTTTTAGATGCTGGTCTTAATAAAGCCCCAAGCTGGTGGTGCTTTTGCTGAAGTTCTGAAGAGGTGCAGGCCTCTACATAACTTCGGCCGATCCACTTCCGCTTCTAAATGTAAGACAGTTTCTTAGTGGTCTTACATTTAGACCTTTTTCTACGTTCTTTTTTCTACTGGCCCGTCCCACGTCCACTTTTTTAGACCTTACATAATAGAAACCACCCATAAATGACCCATTTTAGAAACTACACCTCTCAAGTTATTCAAATATGATTTTACAAGATTGTTAACCCTTTAGGTGTTCCACAAGAATTAAAGGAAAATAGAGGAGAAATTTGAAAATTTTACTTCTTCTTTCCTGTAATGCAACAAGGGTTAACAGCAAAATATGTATTACCCTGATTCTGCAGTTTACAGAAACACCCCCTATATGGTCGTTAACTGTTGTATGGGCACACGGCAGGGCACAGAAAGGAAGGAGCAACATATGGATTTTGGAAGGCAGATTTCTCTGGGATTATTTTAAGTTGTCATGTTGCATTTGAAGACCCCCTGATGCACCCTACTGTAGAAACTCCCAAAAAGTGACCCCATTTTGGAAACTATGGCATAGGGCTCATGCACACAAATGTGTGCCAGCCTGGCCTGTGCTGCGTACCGCAAATTATGGTCCGCAATGAATGGGTACCAACCATAGGGCCACTATATGCGGACTGGGAAACCATTTACTTGAATGGGGTCCGCGATCTGCATCTGATGGTCTGCACCGCAAAAAAGTAGTACATGCACTACTTTTTTTGTGGTGTGGAAGCACTGACAGAAATCCCATGGAAGCAGTCCGTAGTGCTTCCGTGTGGTTCTGTGCCTCCATTCCGCACCTTACAGATTGCGGTGCACAAATGGCACTCTCCAGCAGCTGTTGAATACACTCTAGATACCTGTGACAACCTACCAGGGCCTTACCGAGTCACTCCCAACCCATCTAGCTGCTGTCTGTGCTGCACACGATGGTTACTCTGGATATAAGATGTTGGTCATAATAATGGGACTCAACTGTACCATGCATCTACTCTGCTGCCAAAATTAGTAGCAAACAGCTGCAATTCATATATTAAAATTAAAAAAATGTAAGAACTGTGATAGTATTAAAAATAATCTTTTTTACAGAAGAATACAATCCTGACTATGCCTTGTGTTTAGGACTCCATCTTTTGTTATGGTGACTTCATATCGTGACTGTTACTAAAGCAGCCATGTATTCACTTCTCTGTGTGACTCCACTAATGAAGCGCCCATCTGTTTATTATTAATTAACAGAAATCCATGACTCTTGGTGCATACTGAAATCATGCCACTAATTATTGCCTGTTGCCAATCAAGAGCATAATGACATGACATACTCTGTTTTCGTGGCAAATCAAGAAATTCTCAAAGATTAATTTTAAAAACACTAATTATTACAGTAATTTTCTGTTAATCTGCAACCTTTAGGTCAGGAATGGTTAGCAGTAGCCTTTATAAACATTAAAGTCATTTGTAATCTGCCTGTAAAATGCCTGATTTTGCAATAATGAGGGAACTGCAAATGCAAGATGACTTAGGCTACTTTCACACCAGTGTTATGAACGGATCCGGTTGTATTATCTTTAACATAGCAAGGACGGATCCGTCATGAACTCCATTGAAAGTTAATGGGGGAAGGATCCCTTTTCTATTGTGTCAGATTGTGTCAGAGAAAACTGATCCGTCCCCAGTGACTTGCATTGTGGGTCATGACTAGGGAAGAGCGAATTGACTTCGGATGAAACATCCGAAGTCAATTCGCATAAAATGTTGTTAGAATACTGTACAGAGCGAGCGCTCTGTAAATTATTAGAATGTATTGGCTTCTATGAGACGTACCTTGGAACTGAACCCAAATTCGGTAAAAGGTTTTTAACAGTAGAAATTAATTTCTGAAGTTATTACCCGAAGTCTCGCAAGACTTCGCAAAGTAATAACTTCGTCTCATAGGAGCCAATACATTCTTATACTGTACGGAGCACTCGCTCTGTACAGTATTCTAACAAAGTTTTATGCGAATCGACTTCGGATGTTTCATCTGAAGTCGATTCGCTCATCGCTAGTCAGGACGGATCTGTCTTGCTCCGCATCCCATTATGGAAAGAAAACTGCAGCATGCTGCGGTTTGCTCTCCTGTATGAGAACGCAACCAAATGGAACTGAATACATTTTCGAGCATTCCATTCTGTTCAGATACGTTTTGTCCCCTCTGACAATGAATGGGGTCAAAATGGAAGTGTTTTTTTCCAGGATTGAGACCCTATAACAGATCTCAATACCAGAAAAAATAAACACTAGTGAAAAAGTAGCTTTACCTGCTTCCTGGCACCAGCTCCCCGCTCCTTCTCCTGCAGGCTTGTGATGGTTTTCTTGCCCTTCATCTATGTAAACATTTGGTTTGACATCGCCGCAACCAATCACTGGCTGCGGAAGTGTGTGGCTTCCCTTTAGAACAAACGGTCACATGGTGCAAGGGGATCCGGTCAACACCTAACTGTGGTGATGTCAAACCGGATGTTGACATCGATGGAGCCCAACGGAGTATCACAGGCCTGCAGGAAGAGTGAGGAGTCGATGTCGGGAAGCTCGTAAGTCCTCTTCCCTTTGCAGGTCTGGCAGAATGTGAGGGTTTGCACAGCCCCTTGAATGAAGTTCAACAGATTTGACTTTGGGCTTATCCTGGCATGCATCTAGTATTCACCCCTTTAACCATTGTACAGGTATCTGGACTTTGCTGCAGGGGAGCCACCAGGCCGCTACCTTCTGGAGTAGTCTCTGTGTGGTTAACAGCTAATCTACAGGGGTCAAAGACGCCTGTGCAAGGCACCAAAAGGTCAAACAAAATCGTAGTCAGGGACAGGACGAGTTCAGAGAAATAAAATTGTGCTGCTCTCGATCAGTCTGAGCAAACTATCCCAGGATGGATATTACATACAACTCCAGTGTAGTCAGTCACTGCTACACACAAAGGTGATTTTACCCAAGACTCTGTTCCTGTCTCTACAGTATTTTAAGCAGAGATAAAGTGCAAAAATAGTGAAGCGCTGCAAACACCATTCGATGTCCTGCAATAATTTGTGCCAAAATGGTATTTACAGGTTGATAATGAGGTTTTTTACACGTATGGTACTCCGGTCTTGATGGACCTTGCATCTCATTTATGACATTGCCTTTCATTTATGACAAGCTGCAGGCCTTGTTGGTATTTTACTAGAATAGGTCACTATCCTATGGGTAACCAATGATTTTGTGTGGTAATATTTCCATAACAATTCTTGCATTAATCAATCAAGATACTAAATGCCACCCACTTTTCTTCCTAATGTTCTTCAAAGTGAGCTCATGGCATTCAAACCAGAGACTCTTTGAAAAGGAAGGACCAACCAAGTGATGCTCCTTTTGGAGGAGTCTCCAGTTTGATTAAAATAAGGTAAATTGTATACTTAGGCCTCAGGCACATGGCAGTTGTGCATCTGGTCAGTGCATTGGGGACCGCAATTTGCGGTCCCCAATGCATGGGCAATGTCCTTGCGGCGGCCGGGACAGATCGAGACCCATTCAACTCGAATGTGTCCGTGATCCATCCGCACCACAAAAAAATAGAACAAGTTCTATTCTAGGTGGAGCTTGCAACCTTATTCTACCTCACATTGCCTTAGTGATCCTACTATGGAAGTATGTGGGAGCCTGACTGTGAGTTGGATATGAGCACCTATTAAACCTTGTTCACACACCATAGGTAGTCTAGTGGTAGGAACCCATTGCCACACTGAGACACCTTGACGGTGGTTCAAAAGGGCTCCGATATGTTCCTGACTGGCAAGGCCGGCGCTACCGTTAGGCGAACTAGGCGTTCGCCTAGGGCGCCGGCCTGCTGGGGGCGCCCTGGTGGGCTCCCCCTGTCTGGGGCTGCAGCGCTGGGCGAGCGGCTCTTGAGCCACCCCCAGCGCCATTACAGGGGGGCCAGGAGTGGAGGTCAGAGCAGGCACCTGCTTACCCTGATGGCAGGCAGGGGCGTAACGAGGCCTGCGCTCACATGTAACGGAGCCCGGCATTTTCACTGTACTTAATGCCGGGCCCCTTCAGAGCGCTCCTCTCACCTCCATTATGTTCACTGCTTCAGGCCTCCAGCATCAGGCCCCGCTGCCTCTAACTAGAAACACAGTAAGCAGGTGGGCGGAGCCTAACGGACCTCTGTTAGGCTCCGCCCACCTGCTTAATGTGTGGCAGCGCTGGGGCCTGATCCCGAAGCCTGGAGCAGTGAACATAATGGAGGTGAGAGGAGCGCTCTGACGGGCCCGGCATTAAGTACAGTGAAATGCCGGGCCCCTTACATGAAGTCTGTGGGCAGTCGGGGGCACTTCTGGAGGCAGTGGGGGCACTACTAGGGGTTGTGGGGGCACTTCTGGAGGCTATGGGGGCGCTCTGGGGCCATTACTGGAGGCAGTGGGGACACTACTAGGGGCTGTGGGGGCACTTCTGGAGGCAGTGGGGGCACTACTAGGGGCTGTGGGGGCACTAGGGGGTGCACTACTGGAGGCAGTGGGGACACTACTAGGGGCTGTGGGGACACTAGTGGGGTGCACTACTGGAGGCAGTGGGGGACAATACTAGGGGCTGTGGGGGGGCACTTCTGGGGGCTATGGGGGGCGCTTCTGGGGCCATTACTGGAGGCAGTGGGGGACACTACTAAGGGCTGTGGGGGGCACTACTGGGGCAGTGAGGTACACTACTGGGGACATTATTAGGGGCAGTGAGAGGCATTACTGGGAGATCAGGGGCGTGACAATTGCGGACACAGACGTGTCCGTCAGTGTGTGCGTGTCCGTCAGTGTGTGCGTGTCCATCAGTGTGTCAGTGTGCGCGGGTCTGTCTGTCAGTGTGTGCGGGTCTGTCTGTCAGTGAGTGAGTGACATGGCGGTGGGGCGGCAAAATGGATCTTTGCCTAGGGCGGCAAAAATCCTTGCACCGGCCCTGCTGACTGGAATATGTTGGCGAAAGTCTCAGCTTTTAACATCAGCTTGAGGGATGAGCCAGCATAGTTAGTTGCTTATCATTGTGGTGCACCTTTTTCAGTGAATTATATATAAAAGTATTTATGCTGCATGGTGAAAGCTGTAAGTGGAAAAGAAAAAAATCTAAATTACCGAATTACAATTTTTCTAGTCGCCTTATCCCCAGAAATACAAAAAGAACAACACACAGCTCTGTAGGAGTCGTAAAGCATAAGAAAAACTATATAAATTTGGAATAAATTGTACTGACCTATACAATAAAGGTACAAATAATTTTTACCACATAGTGAATGCCCAAAAACAGTAGTGGTATTATTACTTTTTTTTATCGAATTCACCACTTAAAGAATTTTTCCTGATATGGTAAATAAAATAAGGCCATTAAAATACAGCTTGTTCCACAAAAAAACAAACCCTTATGAAGCTATGTGAGTGGAAACAAACAAAAGTTATGGCTCATGAAAGGTGGGGAGAGAAAACTGAAAAAATAAAAAAAGTTGCAGCAGGAAGAGTTAGGCCGCATTCACATGACTGTATGTGTTTGTGTGGTCTGCAAATTGCGGATCCGCGAAACACAGATATTGGCCTTGCTCATTCTGCATTTTGCGGACTGCACATGGCTGGCGCTATATTGAAAATGCGGACAAGAATAGGATAGGTTCTATATTTTTGCGGGCCGTGGAACGGAACTATGGATGCGGAAAATTGCGGAATGGATGCGGACCATTCATATGAATGTTAGGTAGTCTGGAATTACTAAATTACACAGGGAAAACATTCTAGTATCTTTATTTGCTTATAAAAGATGTTTCAGTTTACTGTACGACACTGAAGTTAAAAGGTAAAAATTTATGAAAATGAAAAAACATTAACAGAGAATGTGGGATTATTCACACCCCGGAATTGCATAGCACATGAATAACAGTGCGTAATAGTTACTGCCTTCCAACATATTAAACACATTAACAAGCTGGCACCTTTTTTAGAAGGCGTTAGGTAGTATATTCTTAGCTTCCACTATAATGTTTGCAGACAAGACAGGGATGTATACAGTATGTAGAATGTATGTGCTGCACTTGCAGCAGCAGCCTGGGAGGAACGAGTGGAGGATGGGAGTGTTGGGCTCTGGCAAGAATTAGTGGCCACACGGATCACAATGGCAATCTTCACTCTGATACCCTCCTAGGGCGGTGCAGTGACAGGAGGGCACACCCTTGTGCTGGGGTTGCTGCCTGGCGGTACTTGGGGTGCCATTGGCGTTAAAGGGGGTGTCCACTTTTCCTATATTGATGATCTATCCTTAGGATAGATCATCAATATCAGATCAGCAGGGCCTATCCTGAGGATGTCCTCAATATAGGATAGGCGGAGAACCACTTTTCCCAAATTTTCCAGATTTCCGTTCTGTTTTTTGCAGATCCGCATTTCTGCAAAAACTTTCAGTTTCTACCTATTTTACATCCGCATCTTTTCCGTTTTGCCGCAAAAAAAAAACAGAAGGAGGAATATATGTTGCTAGGGTACTAAAAAATCTTGTTGTTTTTTTCTATTTCCTAGAAAAGGAACCGCAATTGTGGATGGCATATTGATGCATTCCTTTCTCTCTCTATGGAGCACTTTTGGTACTAGACTAGCTTGCTTAAAGAGGACCCTTCACCACTCCTGACATGCCTGTTTAAATAGCTTCATACATTCCCCATGTAATAACAATTCTGGAACATCTGTTCTTATGGCTCTATGTTGTACCATTCTTGTGTTACTTCTACTAGAAGTTATGAATGAATTGCTAGCAGTCTGCAGTAAGGGTACAGAGGGGTGTTAACCAGTTGGGGGCTTGTACCTGCACAGTCTGAAAATGGCAGCATCGATTGGATGGAGTGAGTCTGTGCAGGTGCACCCCCCAACTGGTTACCACCCCGCTGTACCCTTACTGCAGACTGATAGTAATGCATTCAGACCTTCTAGTAGAAATAATAAAGGAATGGCAGAACATAGAGACATAAGAATAGATGTCCCAGAACTGTTATTACGTGGGGAAGGCATGAAGCTATTAAAACAGGAATGTCAGGAGAGGTGACAGGTCTTCTTTAAGTAGTTTTAGAAATAATGGTTCATTGAAACTCTGGACTAGCTCAGACAACATAGGTTCTCTTTGTAGCACAGTAGACTTGAACTTTCTCTAATCAGGGGCCGACCCAGGTCCATCTCCTGCCAACCTGAAAAGGGCTGAGTCAAGGTGTTAAACCCTGAACTATCCATACAGTACTATTAGGTACACATACACATTTAATCTAAACATTGCACTTTAGCAATATAACATTAAACAATCAACTTTTTGCAGTAACCCTATTCTGGGGTGCTGCGCACTTCTACTGTGTAATAAATATAATTAGACATATAGTTGCCTGAATTAGACCTTGTTTATATGGTACAATGTTTATGTTTTTTCTATTTTCATTGGGGACAATGGAAATTAAATTAAAGATGCCTTCTTGGACTCAGCAGGTCCCTCAAACTGATCTTTAGTATATTTAAAATGCATCTGTCAGCAGACTTGTACCTATGACATTGGCTGGCCTGTTCCATGTGCACTTGGCAGCTGAAGGCATCTGTGCTGGTTCCAAGTTCATATGTGACCTCATTGCTGAGAAAAATTATGTTTTAATATATGCAAATGAGCTTCTGGGAGCAACGGGGGCATTATCGTTACATCTAGTGGATCTTCTTTCTCTGCAACTGTTGCGCCCTCTGCACTTTGATTGTTTCCACTGCCAGGCCTTGTCAATGCAGAGAATGTGGCAGTTGCAGAGAGAGCAGAGCCTCTAGTTGTAATGGCAGCGCCCCCATTGCTCTTAGAGTCTCATTTGCATCTATTAAAACATAATTTTTCTCAGTAATGGAGGCAGATATGAACATGGAACCAAAGAGGATGCCTTCAGCCAAGTGCACATTTAACAGGTCAGCCAGTTTCATAGATACAAATCTGCTGACAGATGCCCCCTAACCTGCCTGTAGGAGAAGGTTTGTAATACATATACTGTTTCAAAGTAGTGCCAATCGGCCTGCTGGAAACCTGGTCACATGACGTTCCTATTCTTAAAATCCTGCTTTTGCCAATGACACAACCCTTACCAGGTGTCCGAACTAGACAATGAACAGGGTGTCACTTGCACTGTGGATGGGGCCAGAACATTTATTCTCCTTGGCGCATGCGCAGACTCCTAAATCCACCTTATTTGCTCATGTGCCAGGGAAAGTAAAAGTACAGGCCTCGTCCACAGCCAAAGTAACACCCCATCCATAGCTCAGTTCAGAAACCTGATAAAAGGCTTGACGTCAACAGAAGCAGGACTTTCAAAAAAGCAGCATCACATAACCAGGTTCCCAAGTGGCCAATCCACACAACTTCAGAATAGTAGTGTATTAAGACATTCTCCTACAACCCCTTTAATTCATGAAAATCATCCGTTGGCCTCTACATAACTTCAGCGGATCCGCCGCCGTTTCTAAATGTAACCTTTCTTGCTGTCTTACAATTTAGACCATTTTCTACGCCTAAGACACCTAGACCATTTCCTATTTCCTTTTTTTTAGACCTGGCGCAAGCAAGAAAAGGTCACAGATTGTGGCGCAATGGACCTTTGCGTCGCAATCTGCACAGAAACATGCCTAATAATAAATGACAAAACTAGGAGCTGTTCACATCTTTATTCTACATTTAGTATATACACTGGAAAAGGTCCCAACATACATACTAAGGGCTCATTTACACGAACGTGTGGCGGCCGTTCCATGCCTTGTTGTGGTCCCCAACACACGGACAACATCCGTGCAAATTTCGCAGACTGATGCAGACCCATTCAACTTGAATGTGTCCGTGATCCGTCCACACCACAAAAAAATAGAACATATTCTAATTATTTGCGGTGTGGAGGCATGTAGAAAAACCCCACGGAAGCACTCAGTAGTGCTTCCATAGGGTTCCGTGCTTCCATTCCGCACCCGACCTTCTGGATTGTGGACCCATTCAAGTGAATGGGTCCGCATCCGTGATGTGGTGCACAAACGGCCCGTATTTTGTGGACCTGCTGTTTGCGGGCCGCTATATGGCCCGGCGTGCACACGTTCGTGTCCATAGTATTGTACTGGCAGATGGAACTCAAAAGTGTGTCTTTTTGGGTTCCTTTTGTCAGTATACATCAGTATCCTGCAGTGAAAAAAGATAGAGTAGAGTAGTAGGCTGTTATATTCCATCCTGCAGACAAGTGGATCAGGGCACTCAGTTTCCCAGCCCCCCTTCTGCTACTGCCAGGGGATCCTTGGGAAACCGCACAACCAAGAGCTCTACTGACTCAAGGTTTCTTAGATTTATGTTAGGTGCCAAGAGGAGGATGGGTCTGTATGGGCAACGTATCCCACTGTATGCCTGTGCAGTAGGATACGTTTCTGGCCTCTATCAGAAATATACAATGGGAGTAAACAGAGCCTTACATTTCTAGAATGCATTACAATAAGGGCTCATGCACACCAACTTATTTTTTTCTGTGTCCGTTCCTTTTTGCGGCCCGCAAAAAATAGAAATGATTCCGTGTTCATTCCGTGACCATATGTCTGCATGGCCGTTCCTCAAAAAAGTAGAACATGTCCTATTATTGTCCACATTACGGACAAGGATAGGACTGTTCTATTACCCTAGGTACACACCTAAGCCTTTTACAGCGCGTTCAAACGCGCTGTAAAACGCACAACATGTGAAAAGCCATGCTTCCCTATGGGCATGGTTCACATTTGTGCGTTT
Organism: Bufotes viridis; assembly: GCA_033119425.1. NCBI lineage: Eukaryota > Metazoa > Chordata > Amphibia > Anura > Bufonidae > Bufotes > Bufotes viridis. Next base: position 306,954,692 of record CM065590.1, read on the forward strand.
TACAGCGCGTTTGAACGCGCTGTAAAACGCCACACGCCCAAACAAGTACATGAGCTTCTTTGGGGCGTTTTAACGCGCCTATGGACAATGATGCCATAGGGGAGAATCACTGAATCGCGCGTATGACGCGCGTTTCTTAGTTACAAAAACGTGCATCCAAAAACGCGCGATTCAGAAACGCCTAGGTGTGTTCCCAGCCTTAGGGGTCGGCTGTTCCGTTCTGCAAAATGCGGAAAGTGCACAGCTGGTATCTGTGTTTTGCGGATCCACAGTTTACAGGCTGTAAAACATCCAGTGCTCATGTGCATGAACCCTAACTGTGGACAGTAGGATCACAATTACAGTACATGTACATTAGGGCTTATCAGCAAATATATACAGGGACTTCTATATGGGTCAATCATTGGATAGACTAGGAATCATAAGAACAGCCATTCCTGATCAAGGCAGCTACCAGAACAGATCCACAGTACAGGCAGTGGCCAGCAACCACCTTATCAGATCCCAGGGTCCCACCTCCCTAAGAACCAATCAGAGTTAGGTACACCCTGGCTCAGCAAGACTCCACCATAAATATTCATCAACTGGCTGACCACAAGTCGCCACATCATAACCTGTGCGATGCAACACTATAGTGTTCACGTTTGACCTCTGCTGTGATGTATGCACACCACCACAGTCATAAAAGTACAGGACACCCGAAATACATTGGCTGTATTGAACGTATGTTAGGCTAGTTTGACTCTAGTGGCAGGACGGATCCAACAGGTTGTTCAGCTGGACTAACTGTCGGACATGTCGTAGTTTTGGTCCGGCCTCCTCTCTCCGTGCACTGCCGTGCTGCGCTGGAACTCCGCCCCCATTATAGTCAATGGGGACGAAGAGGCAGTCCGGCGGCACGGCGAAATAGTGGCAGGACGGATCCGACAGGCTGTTCCCATCCTGCCGCTAGTGTGAAACTAGCCTTAGACTTTATATACTGTACAATCACCAGTTGGGCACAACATGGCATGACAACACAGCCAACAAAACATGGCAATATTGCAGCTACATGCTAGTTTGCCAGAGAGGATGGTTAAAAGGGTATTCAGGTTATTAAACGTTATTGCCTATCTACAGGAAAAGGTTTAACTATTAGAGCCCATTCACATGACTGTATATTTGCATTCTGTGGAACGGATGCGGACCCATTCAATTCAATCAGGCCACAAAACATGCGGACAGCCTTTCCTACAACATGTCCTATTGCCGACAAAAATAGGGATTTCTATCATAGGGCTGTCCGTTCTGCAAAATGCTGAATGCACATGGCCGGTATCTGTGTTTTGCAGATCCACAGTTTGCAGATTGCACTAATAGGGGCATTATTAATTCTGGGGGGCACTAATGAGGGCCCCTAATTGGGGCATTATTAATGCTGGGTGGCACTAACGGGAGCATTACTATTACATGGGGCATTAATATTACTGGGAGCCACATTATGACGGCAACTTAACTCCCTTTGTTAAGCTACGCCCCCACAACCACACCCCCTTTTGGGTGTGGTTTAACTTGGCCGGTATGTTTTGTTGGGAAAGGTGGCAACCCTCGTAATGTATCAAGTGTGCGCGCTGGAAAATTCATGATTTTGGCAGTTTTGTCGGTGGAGTAGGCATTTGTACCATGCAAAAAGTCTCATGTTAATACCTTAATACCTTTGACAGGCTGTTTTAGGCTACATGCACACGACTGTATGTGTTTTGCAGTCAGCAAATTGCAGATTCACCAAAAAAAACGGATGACATCTGTATGCCATCCGTTTTTTTTTTGCAGATCCATTGTAACAATGCCTAAAACGGACAAGAATAGGACACGTTCTATTTTTTTTGGTGGGGCTATGGAAAGGACATATGGATGCGGACAGCACACTGTGTGTTGTCGGCATTTTTTGCGGACACATTGAAATGGGTCTGCATCCTATCCGCAAAAAAAAACGGATCGGACACAGAAACAAAATACGTTCGTGTGCATGTAGCTTTAGTGTATGAAGGCTCTATGCTGGTCTTAATCAGATTCACGAAGTTTAGCACATCCTAATAAATTTGACACATCTTGGGGTGTTTTAAAGACAGAAAACCAGACCCACACAAAGATTTGAGCTTTTTTTCCCACCAATTTCTGTCATAATTTACTTCCAGCTAACTCTACGCACTTTTCTCATCACCTTTTAAAAGTGGTAACAGATAAGAAAAGCTGCAGCTTTTAGTGCAGATATGACATATGCTAAAATTTGTAACCTTTCTATACCACAAACCATTTTTAAATCCCACCATTAGCTTTAGGCATATTTCACACGAACGTGTGCACCCCGTGCCCGTATTGCGGACCGCATTTGCGGATCCGCAATACACGGGCACCATTCCGTGGCCATTCCGCATCACGGATGCGGACTCATTCATTTCAATGGGTCCGCAAATCCGGAGATGCGGAACGGTGCGGAATGGAATGACGGAACGGAACACTACGGAAGCACTACGGAGTGTTTCCGCGGGGTTCCGTTCCGTACTTCCGTCCCGCAAAAAGATAGAACATGTCCTATCTTTTTGCGGAACGGGCAGATTGCGGACCCATTCAAGTGAATGGGTCCGCGATCCGCTGCGGCTGCCCCACGGCCAGTGCCCGAGCATTGCGGGCCGCAAACGGGCACGGGGCGCACACGTTCGTGTGCAAGAGGCCTTAGCTTGATCTGTCCAGTCCTCAATGCAGTATTCTACCATGAACCAAAACATACCATAAATGCACGAGGTGAATAATTTGAAGAAACCTTTTTTGATTGCTGTTGTTTTTGTATAGTTTATGGGCTTTGGAGAAGTACTTGATCCAGTCCTGGTGGTAACATTGCCTGTACCCCTGGTTTATGAGATGTGTGCTGCTTTGACATGTGTGGGTTGTTCAGTCCCCAGTAGACACTCCTGGATTTTGTTTAGTCCTCTCATGAAGAAGTGCCTTCAGCGGAAGCTAATTAGCTCCCACTTCCTCACCTGAGCAGGAAAGGATAGCAGTGACTTCTGGTTTCTCTGTGTGGTTGATATAAGCCTGCATGTCCCAAGTATCTCCTAGGTTAGAAATTACTTATATAATTTGGAAAGAGAAAGAAATGAAGCAAACAGCGGTGGATACGTTTTGTTAATGGTCGGAAATTTTACATTCACATTTTGGAGGTTTTGATCCTGGCATAGGTCAAACCATTTGTTACCGGCATTAGTAAATCAATGATGATTCCACAACTCCGGGGAATTTGTGTCGTTTTTGAAGATACACATGACTGCAGTGGATCCCTTGTTTCCAGGAGAAAGAAAAGAACGTTCCAGTATCCTACAGGTAAAAGAGCTTTATTGGGCCTCGTTCTGACTGAGACGCTCGGTTGTTTTGTTTGAACTGCTTTTTTCGAGGTACGGTGAATATAGGGGTAGTTTATAATGGGGAGAATTTTAGAAATCAGTTTTTCTTGAGTTTGGAATAATTTGCACCTAATTTGTTTGATAAATTTGGTCTATCTTTAAAAATTTGGGGCACATTTATCAAGCTCCCCTGTTTTTAGGCATAAAATTAGACAGGCTTGTTTGCTTTGTCTTTTTTTTCCCGAGTATTTATAAAAAGTCCCACAGCACTTCATGAATTAGACTCGGTGTATTGCTAGTAGAACTGCAAAAAAGGGGGGGCCGTTGCCTGGCCGTGGCCGTGTTGCGGGCCCCGGTCGGACCCATTCACTTGAATGGGTTCGCAATCCGGAGCTGCGGTGCGGAACGGAGGCATGGAAGCACTACGGAGTGCTTCTGTGGTGTTTCCGTCCATGCCTCCGCACCGCAAAAAAAATAGAACATGTTCTATTTATTTTTCAGTGCGGACGGATTACGGGCCCATTCAAGTTGAATGGGTCTTGATCCGTCCCGGCAGCTGCACGGACGTTGCCCTGCATTGGGGACCGCAAACAGCCATGTGCATGAGGCCTTAGTCTGACCCTGGGAACACACTTCGCGTGTTCCCAGGGCGCGCATATGACGCGCGCTTCTGCCGCGAAGTGGCTGTTTTATGGAAGCGCGCGTCATATGCGCGCTCCCATAATAGAATATGGGTTGGATCGCCATGACTGGCTCTATAAATATCACATGATCCACCCTGTCCGATAAACACCATTAAAAAAAATATATAAAAACTGTGTCAAAAAAAGCCATTTGTCACCTTACATCACAAAAAGTGCAACACCAAGCAATCAAAAAAGCCGTATGTCCCACAAAATGGTACCAATACAACAGTCACTTTATCCCACAAAAAATGAGCCACTACATAAGAAAATCGCTAAAAAAAAAAAAATATAGCTCTCAGAACATGGAGACACTAAAACATAATTATTTTTTTTGGCTTCAAAACTATTATTGTGCTAAAGTAAAATAAAATACAAAGTAGACATATTAGGTATTGCCGCCTCCCTAACATCCAGCTCTATAAAAATATCACATGACCTAACCCCTCAAGTGAACACCATAAAAAAAATTATAAACAGTGCCAAAAAACCAAGCGCTCAAAAAGGTGTATGCACCCCAAAATAGTACCACTCAAACCGTCACCTCATCCTGCAAAAAATGAGACCCTAACCAAGACAATCGATCAAAAAATAAAGCTATGTCTCTCAGACTATGGAGACAATAAGGCCTAATTCACACGTCCGCAAAATGGATCCACATCCCATCCGCAATTTTGCGGAAGGGTTGCAGACCCTATCATTTCAAAGGGGCAGGAATGGATGTGGACAGCACACTTTGTGATGTCCGCATCCGTGTTTCCGCATCAGCAAAAAAATAGGACATGTCCTATTCTTGTCCGCAATTGCGGACAAGAAAAGGCATTCTCTATATAGTGCCAGCAATGTGCAGTCCACAAAATGCGGAATGCACATTGCAGCCGTCCGTGTTTTGCAGATCCGTGTTTCCGCAAAACACACTACGGACGTGTGAATTAGGCCTAAAACACAAATTTTTTTTTTGTTTCAAAAATGCTATTGTGTAAAAATTAAATAAATAAGAAAGTATACATATTATCCGTAACAATCTGCTCTATAAAAAATATCACATGACCCCTCAGGTTGACGCTGTAAAAATAAATAAATAACAACTGTGCCAAAATTGCCAATTTTTTTTGGTCACCTTGTCCCATAAAGTGTAAAAATTAGGGCTGCACGATATGGGAATTTTGCGCGATTGCGATTAGGGCCCTAAGAATTGCGATAACGATCTGCGATGCAATATTTTAAGGGAATTGTGCCAGAGGTCTATCTGCTTGGATTTTCAAGGTAAGAGCACACACAGGTGACTGATAATGTGAAATGTAGTTATGCTGAACTCAAGAACTGAAATGCGCAGTGTTTTTCAAAATAAAATACATATTTGCATTACTGCAAAAGTACAAAATACTAAACTTGCCATTTTCTTAATAGCGCTGCACAGAACAGATAAATAAAATAGATATAAGAACATGTGTTCATTAAAATAACGACTTTCCACCAGCCCCTCGTCCCTCCCCGCACTGTAACTGATGTATCGCTGGCCGTGCTGTGCAGCATAGAGGCCGGAGATACAGTGTCAGTGTCACGTAGAAAGTCAACCATCACTTTATAAGACGCACTGCCATTCCCCCCCACTTTTGGGGGGGGGGGGTGTCTTATAAAGCGAAACATACGGTAATATAATTGCAGCATTTTTGAGTCAGCAAATTGCGATTGCGATATGGCGATTATGCGATTACGATTGCTTTTGCGATATATTGTGCAGGCCTAGTAAAAATAAATGATCAAAAAATCATATGTACCCAAAAATTGTACCAATAAAAACGTCAACTCTTCCTGCAAAAATCGAGCCCCTGCACAAGATGATCGGCAGAAAAATTTAAAAGAATATGGCGTTCAGAAAATGGAGACACAAACATAATTATTTTTTTTTCAAAAATGCTTTATTTAAAGCTGTGAAACAAAGAAAGTAGACATATTTGATATTGTTGCGTCCGTAACAACCCGCTCCATAAAAATAGCACATGATCTATCCTGTCAGATGAATGTTGTAAAAAAATAAAAAATGGCCTGGGCAGGAGGGCGAAAACTGGCCCGGAGTAGAAGGGGTTAAGCCTCATTCACACGTCTGTGTTTTGGTCAGTGATTGTGAGTAGAGATGAGCGAACTTTAAAAAAAAGTCCGGTGTTCGGGTTTTGGTAAGTCACGCATCCCGTTATGGATTCCACTATAGCGGCATATGGAATCCATAAGTTGAACTGCCGAAGGATCCGGGATCAAATCCAGTGCTGAGTCACGCCCCCTGCACTGATCACATGACAGTGACGTCACCCCAGGTCCTTCGGCTGTTCAACAGTTCGGGTTGGTGGAAGCCGCCCCTTATGGATTCCATATGCCGCTATAGTGGAATCCATAAAGGGATGCGCGACTTACCACAACCCGAACGCCAGACTTTTTTTTATAAAGTTCGCTCATCTCTATTTTGTGAGCCAAAATCATGAGTTTAGGCTCCACAGACATAAGGTATAAGGGAAAGATCTGCTCCTGTTTTGGTTTAGAGCCGCACCTGTTTTTCACTCACAATCACTGATGGAAATCACTGACCGAACACTGATGTGTGAATGAGGCATTATTCACACAGTTAGTGATTTCCATCAGTGATTGTGAGTGAAAATCAGGTGCGGCTCTAAACACAGAACAGGTGCAGAATATCTTTGCATTATATCTCTGTGTAGGCTTCACTTTGGAAAATCACTGACTGTGAATATTGTAAGATGTTTAGTTTGTTTTTTTCTTTAAATTGTATCATAACAGAAAATATTTTAAGGTTATATTAAATATATATTATATATCACTTCTTCTATAATTCTATATAATATGTTTATAGATCGTTTTTTAACTGTTTAGGTGTGCACATTGTTAATAAATTGTTCACAGTGCCAGGAACTGTACTTGGATCGGTCCATATATTATCGGATATTGAGTGCCCCCCCCCCCCCGCTATATACTTTGTTCTTATATATATTTCCATTAGGAAGTCGGTACTCTTGCATCTGAACTCGGAACTACAGTAGCAGGTCCATTACCTTTAGACAGGGCATATTACACAGTGCTTCAGAAGAAAAGCCCAAGCTCATCAGTCCTTATAAAAGATAGTTATGTTCTCCCTGTCCCAATCTTACAAGACACAGCGCCTTGTCTTCTAAAGCTGACGTAAATTGCTTTTCCTCTGCAAAGGTTTCTCCATTAATCTTGTTAGTCGACTGGGAATAGACTAAGCTTTTTCTAGGAAACAAACAACAATGGTGAGCTACCCCTGACGCATGGTCGCGTGGTCTCGTGTATGCGTGAAGGCCTCGAGAAAAATAAGCAAAATATTCCAAAATCTGACTCGTGCATAAAAATGGCGTGTTTAATATTGGAGAATGTCACCAGGCATATCGCAGCTGCACTGATGGGAACAAAGATCTTTTTGAGAAAGCTGAAGTGAGATTCTGAATAGTAAAATGTGATAATTGTAATTATGCAGTCATTGGATGCGTTCATGCCCTATATGCACCCTCCCACCATTATTTTCCAGATTTCCTCAGTTGTCCCATTTATGTATTTGTGAATGGAATAAACCCTATAGAAATACACAATTGCATGAAGTAAATAGGTTGGATGTAGATCCCTTGCACTCCGCCTGGTCATCCACAGCAAAACGAAACTAAGTTATTTCGTAGAAAAAAAAGTACTTGAAAAAGAATCACAGGATAAGGCCTCATGTATATGACCGTATGTGTTTTGCATTCCGCAAAACCGTGGAACCTGGCTGTGTGCGTACCGCTTTTTTGTTCCTCCCTTCTGTTGAAATGTCCGTATCTTTTGCAGCCCTATTGAAATTAATGGGTCCACATCCAAACTGTGGTCGTGTGCATGAGGCCTAAGGCGTCTTTCACACGAACCTATTCGTTCCGTAGCCGTATGACGGTCTGCATATCGCGGTTCCGCAATACACGTGGCACCAGCCTTGTGCATTTCGCATCACAGGTGCGGACCCATTCACTTGAGTGGGTCCGCAAATCCGGATGTATGGAATGGAAGTACTGTTGAGTGCTTCCGTGGGGTTCCGTTCCGTAAAAAAAATAGAACTTGTTCATTGGACGGATCGAGGACGCCATTCAAGTGAATGGGTCAGCGATCCGCATGTGGCTGCCCCGAGGACGGGAGAGTATTCCGCGCGGGTGCAATGCGTGATGTGAACGCATTGCGCCCGCACTGAATTCTGACCCATTCATTTCAGTGGGTCTGTGTATATGAGTATTGGTTTTCACGCATCACTTGTGCGTTGCGTGAAAATCGCAGTATGTTCTATATTCTGCGTTTTTCACGCAGCGCTGGCTCCATAGAAGTAAATGGGCTGCGTGAAAATCGCATCGGCAAGCAACTGCGGATGTGGTGCGTTTTTCACTGATGGTTACTAAGAGATCTTTGTAAACATTCAGTTTTTTTTTATCACGAGCGTGCAAAACGCATTAAATCTCATTGCACCCGCGCGATAAAAACTGAACTTAATCTCGGGTAAAACTGAATGGACTTGCTTGAGAAATCGCGCAGTTTTCACTGAACGCATCTGCAACGTATCTGAACCTAATCCGCACACACTCTTCTGAAAGGGGCCTAAGACTTTATGCAGATGTCTGTGATGGTACTGTATGGACTCATAAGGGCACCATTTTACGAATTTGTTAACGTAAAGCAGGCATCCTCAAACTGCGGCCCTCCAGCTGTTGTAAAACTACAACTCCCACCATGCCCTGCTGTAGGCGGATACCTGTAGGCTGTTCGGGCATGCTGGGAGTTGTAGTTTTGCAACAGCTGGAGGGCCGCAGTTTGAAGATGCCTGACGTAAAGGATAAAGTCTTCCTCTATTTTTGATGCCATTTATTTATGAGGCAGTTAGGCGGAGTTCACACTTCAGTTATTGGAAGCCAAAACCAGTAGTGAAGCCTACTCGGATGATTTGATTTACACCTATTCTGTGTTTTTGACCAGCACCTGATTTTGGCTCACAATAAGGGCTCATACACACGAACGTATTCTCCTTCCACGTCCGTTCCGTGTTTTTTTTTTTTCCATTATGCGGACCGTATGCAGAACTATTCATTTCATGCGTTTTTTGTGGGTCGCAAAATACATACGGTTGTGTGCATGAGCCCTAACTGATGTAAATAACTGACCAAATAACTGAAGTGTGAACTCCACCTTATTGTTTTTTTTTAAGTTTGGTGCGTTTTAAAGCTAAATGCAAAGGTACTTCAGGTGATGCTCTGGGGGGAAAAAAAAACAATATCACCTCTATAAATGAGCTCTGTTATCTGATATAGTACAATGCAGTGTTTTTGGTATTCTGAATAGCTTTGACTAGGAATAAGGCCAGTGTCACTGTGTGAATTCCCGTAGTGGACTCTGCTCCTTTGACTGGACTGCGTGGCATTGTAATGATTTATAATGTTGTGTGTCTCTGCCTGACCTTTACTGTAAGGCCCCTTTCTCTCGAGCAAGTTTTCCGTGCGGGTGCAATGCATGATGTGAACGCGTCACACCCGCACTGAATCCTGACTCCTTCATTTCTATGGGGCTGTGTACATGAGCGTTTTTTTTCACACATCACTTCTGCGTTGTGTAAAAATCGCAGCATGTTCTATATTCTGCGTTTTTCACGCAACGCAGGCCCCATAGAAGTGAATAGGGCTGCGTGAAAAACGCATTGCATCCGCAAGCAAGTGCGGGTGCGTTGCGTTTTTCACTGATAGTTGCTAGGAGATGTTGTTTGTAAACCTTCAGTTTTTTATCACGCACGTGAAAAACGCATCAAAGCGCATTGCACCCGCACGGAAAAACACTGAACAACTGAACGCAATCGCAGGCAAAACTAAATGGCTTTGCCTGTGAAATCGCACAGTTTTCACTGAACGCATCCGCAACGCATCTGTACCTAATCCGGACACGCTCGTGTGAAAGAGGCCTAATGCAGAGACACACCACATAATAAATCATTATAATGCTGCATGGTCCGGTCAAAGGAACACATTTCACTGCAGGAATTCATGATTCCAGAATGACCACATTTCATGCAGTGAACATAGTCATCTGAAACTGGCCAAGGGGGCAGCATAAATAGATGTCAGTATAAACCAGTGGATTGTATAACTTAAAGGAGTTGTCCGGCCAGATATAACAATGACCTATCTTCAGTATAGGTCATCAATAACTGATCGGTGGGAGTCCGACACCCCCGTCATTCAGCCGTTTGAAGAGGAGGCGCAGTGTTCTATGTGATGCACCGGGTCCTCTTCATTACACTACACGTCATTTCCTGTTCAGCAGTGGTGTAGTATAATTACACTGCACTTCCAAGACGACATGCAGTGTAATGAAGAGAAAGTAGTGCTCGCACGGAGTGCCGCTGCCTCTTTAAACAGCTGATCGACGGGGGTGTCGGATCAGATATTGATGACCATCCATATGGCAGGACAACCCCTTTAAGACTTCCACTGCTATATGGCATATTGTGGGAAGGAAACCATCCAAGAGACCCCCAAAGTTCTCTAACTTACAGGACCCCTGTTGCATTAGACAAGGTTTGGGAAGGTGGTAGAGTAACCCTTTCTTCTGACAATCTTTTTCCCCTCTCCCTTTGTTCCTGCCTCTTTTTGTTTTGCTGATGGCATTTGCTAGGAAAGCACGTGGAAGCAGAGGTTATTGTAATGCAGCGTATAAACACAAAATAGGCGGAAATCCTTTCAATGCTGTGAAAAGGAAAGCAAACAGGCTGCCAGCATCTGAACGGCACTTCCTCTTGCGCGTGGCTTTTTGTGATGTTTAGATGGTGATAAATGTTTGTTATGCTTGTGATACAAATTTTTCTTTTCCATTATGAAAGTGTAGGGAGTAGCAGGTATCGATAGTTTTACACATATATGGTAGTAGGTTTGTGCATGTATTTTTAGTTTGATTTTTATATATTTTAGGTATTTATGGTTTACATTATCTTATGAGTTTGGCAGTAGACTTGACAAATGTCCATGCCCATATTCCCCTGTTTGAATGGAGCAGTGGACACGCATGCGCACTGCCAAGCCATTCAATTATTAGTCTGCTGGAGGTGCCCGAGTACAAGCGCTGGCAGAAGCGGTATATAGAAGGAATAGGCCTCTTTCACATGACCAATACAGATTGGCTCCGGATGCGTTCAAGGAAACTCGTACCATTTTGCAAGCAAGTTCAGTCAGTTTTGTCTGTGATTGCGTTCATTTGTTCAGTTTTTACCAGCACGGGTGCAGTGCGTTTTGATGCGTTTTTCACACGCGTGATAAAAATCTGAAGATTTACAACCTGAAGAGTGAACCTGAATGGCAAAGTGATTTTATTATTTTCCATTATAACATGGTTATAACGGAAAAAAAATCGCATTCTTAAGACAGGATGATAAATAAAATGGCCATTGAGGGGTTAAAAGTAATAAAAAAAAAACTCACCTCATCCACTTGATTGCGCAGCCGGTATCCTCTTTCTTCTTTCTGCAGGACCTGCGGCGGTGACGTCATCACAGGTCCTGCTGAGTGAAGATAGAAGGACCTGCAGTGACGTCACCACCTGGTGAGCACGGTGACATCATCGCAGGTCCTGAAGAAACAAGAGGATACCGGCGGCGTGATCAAGTGGATGAGGTGAGTTTTTTTTTTTTTGGTATTTTTAACCCCTCAATGGGCATTTTATTTAGCATTCTGTCTTTAGAATGCTATTTTACGTTCTAACCATGTTATCTCGGAAAATAATTAAGTCAAGTTCAGGTCCCCATTGACTTTAATGAGGTTCGGGGTCAAGTTCAGGTCCCGAACTTTGACCTGAAGTTCGGCCGAAACCCTGCAAACCCGAACTTCCACGGGTTCGCTCATCCCTATTTACAAACAGCATCTTTTGGCAACCATCAGTGAAAAACGCACTACATCCGCACTTGCTTCCAGATGCAATGCGTTTTTCACTGAAGACCCATTCACTTCTATGGGGCTAGGGCTGCGTAAAAAACGCAGAATGTAGAACATGCTGTGTTTTTCACAAAATGCAGAACTGATGCATGAAAAAAATGCTAATGTACACAGTCCCATCGAAATGAATGGGTCAGGATTTAGTGTGGGTGCTATGCGTTAACGTCACGTATTCCACCCATGCGGAAAACTGGCCCGTGTGAAAGGGGACTAAAGCTTCCCAAAGTGACAGGACCAAAAGTTGAGAACTATCTGCATACATTTGGGTAAAATATTCTTTAGCCAGATATTGTGTTCTGCGTACTGTTGTTACCCATGATATTTAAAGATTGTGTTCATGTTGTAAAGCCCGGAGCCATATTTCTTACTGGGGGACCTATGGATTGTAAAACTGCAGCATGCCAATTTATACTGTGAATTTTCACCACACATTTCACCCTTTGCAATGTATAAGGCGAAGTCGGTGGCAAGTCTGCCACAAAATCTTCGACAAATCTGCATGTAACTTATTTCCATTCAATTTACATCCCATGTTGATGTACCATATGGGGTGATCACCAGCCAGCACCTATGATTTAAAATGGATTTCAGTGCCGCACCCCCCCCCCCTTAATTTACATTATGTGGACATATCTTTACTTCCTGATCTGCAAGCTTTATCACAGTTTTTGTACGGCAGTAATATATAGCGCAAAGGACGGTTGTATCATTTTAGTGAATGGGATTCCAAAAGGAGTCTTGTTCACACGATGCAGCTGCAAACCACATGATTTATTAAAGGAGTGTTTGGCTGGTTTCACACGAGCGGGTTCAACACATTGAACTCGCAGCGTGTGTCTGCAGAACCTCCGTACTGACCTCTCAGCACTGACTGGGTCACATAGCATTATATTAAATTATTATGCTATGTAACCCTTGCAGTTCTGGAATGTATTGTATAACACAATGACTGCATTATGTCAGTGTTATACAATATATTCCAGAACTCTAAGGCCCCTTTCACACGGGTGAGTTTTCCGCGCGGGTGCAACGCGTGAGGTGGACGCATTGCACCCGCACTGAATCCGGACCCATTCATTTCTATGGGGCTGTGCACATGAGCGGTGATTTTCACGCATCACTTCTGCGTTGTGTGAAAATCGCAGCATGCTCTATATTCTGCGTTTTTCACGCGACGCAGGTCCCATAGAAGTGAATGGGGCTACGGGAAAATCACAATCATCCGCAAGCAAGTGCGGATGCATTGCGATTTTCCCGCATGGTTGCTTAGCAACGGGACCCGATCTCTATTATTTCCCCTTATAACATGGTTATAAGGGGAAATAATAGCATTCTTAATAAAGAATACATTGTAAAATGAAGTGGAGGGGGTTAAAAATAATAAAAGTTAACTTACCTTAGCCACTTGATGGCGTAGTTGCGATCTGTCCTCTCTTTCCCGGCATCAGCTAAGAACTAAAGGACCTGTGATGACGTCACATCACATGGTCCAATCACATGGTCCATCACCATGGTAAGATGGACCATGTGATTGGACCATGTGATGTGACGTCATCACATGTCCTTCAGCTGTTAGCTGTAGCTTGAAGACAGAAGGCAGATCGCAACTACGCGATCAAGTGGCAAAGGTAAGTTAAGTTTTATTATTTTTAACCCCTTCATCTTCATTATACACAGGATTCTTTATTAAGAATGCTATTATTTTCCCTTATAACCATGTTATAAGGGAAAAAATAAATTCTCCAGAATACTCTACCCGGTACCAAACATGCCGATTTTTCACACGCACGTGCAAAACGCATTACAAACGTTTGCACCCGCGCGGAAAAATATCGCATATTCCCGCAACACACCCGCCTCTTATCAACATGACGCCCATGTGAAAGAGGCCTAAGGATTACATAGTATCATAAAGCTAAATAATGCTATGCGACCCCGTCAGTGCTAGGGAGGTAAGCATGGAAGTTTCCGCAGACATGCTGTGAGTTCAGTGCGTTGAAACCAGCCTTTCAGAGGATATGCCTTAGTCTATGTACACCTTTGGGGGCATTTTTTCGTTGCATTATACTTATTTTGAGCTCAAAATATATTTTTTAAAACTGGTCTTTATTACAAATATGTAACCCTTTTTCTGTACAGGGCTGAGATGCTCTAATAAGAGTGATCTGAATTTTCTCTTTTTCGTCAGCCAGCTAATCTGACTGGCTCCTTATATCTGCTCTCTGACATTATAAACACTCATTATAGCTCAGTTCTTATCTAAGTGTTTATCACCTCTTAGTAAGTTACAGATAAGGGTTATTAGATGACCTGCACAAAGTGAAAGTAAAAAGTACAATTCACACAGTTAGAAAAACAGTTAACCCTTTGTGACTGAACATTTCAATATTTTTAATAAAGACCAATTGAAAAAATGATTTTAGCCTAAAATGAGTAAAATGCAATCACAGAAAATGTCATGATGACATGTCTGTTCTTGATCTCAAACCAGCTGTTTTCCCCATAGAAGTGAATGCCGTGGCTGTCCCTGTCGTTAACTCCCACAGTGAGGGACACCCACAAGAGAAGCCAACTCTCCAATCACTCCTCTCCTTTCCCTTCTGTGGGGAGCAGCTGATGTGACTTGGGGAACAACCCCAGTCTTGCTGTTTGGTGAGGAACTCAGAGGTTGAAGCTAAGCCAATTCAGACAAACGCTTGTTAGCGATAATCCGGCTGACCAACGGTCCATGTAATACAGCATAAGGGCTCATGCACACGACCGCGTCCTGGCCGGGCAATGTGGTTCGCAATGCACAGGCACCGACCGTGGGGCAGCCGCATGCGGATCTTGGACCCGTTCACTTGAATGGGGTCCGCGGTCTGCATGAGACGGTCCACACCGCAAAAAAGTAGTGCATGCCCTACTTTTTTGCGGTGCGGAGGTATGGACAGAAAACCCACAGATTCACTCCGTAGTGCTTCCGATCCATGCCTCCGTCCCGCACCGCATCTCCCGATTTCAGATCAATTCAAGTGAATGGGTCCGCATCTGTGACGCAGGGTGCACACGGCCGGTGCCCGTGTATTACAGACTTGCTGTATGCGGGCTGCCATATTGCTACAGCCAGGCAACGACCGTGTGAATGAGCCCTTAATGAGCTTTATAATGAAATTAGTTTAGAAGCTCACAAGTTTTTCCCAGCAGCAATATAAAGGACCATGTGAAAAACAGTACATTCATAGCTACAATAAACACAGTGCATACATACCAATAACTTACTGAAGAACACCCCTACACACACACTCTACATATAATCCAATACCATTAGTATGAGTGTAAAGTGTGTGTGCATGTGCACAAGAAAAACAAGTACCAATTCTATTGCTGTCATACCTATAAAATCAGTGTGACAATAGACAACGAGGAACTATCCCAATTTGCTGACATAGCCCTAGGAAAGAAACTGTTCCTCAGTTTCTGTCTGTGCCTTAAAGGGTTGTCTAACGTCAGCAAGTGGCATTTATTAAGTAGAGCAAGTTAATACAAGGCACATACTAATGTATTGTGATTGTCCATATTGTCTCCCTTTCTGGCTGGATTCATTTTTCCATCACATTATACACTGCTCGTTTCCATGGTTACGACCACCTTGTAATCCAGCAGCGGTGGACGTGCTTGCACACTATAAGAAAAAGCACCAGCTTATGTGTGCTCCCGGTTCTTTTTCCTGTAATGCGCAAGCACGTCCACCGCTGATGGATTACAGGATGGTCGTAACCATGGAAGCGAGCAGTGCATAATCCAATGCAAAAATGATATGAACAATCGCAATATATTAGTGAGTGCTTTGTATTGACTTTCTCTACATGATAAATGTCATTTGTTGAAGTGACACAACCCCTTTTTAATAGTAGAAATACTTCCCTCTCACAATACCTGGGCCCCCTCATAGACGATGCTCTCCCCGACACCCACATACCTCCGGATTGCTGAATGGCCCCGCTGTATCTCGCCCGCAATGATAGAATAGCTGGTCACCATCGCGACCTGTTATTGGCTGCTCCACCCGTCGCCAACTGTTTTGATCGGCACAGCGGCGGCCATGCAGCAATCCAGAGGAATGCGGGTACTTTGGACCGGGTAAGTCTATAGGAAGGGCCCGGGCATTGTTGGTAGGGGGGATTTCTATTATTACCACACCAAATAGTAATACAATAGGGGAGAACGCACTCTATTACACTCCTATAAAAATTAATTGCCTGAGGTGACTTTTTTTGTTGAAGACCAAATTGCTCTATGAACACCACATAAGTTCTGAACTTCTCCTTATAATAACATTCTCTGATATCAGTCATTGTATGACTTTTCTGGTATCGGGGAGCAGATGCTAAGCCTACGTGCTGCTGACCTTCATCACAAGGTATATTGCTGGATCTCTTCTGCTGGTAATTAGGATGTCTGAGCCATAGTATAGCAAGACTGCTACGTAGGACAAGTGATGAATGCCAACACACTGGGCCTCAGCCAAAGCCACAGTACCGATACAGCGAGCTACTATCTACCCCCTCTCCTTCTGTCTGTAGGTTGTAAAGAGCAGGATGCAGAGGGAGTGGAGGATAACACTACATTCAGGGCTTGTATGTGGTCCGTTTCTGTGGATAGATATATTGTACATGCTGTATGCACAAAATCACGGAATAGTTGCCAAACCAATGTCAGGAAAATATCACACGCGCAGGGTTAGTTTATAATCTGATATAATAGAGACACATTGGTCTGAATTTTAGCTGTATGCACAATACAGTAGCATATGATAACATAGCACTATTACTTATTTCTTGTTTTAGATTTTGGGAGAGTAAAAAATTATTGCAGTGCACCCGGGGACCTTTATCAAAACTGGTGCAAAGAAGAACTTGTATGGTTGTCCATAGCAACCAATCAGATTCCAGCTTTCATTTTCCAGAGGAGCTCTAAAAAAGGTGTTATCTAATTGGTTGCTAAGGGCAACTAAGCCAGTTCTGCTTTTGCCCCCCCCCCCGCCCTTTTTGGCCGTTGTTGTGGTCCGCGTCCGAGTTTGCTAGTTACACCATTCTCTATAAAAAGAGTTTAAATTGTTGAAAGTACAGTGACTCTCTAAGAAAAGTTGATTAAAGTTTAAGACCTCATGCATACAACCATATGTATTTTGTGGTTGGAAAATTGCGTATCCCAAAATATGGATACCGTTCACTTTGGATCCGCAATTTTTGCGGACCCTTTGACTTCAGTGGGTTCGTGGTCTGCATTTTGCGGGCAGGTATAGGACATGTTTGCAGGACGGAGATACGGATATGGAAAGCACACGGATCATCTGGGTATTTTCTGCATCCATATGCCCATTCCGCAAAAAGATAGGATATGTCTGCAAAATGCAGACCAGGGAACCATGGTAATCAATGGGTCCACACAAAAAAAAAAGCACAGCACAAGGACCGCATCCATATTTTGCAGATTCATGATTTGTGTAAAACGGTCATTTGCATGAGACCTTAGGTACACTTTAAGTGACCAAATGTGGTAAGAATGCAAAGTGTAGCAGGGGCTTCAAAATGCACGGTGTACTATATTAGAGGCAACCTATAGTATAATTCCACGTTGCATTATATGTCTCTGTGTGCGGCTGGTGCAGTATCTCATATGCTGGGGCGGCCTGGGAAATTAAAGCGGCCCTGGGGAAAAAATCCTAAATGTGGCCCCATGTTGTAGAAGGGTCCAAACTTACAGAAGGTGGGGCAACGCAAATGGGGTGAGCAATACCATAGTGCAAAATACCATCCCACCAGAACCATATATTACAGAGGGGCACAATACATTGCCTCAAAAGCTGGTCCTCTGTGGTGGCCATCAAGGGATGACAATTTCTGTCCTCCCTACCCCCCTCCTCCAGTTCTCTCTGATTAAGATATGGAGCAGGAGGCTTAAGAGGTGAGATGTGGGCCACAGCAGTTGAATTCAGGAGGGAGTGAGGAGGGCTTAGGCAGCCCGCTGGGCATCGGCCCACCAGGAAGTTTCCCTGTAAGAGCTATCGCCGATCCACCCCTGCTCATGTATCTCAGCCGTCCAGACAACCTCACATGACCTATGTAAATGTTGTGGCTAATAACTTGGCATTTTAGCAGAGAACACATAACTTGACAAAAGTTTGAGTTGTCAGTTGTTCTTAGGCCTCTGCCGTACATGATCTGTTTTGGGAACTTGAATAAGCTATCAGGTCTCCTGTCTTTTGTCCATATAGCATGGATAATGATAATCCCTGTAAAATTGCTGTGCTCAAGAAAGCATTGAAAGCGGTAATGAAAATTTTAATTTGAATTGCTTTTTATAACTTTTGAGCCTCTCAATGTGGTCTCTGGCAGTGTGCCCAGTAACTTAAGATGGAGTCTGAAAGATCCGAGGGACGCTTCTAATTCTTTGTGAATAAATGTTCTGTTAAGACGTCTCACATGGGATAGATTATCTTTATTGATTTTTGTTTTTTTCCCCAACACGTGCATTTTTTAGAGGGTTAGAAAATTGGTTGTAAAAGTGAACCGATCCTTAAAGGAGCTGCAGGGGTGTTGCTAGGGTCTCAAAAGATCCGGGCCCAAGCCCCAATAAATGTGACCCAATTCTCTAAGTCTACCCTCCCCCGCACTCCGCATTATACTGTATTTGCTATACAGCAGCACATACCTCTCACATTCAGAGCTTCCCAGGTGACGTCTCCTCTTATGTAGATCTTCTCTGTCGTCTTCTCCATTTGGCCCAGACAACTTTTTTCAGCCATGTCTCAGAGTGTGACACACAGACATCTTGGCTTCCTCACATTTCTAACATCATCCCCCCCCAACCTGGAGTTATCCTGCTGCTCGCTGTGTTCCCGAATACCTCTAAATACTATCCTGAAGAAAAATGCCCCCCCCAGTAGTAATAAGAACGCCTATTGTCCCCTAGATTTAAAATGCCCCTACAGTGCCCCCCGTATTTATACTGCCTCCTACTGTTATAATGCTCGCCCTGAAGTGCCCCTGGTATCTATAATGCACCCTACCCTATAATGTAGCAATACCAAAAATGAGACCAGGGACTCTACCCACTTCCCCCAAAATGAACAGGCCTGTGCCTCTTTATAAATGTGGTGCACCTTACCCCAGCACATCTGAAGAGAGTGTCTGTCTGTTTTCTTGTATGATTGTATTTTACATTAAATAACAGTTCTGGAACCTCTTTTCTTAAGACTGTCTTGCCATTTTTCTCTTAATCCTTCTAGAAATGATTAAATTAACATCCAGGTTGGGGAGGGGGGTCCTCTACACAGTGGGACTATATCCCATCAGTACTACCAGTGGCAGACTGTGTAGGGGCACACCCTTTTGGCAGGGAAACGGTAGCACCCAGTTGGCAATATATTTTTAAATTTATAGTTGGAACAATAGAGGAACGGAACCACATACAGTTATAAGGATGGATGCTCCAAATTCTTATTGCGTGGGATATAACAAGTAGTTAGAAACAGAGACGTGTTAGTAGAGGTGACAGGTCTTCCACCCGTTTTGTCTAACTTGCCCTAGGTAACAATGGCACAAATTGCTCTTAAGAGGGTTGTATAGCCTTGAGGACTTTAACAGACCCTACAGCATGTTGTACCTGTTGAGAAAGTAACTCGCTTGCCGCTCTGTTCAGAGGTCTTCCAATCCCCATCCTGAATGGGTGGGGTCATCTGCACCGCTGCAACCAATGACTGGCTTAAGTGGTGACCTGTCTCCAAGCAGCATATCACTGCTGGGTCACACGCCACTTGTCGACACATTTCTGCTGAAGCCAATCGTTGACCCCCATTTCTCTGGAGGTTTACAGGCCAGGGACTTTGAGACTGCTGACCAGAGCCAGTAAGCTGGAAGAGAGCGGCCAGGAGCAGGCGAGTCAGGGTTTATCAATCGGCTGGTGACGGCTGGACCATGGTACAAAACAATCACTTTTTACCATTTGTGTCACCCCTATCTTCTCATAGATTGCAAGTTCTTGCGAGCAGGGCCCTCATTCCTCTTGTTTTAATTGTTGACTTGTCTATTGCTATGTAATATATGATTGTTTGTACATGAAACCTCTGATTGTAAAGCGCTGCGGAATATAAATAACCTGTGCTAATGAAAATAATCTATCAATACAGCTGTTCTAATGTATCTACTGTGTGTAAGTAATGAAAGGGTTAAAGTTGGCAATCTGTAAAGCTGCTTGAGGCTGAGGCACCGGTAATGTTGATCGATCATCTGCAGGCCTTGCTGCAACATAGAATGAACGTCTCAGTATGTGATGTTCTGGGAGCATTTATCTTGCTGTCCCTCTCCATGCCAGATGACGGTATGATCACAGTCTCTCCCCTGACTGATATTTTTGAAAAAGCTGACAATATTGGCTTGCAGCGCTCTAGATTAATGCCGCGTCCTTTAACACAGTTTGTTACCTACGGGAACAATAGATCTTTTAAAACTTTGGGTGTAGTCTTGTTTTTCATTTCTCTCTTCTGCCTCGTCTGTTGGTATATTAGAAAGATTTTGGTGGAAATTTTATCATCCCCCCCCCCCCCCCGTCCCCATGCCAATTTTACGACATAAAAAAACTTGTAAACCCTTTGTGTTCGACTTTAGACATGCAAGTGTCGTCTCTATGCAACCCTTGCCATTTTCCCAAAAAGGGGCAGAGCCAGTGGACCCAGTATCTATCTATATCTTCTTTTATGCCAGTTTTCTGGTGTAAACGGTGACTGAAATCAACCGTTGACAATTGAAGAATACCCATGATTATCTGGTGACAATTGTACTTGTCAAGCAGTGGATAGATCATCAATGTCTGATCGGTGGAAGTTCAACACCCTAAACCCCTGCCAATCAGCTGTTTTGCCGCAGCTTTCTCCAGCTTTGCGTAGGCCATGTGATGTCACATTCATCAGTACACATGGTAGGCGCAGCTCAGCACCATTGAAGTGAATGGGACTGAGCTGCGATCAAATGGACAGTGCTGTGCTTGGTGATTAGAGAAAAGGCCACAGCACTACTGTGCCTTCTCAAACAGTAGATCTGCAGGGGTCCCGGGTGTCAGACCCACATCAATCAGATACTATTGACCTATCCTGAGGATAGATCATCAGTAAAAAAAAAAAAAAACCTCTCTGAAAACCCCTTAAGTTGATATGATGCGAACAGGAAGAATGTGCAAGTGTAAGAATTTGAGTGAGGGTCAGGTTGTGATGGCTAGACGATGGTGGTTAGCACTAGGGATGAGCGAATCGCATAAAACTTCGAGCAGGAGCTCCGTACAGTATAAGAATGTATTGGCCCTGATGAGCCGAAGTTATTGCTTCGCGAAGTCCTGTGAGACTTCGGGTAATAACTTTATAAATTAATTTGTACTGTAAAAAAACATTTCTCGGACTCTGGTTCGTTTCCAAGGTACCTCCCCCCGAGGTCGGGAAATGTTTTTTTACAGTACAAATTAATTTATGACGTTATTGCGAGACTTCAGCTGTTTCATCCGAAGTCAATTTGCTCATCCCTAAAAAAAAAAAAGTGATCCATGAAAGGATAACCAGTGAACCTATGACACGGTCATGGGCAACCATAGTCATCTGCAGAGAGAAGGCTATCCTGTCTGGTCCAGTCCTAAAGAAGAGCTAATGTAGCACAAATTGCTGAAAAAAATTACATTGACTATGATGGAGAGATGTCAGAACACGCAGAGCAATCTCAGCTTGCTGCATATTCATAGTGCCCATTCTGACCCCTGTTCACTGCCGTAAGTGCCCACATTGGGCAGACAGGTGCCAGTGGTGTACTGAGGGGGGGGGGGGGGGGCTCTCTGCCCCGGTTACCGACTCTCAGGGGGTTCCAGAAGCAATGAGCGCTTCCATTAATACAGATGGAAGTGCTCATTGCTGGAGGGCAGGGAGCTGGGTCCTGTCACTCACCACTCAGCTCGCCACGCTCCTCCCCCTTCAGGCCGGCAGCGCTCTGAATGGTAGAGCAGGAAAACGTCTTCCCACTCCAACATTCAACCTGCAGGCACGGATTGTGCTGCTGGCCTGTGTGGGTGGAGCATGCAGCCCAGTAATCTGCATAGGCTCTGCCCACACATTGCTGCAGAGCGATCTGTGCCTGCAGGGAAGAGAGGAGTTTGAGCTTCAGGAACGGGACAAGGTGAGTAGTTACTGTGTTGTGTGTTTTTTTTTTTCTTTAACACTGAGGGGGGCACAGAGGTCCATATTACTCCGGAGGGGGGCACAGAGGTCCATATTACTCCGGAGGGGGGCACAGAGGTCTATATTACTCCGGAGGATGGGGGGGGGGGCCAAACATCCTAGGCATGCCACTGACAGGTGCATCTGTAAATTAGAATGTCATCGAAAAGTTAGTCTATTTCAGTAATTCAATTCAAAAAGTGGAACTCATAGATAGAGTTGAGCGGACACCTGGAAGTTCGGCTGTACTTCACAAAGTTTGGGTTCGGGATCCGAACTTGACTTGGACTTTACCCCGAACCCCATTGAAGTCAATGGGGACCCGAACTTTTGGGCTGTAAAAAAAAAAAGTCCTGGAAAGGGCTAGGGGCTGCAAAAGGCAGCAAAATGTGGGCAAGTGCCCTGCAAATAAATGTGGATAGGGAAATGACTTAAAATAAAATAAATAAAAATTAAAAAAAGGAATCTTGATCTAGGAGAAGGAAATGGATGTGGAGTAGGAGGTTGAGGAGGCATCATGTATGAATCTTTTGATCAGTAACAGACGTTTTTACCAAATTTGGTTCCCTGTCAGCAATGCACAGCAGGGGTTGATTCACAGCAAAACTGGGTTAATGTCACCCACCAATGGAACAGGTGATTTTTTGTAATGTAGGCCCCTGTCACCCAGGCAGAGGAGGGGTTTATTCACGGCAAAATGGGGTTCATGTCACCCACCAATGGAACAGGCGATTTTTAGAAATGTAGGCCCCTGGCATCCAGGCAGAGCAGGGGTTTATGCACGGCAAAAATGGTAATATTTTACACCACAATTTTAAGGATGATTTTTCAAATTTTCGGTCCCTGTCACCTATGCAGTGCAGGGTTACTTGACAGCAAGAAATTGGAATATGTCAACCCCTGATCTCCCAGACGGATTAACTATATTATTGTCCCTGGCAAATATGCAGCGCAAACCGCAAAGGTAATTCCGGGCCTAAAAAAATGATTTTTTTTCACCACCCGTGAAAAACATGGATTTAAGTGGTATATTTCGGGGTGTAGGACCTCATCGTTCTTAACATCATCTTCCACCCAGTCTTCACCCCTGCCTTCTTTGTCGGTCTGCACACTACAGAAAGCCGCAGCAGTTTGCCACCTGTGTTTCATCATCATCAGAGACGTGCTGCAGTGGTCTTCCCATGTCCTCATCCTTAAACCTAAGTGGTTGGGCATCCGTGCACTCAATCTCTTCCACTTCTGGGGCAGGGCTATGGTTATGGGCCTGGGAAACCCTGCCAGCAGAGTCATCAAAAAGCATAAGAGACTGCTGCATGACTGGGGGTTTAGATTGCTTGGCTGATTTGCAAGGTGGTGAGCTGTAAGATAGAGGACCATGGGCTGCAGGTGCCAACTCTGTGCTTTCAGCAGGGGACGGGGTGGGAGACAACGTGAAGGAACAGGAGGCACTGTAAGCCCCCCAATCTACTATCGCCTGTACTTGTTCTGGCCTCACCATCCGTAGAGCGGCATTCAGGCCTACCAAATAACTGTCCAGGTTCTGTCGGCCACTTGGACCTGTAGCTGGCGCAGAACGGTCACATCCTCTCCCAGCAACAGGAGCTCCACCAACACGACCATGTCTACGTCCCTTATTTGATGGTTCTCATCTCAGGTGTCAATTTAACTGCCAATAGTCAACAATTAAGTTCACTAACAGTAAGGCAGTGCCTGTGTCATAAACAGAATACATTTTTTTAGGTCACACAACAGTGTAACGGAGTAATTCAATTCAATTACTTCACTATCACCAAAAATTTGATTTTTCAAACCAACAATGTAACAGCAGAAGTTAACGGTTTAATTTGACAGAAATGCAGCACACACCGCAAATGTGCTATCTACCACAAAACCAGTGTGTTTTTTCCCCCAACTACAGAAATGCAGTATGTCACTGCTAAATTATAAATAATGGTAATGTAGGGGGACTTGACCTGCCAGAAAAAAGTAATTTTTCCTTCACTGAGCTACCAGAAAATAACTAGACTAATGTCCCTGGCACACATGCAGGTCACATGCAGTTCCAAGGACACTGCAGTTGCTAAAATGGCTGCCGACCCCCACCTCGCTAACAGATGGATTAAAAATGACTTTGCAGTATCACTGGGCTCAGGGCTGGATACAAATATGTAGCATAGCACCCTCAATAATGGCTGTATTTCGATTATTTAACACCACCAAGTTCAACAGGTTTCTTCCCTAATCTGTCCCTCACAGAAGCAGCAGCAGTATCCTATCCCTACACTGAAAAGAGCAGAGTGATGTGCGGCGCTACGTGACTCCAGCTTAAATAGAGACTGGGTCACATGCTGCACTTAGCCAATCACAGCCATGCCATTAGTAGGCATGACTGTGATGGCTTCTTAGGACAAAGTAGTGAAACGCTTGTTGATTGGCTGCCCTGCAGCCTTTCAAAAAGTGGGAAGAATCGCTGAACAACGAACCCGAACATTCTACGAAAATGTCCGGGTTCGAAAAACCGTAATGTTTGGTACGAATCCGAACTTTACAGTTTGGGTTCGCTCAACCCTACTCAGACTCACTACACAAAGAGTGATTTATTTCATGTGTTTATTAATGTTGGTCATCATGACTTGCAGCTAATGAAACCCAAAAGTTAGTATCTCAGAAAATTTGAATATTATATAAGATGAATTAAAAAGATGTTTAATACAGAAGTGTTGGTCTGCTGAAAAGTATATGCACTCAATACTTGGTTGGAGCACATGAATTGCAGCATCAATGCGGCGTGGCATCGAGGCAATCAGCCTGTGGCACTGCTGAGGTGTTATGGAGACCCAGGTTTCGTAGCAGCCTTCAGCTCATCTGCATTGTTGGACATGGTGTCTCTTATCTTCCTCTTGACAATACTCCATAGATTCTTTATGGGGTTTAGCTCAGTCGAGTTTGCTGGCCAATCAAGCACAGCAATACTGTGGTTATTATACCAGGTATTACTTTTTGCTGTGTGGGCAGGTGCCAAGTCTGGCAGAAAAATGAAATCTGCATCTTCATAAAGCTTGTCTTTGGACTTGATATAGCACAGTGGACCAACACCATCAGATGACATGGCTCCCAAAACAATCAGTGACTGTAGAAACTTCACAATGGAACTCCAGCAACTTGGATTGTGTGCCTCTCCACTCTTCCTCCAGACTCTGGAATGTTGATTTCCAAATAAAATGCAGTATTTGATTTAATCTGAAAACAGGACTTTGGACCACTGAACAGATGTCCAGTCCTTTTTCTCCTCACCCTAGGTAGGACACTTCTGACGTCATCTCTGGGTCATGAGTGGCTTGACACAAAGAATGTGACAGTTGTAGCCCATGTCCTTGATATGTCTGTGTGTGGTGACTCTTGAAGCACTGATTCCAGCCACAGTCCACTCCTTGTGAGTCTCACCCAAATTCTTAAATGGCCTTTTCTTGACAATCCTATCATGGCTGCAGCTATCCCTGTTGCTTGTGCACCTTTTTCTACCACACTTTTTTTCCTTCCACTCAACTTTCCATCAGTATGTTTGGATACAGCACTCTGAGTAGCAATTACCGTTTGTGGCTTAACCTCCTTGTGGAGGATGTCATTGACTGTCTTCTGGACAACTGTCAAGTCAGCAGTCTTCCCCATGATTGTGTAGCCTACTGAACCAAACTAAGGGACCATTTAAAGGCTTGGGAAAGCTTTGCAGAGATGTTGTGTTGATTAGCTGATTAGAGTGTGAAACCATGAGTCTACAATATTGGACTTTTTCACAATATTCAAATTTTCTGAGATCCTGACCTTTTGGGTTTTCATTAGCTGTAATCCATAATCGTCAACATTAAATGAAATAAATGCTTGAAATGGATCACTTTGTGTGCAATGAATATATATATATTTTCACTTGTTGAATTGAGTAACTGAAATAAATTAACTTTACAACGATATAGTTTATTGATATGCACCTGCATGTTCATCAAAACTGGACCATGGATCTGTGTCGTTCTGTCCTTGTCATACCCGTTGTGATTCCTTTGTGATAAATACCGTAATTGACCTACAATAAAATGCACAAGCAAACAAAGCAGGAAAAAATCTTTTCTTTTTGCCAGCAGTTATTTTGCATACAAATGGGATGAATTGTGGTCCAGAAAATCTGCAAGGAATCGACTACAAAAGTTGCTTGAGTAATATGTGATTTGGCACTAATTTAGCGGTGGTTCTGCTGCAGGTTTCACACTATTCTTTGCAGAGTTTAAAATCTGTGCAGAGATTTGCAGCATATGGCCCTGCATGTTCCATTGTGCACAGGTGAATACTGACCAAATACTGAAGTGGTGATATCTATAGCGATATGTTTAATGCAGCATATTTTTAATCAGTATTGATCAACCTACTTTTATATTGATGCTTTTTCTTTGTGTAATCTGGCAATGGGTGGCAAAGGGTGCTGAGGATTGTTGTGCCCTCCGTCACCTAGTCTGATAATCCACTCTCAGAATTTGTAGGCCTGGATCCAAATAATCCCTGTCACGATGTACTGTACACAGTAATCTAAGGGCTCTTTCACACTTGCGTTCTGAGGACTTCTCGTCTCGCCAGATCCGTCAGAACGCAAGTCGCCTGAAAGCATTTGAAGACTTCAAATTGACGTCATGAAAGAGCGCCCAGAGGCCGCAGCGCAGGTAAGTACACTGCTGCGGAGTACTTACCATGGCAGCCAGGACTTCAGTAGCATCCTGGCTGCCATGGTAACCGATCGGAGCCCTGATCGGAACTGCTGCTGCGCATGCACAGAGCTAAACGTCTGATTCGGCGATGCGCCAAAAGGACATTTAGCTTAATGCCAGTTCCAGATTAATGCACTTCAATGGGCATTAATTACGGATCGGCGTTACGACATGTCTTCGGATTTTGGACGGAGACAAATCCGTAGCATGCTACGGTTTTGTCAACGTCCAAAAAATGTTCACATACTGAACGGATTTCTCTCCATTCAGAATGCATTAGGATTATCCTGATCAGTTTCTTTCAGTCCTAGAGCACCGAGGACGGAACTCTAGGACGGAAACCAAAAACGCAAGTGTGAAAGAGCCCTTAGGGTACTTTCACACTTGCATTTTCATTTTCCAGCATAAAGTTCCGTCGTCGGGGCTCTATGCCGGGAAAAGAACTGATCAGTTTTATCCCCATGCATTCTGAATGGAGAGAAATCCGTTCAGGATGCATCAGGATGTCTTCAGTTCAGTCTTTTTGACATTTCAGGACGGAGATAATACTGCAGCATGCTGCTGTATTATCTCCGTCCTGAAATGCTGGAACACATGCCTGAATAACGGATCCGGCATTAAGTCTCATTGACCTACATTAGTGCTGGATCTGGCATTAAGAAATACCTGAAGGACGGATCCGTCCTTTTGGTCTGCGCATGCACAGACCTTTTAAAACTGTAAAAAAAAAATGCAAGACTAATCCGTCTATCCGCATGACAAGTCGGAGAGACGGATGCGCACTTGTAATGCAATTTCAGTTGTCATGCGGTATGACGGATCCGGTGGGTAGTTCCGGCGACGGAACTACCTGCCGGATCCTCACAATGCAAGTGTGAAAGTAGCCTTAAGTGTTGCTTTACCAGTTTTTAACTATTGATATGTCACACTCCAGAAAAGACGCTAGGGTTATAACAAAGGAATTACAAAATAACATTTTTGGGGGCCACTGAACGGACATACGGATGCAGACGGCACACAATGTGCTCTGTGCATCTTTTGCTGCCCCATTGAAATGAATAGCTCCATATCTGATCCACCAAAAATGAGTATCTGATGTGGACAGACCAACAGTCGTGTACATGAGGCCTTATACAGTGGATCTATACCAAACCCCAGGGCCAGACTATATGGGCCCATACTCTACCTTTATGACTGGGATTCAACTTGTTGAAAATTATAGATTTATGTTCGTCAGACTTCCAGTACTGTGCTTCTAAGTAGATCTTCAAGTGTTATGCCCATATGTAGAACCTACAGTGCTTTTTTATGCTTGGAAGACACAGATAAAGATGAATATTAATAAGGATAAATTTATACATGGCAAATTTGTTGCAAAAATGTATCTAGCTTACAAAAATCAATGGATGTGCTGCAGACAAAAACCTGCAGAAATTTATACAACTGATTTCAGTTGTAGACCTTGCTATAACAAATCCATGCATGAGTTTGGCCCAGTCTTGGAGAACCGATTAACCTGCATAACATAATTTTGTATCTTGATTAACTGTTTAATATTTCACAATTTAAGGCCCCAGTTCTTTTCTGTTGAGAATGAATCATGATGGTAGTTTCTTTTTTTGCCACTAGATGGTAGCGTTCAATAATGTTTCAATATTATTGGTGGTGTCTCATACTAAAATTTATTTACTTAATTATTTTTTACGATCTGCTCTTTGAAGTCTGTATTTTTCAAAATTTAAGGTATTAATTTCAGTGAGTCATCTCACTGTTTCTTCTTGGCAAAAATATTTTGTTTGGTGATATATACTTTAAATGTGTGCACAAGCCTAATATTTAAAGGGGTCTATAAGCCACTTCAGCTCCATGCACATAGCCAAATATTTAATGTCAATGAATGGATTGGATTTAAACTCATTTCAGGAAGGAATTTCTTGGTCCCATAGGCACAAAATATGCAGCACATGCACTAACCTTTCATATAGGCTCAGAACTCATGGATGCAAGTGTTTTGCGGTCCGCAAATCGTGGATCAGCAAAACGGGGACACCGGGTGAATGCATGTCCTGCAGAAATGTCCTATCCTTGTCTGAACAAAAATAGGACATGTTCTATTTTGTTGTGTGGCTGGAGAACAGACGAATGCAGACAGCAGACAGGTTTTGAATAAATGGGTCTGCATCCGAGCCGCAAAAAACATGTATCTGATGAGGACCAAAACTACGGCCGTGTGCACAAGCCCTCATACTGTACATGAGCTTAGCCTTCTTTCACACTGACGGCGGTAGTTCTTGCAGGCTGTTCTGCCAAATCTACTGCCAGCAGTGGGAAACAGGATATTATTAAGCGGTATTATTTTTAACTCTGTATGCATAGAAAACAAGCACAACAATATAATGAGTGATTAATTTTACCAACAAATTAGATTAACCCCTTAAGGACTTAGCCCTATTTCACCTTAAGGACCCAGGCATTTTTTGCAAATCTGACCAGTGTCACTTTATGTGGTGATACCTTTTAAAACACTTTTTCTTATCCAGGCCATTCTGAGACTGTTTTTTTTTTCTGTCACATATTGTACTTCGTGACAGTGCTAAAATGGAGTTGAAAAATTTCATTTTACCATTAGCAATTTTCCAAGTTTAAATTTCTCTACTTCTATAATACATAGTAATACCGCCCAAAAAAAGTTATTGATTTACATTCCCCATATGTCTACTTCATGTATCGATCATTTTGAGAATGCCATTTTATTTTTTGGGGACGTTACAAGTCTTAGAAGTTTAGAAGCAAATCTTAAAATGTTTCTGAAATTTTCAAAAACCCACTTTTTAGGGACCAGTTCAGGTCTAAAGTCACTTTGTGAGGCTTTTACATGATAGAAACCACCCTCAAATGACCCCATTCTAGAAACTACACCCCTCAAGGTATTCAAAACTGATTTTACAAATGTTGTTAACCCTTTAAGTTTTCCACAAGAGTTAATGGCAAATGGAGATAAAATTTCAGAATTTAGATTTTTGGGAAAATGTTCCATTTTAATCAATTTTTCCAGTAACAAAGCAAGGGTTAACAGCCAAACAAAACTCAGTATTTATTGCCCTGATTCTTTAGTTTTCAGAAACACCCCATATGTGAATGTAAACTGCTGTATGGCCAAACTGCAGGGCGCAGAAGGAAAGGAGCGCCATATGTTTTTGAAAGGCGGATTTTGCTGGACTGGTTTTTTGACACCATGTCCCATTTGAAGCCCCCCGATGCACAATTTTTTTTTTACGGTATTTACTTAGGGGGTTAGGTCATGTGATATTTTTATAGAGCAGGTTTTTACGGACGCGGGGATACCTAATATGTGTAGTGTAATTTATTTTTTAAATTTTTATTCAGTTATATGTATTTTATTTTTACACTTTTTTCACTTTTTTACTTTTTTTTTTTTTTTTTTTTTTTACCCAGACCCACTTGGTTCTTGTAGATCCAGTGGACCTGGTGTCTGTATAATACAGTACACTATAGTGTACTGTATTTTTAACTTTTCACTAGTCTGGTCAGAGTTCTGCCTTTAACAGAAGTCAGATCAGACTTGTAGTACCATGGCAAGAGCAGCGGGTGATGGGAGGGGAGCTCCCACCCTCTGCGATCCCATCAAGAATCGGGGGCGGCAAGGGCACAGCAGCCCCCGATGGGAGAGGGAGGGAGCTCCCTCCCTGTTAACCTCTTCCATACAGCGGTCCATACGGATCACGGCATGGAAAGGGTTAAAACTGCTGACATCTGCAGCACAGATGTCAGCAGTTTTTAGCAGAATGTCAGCAATGTGCTGACACTCTGCTAAAGCCACTAGCCAAAGCCGCAACCACCCCCGCAGCCACAATGTGTAAAATCGAACACTTTGGGAACATTTAGTCTCTGATCATCTGATCAGAGATTGCAGAAAGGGCTGCAAACCCCAGGTCTGAATTGACCTGCAGTTTGCAGCGATCGCCGATACGAGGGGGGTGGGGGGAGTCACAGGACCCCCCTGAGCATTGTTCCAATTGTCCAATTCACTGCTGGCTGGGCAGCAGTGATCGGAAATACTGGGTCCTTAAGGACAAGGAAAACATGCCGTACCGGTACGTCCTAAGTCCTTAAGTTAAATGTTTTTTGTTTTTTTGGGGGGAGGGAGGTGAAAACAAGCATAAAACACAACCTTTAATTAATCTACAAATAAAAATAAAGTAACACAAATCAGTATTTAGCCTCAAATGTCACTCCCCTATGATAACCAGGAGGAAATCACAAACTTTGCTTAGGGTACTCTGCAGCCCCCACGAGCATGAGATAAAGAAATAAAATGAATACTCTCCTACCGTTTCTTGTCTTCTGGTGGAGTGTCCAATTGTTCTGAAGTAGACCTGTGAAGGGTCCAAGCATGTGGGCTGAAAGGTCAATCTAGCCCTATTGTGGGGCTGCTCTGGCCCTAGTGAACCTAGCCACAGAGCACCTCACCCTAAATAAGGCGAGGCTGTTTGCCATTCTAAAAGTCCAAAAAGAGAGGAAGTTAGAGCGCCAAGACACGAAGTAGAATACATAGAGTGACTTTAGAAGAAAGAAAGAAACTATATCCAGAAAACAATCAACCCGTTTTTATTTAAACAAAATAATAGCTTATCTGAAGGAGACCAGCTACAGAAAACACTGCGGAGCCTCAGTTAAGAGTCTCAACACAGCAATCCAAAGTGCAAAGCTCCCTGGGAAACAGCAATATGCTAAATAAATGTGTAGCCCCAGTATGGGGTCTACAACACAATGAAAGCCAGATATCCCTCAAAGGAAGAAAAACCGAGCAAAGGGGTGTCTCCATCACAGAGATCACCAAATCCACTAGATCAAGTGGCCCCTATGTCAAGATCCCGCTTTTTTACAAGCTTTAATGATATGATGGGGAAGAGCTTTGCACTTTGGATTGCTGTGTTGAGACTCTTAACTTATCCTTAAAGCTTGTAAAAAAGCGGGATCTTGACATAGGGGCCACTTAATATGGTGGATTTAGTGATCTCTGTAATGGAGACACCCCTTTGCTCGGTTTTCCTTTCTCTGAGGGATATCTGTCTTTCATTGTGTTGTAGACCCAATACTGGGGCTCCACGTTTTTATTTTAAGAAATTATACAAAATATTAGCATGTAGGTCATGTAATTTTTTTAAAAAAGTTGATGGCAGTGTCCCTTAAAAGGAGTTGTCAAATTTGTCTTATTATAGATGTATCCTAATAATAATAGCTCACGCACAAGACCGTGGTTTTGATCCCATTCATCCCAATTCACAAAAGAATAGAACATGTCCTATTCTTTTCCATTTTGGAGATAAGGATAGGACATTTGTGAAGGAATAAAAAAAAACATGGCTGCCGGATTTCAGCCGGTATCAATGTTTTTTGGAGCCGCAATTTGAGGACCACAAAAATGGCTACAGCCGTGTGCTTGAGCCCTAATAAAGTCTTACCTTCTCAAGCCCCATCCACCACAGCTCTGTCCTATTTCCCAGGCTGCAGCTGTGATGTATTGTTTTGGCTGCAGCAGTAACATCCTGTATACTGCTGTAGCCAATGTCCAGCCTCAGCTCATGCAGTAAACCACTGGGGAGGCCAGTGATTATTTTGCTGAAGCATTGTTTTCACAATTATTGCATGCATTGTATTTTTTTCCCTAATTACAATGTCAAAACCAGGATTGGACCGTCATAAACAGAAAAAAAGAATGTTTTCCTTGGTTTGGGATGTCAAAAGCTAATGGAAAAACTGCCCCAAACCTGCACTTTGTGAATAAAGCCTATATCTAGCTAAAATTTGGTCCAAGAACGTTGAACCTAAAGCATACCTGTCATTTCAGGTGAACTTTCAGACTAATCCGCAGTGTGTCTGCATGAAGACTAACACTACATTTGACCATTATAGGATTTACATTCTGCATTTTCACCAGTTTTCCTCATTTTCAATTTTCAGACTCCAGCTCAGAGACAATGGAGAATTGTTAATGGTGAATAGAGACTAGCTGTTATGATGTCTCCCTATAGATTACACATAGAGACAGGACATTTTGCTCCTCTACCGCTGTCTCTCATATGCAGAGCAGAAGCAGCAGCATGGAAGCATTATAGATGAGTCTTAAGCAGTGTAGATGTAAATCCAGAAGCTGTGAGACAGTAAGACACACTAATAGCCAGTGTTGGACTGGGCTGCTGATGGCCCACCAGTAAAATGCTTATTGGGGGCCCACTGTGCAGCTTCATGCAAATATTATTTGCTCACATAGTAACAGATGGCAAAGACGTTACAAAATTGATTAGGACCTTTCAGTGACTTTCAGAAGACAGGTCCCTAAGAAAAGAGGATACTGGGTAGCCTTCTATATCTATAAGTCATCTCAGCCACCTAAAAGTGTCTGTAATATTTTAGTAAATTACCCAGTTTATTATCTATTTTATTACATAGACCTATGCTGGTTGAGGTGCTGGATGCTGCCTCTCTGTATGTAGTACATTGTACTGTGCCATATGCAACTTGCATAGGGGATAGGGCACTAGGGGCCCACCTTGCTCAGGGTCCCACCAAAAGATTTATGTGTTCTGCTGTGGGCCAGTACAAGCCTGCTAATTGCTGCTGAAGTATGTCTGTGTGTGTGTGTGTCTTTCTGCTTCTTTCTCACTCAGCTCCATCCACCCTCCCATAGACTATGAATAACATAATAACATAACATTTGATCCTTCAATGAGCTGTAAGTCACTCATTTCCCTATATGGATTTAGTGGGTTCAGAGTGAGTGGGTGGTTTAAAGGGTAACTGTTATATTTTCACTCAATTAAATTTTTATATATGTTGTTGCTGGTGTGGTGATATTCCATAATCACTAATTGTTTTCACATACCACTTGTTTAATATGATTCCGTCCATAGCAACCCCTCCTCACAAGACTTCTTTCTGATAATCTTCTAAAGATGGTCGCCGATGCCCTTACTCTGAGGCTAAGACTGCCCTCCCTAACTACCCAGAATTACTTAGGATCATCTCAGGAACACGCAGCCCCACCCCAACCAATCTGCTTTCCCCACAGTTAAACACGCTCTCTTCCTCCTGGGAGCGCTTGGTGCTTTATTTGTCCCTGGAGTGGGAATTACATAGTAACATAGTATATAAGACCGAAAAAAGACATCTGTCCATCCAGTTCGGCCTGTTTCCTACAAGTTGATCCAGAGGAAGGCAAAAAACCCCTGTGAGGCAGAAGCCAATTTTCCCCACTTAAGGTGAAAAAAATTCCTTCCTGACTCCAATCAGGCAATCAGAATAACTCCCTGGATCAACGACCCCTCTCTAGTAGCTATAACCTGTAATATTATTACACTCCAGAAATACATCCAGTCCCCTCTTGAATTCCTTTATTGTACTCACCATCACCACCTCCTCAGGCAGAAAGTTCCATAGTCTCACTGCTGTTACCGTGAAGAATCCTTTTCTATGTTTGTGTACAAACCTTCTTTCCTTCAGACGCAGAGGATGTCCCCTTGTCACAGTCACAGTCCTGGGGATAAATAGATGATGGGACAGATCTCTGTACTGACCCCTGATATATTTATACATAGTTATTAGATCTCCCCTCAGTCGTCTTTTTTCTAAAGTAAATAACCCTAATTTTGATAACCTTTCAGGGTACTGTAGATCCCTCATTCGAGTTATTACTTTAGTTGCCCTCCTCTGAACCCTCTCCAGCTCTGCTATGTCTGCCTTGTTCACAGGAGCCCAGAACTGTACACAGTACTCCATGTGTGGTCTGACTAGTGATTTGTAAAGTGGTAGGACTATGTTCTCATCACTGGCATCTATGCCCCTTTTGATGCAACCCATTATCTTATTGGCCTTGGCAGCAGCTGCCTGACACTGGTTTTTGCAGCTTAATTTGCTGTTTATTAAAATTCCTAGATCCTTTTCCATGTCAGTGTTACCGAGTGTTTTACCATTTAATATGTACGGGTGACTTGCATTATTCCTTCCCATGGGCATAACTTTACATTTGTCAGTGTTAAACCTCATCTGCTATTTCTCTGCCCAAGCCTCGAATCTATCCAGATCCCTCTGTAGCAGAAAACTGTCCTCTTTAGTGTTAATTACTTTACACAGTTTAGTGTCATCTGCAAAAATAGATATTTTACTGTGCAAGCCTTCTACAAGATCATTAATAAATATATTGAAGAGAATAGGGCCCAATACTGACCCCTGAGGTACCCCACTAGTGACAGTGACCCAATCTGAGTATCTACCATTAATAACCACCCTCTGTTTTCTGTCACTCAGCCAGTTACTTACCCACATACAGATATTTTCTCCCAGTCCGAGCATCCTCATTTTATATACTAACCTTTTATGAGGTACGGTGTCAAATGCTTTGGAGAAGTCCAGATATACGACATCCATTGATTTGCCGCTGTCAAGTCTAGAACTTACCTCCTCATAGAAACTGATTAAATTAGTTTGACATGACCGATCCCTCATAAAGCCATGCTGATATGGTGTTATTTGCTTATTTTCATTGAGATACTCCAAAATAGCATCTCTTAGAAAACCTTCAAACAGTTTACCAACAATAGATGTTAAACTTACCGGCCTATAATTTCCAGGCTCTGTTTTTGGACCCTTTTTGAATATTGGCACCACATTTGCTATGCGCCAATCCTGTGAAACATTCCTTGTCAGTATAGAGTCCGTAAATATCAGAAATAAAGGTCTGGCTATGACATCACTTAATTCCCTTAGGATACGGGGGTGTATGCCATCCGGTCCTGGCGATTTGTCTATTTTAATCTTTGGAATTACATCACTCTAGAAGCAAGCCACTTCAGCGGTAGAGTGGGAGCGCGCACGCAGCGTTCGGGGCTGCCCACTGCTAAGTCCTCCGTCTTCTGTATATACAAGATAGGACATGGAGGACACCTAGCAATGCTGTTTTACCTGCACCAATGAAATGCGTGGGGTAGCAAAGAGCAAGCTGCAAATACTAGGTAATTCAATACATATTGAAAAGTATTGACTAGGGAACTATGGTGTACTAAGTGAGACCAAGCCAGGTACTTAAAAACATATATATATATGACAGTTTCCCTTTAAAAGGGAGGGCAAAGGAGAAAAGGAGCCTAATAAGTTACCTAAATTCATCTGGAATAATGGTTATTGACCCATTTAATAAATTACCCGTCTGCATGACCATGCATTGTTTGTTCACACACATACGTTTTGGTCTCTTCACCATAAGGTTGGACTAGCCACCAGAAGATCCTATGGTGAGCCCAGGTTATAACACAGTAATTGGCTCAAAGGCTGAGCAGACGACAAACTCATTTTGGTCTGATTTGGAGCTAGTCCCTTGCTATTAAAGGGCAATGATTGATGTTAAAATGACAATCAGACATCATATAGTACATGCCAGTCTCTTTCTAACAAAGCTAGAACCAGCCCTGTACCTCACATGGATCTAAAGATCTCCCCATTCACTGCTCCAATTACTCTGCTAGATTATCTTCAGCTTGGCAGCTCAGGGGGCGTGTCCTTTCACTGCAACTCTTTCCCTGTAACCGCCATGGCTGGCGGCAGTTGAAGATTTAAACTGAGCACGTTCGAAAAATAAGGAAAAGAACAAACAGCAGGTGGCGCAATACAGATACATTTCATTGAATAACTCACTGGCTATACTAAATTTTTAAATGCATGCAATTACAAAAGTATTCAGATCGAGGTGCTGGTTTGAAAAATATTGAATATGTTTTATGAAACAACCCTTTTTAAGGACATTTTCCTCTGGGTTTATTCTCTTGTAATGAATTATTGGTGTGCATCACAATTATTATTATTTTTTTAGGTAGACAAGCCCACATTTTGCATAGATGGATGTGAAAGACCCCAGTCTGTCTCAGAACTGTCTTTTCCACACAATTACTGATTTACTTTTTTTCCCGTAGAGATGAGAAGATGAAACATAATGGTCTGTTTTTACTTTCTTTCCATTTTCCAGATTGGCAGAGTTAATTTTTCTTCGATTGATTTTTCTCCATATTTTCAGTGTGCGATGATGTCCTTAGGCTAGATGAAAATATGAATATTCTAATGTTTCTGCAAGCTCATGCTGTTTCACTGTAATGGTTCAAGGTCAGACAGGCACATTAATCATGCTATCCATTTTCCCATAAATATACCCTTACCTTTTTTCTCAGGGGCATGTCAATGACATTTTATAGCGAGCGTGATATTTTTAAATTGAACTTTTTAGGCTACTTTCACATATGTGTTTTAAATATAGATTGGCGATCCGGCAGAGGATTTCAAACCGGAGCAAAACTCTTCAGTTCTATTCAATACATACAGGTGCATCCGTTCAGTTCGGATGTGGTTGTATCAAATTGAAACTGAACAAATCGGATCCGGCACTAAGAACATTGTAAGTCAATGGGTGCTGAATCTATTTTTATTTTTTATTTTTTTATTTAGGACCGTTGACTTGCATTGCTTTTTAGTGCCTGATCCAGTTTTAGTTTCGCAGCCCGGACACAAAACTACAGCTTGCAGTGGTTTTGTGTCCGGTCAAAAACTGAAATGGAATGCCTCATGATGTATCCTGATCTGGTTTGTTCCATTTTGTCCCCATTGACAATGAATGAGGACTAAACTGAAGCGTTTTCCTCCGATTCTGAGATCCTGTGCAAAGCGCATATGTGAAACTAGCCTAACTTCATCACTTTTGGAAGTGTTTGCAGCCTGAAGTCTTTTTGGGTATGATTCTACCAACTTTTCATGTACGTATTTTTGATTTTTTTTCCCCCCCATTCTTCAAGGCCTCATGCCCACGACCATATTGTTGGTCCCTGTCCGATCTGCATTTTCTATGGATATGAATGGGACACACAAGGATCTATTAATTTCTATGGGTCCACAAAAAACACGGACAGCGCACGGATGTCGTCCTAGTGCTATCCACATCTTGCGGCCAGACTGTAAATTATGGAATGTGTCCTGTTGTCTATTTGTGGATAAGAATAGGCTTTTTTACAGTGGGCTCTTTTAAAATTGCGGGATGCAAATGGAGCACATCTGTCTTTTGCAGATTGCAAAATGACTACAGTCGTGTGCAGGAGGTCTTACAGATCAACCAAA
This sequence comes from Bufotes viridis, assembly GCA_033119425.1. Taxonomy (NCBI): domain Eukaryota; kingdom Metazoa; phylum Chordata; class Amphibia; order Anura; family Bufonidae; genus Bufotes; species Bufotes viridis. The sequence continues at coordinate 306,992,930 of CM065590.1, forward strand.
GTTCTCTACGGTTGGATGGCATCAATTCACGGCTTTTTTCCAGTCTCTCCAGAGATGATGGATCAGGTTTAAGTCTAGGCTTTGCCTGGATCACTCAAGGACACATACGATTTGTCCTGAAGATACCCCTGCAGTGTCTTCTTGGCTGCGTGTTTTTGGGGTCAGTGACCTGTTTGAAATGAAATCTGAAGGTTAGAACACTCTAGAGCAGGTTTTTGTTGAGGATCTTCCTGTACTTTGAACCTAATCATGATCAAGGAAAAGGTAAGCAGAGCTAAGTCTCTTGCTGAAAAGGAATGATATTCAGGTGATGAGTAGTGCCTGGCAGGGCTGGGACAAGGTCCACCACCAACAGAGGCTGAGCTGCCCAAGTGCGCCCCCCCCCCCCCCCCAACTTGTGGAGTCTTTACTAAATACTGTTGTAATCACACATAAATATGCACAGTTTAATGTATCAATTAATGACGCACTGTTATGGGGGGGATCTGTGGATGACATTGTTATGGGGGGGATCTATGGTTGACACTGTTATGGGGGATCTGTGGATGACACTGTTATGAAGGATCTGTGGATGACACTGTTATGGGGATCTGTGGATGACACTGTTATGGGGGATCTGTGGATGACACTGTTATGGGGGATCTATGGATGACACTGTTATGGAGTAATCTGTGGATGACACTGTTATGAAGGATCTGTGGATGACAATGCTATGGGGATCTGTGGATGACACTGTTATGGGGGATCTGTGGATGACACACTTATGGGGGATCTGTGGACGACACTGTTATGGGAGATCTATGGATGACAGTGTTATGGGGGATCTATGGATGACAGTGTTATGGGGGGATCTATGGATGACAGTGTTATGGGGGATCTATGGATGACACTGTTATGGAGGATCTGTGGATCACAATGTTATGGGGGTCTGTGGATTGCACTGTTATGGGAGGATCTGTGGATTGCACAATGTTATGGGGGATCTGTGGATGACAGTGTTATGGGGGATCTGTGGATGACAGCTGTTATGGGGGATCTGTGGATGACACTGTTATGGGGATCTGTGGATGACACTGTTATGGGGGATCTGTGGATGACACACTGTTATGGGGGATCTGTGGATGACACACTGTTATGGGGGATCTGTGGATGACACACTGTTATGGGGGATCTGTGGATGACACACTGTTATGGGGGATCTGTGGATGACACACTGTTATGGGGGATCTGTGGATGACACACTGTTATGGGGGATCTGTGGATGACACACTGTTATGGGGGATCTGTGGATGACACACTGTTATGGGGGATCTGTGGATGACACACTGTTATGGGGGATCTGTGGATGACACACTGTTATGGGGGATCTGTGGATGACACACTGTTATGGGGGATCTGTGGATGACGCATTGTTATGGGGGATCTGTGGATGGCACTGTTATGGATTGTGACTCACAATGGATATTGGGGGCCAGCAAATTACAAGGAAGGGGTGGGGGATGATTGATAACATACATATCTAAATGGCTGGGGGGTGAGGGCTTGACTTGAGCCATCTACTGATCAGAGCATTAGAATAGCAGGAATAAATAACATCTAAATGTCTGGTGGGGTAGATGGGGGTAGGACAAGGGCTGATGGGGGAAGGGGGACTGGGTTAGATAATCTATACTGACATACATTTGACACACACATATATACTGACATACATATGACACACATACATACTGACATACATATGACACACACATATATACTGACATACATATGACACACACATACATACTGACATACATATGACACACACACATATATACAGACATACATATGACACACACACACATATATACTGACATACATATGACACACACACATATATACTGACATACATATGACACACACATATATACTGACATACAAATGACACACATATATACATATGACGCACACATATATACTGACATACATATGACACACACATATATACAGACATACATATGACACACACATACTGACATACTTATGACACACACATATATACTGACATACTTATGACACACACATATATACTGACATACTTATGACACACACATATATACTGACATACATATGACACACATATATACTGACATACATATGACACACACATACATACTGACATACATATGACACACATACACTGACATACATATACATACATGACATACATATGACACACACATATATACTGACATACATATGACACACACATACATACTGACATACATATGACACACACTATATACTGACATACATATGACACACACATACTGACATACATATGACACACACATATATACTGACATACATATGACACACACATACATACTGACATACATATGACACACACATACATACTGACATACATATGACACACATATACTGACATACATATGACACACACATATATACTGACATACATATGACACACACATACATACTGACATACATATGACACACATACATACTGACATACATATGACACACACATATATACTGACATACATATGACACACACATACATACTGACATACATATGACACACACATACATACTGACATACATATGACACATACATACATGACATACATATGACACACACATATATACTGACATACATATGACACACACACATACATACTGACATACATATGACACACACATATATACTGACATACATATGACACACATATATACTGACATACATATGACACACACATATATACAGACATACATATGACACACACATACATACTGACATACATATGACACACACATATATACTGACATACATATGACACACACATATATACTGACATACATATGACACACACATACATACAGACATACATATGACACACACATATACTGACATACATATGACACACACATACATACTGACATACATATGACACACACATATATACTGACATACATATGACACACACATATATACTGACATACATATGACACACACACATACATACTGACATACATATGACACACACATATATACTGACATACATATGACACACACATATATACTGACATACATATGACACACACATATATACTGACATACATATGACACACATACATACTGACATACATATGACACACACATATATACAGACATACATATGACACACACATATATACTGACATACATATGACACACACACATATATACTGACATACATATGACACAGACACATATATACTGACATACATATGACACACACACATACTGACATACATGACACACATAGACATACTAGACGTAGCAGTATGCATACAGACACAGACTATGATACACACATAGACACTGACATACATATGACAGACACACAATATGACACTAGGACACACACCATATACTGACACACATATGACACAGACATATATACTGACATACATATGACACACACACACATACTGACATACATATGACACACATACATATATACAGACATACATATGACACACATACATAAAAACACACAATATGCACATTACATTACTGCCATTCCATTCCCTTTAACCCCTTACATTTTCTGCACATACAGTCTCTGGTGACTTGGAGGGAGAGGCAGGATGCAGAGTATTCCTCCTCCTCCTCCTTCTCTGTCCCGACGCTGCTCTTCTCTCTGTGCTGGGGGAAGGGGTTGTGAATCTCTGGTGCACACACAGGCAGGAAGTCAGGGGCTGGGGAAGGTACGGAGCTGCAGCACACTGCACTAGACTGAGGGAGGGAGGAAGAACACCACTAGGGGGCGCAGGACCGGCTGTTACAGAAGCAGAGCGCAGAAATGGATGCTCTGCTGCTAATACAGCTACACGGCAGCAGCAGGGACTTGGTGAGAGTGGCCTGAGCCTGCGCCCTGAGGCTTGAGCGCCCTGAGGCTGGAGCCTCCTCAGCCTCTGTGTCAGCCCGGCCCTGGTGACTGGTTTTCTCCAGACATTCGGGCCGAAGAGTTCAGTCATGGTTTCATTAGAACACAGAATCTGGTTTTTCATAGTCTTGGGCCTCATTCACACGACCATTGAAACCAATGAAATGAAACTCTATGGGGCTATACACATGGCCATTCTTTTAACGGCCAGTCAATAGCGTCCGTCCACAAATAGGACCTGTGCTATTTTTGCCTGTTTTTATGGCCAGACGGACCCCATTGACATCACCCATCTAACGGCCGTTAAAAACGGGTATACTTTAACAATATGGCCATTTAGGGGTTAAAAAAAAAAAGAACTCGCCTCATCCACTTAATTGTGCTGATCAGTCTCATCTCTCTACATTAAAACAACACAATAAGGTCCCTTTCATACGGGCGTTGCCGGTGAGGGCCGGATGCGTTCAGGGTGCATTGCGGGAAACCCGCGTGAGTAGGGATGCAATTTCAGTTTTGTCTACGATTTACTTTCCGTTCATTTTTTTTCCGCGCGAGTGCAATGCGTTTTGCACGCGTGTGATAAAAAACTGAATGTGGTACCCAGACCCGAACCCGGACTTCTTTACTGAAGTTTGGGTTCGGTGTTGTGCAGATTTTAATATTTTCCCTTATAACATGATTATAAGGGAAAATAATAGCATTCTTAATACAGAGTGCTTACTAAAATGTGGATTGAGGAGTTACAAAATAAAAAATAATTAACTCGCCTTATCCACTTGATCGCGCAGGCGGCATCGTCTGCTTTCTTCTTCTTTGAAGATCCGCCTAAGGACCTTTGACGTCATCTCACGTGATGAGTGCAGTGACGTCAGCACAGGTCCTGCTGAATGAAGATCGATAAAAGACGTCATCAAAGGTCTTTTGGCAGGTCCTCAAAGAAGAAAGACGACTATGCCGGCTGTGCAATCAAGTGGATGAGGTGAGTTAATTTTTTTTTATTTTGTAACCCCTCAATCCACATTTTAGTAAGCATTCTGTATTAAGAATGCTATTATTTTCCTTTATAACCATGTTATAAGGGAAAATAATACAGTAAATTGACTTTAATCAATTTACTAACATCATCTCCTTAGCAACCATGCGTGAAAATCGCATTGCATCTGCACTTGCTTGTGAATGCTATGCGATTTTCACACAGCCCCATTTATTTCTATGGGGCCTACGTTGCGTGAAAAACGCAGAATATAGATCCTGCTGCGATTTTCACACCACGCACAAGTGATGCGTGAAAATCACTGCTCATTGCACAGCCCCATTGAAGTGAATGGGTCAGGATTCAGTGCGGGTGCAATGCGTGTCACGCATTGCACCTGCGCGGAATTCTCACCCGTGTGAAAGGGGCCTAAATATTAGGGCAGCTGTATGAATGCTAATCTCGTGTCGCGTAAACTAAATGTTGCAGAACTGAAGATCTATGTGTCTATATATAGAGCTCCATTATAGTTTTACCTGCAAGTCCGTGCTCATGTGACAAGAAGGGACATGTTGTGCTAGAGGAGAAAAAGGAGTATAATGTGGACAGTGATAAAAATGATTATGAAAAATGGACACATACACTGATGCAAAATAGCCATGAAAAACTGACAGTGTGTCTGTTTTTAACGGATACACTGTGATACATGCACACAACAGTAAAAAAAAAAAAAAAGTCTGTTAAAAATGGACACTCTGCCAGTTTTTCATGCCATTTTGCGTCAGTGTACATCCATTTTCTGGCCCTGTGTCCGTCTTTAATGTCGGTTTTGAATCCGTTTTGCATCAGTTTTTCATGACCCCCATGGTGCCCATAATGTCCCCCACAGTTTAGGCTACCTCCATCTCTTCCACCTACACCTCCACGTCTACAGCCTCTTCAACCTCCTACTCCTCTTGGACCTCCGCCGCCTGGTTCAAGATTATAATTTTTTATTTTATGTATGTTTTCCCTATCCACATTTCCCTATCCTCTAGCCCTTTCTATGACTTTTTTACAGCCTTTTTTCAGCCCCAAAGTTTGGGTCCCCTTTGACTTCAATGGGGTTCGGGTCAAGTTTGACTGAACCCGTTAAACCCGAACATCCACGGGTTCACTTATCTCTAGTCAGAATACTTTTGTCTATGCAAAGTTTTTTTTTCTTTTTCAATAAATTAGGGTCTGAAGTCTGTTGACTGCATTGTAAGTAGTATTTTGGTGTTTCTTCTGCTCTATAACATATTCAATGTGAATTAATTTCATAGATATTCATGCAGGAAAGAGTATAGTTACTACAAATTTAGGTTATTCTACTACTTTAATTTGTTACATGCATCTGACGATAACTCCAGCCAATGAGCTGAGCAGACTATCTATTGGAAGTGAATGCTTCATCAGCGTAAAGACCACACTGCAGGCTATTCATATTCAGCATTTTCATTCAGACTAAGTGCCCGACACTTTGCAATACATTTTGCAGTTGCAACTCGGCACTCTTTCAAGCATGTGATCCTGAAGCAACTGCCTCTTTAGATACATAGATTCATGGCTTTGTGTAATAAATCACTTTGGGTGGGTCTGTATTTTTCTTCCCTATATGAGCTGTAGGTAATCATTGGGACCAGGAGCGTAGCTAACGGCTCATGGGCCCTGGTGCAAGAGTTCAGCTTGGGCCCCCTTCCCTCAGTGCTTTGTATGTCTTCTTATGTAGCACAAGGGTCTTTGGGCCCCCTCAGGCTCCTGGTCTTCAGGCAGTCATTGCCAACAAAGGGTTTTCAACCAAGTATTATAAATTATCATTTTATTCACAATTATTTAATTTCTCCGATTACTTTTGAGCCCCTGAAATCAAGGGATTGAGTTTAAAAAATGCTTTAGTTCCTCACATTTTTATGCAATCATTTTATTCAACCCACTGAATTAAAGCTGAAAGTCTGAACTTCAACTACATCTGAATTGTTTTGTTCAAAATCCATTGTGGTAATGTAGAGAACAAAAATGAGAAAAAATGTTGTCTCTGTCCATATATATATGGACCTAACTGTATATCTTCTCAAGTAATGGCTTAAGCACATGCACATTAATTTTAGTTGACACCTTTTTTAAATTGTGTATTTAGACTATCTCTAGGCATGTGACAATGACAAATCTCTAGGGTCCATCCAATTTTATGATTGATTGTGCGATGCATCATATCAAGATGCTGATATTCTACTAAACCAGTGTAAGAAATGATTATATATTAAATATATACTATATACAATACACCCTCTTACTGGGTTTGATTCGAGATTGTATGCAATAAATGAGACACAAGAGTAAACATATAAAAATATATATTGTATAGTATGGAAAATTGATTTTACAATATTATTGATGAGCATGGAGTTACAGTGGAACAAAAAGAAATAAATATTACATATAGAGACTTGTACACACATAACAATAATTACAGTTACTTCACCAATCCAAGATGACAAAACTTATACAACCAGTGTCGGACTGGGGTACCTAGGGCCCACCAGTAAAATTTATTTTGGGGGCCCACCATACGGATACATTCAAATACAATAAATACTCTAAGACCCCCTTTCACACCTGCGTTCTTCTTTTCCGGCATAGAGATCCGTCGTCGGGTCTCTATGCCGGAAAAATCCTGATCAGGATCATCCCCATGCATTCTGAATGGAGAGAAATCCGTTCAGGATGCATCAGGATGACTTCAGTTCAGGACCGGAACGTTTTTTGGACGCAGCAAATACCGCAGCATGCTGCGCATTTTGTTCCATCCAAAAATCCGGAACACTTGCCGCAAGGTCGGATCCGGAATTAATGCCCATTGAAAGGCATTAATCCGGATCCGACCTTAAGCTAAACGTCGCTTCGGCGCATTGCCGGATCCGACATTTAGCTTTTTCTGACTGGTTACCATGGCAGCCAGGACGCTAAAGTCCTGGTTACCATGGTAAAATGTAGCAGGGAGCGGGGAGCGGCATACTTACATTCCGTGCGGCTCCCGGGACGCTCCAGGATGACGTCAGGGCGCCCCAGTGCATGGATCACGTGATCGCATGGATCACGTGATCCATGCGCATGGAGCGCTCTGACGTCATTCAGAGCGCCCGGAGCCGCACGGAATGTGGTATGCCGCTCCTCCGCTCCCGCTTCTATGGCAACCAGGACGCTAGTAGCGTCCTGGCTGCCATAGTAACCTGAAAGCAATTCGAAGACTGATCAGGATCCTGATCAGTCTTCTAATGCTTCAGGTGGCTTGCGTTCTGACGGATCCGGCAGGACGGAAGTGCCTGCCGGATCCTCACAACGCAAGTGTGAAAGGACCCTAACAAGTTTATTATATGAACATAGGCTGGTTGAGGTGCTGTACATTGACTATATGTATGTAGTGCAGTAAATCTAATGTGTTATGTGCCACTTGTGCAGGTGGTGGGAGACTAGGGGCCCACCTTGCTCAGGGGCCCACCGGTGGATTCCCCTGTACCCCTGTGGGCCAGTCCGAGCCTGTATACAACAGACAACTCCTTAAACCTTACAGTATGTATTTACCACACATGGCCTTTTCACGTCTGTCCACCAGTCTCCTCTCCTATCCCCTTCCAAGTTTTTCCCACTTTCCCTCAATATACCCCAAAGCCTGGATCTTTTATTCCTTAAAAGCTCTCAATCCCCATCCTTACCAATGCCCCATATCCGTTATCTGAGAGCCTGTGGGCCTGCTCAGAAACGGAATCTTGGTCAGCCAGGTATTTTAGCATTTTATGACCCTCTGCCCTTATTCACACCTTTTGGGTGCCTTTTGTTCTCTACCAATCATCATATGTAAGAGATACAGGATATTCCAGGACCTTTATCTGTGAGAATCAGAGTAAGACAAAAGAAGCTAGATATATACTAATGAAGTATACACACCTAACCGTCTCTGATTCACACAAATAAATCCCTCATAATCTATAAAATGCATATATTATCAAAAGCTGTACTGCTTACACCAGTAGGACATCATTTGTAAGATGAGTTTTTCTGATACCGTAGAAAACATGAAGTTTCTCCTTTTAATCCGAAGGCTGCAGGACATACTGCTTACTAATATCAAAGCCACATCCGTGCGCAGGGACTCAGCGGACCTCTACTTTGATGCATTTTAATACCATTCTTTATGGCAGAGTTTGCCTTTTTGTACACTGCTGAAAGGAAATTAGGTCCCCAGTGCTTCTCATTAGAATTTCAACCACACTGAAGAGTCTGAGAACTGACTAAGCATTGTTTAGGAAGAGTGCTCCTGGCCCCTTGCAGTAGAAAGGTTAATGGAATGTATGTTGGTTTTGATTTTTTGAGGGGGTTGGTGGAGGGATATGATTTTCCTACTGCCCTAAAGTTTGTACAACCAACTTGTGCTAAGATTGTCGCTGTCTTTTATTGTTTGAGATATTGGGTTTCTCTCCATATAGATGAGCAGCATTTCTGCCACAATCCCTTGAGGCCTCATTTTGAATATATTTATATCTCTTTAATGTTTCATCATTAGCAAGCCTTTCTTAGCTTTTGAAGATATGCTTATTGCCAATTTCATTTAGAAATGTGGTATTATTTTCTGTTTATAAGGAATATGATTTCTTCTTTGCCATTTAACCCCTTAAAGACCAAGCGATTCCGTCCCCCACCCCCTCCTTACCTTCCCGGAGGCATAACTTTTTTATTTTTCCATTCATAGTACAAGTTGTACTTTCTAATGGCACCATTTTAGATTGTGTTCGATGTAACGGGAAGCTGGAATTGGAGGAAAACGGCAATTATGACAGTTCTTTGGGTTTTGTTTTTATGCAAACCCTATGTAGTAAAACTGACCTGTTATCAGTTTCTGGGTCAGTAGGATTACAGTGATGCCACCAAATATTTTATAGACTTAAAAAAAAAAAAAAGACAAACAATTTTTTTTTCTTTGCATTGCCATATTCTGAACCCATAACATCTACGGAGTTGTGTGAGGGCTAATTTTTTTGTGGTGCAATCGGTAGTTTTTATTGATGCGATTTTGTAGTGTGTGTGTGGTTTTTTGAACACTTTTTTTTTTTTTTTTTTTATTCACTTGTTTTGGGAGGTGAAGCAACTAGAGATAAGCAAATTTCGTATTTTGAAATTCGTTCATACTTCGTTTAGTGGTAAAAGGTCCTCCTGGAAACGTTTCGGATCCATTTTGCAGCCCATAGACTTCTATTATGACGGAAGGCATTCTAAAGGCATTCAGTTATGCATTCCATCATAGAATTGCGTTATGGTCCGTGATGACGGAATCCATAATGCAATTCACTTTTACCACCAAACGAAGTGTGAACGAATTTTATTAGCAGAAATTCACTCATCTCTAGAAGCAACAAAAAAAATGGTTAGATGGCCATTTAGATTTTTTTATTTATTTTTTCAATTAGGGTGTTCACCGGATAAATATTTTAATAGTATAGACATTTTGAGACGCAACAACGCCTCTTTATTGTTTTGGTTTATTTTTAATAATGGAAAAAGGGTGATTTTGAATTTTTACTTTTTTTTTTTTTTTAAACTTTTTTCACTTTCACACTTATTTTAAGTCCTCCTAGGGGACATCAACGTGCGAGTGTCTGATTATTGCCGATCATGGACTCTACCTTCAGGTGTCTGCTGCCTAAAATGGCAGGCACCCAGCAGGTATGGTGCCCGCGCAGCTCATGAGTGGATGCTGTCTTTAAAATCTTGACTTGCACCTTACATGTACGGTGTAAGTCCTAAAGAGATTAAACTACTTACTACAACTGTACATGAAAAGAACATAGAACATGTATGATAAATAACATATTGAGTGTTCCAGTAACACGTAGCAGTCTTTCTAAGGTAGGATTCATATACATCAGTTGTGTCCGACCAGTTGTCTTAAGTTGGAGCAGGACGTTGTTATGCACTTTTCTGTCCTGGAGATATCCAGCAAAACAAAGGAGATCAGTTTTGACATCCTCACTCTGGAATTTCTGTACCATGATAGCCAAATGTATGAGAAACAACCCTCAATTAATAAATTATGGTGGATTGTTTTATTTCTTTTAGCCTTTTTGCATCATGAATAGAAGCAAATAATGGCTCCACCTATGATGATTTGACATGTACTGGATGAGGTCAACCCATATAGAAACCTTTTGGTCCATAGCATTACATCAATATATCTGATTTCTTCAAAAGACGTATAAAGGATATTTTTTAAATCTAATATGGAATCCATGAGAAAAAAATCATGCCATGGCTGAATTACAGAAATATTTTGTATCATATACGTCCATAACATATTCATACAAAGGCACCAAGTGGCTCTGCCATGTGTGTGAAACTTTACAGTTTGCAAATTTTTGGTTTTAAATGGTTTTCCAATATTTTTATACTGATCAGTAACTGATGGGTGGGGTCTGACACCTGGAACCCCCGCTTATCAGCTGTTTGAGAAGGCAGCGGCGCTCCTGTGAGCATTGCTGCCTTCTTGCTGCTTTTCCTAGGTCAGTGACATCACGTTCATCGTTCACATAGCCTAGGAGCAGCCCTTCAAGTGTAAGGGGCTGAATGCTATAACAAGCACAGGCGCTATACAATGTACGGCACTGTGCTTGGTAAGCTGCGAGAAGGCAGCAGTGCTCACAGGAGCTCTGATGCCTTCTCAAAACAGCTGATCGGCGGGGTCCCAGACATCCAGCAAAAACAGGATAGGTTATCAGTGTTAAAATGTCAAAAATCCATTTTAACTTAGAACTCTGGTAGGCTTATCTGTTCGTTCATTATCTTGCTGGATAGATTTGAAAATCCACCAAGATTTCAGGTTTTCTCGCCCATGGGTTTAGTGTTGCAGTGATAAATTTGCACATGCAATCCTAGTTTATGGAGAGCACAGTGCTTCCAAAAATAGGACTACGCATACAGAAGATAGTGTCAAGCGTTATTTTATATTTCTTTTTGTTAAATGATGAGAAACCTAGTTAGACAAGGTTCACCAGAGAACCAGAGGGGACCCAAGCTCTATAGTTATCATTACACTTGGGATGAGCCAATCCACTTCAGATGAAACATCCGAAGTCGATTCGCATAAAACTTCATTTCGGAGCGAGCGCTCCGTACAGTATTAGAATGTATTGCTTAAGGACTGCATTTTCCACGCTCATATTAGTGTACATACTTGGCTCATACGACCTTCAGAATTGCATTTGTTTAGGATTATTGGGCCTTTTTGGACCAACTACTAAGAAATTGGGTTACTTGCCCCATACACATACCCATGCCGCATAGTTGATTGCAGGGGTAGCATATTGAAAAGAGAACCCTTTTAAATGCTTAAGGAGTGGATTTTCCATGCCCACATTAGTGTACTTGGGTCACACAACCTGTAAACCTGCCTTTGTTTAGATCAGGGGTGGGGGACCTTTTAGCTCCCGAGGGCTATTTGTATATTTGTAACATTTGTTTTCAGGCCATAAAAAAATTCTCAACTTAAAAATTAGACTGCTATATTTGGTCAAACATATAATTGGCTCAGACCCCCAACCTCCATCGGTCTTAGATCAACCCCTCAACTTAAATCGGCCTCAGATCAGACCCTAGGATCAGATATGATCAGTCTCAGATTAGACCCCTTCAGACCTCAGATCAGACCCCCCATCAGCTTCAGATTAGACGTTCAAAACAAATAAATAAATAAACTTGCCTGGCTTGCTCCGGACAGCGCTTTAGATCCAGAACTCCTCATTTTGCTTTTTCCGGGTCCGGCTGTGTACTGTGACTTGATGGTGCACAGCGTCAGATCATAGTGTGCGCCTACGTGCACTATGTTCTGACACTGTATGTGTCAGGACACAGAGCGGGGCCCATAAAATACAGTATGCTCTGGCAGGGAGCTGGGGACCATATAGGATGATCTTGCGGACCAGAGGTTCCCTACTGCTAGTTTAGATTTATTATTGAGTTTTGACATTTTGGGACCAACTAATAAGAAATCAACTGCACTGTATATAGGTCTCTTGGCATAAAAGCTTCCCAGTAATCACTTCAGTGGCCAGTTGTCTTATTTTCTGACATGCAGCTGGTAAGGAATCATTCCTTGCCCATTATACAAAGAAGAGAGAGTTTTATTTAGTCATATAGTTGGAGGAACTCTAGGCATTATTTCAGTAGGCCCCACAAGTAATGTAAAAGAAGTGTCTTCCGCTGATTTCCCTTCATACAGCAGATAGAAATGATGAATCTGTCTCTTGTTTCCAGTCTTCAATCTGGTAAAATAGATTGCACTCTGATTCATGTGATTGCCTAACCCCCGGGCATTTTTTAATCTGGTTAACTGAACACATGCATTTGTCTTGTTTTCTTACTACTAAGCTCATGGATTTGTGATTTTGGTAATTACACGTAGGACATTAATAGGATGTGAAACCTTTTTACTTCACTCTAATCCTGGTTTGTTTGTCCTAATCTAACATAATGTATTACATTTGCTATTCTGGATATTCTGCACACATTTAGACTAGCGAAGGACGAGTCCATTAAACTGTTTCTAAACATAATGCCCCCTCTCCCTTTTTCTTCTTAAAAAAAAGAGTATAAAGCAACACTCAGTGTTCCAGACTAAATGTTTGGGCTTTATGCCCTGCCCGTTTGTGTAGGACCTGATCCCATCATATGATGATTGAATCCATTCAGCATATCCCTACATCAGAATCTGTATTTCTTTAGGGGTCTTTCTGTATTTGCTTAGTTGTCTGGTCTTGGGTTTATGTGTTTAAGGGGACTGATGTGTGCGATCATGTAGGGTAGGGATTAGCAACCTACAGCACTCCAGCTGCTGTGAAACTACAGCTTCCAGAATCCTCCTTTCACTTCCATAGGTGTTACAAAAACAGCAGAGTAAGTGTGCATGCTGGGAGTTGTAGTTTCATCACAGCTGGTGTGCCGAAGGTTGCTGATCCCTGCCCTACATGAGCGCAACAAACAATTACCTTAAAGGGGTTGTCTCATTATGGACAATAGGGGCATAGCACTAGGATATGCCCCCATTGTCTTATAGGAGCGGGTCCCACCGCTGGAACCCGCACCTATTTCGAGAACTGAGCCCCCAAGTGAAGGAGGGCGCACTGCGCATGCGCAGCTGCCCTCCATTCATTTTCTATGGGGCCGGCGAAAATAGCAGAGCACTGGCTCGGCTATTTCCGTCGGATCTATAGAAATGAATGGGAGCGGGGGCCGCGCATGCGTAATACGCTCCCATTCACTTCTATGGGGAGCAGGCTTGGTGGTGGGTGGACCGGAGTCCTCCAGCCACCACCTTGCGGGGCTCTGTTCTCGATATAGGTGCGGGTCCCAGCAGTGGTACCTGCACCTTTAAGACAATGGGGGCACATCCTACCAATATGCCCCCACTGTCTATGATGAGACAACCCCTTTAAACGCACAAAAACCCAACATCAGACAACTAAACAAATACAGAAAGACCCCTAAAGAAATACAGATTCTGCCTAAATTTAAAGGGGTATTCCGGGTGTTACAAGTTATCCCCTACCCACAGGATAGGGGACAATCATAAGATCGTGGGGGTTATACTGCGAGAATGGAGGCCCTGTACACCCCCTGCAGCACCCCTGAAAACTCCAATAGAAATGAATGGAGCAGCCATTCTGTTCCTTTCATGGGGGCTGCAGGGGGTACAGGGCCTCTGTGCTCACGGTACAACCCCCACTGATCTAATAGTTATCCCCTATCCTGTGGATAGGGGAAAACTTGTAACAACCGGAATACTCCCCTAATTGAATCTAGCCCCCCTGAAAAAAGGCCCTATGGTTGAATATGGACCCTAGACCAGACCACCCTAAAAATACAGACTCCAGAGTAGACCGCCTGACCAATACGGATCATGGTCCACTGACTGTAGGAAATACGAGACCCCTTTTAATTACACATCTGCCTGCCTCCAATATAACATAACCAACTAGGAAAATCCACTGTCACTGGCAGTAGCTGTAGAAGCAGCTAGGGAGGATGTGGGGCATGGCACAATGTAACGGAGCTGAGGAGCAGCAGGATAGTAGTACCACAGTCCTCCAGCAGGGTGCACTCACTGCACAGACCATGCCAGTGGCTAGTAGGATGTCTTCGTACTCAATGGGGGAGATTGATCAAAACTGGTGGAAAGAGAAACTGGCTTAGTTACCCATAGCAACTAATTAGATTCCACCTTTAATTTAGCAAAGGAGCTGTGAAAAATGAAAGGTGGAATCTGATTGGTTGCTATGGGCAACTAAGCCGGTGCTACTTTCTACCAGTTTTGATAAATCTCCAATGTGTGCAAATGGTCTTGCAAAATCTGACTGAGATGGGGGTAGGCACAGGTCATGTCTTCATCGTTGTTGTTAGACATGGGCTAAGGGGATTTGCCAGCTCTTCTGGTAGTCTGGGAAATATACTCTCATAGACAAAAAGTCGTGTGAAGGAAAACTAGCTTAGTTGCCCATAGCAACCAACCAGATTCCACATTTCATTTATCAGATCTTTGGAAAATTAAAGAATCAACCTGCTTGCTATGGGCAACTAAGCCAGCTTTCTCTTGCGCTACATTTGAAAAATCTCTCCCATTGTGTTTTCCAAGGTCTGTTGTAGTTGTTTCCTATGTCATCTGTGGACAACTGTCGGCAAAACCAAGTAAGGTGGACATTTGTCAGAAGTTCATTTTCTTCTATTTACATCTTCCAGCTAAGCCTACATCTACTGTATATATAAAAGGTGCTCATTTTATAGATGTGTGCAGTCAAGTAATCGCAATATAACACTGTTTAATTTTTTATTAGATTAAAATGCAGGAATGGTCCAGTCACGGGTCACTGGCTCCCTCTAAATGTCAGACGGCTATTGCTTTGTCATTATCGTTCATGATACATTATTTATTATGTTAATGCTCAAGGCCATAAAGCATTGATAATGGACATTTGAAAATCTATTTCTAAATTTGGCCGTAGAAGCAGATTATATTTTGGGATGCAGCTATAGTGAATATGAAAAGCCTTGCACAGTATTGATCTGCGTGCTAACTGCTGAATCATTCCTTCTCTGTCCTCGAGCATTGGATATTTGCAGAGCTTTTGTGTAGGAGGTTCGGGGAAGGGTCACACAAGGTATAGTGCTAGAGTCCTAATAATGCATTATGGGGGACGTTTATTAAGACCGGCGATTTAGACTCCGGTGTTAGGCTACTACTTATACTAACGAGGATCTCAATACTGGAGAAATATTCTTCTGTTTTGTCCCCATTTATTGTCAGTGGGGACAAAACTGAACTGAACAGAATGCTCCCAAATGCATTCCGTTCCGTTTGTTGGCGTTCCATACCGGAGATTTTCTTTCAGTGATGGGATGCGGTGCAAAATGGTTCCGGCATGATCCACAATGCAAGTCAATGGTGAAAGATCCATTTTCTCGGACACAATAGAAAACAGATCCGTCCCCCATTGACTTTTAATGGTGTTCATGCCCTCTGCGCTCCAAGTGGATGCGCCAAAGTTATGAGGAGGCGCAGGCCTCAATGTAAGTCCAACATACTAAAATCTATGCCCGCTCCCTTGCTGGCGTAGATTTGTCATTTTTCACGCCAAAAACTGGCATGGAAAATAAATGAGACTGGCCCGCCCATGCAACTGCCCCTTTTTTCAGGATTCAGGAAAAGCGTTGTGAACGGCAAAAAGCCACAGATTTTTATTTTTGCAAAAAACCATTGCAACAAAATCGTCAACATTAATACACAAAGTGGCGTATAATTCATAATAAATAACTCCCTATGTCTTTAACCCCGTACATGTATGGCGCAACCGGACGCGACTTAAGGACCAGTGTCGTACTTGTACGCCGCAAGGTCCGCGGGGCTCTGGGGAACGATCGGGGGGAGGGAATCGCGGCACAATGGGTGCCGCGACCATATATATAATCTCTATTTCAGTTAGTCAGTTTAGATTTTTGCACAAACGCACCATCTGCATGCATTTTGCAGAGCACTGTAGTGAATTTTTATACTACAGTTTTTGCACGCACGATCATTAGTGTGCTCATTTTTGAGGGTTTTTTAAAAAAAATTTGGGTGAAAAAATGCACTGCAAGTTTTTTTTTGTTCGGAAAAGACTATTTTCTGCAGAAGACTTTATATATTTTTTTTACAATATTATATATTCTTCTAAATTTAATTTCTAATTTATTACAAGCCCCTTCACGTGTGAAAACACAACATACACACCCCTCACACTAAATACAGGTTTACACATTTCACATCTCACACCTCAATAAAATAAAAATGTCCTGTTCATCCCAACGGGTATACTCAGCTGAAGAGGCATACACCATCCCTGCCTCAGATACTGAGTCTGCCAGTGAGGGAGAAGAGGATGCCACTTTCCTCTACCCCTCATTATTATCATTATCCAGTGATGAGGGACCCTCTAGAAGGCGCTCCAGGGTAGCAGCGGAGGCAGCCCCCCAGAGTGAACCCTTATGGACCCCACCTTCTGACAATTATCAGTCCCAAATTCCGGATTTTGAGATAGACTATGCGGGCTTCACTGAACAAATTTATTTTTTCAAAATCTTCTCTGAAGACTTTGTAAATGTAATGGTGGCCCAAACCAATTTATACGCCCAACAATTTATTGATCAGAACCCTACATCGGCATATGCTAGACACTTAGGTTGGACCCCAGTAAGTGCAGCAAAAATGATAAAGTTTTGGGGACTCGTGCTGCATATGGGCGTTGTAGAAGAAAAAAAAAAAAAACCTTAGGCAATATTAGAGTTCAGACATTTTCTACCAGACTCCAATTTACAGTAAAACCATGACCCGGAAGTGATTTGAGTCAATTAGGAAATTCCTACACTACAATGACAATGCACAGTTCCCACCCCAAAACTACCCAACATTTGACCGTCTGTTCAAAGTTAGGCCTGTCATTGACCACTTTAACACCAAGTTTGCTGAGGTGTACAACCCAGATAAAAATGTCTGTGTAGAGGAGTCCCTATTACTCTTCAAAAGGAGGATTAGATTCCGCCAGTACCTGCCTAGCAAACGGGCAAGGTATGGCAAGATTTACAAACTTTGTGAGAGTAGCTCCGGGTACACCCACAAGTTCTGCATTTACAAAGGGAATGATTCTAAGGTCCCTTTCACACGAGCGAGTTTTCCGCGCGGGTTCAGTGCGTGACGTGAACGCATAGCATCCGCACTGAATCCTGACCCATTCATTTCAATGGGTCTGTGTACATGAGCGTTTTTTTTCACGCATCACTTTTGCGTTGCGTGAAAATCGCAGCATGCGTTGCGTGAAAAACGCATTGTATCCGCAAGCAAGTGCGGGTGCGTTGCGTTTTTCACTGATGGTTGCTAGGAGATATTGTTTGTAAACCTTCAGTTTTTTATCACGCGCATGAAAAACGCATCAAAACGCATTGCACCCGCGCGAAAAAAACTGAACAACTGAACGCAATCGCAGGCAAAACTGAATGGTTTTGCCTGTGAAATCGCACAGATTTCACTGAACGCATCCGCAACGCATCCGGACCTAATCCGGACACGCTTGTGTGAAAGAGGCCTAAGATAGAACCCCCAAAATGCCCCCCATCCTAGAAGTTAGTGGGAAGATCGTGTGGGACTTACTGCACCCACTGCTGGATAAGGGTTACCTCCTCTATATGCATAACTATTATACCTGCATACCCCTATTCAAGTCCCTAACTGCCAGAGGTACTGTGGCTTGCATCACAGTGCGCAAAAATTAGAGAGGCTTCTCTAGATCCCTGGTAGGGAAACCACTGAGAATGGGTAAAAGTAGGGCTCTCCTCCATGAGAACATGCTGGTGGTAAAATACAAGGACAAGAAGGATGTCCTTGTACTGACCACCATTCACACTAACACCAGCTCCCCTGCGCCTGTACGAGGTACCACAACCACTACCTCCAAACCAGTTTGTATCCTGGACTACAACAGGCACATAGGAGGGATGGATCTTTCAGATCAATTTATGAAGCCCTACATGGCAATGTGCAATGCATACATGCTATTTCAGTCTACAGGCCACACAGGAACTTTCCTTTAGTTCCAAGAGGTGGTTATCAAGGCCCTCATTTTTCAAACCCAGACCGGGGAGGGTCCCAGTACTTCTGGAAATCATGGTGCCCATGTTGTACCAGAGCAACATTTTTCAGGTTAAGTCCCCCAGACAGCAAGGAAGGACCCAAAAAAGATGCAGGGTTTGTTCCAAAAGGGGATAAGGAAAGACACAATTTAACACTGCGAAACCTGCCCTGAAAAACTTGGCCTGTGCATGCAGGAGTGTTTTAAAATCTACCACTTATCCATGGAGTATTTAATTATTATTTAATTTTATCCTTTATGCTCCCTGTAATATTTCCACTTTATATCTCTGATTTAGTCCACCTCCCTTGCATATCCACTTTCCAACAACCGCTACATATTCTTTTCTGTGAGACAACTGTTAGGTCAAAAGTGCCCTTTCCACCCCTTAAAATGTTTGTACGGGGTTTCTCTTTCCAAAATGGGCCCACTTCTTGAGGTTTTTAATTTCTGGGGACCTCAGGAATTTTTTTAATGTGACATGGCACATAAAATCCATTTCTGTTTATTCAAGCCTGCAAAAACCATATTTTGCACTTTGCAGGCTACAAGCATGTTTCCTGAATGGGGAGAAAATGTGGAACACATACTGGGGTGCATTTTCTCCTTTAACCCCTTAAGGAAAAAAAATTGGGGGTCTGCTAGTAATTTTTTTTTCACACAAATGTGTGCTTTAAAATCCTTTAACAAGTGTTTCTGCCTTCTGTGAGACCCCTGTTTGCTGAAAAGTACCATTTCTGCCACTTACAATGTTCGTACGGGGGCACTCTTTCCAAAATGGGTGTCACTTCTATTACCCTGAATCTGGACTTTACAAAAAGATGTATGTGTGCTCAAAAACTGATGTATGGGCACGCAGCAGGCTTCAGAGTGGAAGGAGCACCATATGGATTTTGGAGAGCGGATTTAGCTGGAATGGTAATTGGGAGCTATGTCCCATATGAAGACACCCCTGAGGTGCCCCTACAGTAAAACTCCGAAAAAGTGACCCCATTCCAGAAACTACACCCTTTAACCACTTCAGCCCCCCTAGCTTAAACACCCTTAATGACCAGGCCACTTTTTACAATTCCGCACTACACTACTTTCACCGTTTATTGCTCCGTCATACAACTTACCACCCAAATGAATTTTACCTCCTTTTCTTCTCACTAATAGAGCTTTCATTTGGTGGTATTTCATTGCTGCTGACATTTTTAATTTTTTTGCTATTAATCAAAAATTATCGAAATTTTTGCAAAAAAATGACATTTTTCACTTTCTGTTGTAAAATTTTTAAAAAAAAACTACATTTCTATATAAATTTTTCTCTAAATTTATTGTTCTACATGTCTTTGATAAAAAAATCCAATAAGTGTATATTTATTGGTTTGGGTAAAAGTTATAGCGTTTACAAACTATGGTGCAAAAAGTGAATTTCGGCATTTTGAAGCAGCTCTGACTTTCTGAGCGCCTGTCATGTTTCTTCAGGTGCTAGAATGCCAGGATAGTATAAATATCCCCCAAATTACACCATTTTAGAAAGAAGACACCCCAAAGTATTCGCGGAGGGGCTTGGTGAGTTCATGTATCATTTCATTTTTTCACAAGTTAGCGGAAAATGACACTTTCTGAGAAAAAAAAGTTTCAAATCAAATAACTTCTGGCAAAAATAAAATAAAATCTCAGACGGACTCACTATGCCCCTCAGTGAATACCTTGGGGTGTCTACTTTCCGAAATGGAGTCATTTGTGGGGTGTGTTTACTGTTCTGGCATTTTGGGCGGAGCTAAATTGTGAGCCGCCATGTAAAACCTAAAGGTACTCGTTGGAATTTGGGCCCTTTAGCACTCAGGCTGCAAAAGCGGCACTTATGTGGTATCGCCGTACTCAGGAGAAGTAGGGCAATGTGTTTTGGGGTGTATTTTTACATATACCCATGTTGGGTGAGAGAAATATCTCTGTAAATTGTCAACTTTGTATAAAAATTTTTAAAAGTTGTCGTTTACAGAGATATTTTCACACAAAGTATGGGTATATATAAAAATACACCCCAAACACATTGCCCTACTTCTCCTGAGTACGGCGATACCACATGTGTGCCACTTTTGCAGCCTGGGTGAGCAAAGGGCCCAAATCCAACGAGTACCTTAGGATTTCACAGGGCATTTTTACGCATTTGGATTCCAGACTTCTTCTCACCCTTTAGGGGCCCCTAAAATGCCAGTACAGTATAAATACCTCACATGTGACCCCATTTTGGAAAGAAGACACCCCAAGGTATTCTGTGAGGGGTATGGTGAGTTCATGTAAAATTTTATCTTTTGTCACAAGTTAGTGGAATATGAGACTTTGTAAAAACAAAATAAAAAAAAAACAAAACAATTTCCGCTGACTTGTGCCAAAAAATAAAAATTCTGTGGACTCACCATGCCCCTCACGGAATACCTTGGGGTGTCTTCTTTCCAAAATGGGGTCACATGTGGGGTATTTATACTCACCTGGCATTTTAGGGGCCCCTAAAGTGTGAGAATCCAAATGTATAAAAATGGCCTGTGAAATCCTAAAGGTACTCATTGGTTTTAGGGCCCCTTTGCGCATCTTGGCTGCAAAAAGTGTCACTCATGTGGTATCGCCGTACTCAGGAGAAGTAGGGCAATGTGTTTTGGGTGTATTTTTACATATACCCATGCTGCGTGTGAGAAATATCGCTGTAAACGACAACTTTTTACATTTTTTATTCAAAGTTGTCAATATACAGAGATATTTCTCTCACCCAGCATGGGTATATGTAAAATACACCCTAAAACACATCGCCCTACTTCTCCTGAGTACGGCGATACCACATGTGTGACACTTTTGCAGGCAAATGCGTAAAGGGGCCCAAATTCCAATGAGTACCTTTAGGAGGGCATTTTTACGCATTTTCTTCTCACGCTTTAGGGCTCCTAAAATGCCAGGGCAGTATAAATACCCACATGTGACCCCATTTTGGAAGAAGACACCCCAAGGTATTCCATGAGGGCATGGCGAGTTCATAGAATATATTTTTTTGGCACAAGTTAGTGGAAATTGATTTTTTGTTTTTCTCACAAAGTCTCCCTTTCCGCTAACTTTTGACAAAAGTTTAATTTTCATGAACTCATTATGCCCCTCAGCGAATACCTTGGGGTGTCTTCTTTCCAAAATGGGGTCACATGTGGGGTATTTATACTGCCCTGGCATTTTAGGGGCCCTAAAGCGTGAGAAGAAAATGCGTAAAAATACCCTCCTAAAAGGTACTCGTTGGAATTTGGGCCCTTTGGCATCTTGGCTGCAAAAAGTGTCACACATGTGGCATCGCCGTACTCAGGAGAAGTAGGCGATGTGTTTTGGGTGTATTTTTACATATACCCATGCTGGGTGAGAGAAATATCTCTGTATATTGACAACTTTGAATAAAAAAATGTAAAAAGTTGTCGTTTACAGCGATATTTCTCACACCCAGTATGGGTATATGTAAAATACACCCCAAACACATTCCTACTTCTCCTGAGTACGGCGATACCACATGAGTGACACTTTTTGCAGCCAAGATGCGCAAAGGCCCTAAAACCAATGAGTACCTTTAGGATTTCACAGGCCATTTTTACGCATTTGGATTCTCACGCTTTAGGACCCTAAATGCCAGGGCAGTATAAATACCCCACATGTGACCCCATTGTGGAAAGAAGACACCCCAAGGTATTCTATGAGGGGTATGGTGAGTTCACAGAAAAAAAAATTTGGCACAAGTTAGCGGAAATTTTTTTTTTTTTTTACAGTCTCATATTCCACTAACTTGTGACAAAAAATAAAATTTTGCATGAACTCGCCATACCCCTCACGGAATACCTTGGGGTGTCTTCTTTCTAAAATGGGGTCACATGTGGGGTTTTTGTACTGCCCTGGCATTTGAGGGTCTCCGCAATCATTACACGTATGGCCAGCATTAGGGGTTTCGGCGATTCTCCGTATATTGAGCACACGGGTAATGAGATTTTTTTTTTTCCGTTCAGCCTCTGCGCGGAAAAAAAAAAAAAATGAACGGCACAGATTTTTTCATTTGCATCGATCAATGTGGATGAAAAAATCTCTGCCAAAATCAGTGACTGCGGTGCGGTGGGCTGGGCGCTAGCTACCTAACAAGTAGCTAACTAACTGGCGGTGATAAGGGACCCTTATGCTCCATTCACACGTCCGAAATTCTGTTTGCGGAACGGAATTGCGGACCCATTCATTTCTATGGGGACAGACTTTGTCCCGCTCGGATCCGGAATTATGGATCCGCGCTCCGAGTCTGCACTTCCGTTCCGCAAAAATATAGAACATGTCCTATTCTTGTCCGCAATTGCGGACAAGAAAAAGCATTTTCTATATAGTTCTGGCAATGTGCGGATCTGCAAAATGCGGAAAGCACATTGCCGGTGTCCGTGTTTTGAGGATCCGCGGATCGGATCCGCGGATCCGTGAATCCACGGATCCGCAAAACACATATGGACGTCTGAATGGAGCCTTACAAGGGGTGTGATCAATGACAGGGGGTGATCAGGGGGTCTAGATGGGGTGATCAAGGGGTTAATAGGTGAGGGGGTGGGGGGTTAGTGTAGTGTTTGGTGCAACTTTTACTGTGTTACCTGGTCCTCTGGAGGTCGATCCCAGAAAATGGGACCACCAGAGGACCAGGTAGCAGCTATATCAGACGCTGTTCATAAAACAGCGTCTGATATAGCTGTTTGATGCGATTTATATCGCATCTACAGCCTGCCAGCGATTGATCATCGCTGTCAGGCTGTAGTCCAACTCTCGAGACGCGCTTCACTGTGAACGCGCGCGTCTCGCGAGATGACGCCCCGGCGCGTCCAAACAGAAGATCCCGGCCGCCCGCAGGACGCAATCCTGCGTACGGCGGTCGGGGACTGGTTAAGGAATATTTTAACCTGTGTAGTAAGCACTTTGACCCATCAGGCGTTTTACAGAATTAGGAAACCTTCCAGTGAAAATGAAAAATTGCATTTTTCACTTTCCCAAAGGGTAACAAGACAAGATGCAGCCCACATTTTGTTCACCAATTTCCCCCGAATATGGCAACACCCCATATGTGCTCAAAAAATGATGTATGGGCGCATAGCAGGCTTCAGAGTGGAAGGAGCATCATATGGCTTTTGGAGAGCGGATTTAGGCTGTGTTCACACGACGACATTTGTCGCGCGACAATTTTTATAATGGGAGTCTATGGTGTCGCATTGCGACATGCGACATGCTGCGACTGCGACACGACAGTTGGAAAAAATCCATCCCGGATGGGTTTTTCTGCAACTGTCGTGTCGCAGTCGCAGCATGTCGCAATGCGACACCATAGACTCCCATTATAAAAATTGTCGCGCGACAATAGTGCGACTTTTTGTCGCGCGACAAATGTTGTAGTGAAGTTGTGCCCTATTTGTCGCGCGACTTTTGTCGCGCAACAATTGTCGTCGTGTGAACGTAGCCTTAGCTGGAATGGTAATTGGGAGCTATGTCGCATATAAAGACGCTCTGCGGTGGCCCTACAGTGGAAACCCCAAAAAAGTGACAAAATTCCACAAACTACGCCCCTCAAGGAATATTTTAAGGTGTGTAGTGAGCAATTTGACCCATCTGGCTTTCACAGAATTAGGAAACACTTGGCTGTGAAGAGGAAAAATTACAATTTTGTTTCCAGAAAAAGTTGCTTTACACCCACATTTTTCACTTTCACAAGGGGTAACAGGACAAAATGCACCACACATTTTGTTCCCCATTTCCCCCAGAATATGGTAACACCCAATATGTGCTCAAAAACTGATGTATGGGTGCACAGCAGGGCTCTAGAGTCAAACAGCAAAATATGGATTTTGCTGACCTGAATTGCCAGACATTGATTTCAGGTGCCATGTCGCATTTAAAAGATTCCTGAGGTTCCCAGAAGTTAAAGATTTTGAGTTTTGTTTGGCTGTTAACCCTTGATGTGTTGCAGAAAAAATTGATTAAAATTTTAAAATCTGCTAAAAAAAAAGGGGAATTTTGAAATTCCATTTCCATTTTCCTTTAATTCTTGCAGGGCACCTGAAGGATTAACTAAGCTTCTAAAATCAGTTTGGAATAGCTTGGGGGGGGGGGGGGTAGTTTCTAAAATGGGGTGATTTATGGGTGGTTTCTATTATGTAAGCGCACTCTGCAACCAGCACTCTGCCCTGCCTCTATGCTAGAGTTTATCAGAGGCGTCAGTGTACATTTTGATCAAAAATTTTTTATCAAAAAACTGAATTTTCACTCAGTGCCTACTAATGGCCATCTGGCTCCAGGAGGAGTACATAGTGGGCTCAGCATGCATGTTGGTACCTGCATTCCTGGATTTAATGGAGGCTGTTATGGCCCTAAAAATGGCTTAATGAGCGGGTTGGATCCTGGACCAAATGGCTGCTAGTAGGCACTATGAGTGCAAATTCAGTTTTATACTTACTCTGATTAAAACCAGCCTCTAGGGCAGACAAACTAGTCAGGTGTGCACAACTGAATGGAGGATGCCACACCTCCAGTATATGCTACACAGGAAAAAAGGGGTCAGTCAGCACGTCCCTGTATGCAGGTGCACGTAGCCATGGCAAAATATGGCCCCAAAAATGGCTTAATAAGCAGGGTGGATCCAGCATGCATGCTGGGCCTACACTCCCTGGATTTTATGTGGCTGTAATGGCCCATAACAGGTAGGATTTAGCGTTAGAACCACTCATAGAGGTTGCCTTGGCGCGGCGAGTGGCTTATTACTTTTTGATCAAAATATACACTGACTCCTCTGGTAAACTCTAATATAGAGGCAGGGCAGAGTGCTGGTTGCAGAGTGCTGTTGCATTTCTGTGTTTGTATGTATATTTTGCCATGGCTACGTGCACCTGCATACAGGGACGTGCTGACTGACCCCATTTTTTCCTGTGTCCCCTATTATGTAAGCCCCACAAAGTGACTTCATATCTGAACTGGTCCTAAAAAAAAGATTTGCTTCTAAACTTCTAAGCCTTATTAATGTCCCCCAAAAAAATGTCATTTTCAAAATGATCCAAACATAAAGTAGACATATGGGGAATGTAAAGTAATAACTATTTTTGGAGGTATTACTATCTATTATAAAAGTAGAGAAATTGAAATTTGGAAGTTTGCTAATTTTTTAAATTTTTGGTAAATTTGGGATTTTTTCATATATAAAGGTAAAATATATTGACTCAAATTTATGACTATCATGAAGTACAATATGTGACGAGATAACATTCTCAGAATACTGAGGAGTAGAGAGATGAGAAAAGGCGGCACTCGTCCACGTATGAAGAAAGATATCTTTATTGCGGGCATCCAGTATAACAACAACCGGGTAGGGGCGGCTTTCCAACCTCTAGCAAATAGGTGTAGTGGCGACGGCCGTTTCACGCAACAATGCGCTTCGTCAGGCCACCTGAAGCCCAAGCGTGGAAGCACGCATTCTTAATGGACGCACTCGCACGTCACACCATCAACAGGTGTGGAAAGCCACGCCCCCAAACACCGGGCTTAAAAACAAACTCCATATACAACAATGAAAAGGTCAATCATAGATCATAAATGCAAGGAATTCTAAGTACAAGTTCACATACAATATAGTGCGATTAATATCAGCCTGGGTACAACGAGACCTGGGAGGAAAAAGCAAAGGAAACTTACAAATGCACTGATAAATCGTTCTTATCATTTAAGCCCAAACTCCCCATGGCTCGGGTGCGAATAATCCATCTGGATTCAGATTGCAACAATAATTTGTGGCGATCTCCTCCTCTTTCAGGAGCATTGACAATTTCAATACCTGCAAATCTTAAACAGCGAGGGTTACTGTTATGTTTGTCCCTCACATGTTCAATAAGGCGGGGACATCCCTTCCCCGTAATTACTGAGTTAACATGCTCCCTAAAACGTTCAAACATCGGGCGTATAGTTTTGCCTATGTAGAAATTGTGACAACCACAAAATACCACATAGACAACATAGGGAGATCTGCAGGTAATGAAATGACGAACTCTATGTGTAACTCCACCCAAATTCAACAGTCTACTCTGGGCGTTTTGAGGGCAGAAGGAACAGTGACCACACTTATAATTCCCGGGTCTAATGTTCCTGGTAAGCCAAGACTGATTTGTTATGGGGCGTAAAACACTATGTACCAGTCGATCTCTTAATGTGCAAAAGAGGCAAAAGAGCCAGAAAAGATCGAAGGACAGAGAAGATCCACTCGACGAAGGAGGAAGGTTTCTTGGAGACAATAATAGAAGAACAGGACGATGAGTATACACATGAGCCGTCACAGGACATTGTGATTAATCTCACTCCCTATGAATTGCCCCCAGGCTGCACCTCAGTCCTCAATAAGGGACTGGGGTTCAGCCTAGTGGATCAATTCAGGGTTGATGATTTCGAGGTTGACCTCTTTAAAAATATACGTAAACTATATCTGAAAAAAATGTTTGCTGATGTACCACTGACCATATGTCCCCCCCTACCAGGGGAAATTCCTGCATCCGTTTCACTTGCTGCTTTTCATGTTGAGGGGCGTTTTGATCCAACTGAGCAAAAAGCCCTTGCTGTGTTGTTAGGAGACAGTTTTGAATTACCAGAGGAACCGTCATCGGGAGTATGTAGGTTTCAGGGGGCGTTGGATCCACATTTCTTCCTCCCATGCCGGCTGGTTCGGCAGTTGACCTGTTTTATAATAGAGTATTAAGGGATGTTCGTGCGCTGGTTTATCCGGTTGCACCTCCCAACACCACTGCTGAAGAGCGTAGTGCTCTCAAATGGTTAACTGCGCAAGATCAAATTGTTATTAAACCAGCCGACAAGGGAGGAAATGTGGTCCTTATGACACGGGAATACTATCTGGGAGAATCTAGGAGACAACTTCAGGACCAATTGACGTATCATAAATTAGAGGGTAATCTGACCCCGCAGATATTGAATCAGCTAGAGGCCCTAATTAAGAAGTATGTGGATCTAGGATTCTTACCACGTAATTTGGTTGATAAACTCCTCCCTCAGTATCCAAGGTCCCCCGTATGGTACTTTCTGCCTAAAATCCACAAATCGCTGACCCAGCCCCCGGGCCGCCCTATTGTGGCCGGGGTTGGCTCAGCCACTGAGCAACTCTCTAAGTATGTGGACTGGCTTTTGAGACCCCTCCTGTATGGTACCCCTACTTATCTCAAAGACACTGGTGATTTCCTACGAGCCCTCCAATACATCGAGTGGCATCAGGGCTATCACTTAGTTTCTTTGGACGTTGAATCCCTATATACCAGAATCCCACACAATTTGGGGATCAGAGCGATCAGGGAGGTTCTGAGTAGAACTAATAAAGGGAATGTTTTTTGCACATTCATTGAGGAGTCTCTTGACTTTGTGCTTTCTAACAATGTGTTCATGTTTGGACCCCATTGGTACCGCCAGGTACTAGGTACGGCTATGGGTACACCTGTCTCGTGTACTTTCGCCAACCTGTACCTGGCGGTATTTGAGGACCGTTACGTCTTTTCGGTTGATAACCCCTTTTTGCAACACATTCAGCTATTCCTCCGTTTCGTGGATGATGTATTTATGTTGTGGTCTGGCAGCGAGTTGCAGTGCCGTGGGTTTGTCGACCACCTCAATTTAACTAATGACATGAATATGAAGTTCACCATGAATTTTGGTGGACAGTCCCTTGACTTTCTAGATGTTAAACTATCTGTAGTCAATGGTGACATTGTTACCGAGAGTTTCCGCAAGCCCACGGCCGTCAATTCGTTGCTACACCACAACAGTTTCCATCCTGAGCCTATAATGAAGGCCGTACCTTATGGCCAGTTCATACGTCTCAGAAGGATTAATAGTACTTATGAAGGTTTACAGCGACAGGCTCGCTCTCTTGCTGGGCGCCTTGTTGCCAGGGGTTACCCACCGAAGGATGTTAATAGAGCTCTGTTGAGAGCAGCCAAACGTCCTAGATTTGAACTCCTCATTGATAAGCAAAAGGAACATGTCACACCAGAGAGATTCTCGTTTGTATTCAAATTCAGCCCTGCAGCCGAGGTTATAAAAAATGCAATCAGGAATAATTGGGACCTTTTAAAGGGCGATAGGACCCTGTGTAAAGTGGTTGAACAAAAACCTCTGATAGCCTTTAAAAAATGTTGCACATTAAGAGATCGACTGGTACATAGTGTTTTACGCCCCATAACAAATCAGTCTTGGCTTACCAGGAACATTAGACCCGGGAATTATAAGTGTGGTCACTGTTCCTTCTGCCCTCAAAACGCCCAGAGTAGACTGTTGAATTTGGGTGGAGTTACCCATAGAGTTCGTCATTTCATTACCTGCAGATCTCCCTATGTTGTCTATGTGGTATTTTGTGGTTGTCACAATTTCTACATAGGCAAAACTATACGCCCGATGTTTGAACGTTTTAGGGAGCATGTTAACTCAGTAATTACGGGAAGGGATGTCCCCGCCTTATTGAACATGTGAGGGACAAACATAACAGTAACCCTCGCTGTTTAAGATTTGCAGGTATTGAAATTGTCAATGCTCCTGAAAGAGGAGGAGATCGCCACAAATTATTGTTGCAATCTGAATCCAGATGGATTATTCGCACCTGAGCCATGGGGAGTTTGGGCTTAAATGATAAGAACGATTTATCAGTGCATTTGTAAGTTTCCTTTGCTTTTTCCTCCCAGGTCTCGTTGTACCCAGGCTGATATTAATCGCACTATATTGTATGTGAACTTGTACTTAGAATTCCTTGCATTTATGATCTATGATTGACCTTTTCATTGTTGTATATGGAGTTTGTTTTTAAGCCCGGTGTTTGGGGGCGTGGCTTTCCACACCTGTTGATGGTGTGACGTGCGAGTGCGTCCATTAAGAATGCGTGCTTCCACGCTTGGGCTTCAGGTGGCCTGACGAAGCGCATTGTTGCGTGAAACGGCCGTCGCCACTACGCCTATTTGCTAGAGGTTGGAAAGCCGCCCCTACCCGGTTGTTGTTATACTGGATGCCCGCAATAAAGATATCTTTCTTCATACGTGGACGAGTGCCGCCTTTTCTCATCTCTCTACTCTTCAGTATTCATGGACTGTCTACTTTTGGGCTGAGCACCGTACGTACCGTTACCTGGACTGGAGGATTGGCTACAGGCAAGTGTGTATTGCGCTTTACACGGGCCTTTGTAGTGCCGCCCGCACCTTGTTCTCTATTGCATAACATTCTCAGAATGGCTTAGATGAGTAAAAGCGTTTTAAATATATCACCACATAAAGGGACACGTGTGAGATTTGCTTAAAATGGCCCGGTCCTTAAGGTGAAATATGGCTGGGTCCTGAAGGGGTTAAATTACTAGATTTTCTTTATTTTTAATTTTTTTTACCACACCATTACCATGAATTCCTTTTAATCCAGAACGTTTGATAATTGAGCACTTGTTTTCCACTTAAGTGTAATTGCACATTACATCAGTTTTTTGATTGATAGTGATCGGTATACAATAAATGACACATGGATGTATTTGTATTTTAATCACGTTCCATAGACTTCAGTTGTCTTTTGCCTTCAACAAATAGGACAAAGTAAGTGCACTCTACATTTATTTTAATGCGAAATTAAAAAATACTGATGATGGAGGAGCTTTATCAAAACTGGTGTGAAGGAGAACCTGGCTTAGTTGCCCACAGCAACCAGATTCCACCTTCTGTTTTCCAAAGTCGCTCCCCTTATACATTGATAAAAGTTATGCTTGGCTAAAAGTGGCCTATGGAGAGTTTCACACTAGCATTATACGTGCATGAGGCTACTTTCACACTAGTGTTTTTGCTGGATCAGGCAGGGATCAGCAAAAATGCTTCCGTTCTGATAATACAACCATCTGCATCTGTTATGAACAGATCCAGTTGTATTATCTTTAACGTACCCTAGACGTATCCGTCATGAACTCCACTGAAAGTCAATGAAAGACGGATCTGTTTTCTACTGTGTGACGGATATCGGTACTAGAATATTAACGCTAGTGTGAAAGTAGCCTAAATGTTGTATAATGCCTGCAAATCCTGGTCAAACCACAAGAAAAATGACCTGAGCTAGGAGATCTATGATGCTGTTAGTTTGGGGACCCGAGTAAGGAAAACCAGTTGGGACATTCCTATGTTTAAAGGAACTAAATTCTAGTAGCAGATAATACAAATGTAGATTAATGGCTTTTGACTTTTTTTTTTTTTTTTCTTACCAAAGATGAAATTTCTTTACCTTTTGAGTTTCATATATTGTTGTGCAGAATATTTGATTTTACAGTAATATATTTGACATTAAGTGAAATCTGTTTTCTGTTATAAAACTACAAGGGGTTGTCCAGTCTTTATACATTGATGACCTATCCTTAGGATTGACGAGGAGCTTGCACAGGGCACCTCCACAGATACTGTACCGCGGTAGCCTTGGCAATACACAGTCTAGCCTCATTATTATGACCACCATCTAGTTTCCAGAGTAACTGCTGTGTGCAGCACGGACAGCAGCTAGACAGGCTGGGAGGAACTCGGTAAGGTCCTGGTAGGAAGTATATGGAGCCATGCTGTATGTAGTGCATTCCACAGCTGCTGAAGGGTGTGTGGGGTAGGATTCATAGAGCAAACACGATGATGGAGGTAGTCCACAGATGCTCAACGGGGTTCAAGTCTGGGGAATTAGAGGGCCAAGGTAGAACTTAGAATTCTTGGTTATGCTCTTCCAACCAATGTCAGAGATTTCTAGCCATGTGACATGTAGCATTATCTTGTATGTGATCTGCATAGATGGATTCATACCCAAATCGATTGAGAGTGCCTTCCACATGGATGAGTGGGCCCAGAGAATGCCACGAAAACATTCCTCAGACCAAAATGCTGCCACCACCAGCTTGGGTTCTTCCAGCAATGGTTGCAGGGTGTTTGTTTTCTGTTGTTTTTTTATTCCCGACATGCCAACATGCATCCACTCGATTAAAGCAGAAAACGTGACTGATCAGTGGAGGTCCAATTTCACTACTGCTGTGAAAATTGAATCCTTTGCTGCCAATGCAACTTTGTTAGCAGAGGTGCCGTGACCATCCGTCTGTCTTGGAGCCTCATACAGAGTAGGGTTCACTGAACTGTTTTAGACACATGTCTGGGGGCCCCCTGGTTCATTTTGGCGGTGAGCTGTTGTGTTTCAGTTCATCCTCTTGCACCTTCACAGCCAACATTCACCTTTCGCATCAATGGCACGTAGTACGCCGCAGCTTCCACATCGCTTTTACCACTGCAGTGTGCGAACAGTTCACAAACTGCCCAGTTTCAGTATTGCTGCCACCATTGGCTCAAAAGCAGATAATCATCTCTTTTTTTGAAACTGATGGAACACACATCTCACTTTCCTGTCAAGGGCAAAAGGGGAGATTTGATAGCCAATCACACACCTTATATACCCACCAAGCTACAACATGTGACTTCCTTCATGAGCTATATGCTGCCAATATAGAAAGTAGGAAGCGGTCATAATAATGTGACTTGACTGTGTGTAGATGCATACAGCTGTGTCTATTGTGTAGTAGTGGACAGCCGGTTACTGCAGCAGTGCTCCCATTGAAGCAAATGCGAGTAGTGCTGGATAATGCTGTATGCTTCCAATGCTGGAGATACCTTAGAGAAGCTGATCAGTGAGGGTGTGGAATGTCTGTTCCCTGCCCATCAGATATTGATGATAAGCCATCAGAATCCTGGACCTTCCCTTTTAAAGGTTATGGACAACTTTTGAATCTTTTTTTCTTTTTCCTTAGACCAATTTTGTGTTTAAAAAAAGAATCATTTTGAACTGGTTTTCTGAAAATAATTAGAAGCATGTAGGTATTCTCATACATTGTAGGCTGCTCAGTGCCAATTTTGTCAATGGAGATCCCTTGGTCTCCAGCTACTCCTGGCTTCTGCTGAACTCTCATCTGAGCTGTATTCCATTAAAATCAATGTTAATATTAGGGAATTGCATTCAATCAGCTCATTTATGTACAGTATGATGATTTTTATCAAAATCTTCCTGTACAAGGGGGAACAATACTTCTAATACTACAGTCTTGAAACTGTTTCTGTAGAGGTTCAGAAAGCAGAAGAAAAGCCATTATCTGGAACAATGCTTATATTCTCATAGGCAATTCCCAGAGCTTCATCTTTAATTTCAGCTATGATGAAGGCAGGATTCTCTTTAAATCCGGATCTAACAAAGTGTCTATGTGCAGATTAACTGAATTACGCCATGTACTGTATTTTCCCACATCCAAATCCTATATTTCCTAAACAGGATTACTCGATGATATAGTAGTATAGTAGACTTTGCAGTGTCTATACATTGGTCAAACACTGTTCCACTGTCCAGGTAGCAATATAAAATCCTTTACGTTAGACAGTACTATAAATGAATGTATTATGCTGCCTGAGATGAAGGCAGATGGACCTTTAGCACCGTTCAGATGATTCTGTGTTTTGTCACGTGGGCCTTGCGTCATTTTATTAAATAGATTACAGTCTTAGTGCAAATAGGATTTGGTGGTTTTAAGAACCTCGACCATATGTCTGTTTCTAAACATAAAGGGAAAGCAACAAAGACGTCACTAGAAATACAACAAAAAGTTGCAGGTACATATTGTGAGAAAGTGGAAGTGCATTAAAGAGTCTGAGATGTGCAGGAGCTATACATATAAATGTATATACAGTATATTAGTGGGTTTCTCTGGAAGTACCTGCGATTGAGCCTGCAAGAGTAAATCAAAAATGTCTTGCATGAACCCTGCCCAATTTTATTAGGAGGAATAATAGGAGGAGGTACGTGAGACTCAATACTGATGTAGAAAACTACAAAAAAAAGGTATCGCCAACTCCTGATTACTCACATCGTAGTTTTATTCTGCATTAGAAAATAAACAAACACAGATTACAAAAATTAAAAAATCCCATAAATAATGAGTATCAATAACAGTCCCTAACCAGAGCCCACTCAGCAAAGGCAAATAAACCTACAGAAGAAAAAACGGAGACTAAATCGGCCGAAAGTAACAAAAAATAGTTTATTAAATACATACAGATAAAATAAGTTGAGACACAGTACATCAATATTAGAGTGCGGACAACTCCTGAGGAAGAGAAAACGGTCACGTATCACTATGATAATAAATTGGTATACACATGGAGGACATAAAAATGTCGATCCTTCGGCTAGTATTATGGTAATATTTAGAAACTAAAGCTGATCAGAGTCTCCGATGGGCAAACGCCAGAAAGCATATATAGACATACCCCCCCTCCCCCAATTATTTAAGACGTTAAAATGTAACATAGCCCATAATAGGGAAAATTAACCACCACAACAACAGTACACAATAAGGCAATTGTCCAGAGGACTAAGATCAGCTGCCCGGTACATATAAGAAATAAATCACCTATGGATCATGCCACATTACTATAAAGTGCAAGTGCACTTAACAGTCCTACATATTATCAGTATATAAACATCCAAACGTACCCATATAAAGGACACAAATTCCTCGGCGATACCCTCTTCTGGGAGTGCGCCCCCAGAAGAAGGTATCACCGAAATGTGCGTCGCGGTGTGCGGCCTTTACTGAGGAATTTGTGTCCTTTATATGGGTACGTTTGGTTGTTTATATACTGATGGTAAGTAGGACTGTTAATTTTCTTTTTGCACTTGCACATTATGGTAATGTGGCATGATCCATATTTGATTTATTTCTTATATGTACCGGGCAGCTATCTTAGTCTCCTCTGAACAATTGCCTGATTGAGTACTGTTGTGGTGGTGGTGGTTAGACAGTTTAATTTTCGCTATTATGGGCTATGTTACATTTTAATGTCTTAACCCCCCCCCATTATTTGTCTACTGTATATATGCTTTCTGTTGTTTGCCCATCGGAGACTCTGTGATCAGCTTTAGTTTCTAAATATTACCATAATACTAGCCGAAGGATCGCCATTATCATAGTGGTCTGTGACCGTTTTCTCTTCCTCAGGAGTTGTCCGCACTGTATTTTTTATTTACTGTGTCTCTTAAAGAGGACCTTTCATCTGGTGTAGAGCGTATTTGGTTTTCAGTGTAGCAGTGTTGGGGACAATGAGGCAATTGTTCAGCAGAGCAGTTCTTTAGTAAAGAACTCAAATGCAAACATATCGGGTGTCTTCTCACCTCATCACCATGAAATGTTGGTTACTTGGGTGAGCATACAATGTATATGTGCAGTAGCACAGGGGTCTTTAAAGGGGTTCTCCGGGAATTAAGAAAATGAAAATACTTAAATATTATTTCATTATAAATATATTCCCAAATACCATTCATTAGTTATAATGGCTCGTTTTCTCTAGGGAGCAATCATTAGGAGAAACAAAATGGCCGCTGTCCTATAAGTACACAAAAACCTGTCCTAATCACACAGCAGGACAAGTTACTTCACAACAGTGAGCTAAAGAGCTGCCTCATCCTCCGCTCTACTTGTCAGGGATCATGATCCCGAATTCAGATGATAAGATCTTCAGCTGAATCTCTGTAGGAATGGAGATTATGAGCAGATGTGGCTAATGAGCAGCAGCACTTGTGTGCTGTCTCCATTACCACAGTGTCCGTCCTCTCTGTACTTCATGTCTCCTGATGAACTCCATTCTCACAGAGAATCAGCTAAATATCATATTAAACCAGGCATGTCCAAACTCTGGCCCTCCTGGTGTTGCAGAACTACAACTCCCATCATGCTCTTCTGTAGGTTGGTAGCTGTAGGTTGTCAAGGAATGATGGGAGTTGTAGTTTTGCAACATCTGGAGGGCCGGAGTTTGGACATGCCTGTATTAAACTGTAGTCAGGATCATATTCTCTGACAGTCAGAGCAGAGAGGAGGATGAGGCAGCTCTTTCTCTCAGTGTTGTGAAGTAACTTGTCCTGCTGTGTGATTAGGACAGGTTTTCTGTGTACTAACAGGACGGCTGCCATTTTGTGTCTCCTAATCCTTGCTCCCTAGACAAAACGAGCCATTATAACTAATGAAAGGTATTTGGGAATATATTTATAATCAAGTAATATTTACGTATTTTAATTTTCTTAATTCCTGGAGAACCCTTTAAGGGCTGTTTCACTGGAGTCCATTGCGGGAATCGCGCTCTGTGTGTGACCGTGATCCTCCTGTCTGGACTTGCATGAGTGCATGACATTGTCATGATTTATAAAGCTGTGTGAATCTGCTTGACCTTACTTCTACAGGATCATAGTGACCTAAAGCTGTCAGTATAAGGGCTCATGCACACGACCATATGTATTTTGCGGTCCGCAAAAAATGCGGATGATGACCATGTGCATTCCGTATTTTGTGGAACAGAACAGCTGGCCCCTTAGAGAACAGTACTATCCTTGTCCGTAATGCAGACAATAATAGGACATGTTCTATTTTTTTGAAGAACGGAAATAAGAACATACGGAAACGGAATGCACATGGAGTAATGCATATGGTCGTCTGCATGTAGCCTAAGGGAGCCAATGGTGCCTTTAAAAAGGAACCTTCAAAAAAACAAAAAACAAAACTAAAACTAAACTGTTGTGATGGCTAGACACAGAGTAAGCCAAAAAAGAGTCTATGTTCTGCTGTATAATGAAGAGGACTCCTAAGTGCTTCAGTGCATGGACCCTTCCTGCTGGATAATTTAAGTGATTAGAGAAATCAATTACCGTATTTTTCTCCCTATAAGATGCACTGGCCTAGGTTTTGGAAGAGGACAATAAGAAAAAAATGTTTTTCATTACACCTCAGATCAGGGCAGCAATGAGACCCCCAATAATTATCAGACCTCAGCTCACAGCCCCAATCAGATCCCCAATGTTAAGACCTCAGCTCAGACCCCAATGTGAATGACCCTCAATCAGACCTCAGATCAGAAACCAATATAAAGAAGACCGCCAATCAGACCTCAGATGAGACCTTCATGCCTCATATCAGCCCCCAGCCTCAGATTAAAAAATAAATAAACCACTTACCTCTCCTGCTCCTGGACGCTGCCGCTCCTCTCGGCCCATGATCTTCTTCCTCTTGCTGTCGGCTGTGCTGTGAACTGGCGCGCACAGCGCAAGGTCACAGAGCGCCTTGACGCTGTGCGCAGCCACTGCACAGCTGACAGCCGAGGACCAGGACGCGGTGAGTACAGAGCCTTCACCGCTTCCTGGTCCTCCGGTACTAATGAGCGCTTCCATAATGGAAGCGCTCATTAGTATTCACCGCATAAGATGCAGGGACATTTTCCCCCCCCACTTTGGGTGGACAAAAAGTGCGTCCTATGGGGTGAAAAATACGGTACATATTCTGAAGCTGCCTTTAAAACTATCCAGCCACAATAGTTGAGGATGGTTGGGGTTCTGTTGTGACAAATTTTCTTTAAATTGCTGTCTATTTGATTACCTATTGGTAGGCAGAGGCGTAGCTAAAGGCTCATGGGCCCTGGTGCAAGAGATTGGGGCCCCCCTTCCCTCAGTGCTTTGTGGCCAGGGGCAGGGGAGCACATAACCTTCATGCTGCCTGAGGCAAAAATTGAAACGACAATTGAAATGGCAATAACTTGAACATTCTGGGCACCAGTGCAAAATCTAAAACACAGCCCTCCCAGAATGCAGTTTCTATAATACCGCTGTATTTTTATGTGGCACAAGGATGCTTCATCCTGGTAGCGACTGCTACCTCTGCACCCCCTATAGCTACGCCACTGTTGGTAGGGGCGCACCACTAATTAGGCGAGTGGAAGTAATTGCTTCAGGCGGTTCCAGCAGGGCCCTTGGCAATAAGAGCTTCCATTGTGAAAGCACTTGTTTCTGCATATCCTGAGGATGGTGATACAGTTGAATGCTGTGGTGGGGCACGGGAGCGATGTCTCCCTGCCAAGCCTCATGCCTGTCGGAGTCCAGTGCAGCTGGTGTGAGGACATCATTATGCTTGTTTATTTTCCTTTGCAGCTTGCTGTTGGACCACTATGGGGAGGGTTGAGGTCATTGTTTAGAACTGTGGGAGCACTATGGGGACATTGGGGGGCACTAAAAAGGGGTATTTATTATAATGGCACATATTATACAGGGGGCAAACCTAAGGGGGGCACTATGGGGATATTCAACTGGGGGCATTTTTTATACTCGCACACACTGTAAGGGTTCTTTATTGACCTTGGCCTGTTTCCTGACTTGGCATTGCCTGACCCTCTTGGTGCTTTGCACCAGTGTCTCTGACCCACGTGGGTCAGCTGCCAACTACACCAGGACTATTCCAAGAGGTAGAACGCCAATAATTCAGCATACAGACTGAAATAAATAAAAAATAAATTAAATAGTAATAACATAAGAAGTAATTAATGTGTGCAATTTGTTTTTACATAGAAAACAATCTAAGAGGCAAAACACAATTAAGTGATTTAAAAAAAGCTGTTAAAACCAACTTCTGTTACTATTCCAAGAGGTAGCAGCCTGGTGGCTTCTCTGCAGGGAAGGCCAGATCTATTTATAGCAGTTAAATAATGAAAACCAGGGTACTGCCAGGATAAATCTTTAGGTCTAGCCCAAATTCAAACTGATTAATTTGTACAGTGGTTGCACACCCACTCCCTGTGACACTCATTTTTCTGTTTTAGTTGTGAAACTCCACACTGTACAACCTTGAAATTGTGTCCAGCAAAAGAATTGCAGTAAGACTTTCTGGATTGTCCAAAGAAAGTGTTCTGTTACATGGGCCAAAAATGATTGTCGATCAAAGATATTCAAGTTGTTTGACACATGTTTAAAGGCCCTTTAGATGGCCTGATGCAAAGTGAATGTGAAACAAACGATTGTTCATGCCCCCCATTCATTTTGCTTATTGTTGGCAGCACATCCCCACACAGGTCTATGTGCTGCCAACATGTTACTATTTTAGGTGCTGCAAGAAAGTGGTGATCTCCCTTTTTAATGTACAATTTATGGGTTCCAGTACCAGGATAACAGCCATGGTAACACCTATAGGGGCTCGGCCATATTTACTTTTGTGATGAGTATGGAAGTAGCACACATGTGTACATTATAACTGCATGTAACATAATATATATATATATATATATATATATTATATATATTTTTTTTTCTCTGTACAGTGAAGTCATGGGTACATGGTACATTTTTTGTGTGCACTATCCCTGTACTGTGAGATCATTATATGCACTATGCCTGTGCTGTGGCATCACTGCATCATTATGCCATTAAAAAAATATATATATGCATACTAAAGCTTATCACTGCTCTCATTGGGTACTGGGGAGACCAGAAAAAAACTTAGGCCTTTCATGTTCGGAACTTACTGCTCAGGTTAGTCATGGTAAATTGGGGCCCCTTCCAACTTTTGCTATTGGACCCCAAGGTTGCTGGTTATGACACTGGAACAATTGCTTGTCAGGTGTTCAGTGGTACTTTTGCACTGGCCAGTGATTGGTTATGAGAGTTGTACGATTGTTTGTTCCTGATAATTGGCCCAATCCTAGGTCCATAGGAAAGAGCCCTAAAGACTCATTGTCAGTATCTTTTCAAGATTCATTCTTCCTCTGGTCACATCCGTCATGACAACTGGAAAAGCTGGGTGCGTTGTGGTAAATGTGAGGGTAGCTGTACTTTTGCCGGACATTTTTTTAATTTATTTTTTCTCTTCTTTGTTTAGTTATGAAGGTAATTTCTTCTCATGAATATGCGGTAGTTAAGAAGTGATTGAGCCAAAGAGAATATTGCTTTTATTTGATTATAAAGTTCCTAGTAAAACGACTTAATGTGTCTCTATTGAAATGCATCTGGAAGAGAGAGTCCATGCCTGTGACATTATCAGTCTGCTGAATCAGAAACTCGAGCGGCACCTTTTGTTATGATGTCAATAAATGAAACAGACCTTGGATCTCATTTCTAGAATACCCACTTAGGACCTGATTTGCTTACCGCTGCATTCAGATTGAAGCCCGTATCTACAGCCGTGCCAGGCGATATGTAATATATTACGATGATGGGTGTAATATCAGGTGAAATGAGACCACCAACACACCTAATGCATGTTAATAAATGACTTTGTGCAGGAGAATGACTTTCTGTCTGTATTCATTGAAGTTCAATATTCTGCACTGACTGAATTATCATCTTATTGGAGCGGTTAGCTATTCACACTGGTAAATCATTAACTTGGGGTATTTTATGGAGGCATAGGAATATTATTTCACTCTAGCCATATCTCAGCCAACAAATAATAAGGAACGTTCATATTCTGAGCGATGTGACTCAGATTAGAGATTGTAGATGCCCATTTACCTCAGTCATCTACATCTTCTATATTCAGCATGGTCTGTTCAGCAGTTAGCATTGACATTTGTATAAATGTGTTTTTAAGTCCTGCCGCAGCTTGTGCCCTCTACGTCCACGAGATGACATGTCCCCCCAAGGCTCCTTCTGCCTTTGTATTGATTTACTTCTGCAATAACTAGATTTGGCAGCTACTGTGGATGAAAGGCACCTGCACTAAACTGATAATCATGTAAGATTATTGCGGGTTATAAATGCTAAATCAAGCAAACGTAGCACAAGAATATCTGATTTGTGATCAGATTTTTAAAAAATGTTCTTGTGTTGTGCTTTACGTCACAATGTAGACGTTTGCAATATGCCTCTTTGTACATAAATTGTTAAATTCAAGTGTTGGTTTCATTGATTCTGAGGCTAGCTCACGCTGCACGGTCCGGTTTTAATGAACTGAGTTCATTGACAGAATCATTTTTCTGTTTTAATTGGGAACAAAGCTTTTCTTCTGATTTAGCTCCTTTTGCGTGCCACCATATGTAGAACTATTCATTTTTACTTGTAAAGTGGGAATGTATATTATAGACAAAAAGCGGAGCAACAAATGTTTTAACAGGAGGGTCACCTGCACGGGTGAACGCACATAAGATCCGCATGAATTCCCATGGGTTTTTTTTTTTTTTTGGGGGGGGGGGCGTTTCTGCTGCATATCCACACTAAAATCCACAATTTCTATCCGTGGTTTTTGGGGCATATTTGATGCGGTTGGAACTCATCCTTCCATTAAAAAGTTAAATTCGCAGCTAAA
Organism: Bufotes viridis; assembly: GCA_033119425.1. NCBI lineage: Eukaryota > Metazoa > Chordata > Amphibia > Anura > Bufonidae > Bufotes > Bufotes viridis. The sequence goes on from CM065590.1 coordinate 307,034,255, forward strand.
ACCGAAATATAATCGACATGCTATTTATTTTAAAATCGACGTGGCAGGTCAATTTCTGCACAGAAAAAATCTGTAATGTGTACATGACATTTGTGTAATCTCATACACTTTGCTGGTGCTAAATACGCTTAGTTTTATCTGCACGGGAATCCATGCAGAAAAACCGCATGTATTTCGCAATGTGTGCAGGTGACCTAATAAAAAAAAAAAATCCTCCCATTCTCTCAATACTCCAACATAGATCCTCCAGACATCTCCAGGCTGTCTTTGTTCACAGGTCACCAGTGATGATGTGCCATTACAGCTTGTGACCACTGAGTCCAATCAGTGGCCTCAGCTGTGCCATACTTTTCGGCCTCAACAAGAGCTTATCATATGCAAATTCCTAGTGCATTCACTGAACATATCCATACGGCCCTGTTTAACCATCAGACACTAAAATTATGTCCGTCTGCTAACCACAGGCAAATATACATACCGCTATATATTTGCAATTTCGAATATTCTTTCTTTTTTTTTTTTTTTTAGTTGTTAATCCTTGTTGCTCTCTAGTTGTCTTCCTACTTTCCCAAACTGTTCTTACCTGTCCGGAGGATTCCTGGCTCCCTGCTCGCTCCAGTTAATGCCGCTTCTGCCGACTTCCTGTGTGCATGGAGCGTCCCCCTCCCAATGGGAACATCTCCATGCTAAAATGTACTGACGGATGTGAGAATCACAATCTCACAAATTTGACTAAGGCCTCTTTCACACTTGCGTTGTGAAGATCCGGCGTGCACTTACGTCGCCGGAATGCACGCCGGATCCGGCACAACGCAAGTGAACTGAAAGCATTTGAAGACTGATCAGTCTTTAAAATGCTTTCAGTGTTACTATGGCAGCCAGGACGCTACTAGCGTCCTGGTTGCCATAGTAGCAGTGGGGAGCAGGGGAGCGGCATACTTACATTCCGTCCGGCTCCCAGGGCGCTCCTGAATGACGTCAGAGCGCCCCGTGCGCATGGATCACGTGATCCATGCGATCACGTGATCTATGCACTGGGGCGCCCTGACGTCATCCTGGAGCATCCCGGGAGCCGCACGGAATGTAAGTATGCCGCTCCCCTACTCTTTACTATGGCAACCAGGACTTTAGCGTCCTGGCTGCCATAGTAACCATTGACAAAAGCTAAATGTCGGATCGGCGATGCGCGAAGCGACGTTTAGCTAAAGGCGGATCCGGACTAATGCCCTTCAATGGGCATTAATTCGGATCGGCGTTACTGCTATGTCTTCCGGATTTTTGGACGGAGACAAATCTGCAGCATGCTGCTCTTTTGTCAACGTCCAAAAAACGTTGACATACTGAACGGAAGACATCCTGATGCATCCTGAACGGATTTCTCTCCATTCAGGATGCATGGGGATAATCCTGATCAGTAGCTTTCCGTCCTATGAGACCACAGGACGGATCTCTAGGACGGAAAGCTAAAACGCTAGTGTGAAAGAGGCCTAAGTTGTAATCGCAATGCGATTAATATAACCTGAATTATTCGCATTGCGATATTCGTTATATTCTAGCAATACAACCATTAGGAACCCAGCTTTAAGTTGAATTCGGAATGCGAACATATACTCGCATTGCGAATTCAACTTAAAGCTGGGTTCCTAATGGTGGTTGTATTGCTAGAATATAACGAAGATAGAGAATATAGTGCTATATTCGTGAATTCGTAATATTTGTCATCTTCGTTATATTCTAGCAATACAACCAATAGGAACTCAGATCTAAGTTGTAATCGCAATGCGATTAATATAACCTGTATTATTCGCATTGCAACTTAGATCTGAGTTCCCATTGGTTTTATTGCTAGAATATAACAAAGATTAGGAACTCAGCTCTAAGTTTAATTCGCGATGCAAATATAAATTCGTGTAACATTCGCAATATATAGAATGACGAATATTCAATCGAATATTCGCGAAATATCGCGAAATCGAATATGGCACCTCCCGCTCATCACTAGCTTCAAAGAGATGGCACTCATTCTGAACAGCATATTGCTCAATGCATTTACACCAGATAATTCTCCATCCCTACTATTGCAAAACTGTCTTCCTATAGCCACCACTAGAGGGAGCTCAGTGCATAGGAATGTATCCAGTTACCATGAATGCTGTGATTAATCTCTCTGCATTGGGCTCCTCCTAGTGTTTTTGTGTTGGGAATAGAAGCAGCAGTTAATGCAGGGATCCCCCTACACCTAGGGCCCGTAGCAGTTGTGTTGCTTCCCTCCATTGAAGGTGTGCCACCAAACTACGTATTGTTTGAATTACTGTCCTTAAAACATAAATATTCAGGACGTTATTACTAGGGATAAACCAGTACACCCACATTTGCATGTGAACGTGTATATAGCAGAAAAACCATCCAGTGAGCAGTAATAGGCCATGATAATGAGAGACAAAGAAGTTTGAGATGGATGAAATCCTGTCCTATTGTTTGTCTGATAAAAATTACACATTGCAATGGCCATTTATTAATTATTTTACCTTTCGAACTCTGCTTTAATATTTTATATGTATGGTAAAGGCGACATGTGCCTAATGAGTACCAATGATGTGTGCCACCTGCTGCTGTCTGCTTGCCAGGTCCATCAGGCAGTATTTTTCTATCGCTACTTTTACTGCGAGTGAAGGTTTTAATTGCATTTATTCCATAAACTAGCTTTATCCATAGTTTAATGGTTCCACATTTCCAATATAATAAGGTTAATACAGTAGAAGTCCTCTAGTGTTGAACCTGAGACCAGACAGCTGCCAGGTTCCTCAGTTCCAGGCTGAGATTTCAGCAGCCCTATTACTGGTTTACTATGTAGTGCAGTGTTATTCAGTGCCAGAATAAAGGCATTTTACAGAGTACATGGATTTCCAAAAGACTAGCACTTACTCTTGATAAATCCTACAAGGCTAGAGGCGTAGATATATTAGCTATACTGTGTCCCTGTATTTAGCGCTCACCGTAAAGTTGCCTTTTAGATACATGCTTGACAATGTCAGTGTCTGCTTTAGGCTGCTTTCACACTAGTGGCAAGGAACTCCGGCAAATGAACAGCCTGTCGGATCCGTGCTGCCGATAGTGCACGCGTGCCCCCGGACTACCGATCCGGCCCCCTTGACTATAATAGGGGCGGGCCGGCAGCACGGCAAACATGCAGAGAGGCGGCCGGAATAAAAGTATGACATGCCGGAGTCCCTTGCCGCTACTGTGAAAATACCCTTAAAGGTTTTAGTAAATTCATCTTATTCATTGGATCACTTTTCAAGAGATCTACTTGCTGTCAGTGAATGAAAACCTTGTTTACCATCAACAGTACTAACCCAGTACTTCTCAACCCAGCTGTTGGGCTACTTTTAATGTTTTATATTCACACTTGAGTTGTGACTCGACTGTATCAAGACCAACTTTCAAAAAAAGTGTAAAATGTGTTACCTGAAAAAAAAAAAAAAAACATGTGGCCAATTGGAGGAATTCAACAAAACCGCATGTGTTTTTTCAGATGCAGTTTTAATGCTTCTGAACGCTACATGTGAATGTACCCTTAGTGTGGGGAAGGACCTAACAGCTTTTCATGGGTTGTCCACATTATTTCATTATTTTATATTTCTGGAAACTGCCTGGGACCTAATAAAATGGGTAGAAACGTATATAAATCCGCATGGAAATTTGTGCAAATCTTATGTTTGTTCACCTAAAGTCGCGGGCAGGCGGCCTTACTCCTCTCTCCGCACCTGCAGTTCTACTAGCTGACATTTAGGCAGAGTGTATGGAGCATGTCCCATGACATGATGCCCTATGGCAGGGGTGGGGAACATTTTTGCTTCCGAAGGCCATTTAGATATTTGTAACATGGATCGCGGCCATACAAAATTCTCAACTTAAAAATGTTACTGCTATATTTGTTCTTACATAATTGACTTAGGGGTAAGGTACATAAAATGCAGTTCAATAAAAAAAAAAAATCTAGAGCTCTGTATTTTTACAGCACAAAATGGTGACTGCACTTTATATTAAATATAGTACAGGACACAGAGCGGGGCCGGAAGAAGACCTAGGAAGGCGAGTACAGCCAGCGCAGTGCTGTTCTCATCTTTCTGTGCCATAATGGAAGTGGTCACTAGCATTTTCATTATGTGTTCTGGGAGGGGGCCCACATGAGATTAATCCCACGGGCCGTATGTGACACGTGGGCCGCAGGTTCCCCATCCCTGCCCTATGGCCTACCATAAATCTGCTGAATTAAGCTCTAGTTTCCATCTATGAGCTGAAAATTGATAATTGATTTCTTACAAAAGCTGTATTCTTTAAAGATGAACTTTTTTTATATATTTTGATTCGCTCAAGCCTACTGAATATCTTTGGTTTTATATCAAAGCATCCAAAGTGGACTTTAATCCGAATTTTAGAGGAAAATTTGATCTGTCGCGAAATTGCATTTCCTTGTGCCGCGTGTTAACAAATCAGTTTTCCTTGAAATCTCGTGTGCGGTGACATATGACGTCACCACTCTCCGCAGTCCAATTTCTAGTCTGGAGACCGAGGTACAGACCAATCCAATATAATGAAATGAGCTCCAGCTTACATTTCAGAGATCCATAAAAAAAATCTTCTTTATTGTTTAGTCATATTAAAAATCCAAGATGTGCACATGATAAAAAACATCCTGCATATCGCTGACTCATTTCTGGCCTAACATGGTCCTTACTTGTAGCCATGCGTAAGGGCATTTATGTCTGAATGCAGGAGACATCACATGGAGGTGCCTTGCCTGGTCACATGACCCTCCATCAGCAGCCATTTTATGGACAAGACCTTTGTGTGGACAGCACAAACGACTTTGTAAATAAGGGAGCATACGAGGCAATTCGGTATATTCCAATGCATGCTGCCACCTGTGATCCTCCTGCTCACAGGGTCGGAGACATGCAGGTAGACAGCACATGACTGCTGCTTTCACATCACTGTCCTCAGCGGTCTAATACTGAAGACGGTGATTGGCTGCAGCGGTGGTGAGTCATACACCTGCGCGTCCGTTAGACCACTGAGGGCAGTGATTGATTGCAGTGGTCATGTGCTTATACGGACACATCCCTTCTGCATTTTGTAGACAATTCTAGGTAGGATGACTGGAGCAGCACTGTAGAGATTGGAAAGGGGAGATTATACTGTAGGGTAATCTTTTATTTTAGGCTGTTGCAGAGTTTGTTTGAGATTTTAAATTATCTGACAACCCCTTTAAGCTGCCACATCAACCATAGTGGAAAGCTCATGGAGTCTGTATGGCTCCCTATGCCATGTGACCTCTGTGTGCCGTAAGACTACAGTGTGCACAGTGTCCTCGAGAAGGAGCCCTCGTCAGAACTGTGTAAAATCTAATTTCGTAACATACTATATAATCACTATAAATGGTGGTCAGTCGTGTCTTGGATAATGTGTTATGTAGCAGTCTCTTTTTCCCATATATACCGTTAATGCCGCCTGTGATAACTTGACAGACAAGAGCAAAGACGTTTCTAAAATGAGCTCGCAGTTATTTCTGGTAGCTATGGCTGCCAAAAACGAGGTTGCCATGGTGACCAGGCTGAGAGTGTCTCTTCTCTTGCATTGAGCACTTGTAGAACCATCTTTATGCCATATGGCAGTTCCGGGCGGGTGTTTTATGGAATCCTCAGAGATCTGGAATTATGCTGTTAATATCCTTGCCATATTAACAATAATTAAAGTTTAATTTTTATTGAACCATAAAAGTGTGTATATGTACAGTGTGTGGGAAAGTGGACAGCGCCCAGAGGCAGACCAAATGAAAGCTTCTACATTTCAATTATTTGTCATCTTGGCATTAAAAAGGGGAGTTAAATACTGCTGAATTTAGATTGGATTAATACATCCCTTTATGTGCTTAAAGAGGGATTTCTTCGATATTTTAGACCAGTCACAGTCTCTGAAGGCGAGACCACATTTGGTGACTGCAATGGAGCTGAAGACCATTGCATTTTAAACTCATTGTTTTAAATGGCCCATGATTTTTTCAGAAAATGTTTTACCTGCAAGACGTTTTGTGGCTGAAACCGTTCTTTTCTGGTAAAATCATGGGCCAATTAAACAAGGAGTTAAAAAAAAAAAACGCAGAGACCAAGTAATTTCAATGTAGTTGCTTTCTTTTACACTTTCAAGGCATTAGAAAAACAATGGGCTGGGGGGGTCTGACCACTGGGCCCTCAATAATGGCTAAAGAGAACGAGGACCTATGTTCCCCCATTTAAGTGAAGTGGTGGTAGCGCATGTGCTGCCCCTCCATTCAGCTCTATGGAGCTGCCGTAGATCACCAAGCGATTGTGCTTACCTAACTGCTGGCCATAGTGCCGAATAGAGTGGTGGACATGTGCTACCGCAAGCTAAAATAGAAGAAAGAAATGTGAGGGATCTATCAGGTCATGGTATCTGTGTTGAGGGCACACAGTGACTATCAGGAAATGTAATCTGTAAATGGGTAATGGAAATTCCAGTCCTTTCCACTAGCTGCTAAGAAGTGTAGAAGACATGTAAGGCAGTGATTTAATTTTGTTATAAAATAAATGAAATAATCTGACTTCAGTTACCTTCCTCCTCCATTCCTATGCCACTGCCGTTAAGCCTATGAAGCATATCCTGTACATGACAATTAGTGTAATGGAAGGACTGCGAGACAACTGAATTACATGCAAGTATATTAAAGGAAATCTGAGGATGTGAGACTAAAGTGACAGTTTGTATATTCTCTGGAATCTTCCTTCTGGTATTAATCGTATAGAAATACGGTTTGCATATTAAAATTAAGAAAGCATTAACCTGTTCAGGCATTTTCTCTAACTTTCCAACTGAACTGTAATAATTCTTAAAACAAGTGCTTGTTCAGAATCTGAAAAATGGTCTCAAAATGCATGTAAAAAACAAACATCTAAAAGCGTGTATAAGTTTATAAAAAAAACCCAGCAAAAACACTGTGATGGAGGCCTTAAATGGGTAACTGATGACCGCATAATTGAAAGATTTATACGGTACATGCCTGCTCTCACTCCGGTCCTGCACGTTGGCTCCTATGTGTCTATCTAGTGTCGCCAACTTGTTTACTTCCTACGAGGCATGGTCACCTGCTCTGCTGAAAATGTCCAGCACTGAGATGAATAAAAGTCTTCAATCTTTATTCCATAAATTTGAAAGAATACACTTCTTCTTGTGGACAGCGGTAACGCCACCAACGCGTTTCGATCTATCAGATCTTAATCATGGTATGGTTCAAATGCAGGGGTGTAGCCAACGGCTCAAGGTCCCTGGTGCAAGAGTTCAGCTTGGGCCCCCCTTCCCTCGGTGCTTTGTGTGTCATCTTATGCGGCACAAGGGCCTTTGGGCCCCCTCAGGCTCCTGGGCCCGGTAGCGTCGGCTACCTCTGCACCCCCTATAGCTATGCCCCTGGTCAAATGCAAGTATGGTGCTCTTATATACCTAGTGTGAACTGGCTCCACCAATCAGGCTGGAATTGCCATTACCACACAGGGGGTTATAATATCAGCTGTTCCTTGCATTTAACCCCTGCTGCTCACAATTACACATAAAAACAATGCCATATGAAATAAATGTGGAACAATACATCTCACCCCCAATTATAAATATTTTTAAGCTTTGATAAAGCAAATCCAAGCATCCACAGCCCAACTAAAGAAGGGAAACTACCCTTCATATGCGGAAATATCACATGAGCATGTGTAAGCATTCATATATTTGGAAAATAACATCAATCCCCTAAGTCTTACAAAGCCCACTAAGGCACATAAACATGTCAGGGCAACTGTACTGCGTTACATGATGATATAAGCAATACACCTATACCCCATGTATCTTTCATAACATGCATTCCAAAGGAATCAAACAGCGGGACTGGACCGTTAACGCAATGCCTACCACAATTATATGAACCGTGGACATTAGAGGGTCTATATATTACTATAAACAAAATATGGAGGGGAGAGTGCTTGATCAATACAATATATGTGGTATAGGATGGCAAATGACCTCAGATATTAGGGAAGGCTGCTCGGGTTAATAGTGATACATTATCTCACGTTTCATATTTAGACCGTTTGGGGCAATGCGGTTGCATTGAAATATCGAGTATGCCTCCCTGTTGGGCAACAGATCTTTGAGATTACCTTCCCTAAACGTTTTTTTTTTGTTTTTTTTCCATACCGATCACTTTCAACCCCGTTAATGAACCTTTGTGTGCTTGGATTTGCTTCATCAAAGCTTAAAAATATTTATAATTGGGTGTGAGATGTATTGTTCCACATTTATTTTATTTTATATGGCATTGTTTTTATGTGGGGATCTGATAGGAGCCACTTAATATGGTGGATTTGGTGATCTCTGTAATGGAGACACCCCTTTGCTCGGTTTTCCTTCCTTTGAGGGATATCTGGCTTTCATTGTGTTGTAGACCCAATACTGGGGCTCCACTTTTATTTTGCATATTATGTGTAATTGTGAGCAGCAGGGGTTAAATGCAAGAAACAGCTGATATTATAACCGCCTGTGTGGTAATGGCAATTCCAGCTTGATGGTGGAGCCAGTTCACACTAGGTATATAAGAGCACCATACTTGCATTTGACCCATACCATGATTAAGATCTGATAGATCCAAAATGCGTTGGTAGCGTTACCGCTGTCCATGTAAAGAAGTGTACTCTTTTAAATTTATGAAGACTTTTATTCATCTCAGTGCTGGACAATTTTCGCTGTGTTTCTGGATTATCTACAGACTGGACCGGGTCCTTGCACGAGAGGGTAACATGGGGAATGCTGGCTTACGTCTTTGACTTTCACCTGCTCTGCTGCAGCATCACAAGAGACATGTTACTGCTGAAGCCAGTGGTTGGCTGCAGTCGAGGAGGTGACCATGCCTTGGTGGCAGTAAACCAGCTGGGGATCGAAAGGTGGGCACACCACACAGCAGCCAACACACAGGACCAGAGCGGCAGGGAGCAGGTAAGTGTGAATCTTTCAACAGGCTGGGAAACAGAATAAAATGGGTGCTTTGTCAAATTGGCTACAATGATGGAATCTGCTGAGGCCAGTGATTGACAACATGTGACCACTGCTGCCAATGTGATGTCATCACTGCAGCCAAGTAAAGCACCGAAGCAGCAGTGCTGGAACGGCAGGGGGATTTACCAGTTGAGTACTGCATCTTTTATTACTTTACCCCCCCCCCCCTCTTTATTTGGGCAAATTTTGCACAATCCCAGAAAATCAGTTTAATTTTTAAATTGCCATAACACAAATGCTGTATTATTATTTAGCAAACTACATTTGCACACACAACGTACATCTTTTCTATGTAATGCGCTAATCTATGTTTTCCTTGAGCGAGGCTAGTAATATGAAACCGCTTTTACTATGTGCAGCTTCAATCTAATTGTTTTTGTCAGAAGAGGTTAATTGTCATTATGAAGAATATAATTTTTTGTTCCTCAGCGCTGTAATATTGTGCAGGCGCTCCAGGTTCAGAATTTATGATATTCATCTCTTTGTGGCACTGCTTTCTGCTCGGTGCCAGGCGCCCTCTGATAATCTGTGTGAAATGTTGTGATATCACAAAACTCCTCGAGGTGTTCTCCTAACCAGTGTAATTTACAAAAGACTTCCCCAGGGATGTAAATTAGTCTCAGACTAGGACTTCACTAGTAATTGCATTTGTAACCATTTGCTACCCTATCCATCTCCCTCAAAATTCTCCAATTATGGGGTTTCGGTATTTTCCAGTCCGTTGGGTTGGCTAAAATGTAATTCTAATTTCAAACAGACCGTTTCTCGAATGCTCTCAGCATTAAGTATGCAATGGAGAATACGGCCGACAGAAAGCATTTTGTTCTGTTTATCTCTTGAGGGAAGAGGAGAGTTCCTTATTGTTCCCCTTGCATCTTCTGGAGCTTTGCAGCTGGGGATTGTTCTGTGTGATTAGGTCAGTTGGCGTGGCTTATGATCCAAATGGCTGATTAATACAATTGCTATAGTCACTTGTGCATGGATTGTCATACATTATATAGAAGGGGCGCAACTGCATATCTATTAATTACCCGGAGCGTCATAGAGAAGAACTGATTGTACAATGGAGGAATACACAATGCAGCAATCAAGGCTTTTCTCTTTTCACCTTGTATAAGAATAACTAGAAAATGATCTTCACGCTGCAATTTGTTGTGTTGTAAATTTTCGTATTCTTAAAGGAACGCTACAGGAAAATGATAACCTGTGCCGTGCCTAGTGCATGTGCAGTACCACAGACCACACTACCTAAATGGGCTTGGGCTGTAATACCGAGTACAGCCAATCTACAATGTATGGCAATGTAATTCGTAAGCTGTGAAGATGCCACAATGTGGCGGTGCCAGGCGTCAAACCGCAACCATCAAATACTGATGCCCTATCCTGACAATAGGTCTTCCGTATTCTACTCCTGGAAATTCCCTTTAAGGCCTCATGCACACAACTGTTATTTGGGTCAAAAAAATGTGGCTCGGATGCAGACCCGTTCATTTCAGTGGGGCCACAGACGATGCGGAGAGCACTCCATTGCTCCGTTCCGTGGCCCTGCAAAAATTGTCCATTTTCCGGACAAGAATAGGCATTTCTATTATGGGCGGCGGTTCAGTTCTACAGATTGCAGGACACGCACGGCTAGGCATCCATGTTTTGTAGATCCGTAATTTGTGGACCACAAAACACAGCGAGGTCGTGTGCGTGAGGCCTGAGGTATACTTTATTCTAGCCTCATACTGACCCCAGCAGTTGTGCTGCTATCAATGCCAAGTGCAGATTAAAAGGCCTTTACATTGGAAAATAATAAAATAAATAATATATATATTCAATTATTTATATTTGATTTTTTTTTTGTATCGCATAGTGCAGCGCCTCCCGCAAAATAAAAAGTCACGTACTGTACAGTATATTTATCTGCAATGGGAACCTCTGGGTGGCATGCGTCTGTAAATTCTCAACAGAAGTCAGTGGGAGCAGTGCTGTAGTAAAGAACTCCCTCCACTACAAGGTTCACGGTGCTGTGTAGATCTGGCACCAGAGCTAGTGCAGGTGTAGGAAAGTAGAAACTAATTCCTTAGTTACCTAAATTCATGAAAATTTTGATCATTAATTAGGTTTCTCGAAAGGTCCATGCAGATGTTTTTGGTAGAGAAGGAAACTACAACTTTATAAAGAGTAATTTCCACAGTAACCTGAGGAGCCTTCCATTGGATGTGATACTCGGGGTCTGATTTTTGGCTGAAGACGTGGCTTTACTGTGCACCTGTCTTCGCCATAAATGTTTTATGTTGTACTGGTAGCATTGTTCTTTAGTACCATCAGTAGTGCACTGTTAGAACTGGCATCTGCCTCCTTGGAATAGGCTCATCACTACACCAGCTGCCTATTTAATATTATGGCAACAAAATGCTAATGTAGGTTTGCTTATTGGCCAGTAATTATTAGAAACCTTTTTTAATTACATTTTTTAATTGCAACAAAATATGGAGTACCCCAGTCTTGCTGTAAGTGATGTCAGAATCTGCCAGAATGCTAAATTACGGTATCTCATATTTCCAGAAACCTTTTTTCCACATGGAAAACCAAGCTTGTTTTCATATGTCTCCTTCCAGACAATTATTATTTTTAGTCAATTTACCATAATGATCATTTAGGGAAATTAGAAAAGGAAGTATGAGACAATATGGGTATAAAAATTCAATGGATTTTGTTAATGGTTGCTCTGGCCCTAAAAAGAAATTGGGGTTGGGCGGGCATGATAAAAAAAATAAAAACCAAATAAAGACCTGCTCTGGTCATCCTATTCTGCATGGAACGTCTTCATATCTTCCGGTCCCCAAGTGTGATGGCACGACTCCCCATACGTCACTGATGCCAGCCTCTGAGGCCTTTTTTTTTTTTTTTTTTGTCACTCATACCCCATGCCCAGCCACCCCCAAATTTTCAGGGCCCAGAAAACCCTTTTAAAGTATTTTTGTAACATATTTCAATATTTTTTTTTATTTTTATAGTTTGTTACATTATGGGGGTTTGAGTATTGTTGGAAAAGCCTTATAAGAGAATTAAAATTAGACTTGACATCTAAGTCTTTTATGCAGTACTTTATTTCAAGGGAACTTTTTCTTGGGTAGAGAATCTCGTAAAGTGTGGGAAGTAGTGCTATGTCCTTATCTCTGCTGATGATGAGAGATGATTGCGGCAATTATGAGCGTTTGGTTCTTCCCAATATCTGAACAGGACCCTTATTTCTTAGGTCTGCAAATTTCTATAATCATTTAACATGAGTTTTCTCCACCAACCATGATATAGCTATTTGGGCAGACATGGTGTTATGGACAAAAAAGGATGATAAAGAAGATATTGGATCTTCACGGCTGTATTTTTTTCTGCATCCATTTCAGTGGGGCAGCAAAAAATGCATCAGTGTCTGTATTTCCTATTTTTATCCGTTTTGCCAACAAGGATAGGCACTTTTACAATGGGACCCAATAAATTGCAGGATGTTTTGTGGATCCTCGGTTTATGGAGCGCAAAATAAATTCAGATGTGTGCATGAGGCCTAACACATCAAATGTCATTTTTTATGCTGGTGACAATGTGAGAGGTTACTTGTGTGCTTGCCATTGGTCCATACCTTAATTGTGGAAATACCTAATGATATTTAGTTTTTTTCTGCAGAAAAGTGGTACTGTATGTTGCCATTTTATGCAGAATAGTTGGATTACTCCACAGCTGTGAAGTTTTAGATTAGCTTGACTACATAACGGATCACGAATAACAGAATGGTATAAGCCCATATTTCAATATACCATATTTTTCGCTTTATAAGATGCACCTGATAAGACGTACCTAGGTTTTTGAGGAGGAAAATAAGAAAAAAATATTTTTAACCAAAAGGTGTGCTTTTGGTGGGTTTTAAATAAATAGTGGTCTGTGGATGACCCTGTTATGGGGGTATCTGTGGATGACCCTGTTATGGGGGTATCTGTGGATGACACTGTTATGGGGGCATCTGTGGATGACACTGTTATGGGGGCATGTGTGGATGACACTGTTATGGGGGCATCTGTGGATGACACTGTTATGGGGGCATGTGTGGATGACACTGTTATGGGGGCATGTGTGGATGACACTGTTATGGGGGCATCTGTGGATGACACTGTTATGGGGGCATCTGTGGATGACACTGTTATGGGGGCATCTGTGGATGACACTGTTATGGGGGCATCTGTGGATGACACTGTTATGGGGGCATCTGTGGATGACACTGTTATGGGGGCATCTGTGGATGACACTGTTATGGGGGCATCTGTGGATGACACGGTTATGGGGGCATCTGTGGATGACACGGTTATGGGGGCATCTGTGGATGACACTGTTATGGGGGCATCTGTGGATGACACTGTTATGGGGGCATCTGTGGATGACACTGTTATGGGGGCATCTGTGGATGACACTGTGTTATGGGGGCATCTGTGGATGACACTGTGTTATGGGGGCATCTGTGGATGACACTGTGTTATGGGGGCATCTGTGGATGACACTGTTATGGGGGCATCTGTGGATGACACTGTTATGATAAGTTAAGATGCTATATATGTGTCATCCACAGATTCCCCCCCCCCCTCCATAACAGTGTGATCCATAGATTCCCCCCCCCCCCCCCCTCCATAACAGTGCCATCCACAGATTCCCTCCATAACCCCGCCGCGATTCCAACACCAGTTGCTGGCCTCCAGCCCCTTCTCTCTCCCCGCGGATACATTGCAGACCGCGCTGTGCAGCATAGCGTACGGCGATGTATCAGCGTCACCAGAGTAAAAATTGCACTTTTGGGGGGGAAAAGTGCATCTTATAAAGTGAAAAATATGGTAAGTTGTTAGTAGTGTTGGAATATATTGAGTGGAGAATTGACTATATTAGTTGTATATTTTCACGGGCTACTGACCATGGCCAACCACAACTAGAGGTCCTACTGCTTGATGGAAATTACTGTATTAACACTGTAACAGTCATATTAAAATTTCACAATGCTGAAAATCTTATTGTAGGTATTTAATTCCTCATATACATATAATTAGTGCATAATACAAGTCGATTTATTGCATATTATCTGCAATTAATTTGTTAGTAACAGTTATTAGGAATACTATTGCCATGAAGAGCTGTATTTGGTCTGCAACAATGTGTAGGTAAGTGGTACATGTCAAAGTAACTTCCACAAGAATTTCAGGACCCAAGGTTTCCCAGAAGACTGTTGCCATAGAGAATCACAGTAACTTAACCAGTTTATCTGGTTTCCATGTGCAGTGAGCCCCTGAGAAAGTGGTGCAAAGAGTGCCAGTTTCTCTTTACTTTGTGCAAAATATGATTTGTGGGAAATTCAGAATTTTAATTCCGCAGCAAAACATAACGCAAATAATAATTGGTGGTGGATTTCCTGTAGCTGAATGTCTCCATTCATTTCAATGGACATGTAATCCAGACATAAATCTGCAACATAATTCATACATAACCACTCTGTTACATTGTTAAAAAAAAAAAAAAAAAATCCACTGCATAATCCACAACAAACACTGCAGCTTTTTTTTTTGTAGAAAATTCTGTAAGGCCTCTTTCACACTTGCATTGTGTGGATCCAGCGTGCACTTCCATCGCCAGAAATGCCCGCCGGATCCGTCACAACTCAAGACAACTGAAAGCATTTGAAGACTGATCAGTTTTCAAAATGCTTTCAGTGTTACTATGGCAGCCAGGACGCTACTAAAGTCCTGGTTGCCATAGTAAGTAGTGGGGAGCGGGGGAGCGGTATACTTACAGTCCGTGCGGCTCCCGGGGCGCTCCACAATGACGTCAGAGCGCCTTGCGCGCATGGATCACGTGATCTGACGTCATTGTGGAGCGCCCCGGGAGCCGCACGGACGGTAAGAATACTTCTCCCCTGCCTCCCCACTACACTTTACTATGGCAGCCGGGACTTTAGCGTCCTGGCTGCGATGGTAACCATTCACAAAAGCTAAACGTCGGATCCGGCGATGCGCCGAAATGACGTTTAGCTTAATGCCGGATCCGGATTAGTGCACTTCAATGGGCATTAATTCCGGATCCGGTATTACGGCATGTCTTCTGGATTTTTGGACTGAGACAAATCCGCAGCATGCTGCGGTTTTGTCAACGTCCAAAAAACGTTCACATACTGAACGGAAGACATCCTGATGCATCCTGAACGGATTGCTCTCCATTCAGAATGCATGGGGATAATCCTGATCAGTATCTTTCTGTCCTAGAGCCCCGAGGACGGAACTCTAGGACGGAAAGCAAAAACGCATAGTGTGAATGAGGCCTAGGATGTGAGGCCACACTTATTTGCTACCTAATATATCCCAGCCCTGGACAGGTGATATTACTATTCACTTCCCTGGCCAGTCATTTGGCTGATATGTACAGTATGTTATGCAGAGTGTGTGCATGTGTATATACACCTGTACACTACTCGCAAAAAGCTTGTGGGTGAAATTTCAGGATGAATCTAAAATGCACTCTAACCTTTATGGGTGAACTTAATGGTACCTATAATGGGATTGAGCCAGTTTCCGGCATGTGTGCTGGATTTCAGATGGACACAAAACAGAAACCAGAAGGATTCCCCCTGTTCCTAGTTTAGTCAATAGGGTCCAGCGGTGAACAGCAATATCTGGCTAGGCTGGTTCCGGTGCACTCCTATCAAATCGGTTAAACTCAGGAGTAAAGCTAGCCTTGGCACTCATGGAGTGCCACTGCCTCTTCGACCAGCTGATTGGCAGGGGTGCTGATAGACCACCGCCGATCTCATATTCATTTCCTGAAGATAGGCCATCAATATGAAAATCCTGAAAAATCCCTTTCAAAGGGTATCCTGTTTACAAGTTCTCCTATCCACAGGATAAGGGATAACTGTTGGTGTCTCAGTGGTAGGGCCCCCACTAATCTAATATTCACGAGAAAAGGGACCCTTTAACCCTCAGAGGGCCTCCCGAAATGAACTGCGCAGCAGACAGCCGAGTACAGCACTCGCTATTTCCAGGTAGATAGTGTGCATGCCCGACCTGCTGCTCCGTTCATTTTAGGGAGTCATGCGGAGTGTGGGGTTCCTGTTCTTATACCGCTGGGCCCCCACAGATCCTGTAACTTGACACAACTGGAATACCCCTTTAAATATTTAGTTTCCATACATCATATGTTGTTTTCATAGTGGTTGAAACGCCCTTTTTGTGAACTCCAGTATGCCAAATCTTCCTCCTTACAGTAAAGTTAAAAAAAATCAGTATTTTTGCAGCCACTACTAACAGTGACTTGAAAAACCAGACCGTATGCACTACGTCTATTGTGGGCTGCAAGCAGTCACAGCATTGCTATCTATGCAGAGTATTTGAATCTCAAAGCAATATATAAAGATCTATTATCTATAAATTAGCAGATTGTTGCACTTAAAGGGGTTTTCCAGGCTTTGACTATTGATGACCTATTCTTAGGATAGGTCATCAATATCAGATCAGCGTGGGTCCGACACCCGGCACCCCCGCCGATCAGCTGTATGAAGAGACGACATGCCCATGTGCTGTCTTTCTTCTTGTTGCAGTCTATGGTCTTTGCCATAGATCGTAGTAGTGGACAGGAAGGGAGACGGCGGGGTGTCGGACCCCTGCTGATCTGATATTGATGACCTACCTTGAGGATAGGTCATCAATAGTAAAAGCCCAGACAACCCCTTTATCTGCACCATGAAGTTAAGAGGACATTTGCTTTAAAGGGGTATTCTCTTCTCAGACCTTTTTGGTGTATACAAAAGCTGATAGATGTGGTTACCCCCATGTTTAGAGATGGTATTGCACAGACAGGACCTGTGTCTTAGATATTTATGGCATATCATGTCTCCAATGTCAACACCCCTTTAACCACTTAGTGACCACCCATACGTGTTTTTGCGGCAGTCACTAAGGTGCCTTATGCTGGACCACTGCTTTTTTACGGCGGCCCAGTCTAAGTGCTGCACGGGGACCCAGCTGTCACATAAGGGCTGCGGCCCTGCTCTAACAGCCCGGACCGGCAGGAGTGCAGATCAGGGCTGTTTAACACTTTACATGCTGTGGGCAATGGCGCCCACTGCATGTAAAGTGCTGACAGATGGGAGACTCCCTTAGTCTCCCATCGGCACCCCGCAAACGCGATCGCGGGGTGCCAATGTGTGTCAAGGCTGCCTTGGGTCTGTTGTAGGCCCCAGACCAGCCTTTATTAATTTCCAGCAGGCTGCGCCTCTCTGGCACAACCTGCTGGTCAATGTTAAAATAGCATTGCCATTAAAACGCAATTCACTATAGGGATAGTGCATTGCATTTTAAAAGCAATAAAAAAGCTGTCTGTTATAGTCCCCTTGCGGGACTATTAAGTGGTAAACAAAAGTTAAAAAAAAACAACTAATTTATTTAATAAAAAAAATCCCACCAAAAAAGTACGCTTTTTTTTTCATTGAAAATATGCCCCATATTTTTGGTATTTCCGCGTCCGTAATGACCCGGACTACATAAATATCATGTAAATTATCCCCTATGGTAAACACCGTAAAAAAAAAACAGAATTGCAAATTTATTCTTAGTTGCCACCGAAAAAACGTAATAACAAGTGATCAAAAAGCACCATTTACTCCAAAATGATACCAATGAAAAATACAAGTCGTTTTACAAAAATCAAGCCTCACACAACTCCATAAAAAATTTAAATAAGAGTTATGGGTCTTGGGAAGCGACAATGCAAAAAAATTTTTTTTCTTTTTTTTTAAAAAAGGGGTTTTATTGCAAAAAAGTAGTAAAATGTAAAAAAAAAACTATATGTATTTGGTATCACTGTAATCGTACTGAACCAGAGAATAAATATATTATGTTATTTATACTGAAAAATTAAAGCTGTAAAATTTATATTGTAAAAGTGCAGTGGCAGTATTGCTGTTTTTCCCATCTCCCTCCCAGAAAGAATTAATATGTTAATCAGAAAATTATGTGTAACCCAAAATGGCGCCATTAAAAATTCAACATGTCGCGCACAAAATAAGCCCTCATAAAGCTATATAGACTGAACAATAAAAAACGTACAGCTCTTGGAACCTTGGAACACGACAATGAAAAAAGGAAGAAAAAGTTTGGTTAGTAAGGCCCAAAACAGGTTGGTCACTAAGGGGTTAATGTTCCCAT
This sequence comes from Bufotes viridis, assembly GCA_033119425.1. Classification (NCBI taxonomy): domain Eukaryota; kingdom Metazoa; phylum Chordata; class Amphibia; order Anura; family Bufonidae; genus Bufotes; species Bufotes viridis. The sequence goes on from CM065590.1 coordinate 307,052,587, forward strand.
TTCCAGCATCTTGTATGTGAGAAATATTCAAGCTGAGCCTACGGCTGGTTCTGCTATGTGTAGTATAGGACAGAGACAGTTCTGTGTTGTGTGGGATAAGATGTGGAGCATGGAGAGTGTGAAATGTGGTAGATAAGAGATGTCTGGAAGTGGGGTCACTGAGCTCACAGACTGTATTGGGAAGATACCTCCAATATGTCAGCTGATCAATGGGATCAATCTTTTTCATTACAATTTTCTTTCATTAAATCTGAGCGGCAGTCATTGATTTTTCATTGGAATGTCATGGGTACAGAAAGCTCATGTGGGGGAGTTGAGACCTTGTCTGACACACAATATAACCGGGACCGTTCATTGTGTGGGAAACCCTTGTTGCCTCAGCTGCTCAGTAGTCTGTTCAGTGTTTCTGCCACAGTAACGGGCACTTCTTCCATATGCAACAGGTATCTGCCAATATTTTAAGTGTTACATATAGTGTGTGTAGGTATATGTATATATGTATGTACTGTGTGTGTGTGTGTATATATATATATATATATATATATATTCCAATAAGATCAGGCAGCACTCCACTTCACCATACGGTGCACGCGTCCGCTCATGTCCAAGAGCTGCATATATCCATAGAAAAGAATGCAGCACTCCTCCAAATGTGATAAAAAAGGACGGTGATTTATTCACATGTGCTGAATAAATCACCGTCCTTTTTTATCACATTTGGAGGAGTGCTGCATTCTTTCTATGGAGATATATATATATATATATATATATATATATATATATATATATATATATATATTTTTTTTTTTTATTCTCATGTTTACATAACACTGATAAATCGAATGAATCACTATTTTATAGTATGGGTCACATATGGTTAGATTACATTTCATAATGAATAATTTTCAAGATATGTTTGGACTGCTGCTAGACAGAAGCCACTTGTGAAAGGCAGCAGAAATGTATAGAAGAACAAAAAAAATGTTTAATTTATTTCATTTAATGTTTGTGTGTGTTAAAAGATATTGACAGTTTCCACTATAACAGTGACATCTACAGCACCCCGGCCCCTTAACAGTGACCTCCACAGCCCCCCTTCCCTTAACACTGACCCCCCCCCTCCACAGCGGTCCACCCCTTTAACTTTTACCCTTTATAGCAGCCTGCCCCTTTAACAGTGAGTTCCACAGCACCTGCCGCTTAACACTGACCATAGGTTACTGACCACCACCATTCCCAGCCCCCTTAAGAGATCTCCACATCAACTGCCACTTTAACAGTGAACTCCAATGTACCCCACTCCCTTAACAGTGACCTCACAGTACCCAGCTGCCCCTGTAATTAATGAGGGATCAACCAACCCTCAGTGTATGAGTCTGAAAGAGAGAGGATTTAGAAAAAAGAAGCCTGCAGAGGCTCTGTGTGGTCTCAGTCAGGAGGGCTGAGGGGCCCTGAGGCTGTGTGAAAGCCTGAGTTTTGGGGGGCCCAGAGACGTCTGAGGAAAAAGAAGTCTGGATAACTTCTGGGCCATTTGCCCACAAAGGTACTGGTGGGGTCATAGCCAGGAGGCTGCTGAACCGTATGGCTGAAAAAAGCCGGAATTTACCCTGTGTGTGAACTGTGCTCTATAGCAGTGTTTCCCAACCAGTGTGCCTCCAGCTGTTGCAAAACTACAACTCCCAGCATGCCCGCACAGCAAAAGTCTGTCCGGGCATGCTGGGAGTTGTAGTTTTGCAACAGCTGGAGGCACACTGGTTGGGAAACACTGCTCTATAGGTGAGGTAGAGATGACCTATGTATTGGGTAGTGCCTAGATGGGCACGTGTTTATTTTGCAATGTTTCTTTGTGCTGGTGGTGAAGAGCCAAAATAAAGCACCATTTGGGCTTGAACCCCGTTGTCTAAGGAGGAATGTGTCATCGCCGCCCTGCTTGAGAGAGAGCGATTATATATATATATATATATATATATATATATATATATATATATACACTAATAATATCCGTCTGTGAGTGGCGTCCGTGCGTGTGTGCCGAATAGTCAAGTGCGCACCCCAATCGGCACACACACTTCACGGACTCCACAGACCGCACAGCAGGTGCCCTATACCCAACGCGGCCGCACCACAGTGAGGTGGAGGAGACAAGCGGCCGGGTGGAGGAAAGAAATGGCCACATAACATGTAGGAGGATGTGTGCGCAGGCGCAGATCTACTAATCCCCCGCGGGAGACGCAGAGCTGAGGACATGCAAATGAAGTAGCTGCTTCTCCTTCAGCAGTACTGAACACAGAGTGGCTGTCCAATCAGTCGCCACCCTGACCACCCACAAAATTAAGGCGGCCAATGAACACACGGCGCACCACACGTAGTAGGGACCGCCCTTTTCACTCCGCCTGGTGTGTTGTCAGTTGGAGCCCTGCGCTGCCATTACAGGAACAGAGAGCCAAAAACACTGCAGCAGCTGCTAGAAGTATTATCCAGCACCACCACTCACAGTGACAGCAGTCTTGGTGTCAGCCACCAGTCACCATGCCATCAGTCAGTGCCAGCTGTGTCGGCCACCAGTGACAGTGCCAGCAGTCAGTGTCAGCCACCAGTGACAGGGTCTACCATCTCAGGTCAGCAGTGACAATGCCCGTCATCTCAGTGCCAGCAGTGTCAGCCACCAGTGACAGTGCCCGCTGTCCAGGGACGTGCACACATAGGGCTCAAAGGGGGCTAGAGCCCCTGCCCTTTTCTGCCTCTGCCCCTTTAATGCCCTTCTTCTTTTTTTTTTTCGGGGTCGGCGGCGCTAGGCGGAACGAGTGGCTGCCTTTTTTTTTTCCACTTTCGCAACTGCCGGGCGGCGGGCACCCGCCTAGCCTGCGTGTGTGGGGCCGGGCCCATGCGGCGCATGCACGCAGCACTATTCAGCACTGCAGTCAAGTGCCTGAGTAGTAGTCACGTGGGGGTGGCGCGCAGGAGTCTGGAGCTGAGCTGATTTCAAGTTCAGAGCCTGTGACTGCGTGCAACTACTAGTGGTGCTCATCACTGGTGAGTGAGCTTGTGTGGTGCTCGAGTGAGTGCCACTGCTGTCAGTCTGTCACTGTGCCATCATGGAGGGGTCGCCCGGTCGGAGGAGAATTGTACCATGGGGGAGGGGATTCAAGATGTGCTGCAGTGCTGCCAGTGCCAGGCCCAGAAATGTGTGGGGAAACTACTGTGTGTGGGGACAAATTACTATGTGGGGGCAGTGTGGGGTAAATTACTGTGTGGGGGCAATCACTGTGTGGGGGCAGTGTGGGGACAAATTACTGTGTGGGGGCAATCACTGTGTGGAGGCAGTGTGGGGTAAATTACTCTGTGGCGGCAGTGTGGGGACAAATTACTGTGTGCGGGCAGTGTGGGGTAAATTACTCTGTGGGGGCAGTGTGGGGTAAATTACTGTGTGGGGGACAATCACTGTGTAGGGGCAGTGTGGGGACAAATTACAGTGTGGGGCAATCACTGTGTGGGGGCAGTGTGGGGTAAATTACTGTGTGGAGGCAAATTACTATGGGGGGATTACTATATTGGGGCGTTTCTATTGGGGAGGCACTGTAGGGGCAATGCTATTATTTTTGGGGACACTATACAGGGATTATTGCCTGGAGCACAATATAGGGTGTTATTATTACTGGGGGCACTCTAGGGGACATTATAGCTGCTGTGGACACTATAGGGACATTTGGGGTAATTTATCAAACCGGTGTAAAGTAGAACTGGCTTAGTCGCCCATAGCAGCCAATCAGGTTCCACCTTTTATTTTTGACAGCTCTTTTGGAAATCCACTTCTCTTTTACACCACTTTGATAAATGACCCCAATTATGTCTATTGGGGTCAGTATTTTTCAGCAGTATAGTACCTGGGACATTGGGGAGCTCCACGGGCGCAGTATTGGGAGTGGCAGCAGGATGGGGAGGGGATGGAAACATTGAGAAATCTAACGTGTCTGTATTATAAACTCTGTAGAGACGAGATGCGGCTGAAAGAATTTGCCATGGCGGTCTAACGGAGGAGAAGAGGAAAGAGAAGGTCTACATGACAGGACATGTCACTGGATGTAAGAGGTATGTGGTCCATCCTGCCGGCGGCAGCGCAATTTATTCACATATACAATTGATTCAACAGTCTGCCCGCTCACCAGTGCAGGGTTAGGGTGACCGGGTCCTTTAAGGCTAGCACAGGGGCTGCCTGGGTAGAGGACGTGCGTGACGCACGTCTGTTACGTCACGTGACAAGTGCCCTTTTTTTTATTTAAGCCCCTGCCCTTCAAAATGTCTGTGCACGTCCCTGCCGCTGTCTCATGTGCCAGCAGTGTCAGCCACCAGTCACAGTGCCTGCCGTCTTGGTGCAAGCCGTGTCAGCCACCAGTGACACTGCCAGCCGTCTCAGTGCCAGCAGTCAGTGCCAGCCGTGTCAGCCACCAGTCACAGTGCCAGCTGTATCAGCCGCCTGTGACAGTGCCATGAAGACCAAGGAACTCTCCAAACAAGTAAGGGACAATGTTGTTGAGAAGTAGAAGTCAGGGTTAGGTTATAAAAAAAATATCCAAATCTTTGATGATCCCCAGGAGCACCATCAAATCTATAATAACCAAATGGAAAGAACATGGCACAACAGCAAACCTGCCAAGAGACGGCCGCTTTCCAAAACTCACGGACCGAGTAAGGAGAGCATTAATCAGAGAGGCAGCACAGAGACCTAAGGTAACCCTGGAGCAGCTGCAGAGTTCCACAGCAGAGACTGGAGTATCTGTACATAGGACGACAATAAGCGGGACGCTCCATAGAGTTGGGCTTTATGGCAGAGTGGCTAGAAGAAAGCCATTACATTCAGCTAAAAACAAAAGGGCACATTGTGAGTTTGCGAAAGGGCATGTGGGAGACTTCCAAAATGTATGGAGGAAGGTGCTCTGGTCTGATGAGACTAAAATTTAACTTTTCGGCCATCAAAGAAAATGCTATGTCTAGTGCAAACACAACCCATCACATCACCCAAAGAACATCATCCCCACAGTGAAACATGGTGGTGGCAGCATCATGCTGGGAGGATGGGACTGGGAAACTGGTCAGAGTTGAGGGAAAGATGGATGGTGCTAAATACAGGGATATTCTTGAGCAAAACCTGTACCACTCTGTGCGTGATTTGAGGCTAGGACGGAGGTTCACCTTCCAGCAGGACAATGACCCCAAACACACTGCTAAAGCAACACTTGAGTGGTTTAAGGGGAAACATGTAAATGTGTTGGAATGGCCTAGTCAAAGCCCAACCTCAATCCAATAGAAAATCTGTGGTCAGACTTAAAGATTGCTCTTCACAAGCGCAAACCATCCAACTTGAAGGAGCTGGAGCAGTTTTGCAAGGAGGAATGGGCAACAATCCCAGTGGTAAGATGTGGCAAGCTCATAGAGACTTAGGCTTATTGCACACGACCGTATGGTTTTGCGGTCCGTTTTTTACGGATCCATTCCGTTTTTGTTATCCGTTGTGTTTCCGCTTCGGTTCCGTTTTTCCGTTCCGTTTTTCCGTATGGCATATACAGTATACAGTAATTACATAGAAAAAATTGGGCTGGGCTTAAAATGTTCAATAGATGGTTCCACAAAAACGGAACGGATACGGAAGACATACGGATGCATTTCCGTATGCGTTCCGTTTTTTTGTGGACCCATTGACTTGAATGGAGCCACGGACCGTGATTTGCGGGCAATAGGACATGTTCTATCTTTGCACGGAACGGAAAAACGGAAATACGGAAACGGAATGCATACGGAAACACTTAAGTTTTTTTTGCGGGCCCATTGAAATGAATGGGTCCGTATACGGACCGTATACGGAACTCATAAAAACGGCCCGAACACCCGCAAAAAAAAACGGTCGTGTGCATGAGGCCTTATCCAAAGCGACTTGGAGCTGTGATTGCCGCAAAAGGTGGCTCTACAAAGTATTGACTTTAGGGGGGTGAATAGTTATGCACATTCACTTTTTCTGTATTGTCCTATTTATTGTTTGCGTCACAATAAAAAAAAAAAAATCTTCAAAGTTGTGGGCATGTTTAGTAAATTAAATGATGCAAATTCTCAAACAATCCATGTTCATTCCAGGTTGTGAAGCATAAAAATATGAAAAAAGTCAAGGGGGTGAATACTTTTGCAAGGCACTGTATATAAATATGACAACTAAGCCAGTTTTCCTTTTGCCCAGTTTGGAGAAATCTCCCCTACTCCTCGATAATGACCTCCTCACCAATGAGTTCAGCAATATTACCGGTACAGAATGTGACATTTGTCCTGCTAGAAGAGACCAGACCTGGCAGACTCTTAATGTAGACTTGGCACAGGAAAAGAGAAGCAAATTCTAGTGCCAGTCAGTTGGCTGCTGAAATATAAGGCAAGGAAGGTCACATATTGAATGGGCACTCTGGTGTCAGTAACTTGTGTGTGAGTTCTGTACTTATTTTATGGTCACTCACTACCTCTGATATATAAACCATATATTAAACAGTTTACAGCATGCTTTCTTGTTTTTTTTTTTAGCTGTGCACCGGGGCGTAGGTAGAACTGACAGGGCCCCACAGCAAATTTTTGTATGAACAACCCCCCCCCCCTCACAGTAGTAGTGCCCCCCTTAAAATACTTATCCCTTCATTGTGCCCCCTTCACAGTGGTTATGCCCTCACTGTTCCCCCATGTTTCCCCATAACACATTAGTAATGTCATCTGTGCCCCTTTACAGTAGTAATGCCCTCTGTGCCCCCTTCACAGTAGTAAAACCCTCTGTGCCCCCTTCACAGTAGTAAAGCCCTCTGTGCCCCCTTTGTGTTAATAAAACTGTAACTACTCACCTTGTCCTGTTCCTGATGCTCACATCCAGCTCTCCCCCGCAGGCACAGATGGCTCTGCAGCACTGTGTGGGAGGAGCAAAGGCAGATTTCTGGGCTGCAGGCTCCTCTGCAGGCTGAATGGTCGGAGCAGTGCGTCGTCGGCCTGAAGGGGAAAAGGTGTGCAGGGAGCTCAGTGGTCAGCGAATGAATGGACTGCAACTCTACAGAGCTCTAGCAATGGGCGCTTCCATCTGTATTGATGGAGGCGCTCATTGGTTTTGGCACCCAGGGCGGAACAACCCACAGCCCCCCCCCCCCACCCCTCCATGGCACGCCACTGTTTCTGTAATTTTTAGCATGAATTTGTTTTATTTAACATTTACAGCTGCTGGCGGAGTTTATATTTAACTCAACCCCTTTAAACCTGCTTTGCAGAATGTGGAGACACTAAAACTTTTTTTTTCAAAAATGCTTTATTATGTTAAACTGAAACACCCAAAAAAAAGGAGTCATATTTGGTATTGTCGCGTCCGTAACAACCTGCTCTATAAAAGTAGCACATAATCTAACCTGTCAGATGAACGTTGTAAATAACAAAAAATAAAAACTGTGCCAAAACAGCTATTTTTTGTTACTTTGCCTCACAAAAATCATATGTACCCTAAAATAGTACCAACAAAACTGCCACCTTATCCTGTAGTTTCCAAAATGGGGTAATTGTTTTGGGAGTTTCTACTCTAGGGGTGCATCAGGAGGGCTTCTAATGGGACATGGTGTCGAAAAACCAGTCCAGCAAAATCTGCCTCCCAAAAACCATATGGCGTTCTTTTCTCTCTGCGCTCTGCCGTGTTCCCGTACAGCAGTTTCCGCCCACATATGGGGTGTTTCTGTAAGCTACAGAATCAGGGCAAAAAATATTGAGTTTTGTTTGGCTGTTAACCCTTTGTTACTGGGAAAAAATGGAATAAAATGGAAAACCTGCCAAAAAAGTGAAATTCAGAAATTTTATCTCCATTTTCCATTAATTCTTGTGGAAAGTCCGTTTTGAATACCTTGAGGGTGTAGTTTCTAAAATGGGGTAATTTTTGGGTGGTTTCTATTATGTAAGCCCCACAAAGTGACTTCAGACCTGAACTGGCCCTTAAAAAGTGGGTTTTGGAAATTTTCTGAAAAATTTCAAGATTTGCTTCTAAACTTCTAAGCCTTCTAATGTCCCCAAAAAATAAAATGGCATTCCCAAAATGATCCAAACATGACGTAGACATATGGGGAATGTAAAGTAATAATAACTTTTTTGGGAGGAATTACTTTCTATTATAAAAGTAGAGAAATTGAAATTTGCTAATTTTTCAAAATTTGGGGTAAATTTGGGTTTTCTTTATAAATAGAAATTTAATTTTTTTTTACTTAATTTTACCACTGTCATGAAGTACAATATGTGACGAGAAAACAATCTCAGAATGGCTTGGATAAGTAAAAGCATTCTAAAGTTATCACCACATAAAATGACACGTCAGATTTGCAAAAAATGGCCTGGTCCTTAAGGTGAAATATGGCGGGGTTAAATTAAATGTTCTGGACTGATGTTCTGCTGTTTGGCCACAAGATACTGCTGTTTCCCAGGCACAGCTGATTGACTGTATGTGTGTGTGTGTGTGTGTGTGTATATATATATATATATATATATATATATACACACACACACACACATACAGTCAATCAGCTGTGCCTGGGAAACAGCAGTATCTGTGGCCAAACAGCAGAACATCAGTCCAGAACATTTAATTTAACCCCGCCATATTTCACCTTAAGGACCAGGCCATTTTTTGCAAATCTGACGTGTCATTTTATATATATATATTTCATCATTCATGAGAGGTGTGGTTTGAGAACTTGGTAGAAGAAGCTGTAGCCATCTTAGGAGCGAGCTGAGAAGTGAGGAGCTGTGTGTAAGCAGACAAACTGATGGATCCAGGAGAAAGAGGACCACCTCAGTGACCACAGCTGCAGCTGAGTGAAGCGGATTGTTGTTCAAGACCCAGATCCTGTTTAGGGAAAGAAGGATTGTTTCCAGGAAGGCTGACAAAAGCTGCATACTCTGCGGGACCTCATGTTTGCTGGAGAGACTAGTTGTTCGGTTCAGAGACATCAGTGGATAAAGAGCAGACCCGGGTCGGTAAGATCGTGCACGCATCTCGCTGCAGTTTGGCGCCTAGAGACTTAGACAAGGCCTGTAGTTAGTTAGTTAGGGTCTCTGCTTTGTGTCAAGTCTAAAGTGTTGCTACAGATCTACAAGGACTCTATTACTAAAAGGGACATTGCACATTTGAGAGCTAATAAACACCCCCACGAACTCTATCCAGTTAACAGTTTTGCTCAGGAGAAATAATCAGACACATGCTACCAGACTAGTTATGGGAGGGGGAATAATATAGAGCACTGCAAGATTGTGAACTGCTGTGTTGCACCGCAGGCCAGCCTTTACTAAGCACCAAACCAATGGTTCGTGTACGTTTCAGGGTAATAATAGGTATGGCGGGGCAGTTTTAGTTGTGCCCGCCAGTAGGTAAATTTCCGTGGCACCCATCAAGGGGCGTCGTGCTGTGCAACACAGGGTCTCAGCCTTTGGGCTGGGTGTATGTAAACTTATTTTATGTTCTCAGCATTTGTGGTTGTGTTTATTATCACGTGTTAGTAAAATTCCATTTTTGCAAAAGTTGGTATCAGAGTTGCTTTCCTCGTTCGTGACTTCGCTGTATGCTGGGGAGCCCACCCCGGTACACCGCTTGCATAGCCACAGATGCCCTATATAGTTCTGTCATGGACACACTCATACACTCGCTGACCACATACATAGATGCACTTGTACATGCACTCACCACATACATGGATACACTCATACACAGTCACAACATACAGAGATGCACTCATACATGCACTCACCACATTCATGGACACAATCATACACACACTCAACACATACATGGATGCACTCATACACACACTCAACACATACATGGATGCACTCATATGCACAGGCAACACATACATAGTTGCACTCATACACACAAACACTACATACATGGAGGCACTCATACACACAGTCACTACCTACGTGGGAGCACTCATACACACACTCACCACATACACTGCTCACAAAAAGTTAGGGATTTTTGGCTTTCGGGTGAAATTTATGGAAAACATAAAACGTTCACGCTACAGTGATATTATATTATGAAAGTAGGGAATTTAAGTAGAAGCATTCAATGGTGATTTCCTTATCTCAAACTATTTATTGAAACAAAAGCCAACAACAGTGGTGGGTATACCCCACAAAAAATGTCAATGTCTCAATAACTTGTCATGTGGCCTTGAGCATCTATTACAGCTTGACAACGACGTCTCATGCTGTTCACAAGTCGACTTATTGTCTGCTGAGGCATGGCATCCCACTCTTCTTAAAGTGTGGACCTGAGGTCATTGAGGTTCTGGGGTTCAGAGTTATGAGCCTCTACACGGCGACTCAGCTGATCTCATAGGTTTTCAATAGGATTCAGGTCTGGAGAAAGTGCAGGCCACTCCATTTGAGGTTCCCCAGTCTCCAGCAGCTGTTCCCTAATGATGCAACCTCGATGACCTGGTGCATTGTCGACCATGAAGATGAAATTTGGCCTGTCTTGTTCATGCAGAGGCACAATGATCGGATTAATGATGTTATTCACTGTACCATTCACAAAGTGTAGGGCAGTTCTGTATTGACTAGACACCTTACCACACTGTAACTCTACCACCACCACCGAAGACTCATCTTGTGGCGGCGTGTATGATGGCAGCTCCATATAGTCAGATCCACTATCGCTGGTGACTAGCATCTGTTTTACTGTTCTGTCTTCATACACGTTTACACAGTGTGCAGTCTGACATTCAGCATAAACCATTCCTGTCTTCCAAATAAGAGGACTGTTCTTTGTAGTCAAACTTGTTTATTGGTAAAACTACAAGAATACAAATAGCATGTATAAGTATAAAGTATAGCATGTACTAACATTTGCATTAACACTGAAGCACATGGTAAAATGGCTGCCTGTACTTAAGATTGCATATCTATCTAACAGTAATAACAACTCTCTGAGTAACAATTATTACTAGCTGAACAGCTCTGCATAACATAATGTCCCTGCAAAGATGGATCTCTCACCAGATATGTTTTACAAGGATAGTGAGTTTAAAAAGGAGATATGCAGAAGGACAGCTCTGCTCATGTGCCCTGGTGACTGGAGGCTTCTCCTTCCTAGGGTGATTTGCACTCCCACAATGCTTTGCACCACCCACAATGCAGAAGTATTTGTAACAAGAAAACAATAATGCAATTTAACACTGCTAGATGGTGCTGTAACCACATTAAACACTTGAGAAATACCAAAACTCTGGCAGAATGGACTAGATTTATTTTCCCTAACCCTACTGGGCAGAACAGTGGCTGATACATAACGCCCTCCTTGATGTCTCTAACATCGCTGGCGGCCATCATTTCTGCTTAACTTTTATTAGTGAACAACACTGAGGCCCTCTGGTCCCTCATCCATGCTCCCTGGTCCATGCAAGACAATGAAACCTTGGGTCAGGTACCCTTGCAGATCGTCTAGCACACTGATGTGAACGGTTTTAAATGGTTTGACGTGACACTTGGGTGCCTCTCATCTTGCTTAAATGTACCTGGAGTTGTATGGTGTTCACAATGAAGCTGTCATCAGTGTGGGATGTGGCCAAAGGACGTCCATATCTGTGCCTTTCAGTGACTCTTCCAGTCTCTCTCTATCTCTGTTGCAACCTGCTGATGACGCTCTAAGCTCAGTGACCACTTCCGTCTGAGAACATCCTGCTTAAAGTCTCGCAATGGCGAGGTACTGTTGATCAATTGTTAGGTGTTGTCTTAGTCTCATGATGTCAAAATGTGAACAGCATGATGAGAAGGACTGTTTAAATACCAATTCTAATTGAACCAGGAAATATATTGAGCGATTCATGGATCAAACAGCTGCTGTGAATTTTGCCATTAAGCTCATTGTTGGAGAACGGCAAGTTGTGCAAAAAGTACTGAAACATTGTTGGACATGTGCATTCAAAAGGTCACATTAAGTTCACCTGTAAAGGTTAGAGTGCATTTTAGGCTCATCCTGAAATCTCACCTATCAAACCAAATATCCCTAACTTTTTGTGAGTAGTATACATGGATGCACTCATACACACAGTCACCGCATACATGGATGCACTTATACATTCACTTACCACATACATGGACACACTCATACATTCACTCACCACATACATTCTTGGACACGAAAGACAACTGACTTAAAATGGTTTTAGTGCCTTCTTGGTCATTTTAGAAAATACAACTGGATCTGTTCAGAATGGATGCAGCCGGTTGTAATATCATAAGGGAAGCGCTTTACTGGATCAGGAGGGGAAAGTAGCCTAATAATAGGTGGTGTAAGGCATGTGCCGCAGAATTCTGCCAATGTCTCAGACAGCAATAGTAAATCTGCCTCAATGACTATATGCGTTTGAATGTATGTATCAGAATAAGGCCCTATTTGCATCCTCTTTATAGCCTCTATATGCTTGGAAAAGCTCAGGATGAGGAGGTCTTTGCATTTTGAGGCAATAGTAGAAAAAAGTATACTGCATACCTAATGGATCCCTATGGACCTGCTTGCATGTAGGTCGGGAACTTTTCTAAGCATCATACGTAGTGAACCCTGCTTAACAGCAACCACTATAAAGGAATTAGGGCTACTACACACAGTCGTGTCTGTTTTATGCAGATCTGCAAAACACGTATACTGCCAGAAAGCCTGACAACTTCTTTTTCCTTCTTTTTTTTTTCACTCCTTCACAAAAGGGTCATCCTTGTCCCCAAACCGAACAAGAATAGGACATGTTCATTGTAAAAAAAAATTTTTTCGCAGGGTTGCAGAACGGACTTACGGATGTGGACAGCACACAAGTGTGCTGTCCACATCTTTTGCCGCCCCTTTAGATGAATGGGTCTGCATCTGTTCTGCAGCAAAGGGGTTTGTCCAGGGAATATTTTTTTTTATCTTTTCTTATGTATTTGAAATAGTTGATTCTAATCTTACTGATCCCTCAGCGCTCCCGTTCTGATGCTTCACAGCCCCCTCAACACGCAGAAAATGGCTATTTCTTGTGTGAGGAGAAGCGTCAGGACGACAATTTTGGAGTTTCAGTAAAGTGAGTATGACTTATTGTAAGGGTAAGCGACCTCTGGCACACCAGCTGTTGTCAAACTGCAACTCCCAGCATGCTCTTTTCCACTTCTATGGGAATTCTGGGAACAGCGAAGCAAATGGACATGCTGGGAGTTGTAGTTCGAGCACAGCTGGAGTGACGAAATTGCTGACTTGACTTTTTTTTTTATTTGACATCATTCTGAGCTTTTCTAACGGGAATCTCCAGCAAGCCCTAATAAGTACATGTACAGAAGACTGACTCGGGATCAGTAATTTATATGCCCATAACCACCCCGTCCCCACAAACCAGCCATGGAATGCACTGAGAGGACTCCTGTGCGTGCGCACACAATGGAGTGGACTCTATGCATTCCATGGCCAGTTTGTGGTCGCATAGCACAGGAATGAGGGTCAGTATCCACATACTGGTGGCTGATCTGGAGTTGGGGCTTGCTGGACTTGACATTCCCTTTAAAAATGGGAATCGCATGGACAACCCCTTTCATTTGCACCAAACTTTTGGCTTTGGAATCTTGGTTTTGTGGCCATTTTACAGCACAAGACATGAAGCTCCTGGTATTAATCGCCCCCCATCTCTACCAGATGCCACTCATAGCACTGCTTTTCCTCAGCTGAATGGGGCTGATCTTCTAGTGGTACTGTACAAGAAGCAGATCCTCCAGCTCCAATGTGATCCACTGATCGGCAGCAGGATCATTCTAGTGTGCTGGATGTGTCAGCAGCCCCCACACTGCAGCAGTGCTGGGGGTGCAGAGATCCTCCAGCTCCAATGTGATCCACTGATTGGCAGCAGGATCATTCTAGTGTGCTGGATGTGTCAGCAGCCCCCTCACTGCAGCAGTGCTGGGGGTGCAGAGATCCTCCAGCTCCAATGTGATCCACTGATTGGCAGCAGGATCATTCTAGTGTGCTGGATGTGTCAGCAGCCCCCACACTGCAGCAGTGCTGGGGGTGCCTCCAGCTCCAATGTTATCCACTGATCGGCAGCAGGATCATTCTAGTGTACTGGATGTGTCAGCAGCCCCCACACTGCAGCAGGGGAGAGGAGCAGATCCTCCAGCTCCAATGTGATCCACTGATCGGCAGCAGGATCATTCTAGTGTGCTGGATGTGTCAGCAGCCCCCACACTGCAGCAGTGCTGGGGGTGCAGATCCTCCAGCTCCAATGTGATCCACCGATCGGCAGCAGGATCATTCTAGTGTGCTGGATGTGTCAGCAGCCCCCACACTGCAGCAGGGGAGAGGAGCAGCCTGTGCTGACGCAGAGGACAAGCTGTAGAGGCGGAGCCTGAGCCCAATGCAGCATCTGACTGTATCCAGGCAGCAGCAGCAGCATCAGCCAGGTGCGGAGCAGGCGCTGGGCATCTCACCCCATCTCAGCAGTCACCACCCCCCAGACCTGTGGGTGCCAGGCGGCAGCAGCATCAGCCAGGTGCAGAGCAGGCGCTGGGCATCTCAGCAGTCACCACCCCCCAGACCTGTGGGTGCCAGGCGACAGCAGTGGGCGCGGTGACCTGTTGGACCTGTGGGAGGAAGGCTCAGCATGTGCTAGAAGTGCCGGCAGCACCCCCTGGCATCGTCCCCTCTAGCGCATTCTCGCCGTCTACATTGGTGTTGGGCATGGCGTACCCGGGGCAGCTCCCTCTCCTCCTCTGCTAGAGGCTGCAGGAAGGATCATGGATACTGCTGTCATTCTGTCTGCCGCTCAGAGAAGTAAACGGGCTGTAAATGGAGGAGGACATTGATACCCGCAAGATTAACAACAGTTTCCTGCGGGATCACAGCTATGCCACAGAAGGTGAGTGCACTGCGCAGCAGGAGCCACCCCTGGCTCCACACCTGCATCCCAATCAGGAGATGCTCCAGGAGCCTAGAGGAACTTCACATTGCATCTTCTTCTACTAGAAATCCCAGGGGGTGCTCATTCCTTATGATACAAGCCATGCAAAGGTGCCAGGGGGCCTGATCCTGGAAAGGATCCTGGGTCCCTAAGGGTTAAAAACATCCTTGCCAAGAACCATAAGGAGCACTTTATGGTTTCTCACTATATCACACCATAACCCTCCACCAGCAGTAGTCCTGCAGCAGTCATAATGGGGACCTGTCTCATTGGTCCCTTGCTGTAGGAACTTGAATTATTTGGGCAGAAGGCCCCAGCCATAAGAGGCTTTAACCTGCACACTCCCATTCATCTAGTAGGATTAACGGAACGTGTTTGGATGAGACTTTATAATTGACAGTATAACTACTCTCACCGTTCTTGAATGTGTCTTCAATTATGTCAGGCTAGTACTTGTCTAGAGGTTTGACTACTAGTCACCCCTCTGGATGGTCTACTGTTGCCTTCTCTCTTCTTCACTATATCCTAGATCCTAAACACACGGGGTCAATCCTATTTATGCTAGTGATGACTTGCACGTCTTCAGACGTATTAAGCTTATGTGTGTTTAATGCCTTGGTGAAAAGTGATGGCACGTGAGATTGACGTTGATGGGCATATTCTCTGGATGCAATTATACAAAAGGGTTTTGAAGGGTTGCACGTTCTATATAGCTGATGACTTCCTTTAAGGTTTGTGGGTGGTGTCTTGTGTCTGGTAATGGGCTTTGTTCATGGAGTGGGTATAGAAGGGGTTAATGGTAAGCAGTGATGACTTACGAATCAGAAGTCGGGGAGGTATGCTGAAGATCGGTTGGGAGTGGTGAACCATACTGTTACCATGGGAAACCTAAAGGATTCTGCATATTGCTGATATAACCGTTTCCATCCGGGTTGCATTCAGGTTGTACTGGGATTTTAGGCCTGGTGTATACAGGTTGTGCACGGTTTGACTACCTGGTAAGAGGAGGTGCCATGTGGGCATGGGTGGGGATTCCAGCTTTGTTTGAGAGGTTGTGGGTACCAAGGCCTAAAGCCCCAAATACTTGGTGCTTCTACTAACCTGTAGGAGGAGATATCTGCAGTTAATGATGGCCACCATCTCTATTGACCCTTAGGTAGCCTCCTTAGATATTTCATGTTTTCAGCATCCAGTTAATATCAGCTTACAAGAAGGGTCTTCCCACGTTAATAAGCTAAATCCCTAATAACAAGCCACATTATTGTAATGATGGCAGCCGTTGTCCCTTTCATTAGCCTTTGCCCTGGATGCCATTCACTGGAGAGAATAATTTCCAGTCTAGGCCTTTCACAGGGTGTGGTGAATAAATAGATGCCAGAGCGAGGGTGAGCAGTTGCCTGATTCCACCCCTAAGCTTTTTATACATATAGTGCTGAATATTGTGCTTTATTCAGGATTTTCCTCATTTCATGGAAGATTTGCACGTATATCCCAGTTTGATAATACAAGTCTTCATAAAACCTCCTTTACTTCTGTGTGACCTGCAGCCAAGTGATAAGAAGTCATGGACAATTCAACTGTCTTTGTTTCTAGCAACCAATCACAGCAGGGCTTTTATTTCATATTCTGCTTTTGAAAATTGCAAGCTGCTCCGTAATTGGTTGCTATGGGCAGCTATGGCATCTGCCCCAATTTATACTGCATACTGTAGCCATCTATTTCCATTGGAAAAGTTGCAGTGTTCTGTGGGTTACATCGGGTGGTGGTCCATCTCACAACTGCTGTCCATCAAGGTGGTCACCTGATCATTGGGCTGAGTTTATCCCTCAGAGATGAGTCCGCTTCAGATTGATCCTTCAGGCCTTGTCCACAACCTGTAAAACTGAGTCGGAAAGGACTCAAAATGTTGAGAAGCCATACCACATTTAATGCTTTAATGTGTAAACCCAATGAAAGGTCTGTGGAGGTTCTACTTCTGAAGCATGGAGTCTTTAAATTGCACACATCCCTCACCACCACCACACCCATCGTGTAAACTACGATCCATCGAAGTGTTAATTTTTCAGCTAGCGCTCTCATGTATTACATAGCAATGCTCGGCTGATGATTATAAATCTGTTAGTTTTATGCTCTCCTTAGAGGTTGAACAAGTCAGTAACGACTACAACATGCCTTGACTACATTGATGGCCGCCCAGGGACCAGAGTGTGTTCTATACTTAGCCGTGGCATCCAGTGCGAGGAATTCTGCTGTCTTCATCATACTGGCATCCATTTGTCTTGTCCGTGTGTGAGACAACAGTGTCTTGCTAATTTGCTCATCAGTAATATATCTGCCTGTATGTCTGTATGTACTGCAGTCATTTCTACAGGGAGGCGAAGGCAAGCAGGCATTCTACATAGACTATCAGTCATGACATTGCCTCATGTTTCATATAATCAGCAGGAAGGTGACATTTCCTTCTCAGTCATGAGGAATAGACAAAATAATGCCGGCTCTGGCCCCTGTATTGTATACGTCTGTGTATTACTCCATCTCTTTGTGTGGAGAAGTCAGCAGGGAGCCACGTGTTGGCACGATAAATCAGAATAATGCAGATTCACACCCATGCCGTTGGTACGAACACTTCTCCTGCCCCCATTTTACTAGACCTAGTTAGTATAGGTAAGGCTCATGTATCATCTTACATGTATGTGAATTAAAGCGGACATATACCTCATAGTGGTCGCCTGTAGTGCAGCACGGTCTAATTGTGGTATACTGCATAATGGGAGGGAGGGTTACGGCACAATGGACTGGCATGTTCTGTGCCTTTAATCTCTACTGGTGACAGCTGAACTCGTATTTTCCCTTTTCAGGACCTTCTAGAGGATATACAGGGATGCTCAATCTGCGGCCCTCCAAACTACAACTCCCAGCATTTCCTAATAGCTGTAGGCTGTGCAGGCATGCTGGGAGTTGTAGTTTTGTGACAGCTGGAGGGCCCCAGTTGGCCATCACTGGTCTAATAGATGATGATTTTGGTAGCGACCAATTTTGTTAACAGACAACTTGGTATTTTCGGAAACATGGATGTGACGGGTCAGTGGTTCCTCCAGTATGAAGAGAACCTGTCCTTAGTTGGCATCGGTTCTCCTGCAGCGTCCGTTGTCAGCGAGAAAGATTTATGGCACTGTCTAAAAGGTAAATGGTTTTCGTCGTCTATAACAACTAATTACGGCGCAGCTTTCTTAAAGTGCTCTTCAAAAATGAAAGCTACTTTGTAAATGGTGACCATGAGCAATAAGGACAGCTGATTATTTTTTATTTTTCCCCTTTTAGACCGTTTAAAAAAAATATGCCCCAATGTCTTCCACTGTTAGGCCCCTTTCACACGGGCGAGTTTTCCGCGCGGGTGCAATGCGTGAGGAGGACGCATTGCACCCGCACTGAATCCGGACCCATTCATTTCCATGGGGCTGTGCACATGAGCGGTGATTTTCACGCATCACTTCTGCGTTGCGTGAAAATCGCAGCATGTTCTATATTCTGCGTTTTTCACGCAACGCAGGCCCCATAGAAGTGAATGGGGCTGCGGGAAAATCGCAAGCATCCGCAACCAAGTGCGGATGCGTTGCAATTTTCCCACACTGTTGCTTAGCAACGGGATCCGATCTCTATTATTTCCCCTTATAACATGGTTATAAGGGGAAATAATAGCATTCTTAATAAAGAATGCATTGTTAAATGAAGAGGGAGGGGTTAAAAATAATAAAAGTTAACTTACCTTAGCCACTTGATCGCGTAGTCGCGATCTCTCCTCTCTTTCCCTGCAGCATCTATGATCTAAAGGACCTGTGATGACGTCACATCACATGTTCCAATCACATGGTCCATCACCATGGTAAGATGGACCATATGATGTGACGTCATCACAGGTCCTTTAGTTCTTAGCTGATGCAGGGAGAGGAGAGATCGCAACTACGCGATCAAGTGGCTAAGGTAAGCTAACTTTTATTATTTTTAACCCCTTCCTCTTCATTTAACAATGCATTCTTTATTAAGAATGCTATTATTTCCCTTTATAACCATGTTATAAGGGGAAATAATCAATTCTCCAGTAGACCCGAAACCGGACTTCAGTGATGAAGTTCGGGTTGGGTACCAAACATGGCGTTTTTTCTCACGCGCGTGCAAAACGTGTTGCAAACGTTTGCACCCGCGCGGGAAAAACGCACATATTCCCGCAACGCACCCGCCTCTTATCCGGGCGTCAAACATGACGCCCGTGTGAAAGAGGCCTTAGAGAATGTTAAACCATTTAATTTGTATTTTTTTAATAACCACTGAGAATGCTTAAAAAAAATAAAAGAAATACCTTTATGATCCTCTACCACTCCCCCGACCCATCTTGGGTCCCTTGCCGATCCCTACTTCCTGGTCCAGTTTTCCTGTGGCCATTTGACTACGGCAGGCATCCTCAAACTGCGGCCCTCCAGCTGTTGTACAATTCCCAGCATGCCCGAACAGCCTACAGGTATCGGCCTACAGCAGGGCATTGTGGGAGTTGTAGTTTTACAACAGCTGGAGGGCCGCAGTTTGAGGATGCCTGGACTACGGCGTCACATGTCCCAGTCGATCAGTAAATAGAGACCGTCTGAGGACCCAGGATTTGTAAGGTGATTTTTATTTTTTTATTTTTTATTTATTTATTAAAGCATTCTCAGTGTTTACAAGAAATAACTTTATCAATCCATGTTTGAGCTTCCAGAATCATCAATCTTCTAATTTGAAGTCGGTATGGCTCCCTCTTAGCAGGTTTTGATTCACATTGAAAAGCCGTTTCCTCTAGAATCAATCAATCACTTGGAAATATCCTTGAGCCATCTCTTTATTCAGTTTTTTTTTTTTTTAAAGCTGTTTGACCACCAGAATGGCCACGTGACAGCTTTCACGTGGTTTGTCATTCAGTTCTCCATAACTTTTTGATGGCAAGCGAGTTGCCGCATGATTAAACAATTTGCCATTCTGGAGCCTAGGAAAGTTGGATGATTGATGAACCCTTTGTAAGGGTTTGTTCATATGTTGCATTTTGCAGCATGTTTGGAAAAATTACAAAAAAAAAACTATGACATGAGCGCAACATGTGACGAAACTAACGGCAGCCATATTGGTTGTCACTGTGCTTTTTGTATGAATATAATGCGCTGCTCAAAAGCTGGTCTGTGCAGGGAAAAAATAAGAAGGGACAGCAGTCCATCTGAGCTGCACATAGCCCAAGTAAATGGGCATAGGCTGCAATACCGCGCACAGCCACTATACAGTGTACGGCGCTGTGCTTGTATGCAGCAGTGCTGCGGCCCTTTCCTAAAGCAGAGTGCTGGGAATCGGACTCCTGCCAATTAGGTATTGATGACTTGTCCTAAGCAAAGGTAATCAATATTGTACTGCTAGAAATCCGGTTTAAGCCCTAGAAAACCCCAGTATAGTAGGTTATGTGTTGCCTAGCTGATCGGTGTCATGTTCTCTGACGCAACGTTTTATTATGATGGCTGTGTGTGTGTGATTTTCTTCATTACATAGTTCCTGTTTCATAGTCCTGTTCCGTTATTAGCACTTATTTGGTAAAAAATGTTATTTCTGCCAACCGGCAGCAAAATGATAGGTAGATATCTACTTGCCATAGATCTCCAGTAATACAATCGTTATGCACACGACGGTGTCCATTTTGCAGGTACGAATGTGGTCCGTGTGCATTTTATTGCGGACCCGTAGCCTTCAATGGGTCAGTCGTCTGCGTTTTTGCGGAAATCAGACAGATAATCCATATGCATTCCGCACAAAGAACATGTCCTAAACTTGTCTGCAAAGTGCGGACCCCGGAGCCATTGAAGTCAATGGGTCTGCAACACGGACTGTATCCGTATTTTGCGGACTGCAAAATACATGCGGTCGTGTGTACTATAAGGTAGTATGTATTACGGGAAATTGCCTCTGTAATTTTCCCCGCTCCGAAGCCCTGATGGTGAGGGTTACTTCTTCAGACAGCTCACACGCTGGTGCAACAGCTTGTGGTATCACGCGGGGCAGAAGGCCTTTTACATGATAATATGGCAGACCTGTAGTGTTTATGTGGTCTCATGATGGGGGACGTCCATGTACTATGCCAGGCTGCTGGTACGCTGGTTTCTAATTGCAGTGCAGAACTTTCTGTCCTCTGCGGGTAGGAAGTGCCAGCTGCCAGAGTTCAACAACTTGTTGGCCTAGAGGCTTATTCTCCGAGAACATTGTAATGTAATGCAAATTCCCCTATTGATCCACAGTCCTTCATTTCGGCTACAATGGAATTTTCATTAATGAACATCCCCTCGCTGGTCACATTGGATCAAAACAATTATCCTAGGCCAGGAACTAATTACTCTTGCCTTTCGCTGACACGCAGGGCTTATTGGAATAATAGATTTGGTGCAGGCTTTTGCTTATGTATTAAGCGCTATGGACAGTAATCATGGACGCCTATAAAATCGGTTTGGCATGTGGAACATGCCATTGTCACAAGGCTAATTTAGAAGGATCACATAAACCATTTAAAGCGTAGCCATCATTCTACTTTTCAATAAATGAATCCGCCATGGTCTACTCATTAATTACAATTCGCGTTGTAATCAGGGTTGGAGCTCTATTTCTACAGCTTCTCCTGCGTTTGGCTCAATTTGGGTTTAAAAAATAATCTCCTGGTGCTCCCATTCTGAAGCTACCGGGTTCCTGTTGGTTTGTACTTTCTGGTCACATCTTGGTATTGGCAGAATAGGTATCTCCAAGCATTTCTTGTGTCTTAAGATGTGACCAGGAAAGGGACCTGGGAAGCATCAGAATGAGGACAGCCAAGAATTGGTGAGTGTATCCCCTTTTAGCCCACTTTGAGTGCTTCCTAAAGAAAACCCCAACTGTACCACCCCTTTAAACTCTGTGAAAGAGAGGAATAAAAACTGGTGTAAAAAAAAAAAGTCGAGTAATTGTCCATAGCAAATAGTTTGGTCACTTTAAGAACAAATGACAGGTGGAACTTTTATTTTTTAATACAACCCCCAACACATCCTCGCCCAGTAGGCTTCAAAGCACCCGTTGATTTCAGTGAGCACCATCTAATATAACTTTGTGCAGTGCCAGGGAAAATTAGTTCCCTCTGACATAGTGGCTGGATGGAATCACAGTCTGGACTGGGCAACCCCTTTTAGGGTCAGGGCTAGGACTCCTGTGACTACAGACGTAGCAATGTTCATCTTGATTCTTAAGGTAAAGGGGTTGTCCCACAAAAAATAGCAGGTAACGCTAGGAAGGCTCGTTCCCTTCACCGCCTGCTGTTGGCTGACCCCACCCCTGATACCTTATGTTTTATCCGCGCGACGGGGAGATGCAGCATCGGCCGTGTGGGCTTCAGAAGCGACGCAGGTGCCGGGGAGCGCGGTAAGTACATTGTGTGTGAGGGGCTCGGCCATATGGGTTTTCATATCTCAGACAACGGGGGCCTATCGCGAGAATATGCCCCCATATTCTGATAGGTGCGGGTCTCACCGCTGGAACCCACACCTACAATGAGAACGTCTGCCCCATAGAAATGAATGGAAGCATGGGCCGCGCATGCCTGATGCGTTCCCATTCACTTCTATGGGAGAGGCGGAGTGGTGGTGGCGGGACCCAGGGAAATCCGGGGTCCTCCAGCATCAGTGCTCCCCGCTTTGTTCTCAGTTGTAGGTGCAGGTCCCAGCGGTGGGACCCGCACCTATCAGACAACGGAGGCATATCCTAGCGTAATGCCCACATTGTCTGAGACGGGAATACCCCTTTAAGTTTCGAACTGCTACATCTGTAATTTATTATTTTCCAAAATTCTCTAGTTTCCTTTTCATTCGATTACTATGTTGTGTTCTTGACTGTGATATTGTGTACAGTATATAGAGTTTCACTCTTGCTGTAGAAATGAAGTTCCCTATTTCAGCTTTACACTGCATCCTTTGTTCTTGGAGGTTTTTTGTTGTATTTCAAATGCTGACCCTGTCTCCGCTTCCACTTTTATGATCCTTGTGACAAAGTAACACCGTGTAGTGGCTGAACCAGGTTCTTATTTTTCAATGGTGTTTAACTACATGTTTTAACAGTGTTTTTTGGTGCGGATTTGATGTGGTTTTGCCGCAGGTCTCACGCTTCCATTGAAAAGGGTACAATGCGCACTAAAGAGCTGCTCAAACAATTGACATGCTGTGGATTTCAAAATCTGCACGACATAAAAGAGCAAAGTGTTCACGAGATTTCTCTCGTTCGCTTTGCTGGTACTGTACTACATTGCTATTTTTTCGCACCAGAATCCATGCAAAAAAAAAATCATGTAATCCTCCACATTGGGTTCACACATTGCATTTTTGGAAAACACCACTGCAGTTTTTGTGTCAAAGCCAAGAGAGGATTCAACAGGAAGGGGAAATATAATGGAGGGACTTGTACTTCTTCGTGGTGGATCCACTTCTGGCAAAATCAGTGGAGAAGATTGACTATTCAAAAAGCTCCAGCATTCTGGCACAACTTGTGCCAGGAAACCGACTAATACACAGTAAAATCGCCAGGCTCCGATCAGTTGCTATGGCAGCCTGGATGCTGCTGAAGCGCTTCGGGCCTGTCATGGCAGTCTCCATGGTGAGCTATGCACGAGGCGTAGCTCAGAATAGAGACTGAATATGGTAAATGCACACGTTCAGGATTTATGTGCGAACAATCCGCAGGGAAATCCATGCGGTCAATGCGCATCAATTGGTGCGGATTTGCATGCAGATTTTCCACATGTGGATTTTACTCTCCCCATTAAAGAGAATAGAGAAAATCCAGTCAGGAAAAGTAAAATCATAAATTGAAATGCTGTGGATTTTAAGATCCGCACCGTAGGTCAAAATCTGCGCGGAAAAAATCTGCATCATGTGCATGAAAATTTCAAATTCTCATAGAATACAATGTACATGAGCTACAATGCGGATTTTCCATGCGGAAAATCTGCACGCAATCCTCATCATGTGCATTTAAAAATCCTACTCACCCTAATAGATCTCTATTAGGCCGCTTTCAGACGAGCGTATTGAAATCCGTCAGTATTCTGGCTCAGGATCCTGATCAGTATTGTCATCAGGATTTGCATGCGTATTTCTGCCTTTCTTCATTATTTATGCACTGCTCATATTTATGCACTTTCCTATTTGGAAACAAATCCGCACAAAACTCGGACATGCTGCGGATTTCAAATACTGACGGAAATTACACGCCCATGGGACTAGCTCCATTGATTAACATTAGCAGCGAATTGTGGTACAATAAATCCGGACTATATACGCATTGCAAATACGCTCGTCTGAAAACAGCCTTGGGGTGAATAGGAGAGGGGATCAAAAGATCCCATGTACTAGCCCCCTGAGGTAAATAAATTTGGTAAATAAAAACTGAAAAAAAAACATTAAAATGTTAAAAGTTTAAATCACAAACTGTTTCCCAATTTTACATATAAAAATGTTAACAATAAAAAAATATATATATTGGGTATCGCCGCGTCCGAAAAAGTATTAAAATATTTTTAAAAAAATTCCCGTCTAGTAAAAAAAAATAAAAAAAAATGAAAAACATGATTTGCTATTTTTTAGTCATCTTGGCCCCCCAACAAATTTAATAATGGTGATCAAAAAGTTGTATGCACCACAAAAAGGATACCAATAAATTATACAGTTCGCAAAAATCAAGCCCTCATTCAGCTCTGTAGACCGAAATATAAAAATAAAGGCCGCAGTAAAAGGATGTCATATCATTTTTGGCGCACAGTGAACGCGGTGATGTCAAAACCCCAAAAACCTTGGTGGAGTTATGTGTTTTTTTTATTTTTATTTTTTAAATTTACCCCACAATATTTTTTTCACGTTTTCCAATGGAATGGGTCCGTAGACAGAAAAATAAAGTTATGAGGAGGAAAAAACAAAAATGGGCCCGGTACTTAATAGGCGATTGGAAAGTGGTTAACCCCTTGACTATAAACGTCCTGGTGGTCGGGATTTTCCTCTAAATGGATGTTTTAGAACGTCTATTCGGAGATCGCAGCTTCACGCTAATCGTCAGTGACAGCAAGGCATCCCAGGGAGAAGGCAGGGATTGTTCCTGGGTGTCCCTGCCTTCTAGATCGCTGTATACACAGCGCTGAATGAGTGCTTTGTATACAGCAAGGAAGCGCTATGCTTCTTCCTGTCCCAGCCCGGTGGTCATGTGGCCGCTGGGGCCAGGGGAATGCAGGAGCTGTCAGGTCTTCCATAGACCTCGATCAGCCTTGGACTGAGACTGTACAGTATAGTATTAGGCCTCTTTCACACGAACATGTGAGCCCCGTGCCCCTGCTGCAGTCCGCAATGCACAGGCACCGACCGCGGCGCAGCCGCCAACGTCTTGCGGACCCATTCCCTTCACGTGATCCGCCCGTTCTGCAAAAAGATAGGAAATGTTCTATCTTTTTGCAGGACGGAAGTACGGAACGTAATCCCACGGAAGCACTCCGTAGTGTTCCGTTCCGTGATTCTGTTCTGCATCTTACTGGGGGTTGTATTCCCCTGTAACTGGGACTACTATGTCAGTTCCAGTTACAGAAAAAATCAATAGTAAAAAAAAATTAAAAATGTGATGTTAAATGTTCCCCAGAGCTCTTGTATGACCTTATGGGGGACACAAAGTGTAAAATAAAAAGTGTTTTATAAAAATAAAAGTTTCAGATGTAAAAAAAAAGCAACCCAACACAATTAAGTCATTTACAAATTTGTAAAAATCGATAAAAAAAAAAAGAAATACATTTAGTATCTCCACATCTGTAATGACTGGCTCTATAAGAAATATCTCATGATCTATCACATCAGGTGAATGCCCTAAACAAAAAAAAAAAAAAATATGCCAAAGCTGCTGTCTTTTTGTCACCTTGCCTCCCAAAAAACATAAGTGTAAGTATTCCAAAATTATTACCACATAAAGTGACAAATTCGCAAAATTAGGCCTGGTCAGGAATGGGGTAAATATCTGTTCTGGAAGTGGTAGATACAGCTAGTCTACATAGTGCAGGAGACGGGCAGGCAGGCAGAGAGAGAGAGAGAGAGAGGCAGGCAGAGAGAGAGAGAGGCAGGCAGAGAGAGAGAGAGGCAGGCAGAGAGAGAGAGAGGCAGGCAGAGAGAGAGAGAGGCAGGCAGAGAGAGAGAGGCAGTCAGAGAGAGAGAGAGGCAGGCAGAGAGAGAGAGAGGCAGGCAGAGAGAAAGGGGCAGGCAGAGAGAGAGAGAGGCAGGCAGAGAGAGAGAGAGGCAGGCAGAGAGAGAGAGACAGGCAGAGAGGCAGATAGGCAGAGCAGACAGACACTCATGACTAAGACTGTATAACAGTTGAAAAGCGTTGATGGATTATGGCAATGTGGTATTCCCTGGAATTTTATTTAACATGTATCCTCAATAAAGCTGGAAATAGTTTTTAACCCTTCAGTGCTGGATGAACTGTGTACTAGACATCAGATAGACACCGGACAGATGCATATGAGAGAAATTCCTCTATCTATGGCATTGCAGATACCGCAGGGTACGTTTTCACGCTGAATCCATTTGTGGGGGGCACCATCAGTGAAGGAATTACATCTGATTAGTCACACAACCTGATGCGGTGCTCTGTATATGTTTAGGGCGAAAGAAAAATGAGAAATTTTGATAGCTGAACATGATGGCTCCCCAGTGAGAACGGAATAAGAAACATTAAAGAGAGGCGCTTCGGGGAGAATAAACATAAAGAAGTGGCTGTTGGCTTTTAACTGTATTTTAATGAAGGCGTCTCATGCATATTGAGCACATGCGTGCAAGTTGGATTTATAAGCTGATATTTTTAGCTCCATTGTGCTATCAAGTCATAGTGTAATTGCTTTGATAATGGTAAGCGATAATGGCTGTGTAAGCGTGGAGTAGCCGGACTTTCGAAAGCATAATCTACCCTTGTTTCATTTTAATACGTCTGATGTAATAACCATTGCTTTCTTATAGCCGGAAGTAAAAAGCCGATTATTCTAGCAAGAGGAACATAATTTCTATAGTAAATGACTGCGTCTTTTTATCCTTAAAGGGTTGTCAGAGTTTAAAAAAATATAATAATTTTAAGGTATGAAAAAGTATTATGATAAACTGTTCTGAACCCACTCCTTCCTGGTGGGCATTGTTGTCATGACTACAGTGCTGCTGTGCCCATATGCTACACTTGCCCGCTGTAACCATTCACTGGCCCCAGCGGTCCAGCGCCATATACCTCTGAGGACAGTAATCTGGTGCAGCACTCATTTGCAGAAGCAGTGATGAAAATCAAAGCAGCAGCACTTGAGTAGGGAGGAACAGTGAGTATGCTTATTATATATAAGTAAAAAAAAATAACACAACAATATAAGTAAAAAATGGGCATCTACGCCAGGGCGGACTGGTAGCTTAAAGTGGTCCCTGGAAAAAAAACCTAAAGGCAACATGTAGGTGAGTCCATATTGACAGAAGACAGAGCAACACAAGTAGGCAGGACCAGCAATACTGTGGGGCAGCAAAAAATACCACCCAAGCAGAACCAAACACCACAGTGCAGAACCAAATACTGCCCCCCCAACTGTATGACCTTCCTGAGGCGGTACAGTTCAGGAGGGGACCTGCAGCCACTGGCGAGGCGCAGAAATACCTGATGCCCCTAGCGTTAATTACTATGAAGAGCATCAAGTCATTATGAAGATATTTCCCTGTAGTGTCTATGGCCAGTCTGTCCCTGATCTGTACCTTTGCAACCGGTTTTATTACGTCAGTGCATCTTAAAAAAATTAAGTAACTTTACAAATATATTCTTTATCAAAAAATATCTTACTGTTTTGTATCCACAGTTACTAGTGTAGACCCATTCTATGGTTACATATACAAACAAACCTTTCCCAATCTGTTCCTGACAATTTGTGTTTTGTCTGCAAACCCCCCCCCCCCCACACACACTTTATTTGGTGAATTATCAAGAATTTATGAAAAGATGGAGAAAATTAGGTCTGCAGAGTACTTGTTTGAACCCATAGATGTTGTAGACACAAAGTGGTAGGTAATCTTTAATCAGCACTTTCTTGGTAGTTGCAAAGGTGGTCCTTCAAAGTACCCCATATAAGCACAGCAAAGTGGTACTCCGAATGCACGTGTGGCTCGCAAAAGACACAATCCTTCTCCATCCAGCGTGCTGCTTTCTGCCATATTGCTGTTTACTAGCTCAAGGAGGTTGTCCAGCCATTTCAACAATTTTTTGTAAAAAGGTTCCGCATTGTGTAAAAGAATACAAGAAGTCCTGCTAACCTCACCCACCCTCACTTCGCTCCTGTTCAGACACTTTGTTGGTCCTGCAGCAGTGACCCACATCAGTCAGTGCATGTTGAGAAAGATTAGGAATCAAAGACAGAAAGAAGAGGGGGGGGGGGGTCACAAAAACATTAACACAGGAGGACCTAGAGATTGGTAAGTTGAGTATGATTTTTTTATTATTCTACACCATCTTTTTATAACAAATAAAAACTCATCTGGCCGGACAAACCATACACGATCCTATTCATTGTTTTTAGTGGATACTATTTCTGAGTAACATACTGACATGGTTTGTAAGGCTGGAAAAAGACATACATTCATCCTCTTTGGCCTATTTTCCTGCAAAGTTTTTTCAGAGGAAAGGAAAAAAAAAAACATGAGGTAGAAGCCAATTTTTTTCATTTTAAGGAAAAAATTCCTTCCCGACTCCAATCAGGCAATCAGAATAACTCCCTGGATCAACGACCTCTCTCTAGTAGCTATAACCTGTAATATTATTACACTCCAGAAATAAATCCAGGCCCCTCTTGAATTCCTTTATTGTACTCACCATCACCACCTCCTCAGGCAGAGAGTTCCATAGTCTCACTGCTCTTACAGTGAAGAATCCTTTTCTATGTTTGTGTACAAACCTTCTTTCCTCCAGACGCAGAGGATGTCCCCTCGTCACAGTCACAGTCCTGGGGATCAATAGATGATGGGAGAGATCTTTGTACTGACCCCTGATATATTTATACATAGTTATTAGATCTCCCCTCAGTCGTCTTTTTTCTAGAGTGAATAACCCTAATTTTGATAACCTTTCAGGGTACTGTAGATCCCTCATTCCAGTTATTACTTTAGTTGCCCTCCTCTGAACCCTCTCCAGCTCTGCTATGTCTGCCTTGTTCACAGGAGCCCAGAACTGTACACAATACTCCATGTGTGGTCTGACTAGTGATTTGTAAAGTGGTAGGACTATGTTCTCATCACGGGCATCTATGCCCCTTTTGATGCAACCCATTATCTTATTGGCCTTGGTAGCAGCTGCCTGACATTGGTTTCTACAGCTTAGTTTGCTGTTCACTAAAATTCCTAGATCTTTTTCCATGTCAGTGTGAAGCCTAATTCACACATCAGTGTTTTAGCACGGTCCGTGTTTCTAGAACGGATGCATGTCCTATCTTGGTCCGTGTTCCCGGATCCCTGACACCCATTATAGTCTATGGGTCTGTGAAAACCATGAATGCAACACGGTTGCCATCTGTGTAGCATCTGTGTTTCACGGATCATTAAGAAGAGATGCTTTGAAAATTATTTTTCAGCTGTTCAGTGTCAGTGAAACACGATGCAACACGGACAGAAAAAAACTGACACACGGACCCAACACTGATCCGTCACGGACAGCTTCACGGATGCATCACTGACCGACCACCTGCTCACTGATTTGAGCACGGACGTGTGAATGAGGCTTTACCCAGTGTTTTACCATTTAATATGTACGGGTGACTTGCATTATTCCTTCCCATGTGCATAACTTTACATTTGTCAGTGTTAAACCTCATCTGCCATTTCTCTGCCCAAGCCTCCAATCTATCCAGATCCCTCTGTAGCAGAAAACTGTCCTCTTCAGTGTTAATTACTTTACACAGTTTAGTGTCATCTGCAAAAATAGATATTTTACTGTGCAGGCCTTCTACAAGATCATTAATAAATATATTGAAGAGAATAGGGCCCAATACTGAACCCTGAGGTACCCCACTAGTGACCGTGACCCAATCTGAGTGTGTACCGTTAATAACCACCCTCTGTTTTCTGTCACTCAGCCAGTTACTTACCCACATACAGACATTTTCTTCACATATTCTTCTCAAGCCTTCAATGGTAACGTGAACCCCATTGAGATGTACAGCAGCTTTCAGGACCATGGACAGCAGCATTGTTTTGCAGTTGGCTCACATTATCTATGGTCCCTCTCATGTTTTGTTCTGCATGCAGTGTTATGTTATAGCCTACAAAATGTTAAGTGAGGTTATTCAGCCAGCGATACGCCATTATGTGTCTGCTAATGATCAGGAAATGGGAGCGTCACTGCAGTCTGAAGCTGCTGCTCATTGCTTTCAAGGAACCATACTATCCTTTTATCAAGTCTCATGTTAGTTCTCACTGCTGAATAAAATATTGGCTCCAGAAAATTAAACCTCTGTGTCCTTTTACTCTCCTTATTACAATAATAGCCAAACGGGAGGTGAACCAGTCTGTGCATTGTCGTTTTCTACTGGTACCACTATCAGATCTCATACTCTATGAATGTATTGAGACAGTCGGTCAAACAACCAGCACATCTTGTATTTCTAGCTTCCCAAAAATGTATACATATTTAATAATGTTCACTGAGGCAGAGACAATGAGAATACTGCTGTGTCCGGGACCGGTGGGCTCTGCCGTATAAATATTTCAGTCGCTGCCACTGTACGGTTCATAACGTAGGCCTCGATATTCGTCTGCTAGTCTAATGTGTCTGATTCTCTGTCCTTGGGGCACAAGCCTTTGATTCATTCTATGCAATTTCAGTTCAGTGTTGCCCTCGCCCAGTTTAGGAAACCGTGTTGGCAGCGGTTGTTTTTCTACACAATTGTGGAATGAAAATGAAGTCAAGTCAGCCTCTTGCCTTAGGCCACAATGTAAGTGTTTCCTAAGCTATTTCAAGGTAGTTAACTGCTGCGCCAATAAATTTTTCAGCAAGACCTTGTGATTCTTCTGCAGAAGAGAGAATCATAAAACTGAGTATGTGACATTCTGACTTATTCTCTCATGTTATTTTTTTGATCTGAAATTTTAACGCTTTGTGCTTGGCTTCTTATTACAGTGGCCCTTTTAAATGCAAGTTTTTTGGGGTGCAGTCATAGTTGTGTTATGAATTACTATTAGACTACCACATACAAGATCAAGGTTATGATGCTCTTGGGGGGTTATGATGATTTTGGGAGGTTAAGATGCTCTTGGGCGGGAGTATGATGATCTTGACAGGTTATGATGCTCTTGGGAGGGGCGGAGTATGATCTTGGGAGTTTATGATGCTCTTGGGGGGCGGAGTATGATGATCTTGGGAGGTTATGATGCTCTTGGGGGGAGGGGTATGATCTTGGGAGGTTATGATGCTCTTGTGGGGGGGTATGATGATCTTGGGAGGTTATGATGCTCTTGGGGGGGGCTATGCTCTTGGGAGGTTGTGATGCTTTTGTGGCGGCGGGGTATGATCTTGGGAGTTTATGATGCTCTTGGGGGGCGGAGTATGATGATCTTGGGAGGTTATGATGCTCTTGGGGGGAGGGGTATGATCTTGGGAGGTTGTGATGCTCTTGTGGGGGGGGGGTATGATGATCTTGGGAGGTTATGATGCTCTTGGGGGGGGCTATGCTCTTGGGAGGTTGTGATGCTTTTGTGGCGGCGGGGTATGATGTTGGGGGGTTATGATGCTCTTGGGGGAGGGGGGGAGTATGATCTTGGGAGGTTATGATGCTCTTGGAGGGGCGGGGTATGATGATCTTGGGTGGTTATGATGCTCTTGGGGAGGCGGGGTATGAAGATATTGGGAGGTTATGATGCTCATGGGAATTGAATTAGACTTGGAGTTATTGAAGTCTGAGCTCCTACTGTATTTTCTTATAGAAAACTCCAAATATAGTGATTCCCTTCTAAAAACCATGCATGCGCAATTGCTTTCTGCTTACTTCAGGGATCTGTTCTTTAGATAGGTGCAGGTCCCACATCTGAGACTCACTCCTATCTGACTGACAACCTGTCCTAAAGATATGCCGTCAATGTCTCGGATGGGAATACCTCTTAAAGGATTATTGGGTTCCATAAAGCTATGTAAATCTGAATTCACTGAGCCCCCCCCCTCCAGGTGCAGATGGAATTTTATCACTAAATGTGCAAAGGGAATTATGAGCTCCGACCCCTATTGAGTAACCTCTACGGTCTTTAAAGTTATTTTTCAGTAAAAATACCTTTAGCCAGTACATAGGCAAATTTACTGAAAAGCAATTTTATCCGGTAATAAATATTGATGACCTATCCTCAGGATTAGAAGTAAGAGGCTCTGGCTCCTGGCACCCCCTCCGATCAGGTTTTTGAAGTGGCTCAGGGTTAGCACTGCAGCCCTTTTATTGTTTCCTAGGCCCAATGCTATACATTTTTGTAGAGGCTGAATGTAGTACTGCAGCTCCTTACTATTCCAGTAAAAGGACAGAGCTATACGTAGTACGACACATAGCTGCTACAGAATATATGGCACTGTGGTGATGGCAAGAGTGCGGAGACCCCTACAAACAGCTGGTAATCGGGCTAACGCAAAGACCGGCCATCACAGATAACCTTATTAACGTGGTTTTCTGAGGACGTCCTTTTTCATATGCATCATCAAATGGGTGCTTGAGTAACACTCCACTTGTGATCGTCTTCAAAAAGACTTTAGCCGTTTGGAACTTTGTACCCATTTACTATGAAGAGGCAGTGTTTGTGTGTTTTTTGTATTGGGTTATATAGTTTATATACTATACAGAAATAAACCGTACTCTTTGTTCTTGGCTCTATCCCTTTGGAGTATGTGTTTGCAGTACTTTATAACATAAGTGCATAGGACAATGTTCCCCTTATCAGTTGACATAATGTGTAACCAGCTGTTCCGATAAGCATCTCAGTGCTGTTTTACATCCAGGGCATTGCTTCCATAGACATTAATTCCCCTCACCCACCCCCACCCATGTGTATTTTATGCTTGTGTTGCCTTTTTTCTCTTGCAGTCCCTCCATGGTTGACAGGATTGCCTGTATTTGATGTGGTCGGAAAGCAGAGCTGTGAAAATGGAAATTTTTCTGTCTGACGCTAGGAGTAGCACATTTTCACCTCCACTACACTGTGCAGGTCATTTCAAAACCACAGCGGGCAGGAATGGACAGTAAGGGTCCAATCACACGTCTGCAATTCTGTTCCGCAAAATGCGGAACAGAATTGCGGACCCGTTCATTTCTATGGGGACACACTATGTCCTGCCCGCATGCGCAACTTCGTTCCCGAAAAAAATATAAAATGTCCTATTCTTGTACTCAATTGCGGACAAGAAAAGGCATTTTCTATTATAGTGCCGGCGATGTGCGGTCCGTAAAATGAGGAATGTACATTGCCGATGTCCGTGTTTTGTGGATCCGCCGATCGGCAAAACACACACGGAAGTGTGAATGGACCCTTAATCTGATTTACCAGTCTGCGTTTCAGTTATGAGGTTGCCACTGTCACTTTTTTCATCAGGAGTCTGTGATATTAATGAGCACTTTGTTTAGGCCAGGGATGCTCAACCTGCGGCCCGCCAGCTTTTGCAAAACTACAACTCCCAGCATGCCTGGACAGCCTACAGCGATTAGAACATGCTGGGAATTGTAGTTTTGCAACAGCTGGAGGGCCGCCGAGGGAGCATCTCTGGTATAGACCAAAAAAAAAATTCCTTTAAGGGTCCATTTACACGTCCGCAAAATGGGTCCGTATCCGTTCCGCAATTTTGTGTTCATTTTCAATGGGGATGTGCTGTCCAAATCCGCATTTCCGGATCCGCACTTCTGTTTCCGCAAAAAAATAGAAAATGTCCTATTCTTGTCAGCAATAGCAAACAAGAATAGACATTTTCTATTATAGTGCAGGCCATGTGCACATGGCCGGGGTCTGTTTTGCGGATCCGCTTTATGGACGTGTGAATGTAGCCTAATACTTCAGTTCTAAAATCTACAGTAAGTCATACAGATTTGGAGAGGTTTCTTTAACCACCAAGCTGTAACATAATTTTTGAATGGTTGTATTTGGTCTGTCACAATGTTAAGGCGGATGGAATGTAACCAAATAGGATCCATATGAATGTCAGAACCCAAGGTTTTCCAGCAATACATTGCCTAGAGTATCGCGCCATATCTGCAGGCTTGTCTTCTTCCCGTAGTGTATACTGGTGCCATTTCTTCCCAGATAAGCTCCGAGTACGCACCCAGCCATCCATGTGATGTAAAAGAAAGCATGATTCATCAAAACAGGCCACCTTCTTTATTGCGCCACCATACGGTTCTGAGGCTCACGTCTGTTCTAGGCAGGTTTGGGAGTGGGCAGAGGTCATCATGAGCACGCAGCCCCATACGTCTCAAGCTGTGCTGCACTGTATGTTCAGAAACCCACCAGCAGTAACTTTCAGCAGCAATTTGTAATGTATGTGTATATAATATTTAGTCCAATCTCTTAATAATTATAAATTGTCCCATCTGTTTTGGCTAGCTGAATTTAGGAGTAGTCCTTTCTATTTGCATCATTTTAAGGTAGCAAAGCCGTTCTCCAAAACTGCCTTAAGCCTTTTCACTTTAAGCAGAAAAATATTGGTTGCTGTTTTTGCTCATATTGTTCCAGTACTCGAGGCTTTTCCCATTAGACTCATCTTGGCACAGTACATATATTAAGAAAGTCCTTTGCATTCTGTCGCCTTAAGGACTTATCAAGGTTCATCAAAATTCATAGAACACCAGCTTTAAACGACTCCACCGGATAGCCTTTCCTATTCCCCTAGCATTTGCCAGGAGATGGAAAATGCACCAATAGGCAAGTATAATATGCAGTTGGCCTTTTCTCATTTTTTTTATACCGAGTTAGAAAATCCTTCCTTCACATGTAGGATCATTGAAGTAGTCATAGAAGTGTTCAACTCGGTGCCTATACTGCTGGATATGTTTGCCATGGGTAGCCAATAAATAAGTATACTAGGTTTTTGTATACAGTGGCATCGACTTCTGTTTTCAGTACAGTTATGGCTGCAGTATTATGTGGGCATGATGGCTTATATGTCTTAAGTCTTTCTAGTATAATGGCTAAAAGTACACCACCTCAATCTTAAACAGAGATTCTTAAAACTTAAAAAATTCCTTATACAGCATGTCCCTGTTTTACTACAAGTGCCACTTTTATGCCCCAGAATGATGAAATAATAGGCCAGATGAGGTATTGGAAATAACAGGGAAAGCTCAATGTTTTGTCAGATTTTCCCTTTCTAAGATCATTTGGATGTTTCTGGATCTGGCACACCTGATTTTCTGGGCATCTTACTTTTTGTTAGATAACCCCTTTAACATACAGTATTACTGTGCCATGAATAGGCCATTTCAAATGAAGTAGTATTGCAATACACATGTGAACCTAGACATATCCCCATCTTCACCCCTATGGCCGCCCTGAGATGAACGTCAGAGCATTTCATGCTCTGATGCTCCCCTTTGCCCTGCGTTGAATTGTGCAGGGCAAAGGCATTTTTAGGAGATCCGATGGCATACCGGGCTCTCCATGGGGACTGCTAGGCAGAGTCTGCCGCCCAGCAGTGAGCTTGTTGACGTCACCGCCACTAATGGACTACCTTTAGCGCTGCCCTAGCCTGTAAAACAGATAGGGCAACGTTATAACCCGCCCATTAGAGCCAGTGACGTCACTGGGGACACTGCTGGGCAAAAGACTCCACCTAACAGTGTACCCAAGTAAACAAAAAAGCACAGGGCAATGGAGAGCATTAGAGCATGAAATGCTCCGATGCTCATATCAAGGAAGACGGAGGGGTGACGATGGGAATATGAGGATCACGGGCTTCCTGCCTGCAGTGTGCTAGTGCTGGAGGGAGACGTGGATGGTGCAGGCCTAGGTAACTATTCAGTGTGTAGTGTCAGCCCTCCCCCCATAACATTTATGAGCCCAGTACACTGTCCCATAATACAGTGGCCAATACAGTGTCCACTAATAGTGTGTTGGCACTCATTAGCAGATTCCCTCCATAAGTGTATCAACAGCAGATCTCCCCCATAACAGAGCATCAGCAGCAGATCTCCCCATAACAGAGCATCAGCAGCAGATCTCCCCATAACAGAGCATCAGTAGCAGATCTCCCCATAACAGAGCATCAGCAGCAGATCTCCCCCATAACAGAGCATCAGCAGCAGATCTCCCCATAACAAAGCAACAGCAGCAGATCTCCCCCATAACAGAGCATCAGCAGCAGATCTCCCCCATAACAGAGCATCAGCAGCAGATCTCCCCCATAACAGAGCATCAGCAGCAGATCTCCCCCTTAACAGAGCATCAGCAGCAGATCTCCCCATCACAGAGCATCAGTAGCAGATCTCCCCATAACAGAGCATCAGTAGCAGATCTCCCCATAACAGAGCATCAGTAGCAGATCTCCCCATAACAGAGCATCAGTAGCAGATCTCCCCATAACAGAGCATCAGTAGCAGATCTCCCCCATAACAGAGCATCAGTAGCAGATCTCCCCCATAACAGAGCATCAGCAGCAGATCTCCCCATAACAAAGCATCAGTAGCAGATCTCCCCCATAACAGAGCATCAGTAGCAGATCTCCCCCATAACAGAGCATCAGTAGCAGATCTCCCCCATAACAGAGCATCAGTAGCAGATCTCCCCATAACAGAGCATCAGTAGCAGATCTCCCCATAACAGAGCATCAGTAGCAGATCTCCCCATAACAGAGCATCAGCAGCAGATCTCCCCCATAACAGAGCATCAGCAGCAGATCTCCCCATAACAGAGCATCAGCAGCAGATCTCCCCATAACAGAGCATCAGCAGCAGATCTCCCCATAACAGAGCATCAGTAGCAGATCTCCCCATAACAGAGCATCAGTAGCAGATCTCCCCATAACAGAGCATCAGCAGCAGATCTCTCCCATAACAGAGCATCAGCAGCAGATCTCCCCATAACAAAGCATCAGCAGCAGATCTCCCCATAACAGAGCATCAGCAGCAGATCTCCCCATAACAGAGCATCAGCAGCAGATCTCCCCCATAACAGAGCATCAGCAGCAGATCTCCCCATAACAGAGTATCAGCAGCAGATCTCCCCATAACAGAGCATCAGCAGCAGATCTCCCCCATAACAGAGCATCAGCAGCAGATCTCCCCATAACAGAGCATCAGCAGCAGATCTCCCCATAACAGAGCATCAGCAGCAGATCTCCCCCATAACAGAGCATCAGCAGCAGATCTCCCCCATAACAGAGCATCAGCAGCAGATCTCCCCCATAACAGAGCATCAGCAGCAGATCTCCCCATAACAGAGCATCAGCAGCAGATCTTCCCCATAACAGAGCATCAGCAGCAGATCTCCCCATAACAGAGCATCAGCAGCAGATCTCCCCATAACAGAGCATCAGCAGCAGATCTCCCCATAACAGAGCATCAGTAGCAGATCTCCCCCATAACAGAGCATCAGCAGCAGATCTCCCCCATAACAGAGCATCAGTAGCAGATCTCCCCATAACAGAGCATCAGTAGCAAATCTCCCCCATAACAGAGCATCAGCAGCAGATCTCCCCATAACAGAGCATCAGCAGCAGATCTCCCCATAACAGAGCATCAGCAGCAGATCTCCCCATAACAGAGCATCAGCAGCAGATCTCCCCATAACAGAGCATCAGTAGCAGATATCCCCCATAACAGAGCATCAGCAGCAGATCTCCCCATAACAGAGCATCAGCAGCAGATCTCCCCATAACAGAGCATCAGGGGCATAACTGTGTCAGCAGCAGATTCTCCCCCTCCACCCTATAACTGTGCTTAAAATCTCTCTTCACTTGTTAGTGACACAAATGATAATTGTTGATGCTGCTGATGACTGCCATTGTTGAACATTGCTGAAATAATGTTCCGTTACTTTATTAAATGTCTTAGCACACCTCGACTTTTTTTCTGATTTTCCTTCTGTAAAACCTCGGTGCGTCTTATGGTATGAAAAAAATAAATATAAGTATATATATGTGTGTATGTGTGTGTGTGTGTGTGTATATATATATATATATATATATATATATATATATATATATATATATATATATATATATATATATATATATACAAATATTTTTTTCATATCTTTATTTTTTTTTACCATAGAAAATCGAACATGGATTCAATAACCCAGAAAGTTTTACCTTGTACATTGCTTGCCCAGATGTTGAGTGATAGGCACCTGATGGTAACATCTGGTCTTCCGGCTGCTCTTGGGATGAAGCATCACTTTTACGTTCTTCTATAAACCTGACAATGCGTTCCCAAGTGATGTGTATTTGCTTATATCTGGAAGAGTAGCATATTTGAATTGCAAGACACTGTAGGACCGTTATTTGCCGCTGTGACTTGTGTTTGTTGTCTTAGAGTAATCAGAATCTATTGGGCATGCTGTATTAAATAACTGCTTTAATTCTAATTGACTCAAATAATATGAAACATCCCTGAGTTTATCTGTTCTGTATATTTACTAAGTTTGTTCTACTGGGTGGCAGTCAGCATGGTATCCACCAGAAAGTAGTAATGAGCCTTTCATCCGTACTGCTACCTAACAGATATGACTTGAACGTATCTGTAAATGCTAGATGATGAGCCTTTTGTGACTTGATTTCACCCAGAAACAATATAACTAATGGTAAAATAGACTTTTTAACAACTTGATATGGGAGTGCAGTGCTTCAGTATACTGTCCCTGAATAATAGTGTGCAAAAGCTGCTGTTTTTAGTTCTAGGAATCTGCTGGCAATGGATATGACAGAGCGTTTACTTGGCGTCTGCCAAAAATGGAGCAAACGGTGTGCCAACTGGTCTCTTTGTGGGCAGAAATTGCATTGCCAAGCCAACTGTCCCTCGAATAGTCTTCCAACTGTTCCCAATATGTAGCCATGCATTGTGTCCTCAAAACATGCTTGAAGATCATGTCCAAACAAACTGGAGATAACTGTGGTATGGTTGGAATCTTCTGTTAAATCGTTTTTGACAAGGGGCTAAATGCAACAGTGAAGCATTCATCTGAGACGAGGCCTACAGGTGCATAAATGGCAGATGCTCCTGAGTCATAGCAGGGAATCCATAGAGGGCACATTCTTGTTTTTGCTTTTTATTAAGTAAATCTAAGTGGAGAGATTGGCATTAGTGTTGCTTTTTAGGTCTGTATTTTTCTCTGTATTGTTAGGTGGGAGATTCAAGTTCAGAAATATTTTTTGCCACATACAGAAATACAGTATGGTGAAGATTGTGAGATGATGTGTCTGGGCTCCACCTGACACTGCATTTTTATAACCATTCGTAAGAAATTTACTGAGACTGGCATTTCATTACGTCGCAATCCGAAGTATGCTAAAGTAAAATGTGCCATACTTCTGTGGAGCATGCGTCCTAACAAATTTGGTGCCAGAAAAGCAAATCTATGCCTTCATGAACAGGCCTAAATTTTCGCAATAATTTATGCCAACTCCTGACATAAGTTATAGTAAATCTGTAGGTCCGCCTTCTAAGTCATGACCACTTTTCTCTTCACTTGTAGAATAGCAAATTGCACATGTTTGTACAAATTGTGGCATGCACAAAGTATACAATTTATATACCAAAAACCTGTTGTAAATGGGATCATAAATTTCCTCCTATTATCTATCTTATTTTTCGGACTATAAGTCTGCATGCTAATAACCGCTTTCATTATGGAAGCAGTCATCATCATGAGGGAAGCCCCGTGCTGGCTC
Source organism: Bufotes viridis (assembly GCA_033119425.1). Taxonomy (NCBI): domain Eukaryota; kingdom Metazoa; phylum Chordata; class Amphibia; order Anura; family Bufonidae; genus Bufotes; species Bufotes viridis. The sequence goes on from CM065590.1 coordinate 307,092,504, forward strand.
TACTCACCCTCCATGGTCTTTTTCCGGGCCCCATTATGCACTCTGTCCTGACTATGTACAGGTGGCAATGCAAGCCAGAAGAAGACCAGGGAGCAGTGAATGAGTGGCAGCGCTGTCCGAAGCAAGCGAGGGAAGTTTATTTTTTTTTTTTTACGTCTGATCTGAGGCTGGTAGAGCTTGGGGGTCTGATCTGAGGCTGATGAAGCTTGGGGGTCTGATGAGGGTCTGAATTGAGGTCTGATGGAGCTGAGGGGCCAGAGGAAAAATATTTTTTTCTTATTTTCCTCCTCCAGTGAGCCTTATAGTCCAAAAAATACAAAATGTTTTCTTTCTTATTAGCCCTCTATTCGCAGTCTGCAAAAGCTGGGAGACGTTGCCCAGTCGGCTCTGTAGTTGGCACCCTCTGTCTGTAATCTCTCTGGTTGAAATCTATAACCTAGCAAAGTGGAATAGAGGAGAAGAAATGAGGGAATGAGAAATGAAATGTGTCCTTTTTCCAACCAATAGTGATATACGGTGAATTAGCATTAAAGGGGTATTCCCATCTGTGGCATTGATAGCATATTGCTAGTATATACCATCAATGTCATGTGGGTGCAGGGCCACATCTGGGACCTGCTCCTATCTCCATAATGGGACCCCTGAAGTGAACAGACAGCAGCAACGCATGCTTGTCCACCCTCCATTTGCTGCTATGGGAGTTCCAAAAATAACCAAGCGCGTTTGCTCAGATATTTTTGGATTGCCCATAGTAATGAATGGAGAACACGCCGCATGTGCGTGGTGTGCTCTCCTTCACTTCGGGGTCCCTAGTCTCTAGATAGGAGCAGCTCCCACCTCTGACATTGATGGCAAATCCTAGCGATATGCCATCAATGTCCCAGATGGACCAATCACTTTACGTCAGCTCACATGCTATCTCTGTTACATAGGTGGCATTATACTGAATAAGAAGCTTATGGTAAGCAAATTATGGAGTAAAGACAGCAAGAAATGTGCCTTTTAACTTCTGGAGAAGAACACTTCCTTTTTGAGATTCTCTTAGAAGGTTTAGAGAAAGCAAGTGGCTTAATAGTGATTATGCTGTGATGTTCGAATACATTAATCTTGTATGGGAATTGAAGAAGTGTGTTTATAGGAATGTATTTGCTTTCTTGCTCTCTAGCTTTCAGAGGTAGTTTATAGGCTTTTCTTCATTTGATGGTGCCTTTGATCTTACACCCTTGTAAACTGTAGTAATTAACACCAAACTTCCAAAATTCTAATGACTGCATACAATAGATGTATGATATCTGCTTTGTCTTTAAAGCAAGTGTGTTTCCACCCAAGAAGTACAGTACAGGTATACAGTAAATGTACAGGCATGTATTTTTTTTTTTTATTAAGTGTTTGGGCTAAAACTTTACTTTTCTCAGAAAAGTTATTAAAAACATATATGTTAAATGTATGTAAATGTAATGCATTACGCTTCAATATGTCACCCTATTGACTATAATGTGAAAAATGTATTCAACAAGTATACATTTTCTTTGAAGGACCAAATAGGTAGACTGACGTACAGAAGAGCAGACATGGTCAAAAGTATACATGGTTGGGAATTTCGCAGAAGAGTTTGTTGTCAAATGTCACATATGGTACATCTTAAAGTCTTAACACTTGTGTCTTTAGAAGTTACTCCACCTCATTTCTGGAGTGTGGTTGCGACAAATTTTGTATCTTAAAAAAAAAAAAAACGTAAAAACCGTTAAAAATTTGGCTTAAAGGGTTTCTGTCATCACATTTTGACATTATAAGCTATCTGACATTAGCTATGTGCTAATGTCAGAGCAGCTTGATAATGTCTTTTTTATAAAAATCCGATTTATATTCAGGCTAAAAAACGTACTTTTATAATATGTAAATTAGCCTCTAGGAGCAGGGGGGCGTTGCCCTGCTCCTAGAAGCTCCGTGCGGCAACCTGCTGGCACGCCCCTTCTTACTTTGAGTGACAGTGCCGGGCAGCGATCCTCCGGCACTGTCTCCTTGTGAAATCCCGCGCCTGCACAGCCGCTCTGTATTCAGCGCAGGCGCGGTGAGCAGAGGACCCTGGTGCCTGCTGTCTAGATATGCACACTACATCACGAACTTAAAAATGTGATGTTTCGATATGTCAGGCAGTACATTAAAGGGGTTATCCAGGAAATGATAATGGTGACCTATCCCCAGGATGTGCGATTAGCTTTTCCATGGAGCTGCTGCGCTCACTGATGATCTGGTGAGCGCTGCAGGCTCCTGGCAACTCGCCAAGCATACCACTGTACATTGTATAGTGACTGTGCTTGGTATTGCAGCTCGGCCTCATTCACTTCGATTGGGCTGTTCTGCAACTTGGCCATGGGACCGATGTACAGTGACGTCACAAAGCCTAGGAAGAGGCTAATGGAGCTTCTCCCAACAGCTGAGTATAGGGCATCAATATTTCCAGGATAACCCCTTTAAGAAACTGTAGTGTAGGCCTCGGGAAGGCCAAGTATAAATACTGACCGTGGTACTGCTATATGGAGCTGCTCTACTATACTGTATTTCAAGCTTACTAAAATAAATTTTTGATTTTTAAGTAATTTTTGGAAAGTTAAGGTATCATGTATAGATCTTCTGCAAGAACTTTTGTAAAATGGAGAAGTAAAAATACCATACAGTTCTTTACTGTTACGTGTGAATGGGAGTTTGTCAGTGCTCCTTTATTTCCTGCAGCTATGATTTTCACTAGTAAAGAAACAGTAAATTACAGTATTGCTCTGCATGAACCTGAGCTAATGCTCCTCGATCTACTCTTGGATCATACAATATTAGTTATCCTTTTAATGTCTTGGCTATGAGGGGGTGGCGCTTGTGCCAAGTGTTAAAGGGCTGGTGAAATCAGTTATTTGCATCTTTAATCTCTTGATTAACGGATTGCTGAATGGCTCTTACCCTTCAAAGTGTACTGCATCCCATAGTTCAGAGCAGCTTTCATTACAGCTATATTTTCTGCTTCACAATTTTTATGTTTGAAGAGTAATAACGAGATGAAAGGGAGTACTTGAGAACGTTCATTTAAATGGAGATAAATTGTATAAGCTGGTGCAGAAATGATTTGCTGATTGGGAGGTGCTGTAATGTAAGAGGGGTGTACTGACATTGGGGACATTTCATGGACTTATTTTACCCTGGCTAATCAGTAGGAACTTGTTAGTCTTTGGAATATTAGAACCGCGCTGCTCACCAAAAGCTCCACTCAGACCACTTAAGTTTGTGCTGACATTTACCAATACACCAATCACTGGCTTCTTGGCACACATATATTCGCCTGTCCTATAATGGTCAAAACCAGACAGGCAAAAAATAGTGAAGCACCGCAATGGATATTAATAACAAATCAGTTTTTATTATACTCATCATGCACCCCTGAAGAAGCAAAGGTGAAACCTGGGTCGGGTGATAGACGGGAAGCCGGTCAAATTGTTTTATATGCCTATATTCCTCGCATGTTTGTGAGTATAATAACAACTGTTTTGTTGTTAATATCCATTGCGGTTTGTCTGGTTTTGACCATTATAGGACAGGCAAATAGATGTGTTAAGGAGCCAGTGATTGGAGTATTGGTAAATGTCAGCACAAACTGAAGTAGTCTGAGTGGAGCTTTTGGTGAGCAGCGCGGTTCTAATATTGCAAAGACTGGAACTTGGTGTGAACAGGACCCACCACACCCGCAACCTGCAGCAGCTCAAAGTAGGATTGACTATTCAGAGGAACTTGTTATGGGGCCGCTTTGTTCTTTCATGCTTAGTTATCCGGCAGGTGATTGTTGACCTAAGATGGGTTGTCTTTGTACTGTAACATTAGGGTTAACTGCGACTAGCATATGTAGATTAACAGCTGGAGCCAAGACAACCCCATCTACAAAGCCAAGTCAGCTGCCGTTTTACCTCTCCTACATTGTCTTTATCTAGCGGTCCTACCTTTTGTGTTCTCCACTCAACATAACCCCTAGAGAAGGCTAGGTATGGATACATTACTCAGTCTTTAGTCAGTGTACAGTGATTTATTCACCAATCAGCCGTAACAATAAAACAAGCTGCCTAATATTGAGTAGTGTATAGCTACAAAGTCCAAAATGCAGCGAGCTGTGATGCATTGTGTGTTCGGACGCCTTTCTGTCATAGCCAGTGTTAACCCCTTCTGTGGGATTGGACCGAACGGGCTACCCTTGGCTCCCCAATACACATCATTGAGCTTTAGAAGCCTATGACCCTGTTGCTGGTTCACAGGTTGTCTTTCTTTGGACTACTGTTCATAGATATGAACCACTGCACCTTAGGAACACCCCACAAGAGTACCTTTTAGTGATGGCTAGATAACCTGGACAGAGCATTTCCAAAGTTGGCCTTTGTCCAAGTTTCTTAGATGTTTGTCAATTTTTCCTGCTTTTTATGCATTAAATTCACACTCTGCAGACTGTATATGGTCTTAAGGCAATATCTCTTTTAAACATTACCGTATGCTTCTTCCTAACTTCAGCACGATCAGTTGTGGTACTGTATGTGAATACATATCAAGTGACATAATAGTAACAATTGTATCTACAACATTAACTTTTGGGTACAGCATAACACCTAGTAGCACATTTTTATGTGGCCCTTTTATGTATGCTTGAATTTATTCTAAAAAACATTTTATCCTAAAATGAGGAAAATCCCTGTAAATAGAAGTCACTTGGGGAGATTTGTCAAACTGGTGTAAAAACTGGTTTAGAAGCCCAAAAGCAACCAACCAGATTACACTTTTCATTTTCCAAAGGAGCGCTGAAAAATAAAAGTAGGAATATTATCGGTTGCTATTAGCAACTGAGCCAGTTTTCCTTAACACCACAATTACCATACATTTATCAAAACTGGTGTAAAGTTGGAGCCGGTTAAGCTAGTAAACCCTACATCCCCAGAAAAAATAAAAATATTACTGCATTAAAATTGTGTGTAAACCTGGGATTTTCTGACATTGACGACTATCTGAAGTTTGATCACTGTAGCGTGTCAGGAAAATTACTTAGAAATACCATGAAACCTATATAGACAAGTATCTAGTGTACTGCTTTTTAGTATCTGTAAGATATTCTGTCCCGAACATATCTTCTCCAGTAGACATACAGTGACATGGAAATGTTTAAAGGAGTCCATTGAGGTCAGCAAGCCAATGAAGAAATGTCCGTGATTTTCTAGCCAATATGTAAGAATCCCTGCAACGCAATGGTATTTGAAAGTAGATAGAGTTCTTCTTTATTGAATAATTATATTCTCATAACACGTTTCGGCACACTGCCTTTATCACTAGGTACTGATAAAGGCAGTATGCCGAAACATGTTATTAGAATATAATTATTCAATAAAGAAGAACTCTATCTACTTTCAAATACCATTGCGGTTGCTGGGATTCTTACATATTGGCTGAACGTGGAGCTCTGCTCCTTCCCGCAGCAACGCTTCTCTGAACGAGTGCTGGCTGTTTTGGTTTCACGTGATTTTTCTAGGTCACCAAAATAAAATGGAGAACAAATTATGTCTGGTGTGTGTGAACCTAACAATGACCTCATAAAAGGGACATGGGGCCTGGGGTATGTATGGCCATTCCCTCAATGTTCATTTCATTTGCCTTGGAAACCATGACAGTGAATGGCGATAGGCCTTTACATAGGCTCTGCTTATAGTCCCATTCACCGATTATTCATGGCATGTACGTTTTTGTTTTTTACAATGGACCCTTGAACATTTTCGTGTCCGCATGTCTATGGACAGTGGGCTTGTATGCATCTAGCATCAATAGCATATGGGTGAAGGAGGACTGCATTCAGCATACTATAGGGTCATGCACTCCATATGCAGATGTATAGTATCAGGAGGGGAACAATTGGGTACGGTTTATAGGAGGACAATGTTTTTATAGTTTCCCTCCCAATGTGTGGTCTATCTATAGTTCTATATTAAGAATTTTAGCGAAAGCCAGAGGTACAGTATAGAGATCGGTACACAAAATTCTTTTCAGTGCCCAAAGCCGCTAAATGTATTACTTCTAAAGAAACGCTATGGAAGCATTTCATTTGTAAATTATGTAATGGGTTATTAAGGGCTCATGTACACAAACGTATTTTCTTTCCTAGTCCATTCAGTTTTTTTGTGGGTCTTTTGCAGGCTGTATGCAGAACCATTCATTTCAATGGGTCCACAAAAAAAAAGGAAGGTACTCCATGGGCATTCAGTTTCCGTATGTCCATTCCGCAAAATGATAGAACATGTCCTATTATTGTCTGCATTACGGACATGGATAGGACTGTTCTATTAGAGGTCAACTGTTCCGTTCTGCAAAATACATACTGTCGTGTGCATGAGCCCTAATACAGTATTTTTTAGGATCAACATGTTTTTCCCAGTTCTCGTACCAAACATACTACAACACATGGGAACTGCAAATACACAAGCAAAGAACAAACTTGTTTTGTTTTGTTTTTCCTAAGGTAATTATGATCATCATTTATATAGTTTTATTATCTTGTCATTGGATCCAAAGTTTGAAGGGGTGTTTTGGTTTTGCCGTTTTTAGTATCAAATTGACTTGACATGAAACAACACATGTTATCACTTCTTAGACCCCATTCACACGTCCGCAATTCTGTTCTGCATTTTGCGGAACGGAATTGGGGACCCATTAATTTCAATGGGGACAGACTATGTCCCGCCGGGTCCGCAATTGCGGATCCGCACTTCCGTGTCCGTAATCGCGTTCCCCAAAAAATAGAACATGTCCTATTCTTGTCCGCAATTGCGGAGAAGAAAAGGCATTTTCTATATAGTGCCGGTGATGTGCGGTCCGCACGTCGCCGATGGCCGTGCTAGTGGTCCTCTAGAGGCCAGTGATTGGCTGCAGTGGTCATGTGAATGTTGTATGTAACCTCGATTGTGTGGCATATATTTTAATAGGCAGTGGTTATTTTTTGTCTTAAAATCTCAAACAGCCCCTCTACGATCACCTCTTCTTAGCTACGTACAAAATTGCGTTATTAAATTAAAATATATTTTAGTGATTAAGGATTCAAATTTTTGCAAGGTTATGGGAAAAGGTTTCTAGATTTTCATTAGTGTTGCTGGTTCTATCTACCCTTTTAATTTTCATGCAGTAATCTTTTCTTTAGGTTAATGACCGCTTTTGACGATTGCTGTTATTAAGCGATGTTTATCAGGTGAAATGGCTCATAAATGCATATATTTGTCGTACGTATTATGTCGCTGTGCGGTCATAGCCAGCTGATTTTCTGTACGGATGTGCTCCCCAGTGGGTGCCCCGTTGTCTTGCTCTCACATTCTTGCCCTCTATCATGGATGTAAGCGCGCTCCGCATCCCCTGCCTCCTTGTATGTTTTTCATTAATATATATACTTACTGTTATACTAAGATAAGTACACATACTATATACACACATTGTGATTAGCCCAGTTACTATCGGGCTCATTTTCCATTGGTTAATGAACCTTCATTTGAAGAAGAAAATGAGTACCGTCTCTGAACCGTCTCTGAACGGCTAATGACGAGTGCCACGGTGAAATGAAGCGTTAATGTTGATGGGACTGAGCGAATCATTGAATACGGATCATTGAATTCCTCCTCTTTAGATTTAATGGCCTATGGTCTGTTAATCCTACATAGAAATTATTTGGGGTTCCCCTGATACCCCATGCTAGCAGGAAAATTCAGGGCTTACAGAGGAGCAGGTATAAAATTCATGAAAGTCACCTTTTTGTTTAATGAAGATTCCTTCTCTCCCGAAGCTAATTGCCTGTAATATTACTTTTTTTCTTTGCTTTACAAGACTTTAACTTGACATCTATACAATTCAGACAGTAAAATCTGGAAATTAAAACCAATCGATTTATGGCTTATTAGAATGTTTCAGCTAAAGTTTTACTTCCATTGTTGGTGGCAAAGCTGCTAAAACCTGGTCTGGAATTCTCCAGCATTTCTGGCCGTGCTGTGACTTCAGAGAAGGTCCTCGATAGACATGCTTTTGATCATATGCCCGATCACTCTTCTGTGGATCAAAACTCAATGTTCTGACTTGTTACTTTAGCGAGCTACTCCCTGAATATTTATTCCCTTCCCTCTCACCCCTTTTTTTATTTTGCTCCGCTTTTCGCTTCTCTTCTCTTTGGTCCTTCTCTTTTTCGTTCCTTCTGCAATATCCGTTATAATATTGGGGCACCTGCTCTTGAGGGTAACAGAAATAGGCCTTTAACGGCTTGCTAGTTTGGGTATGTTTATCTTGATGGCTGATATACCCACTTATGTGGGGATAATTCACCGTTGCACTGTATTAATGTATATTGTGGTTGTATACTGACCTGCTTTTGCTTTCTTATTGTACTATTTGAATTATAGTATTGCACATTTAAATCCATTAAACAGAGTAAACTGAAAAATGTGGCCTGGGATCCACATAGAGCTATGGGCCCCTTCGCGTATGTCCGGTGATCTGGCTCCGTTTCTCTCCGGCGTAGGGCAGAAAACAGCAGAAGGAAACTGAAGGCAGAGCTGATCCCATAGTTTTCTACGAGATTGCTCATAGTCATCCAGCACATCAATCGGGAGGCTTGATGTCCGATAGCGCTTGACAGAAAAACTCTGCCTGCTATATTTTTATATGGTGATATATATATATATATATAACACTGGACCTGTGCACCAAGTGCACATATACATATATATATATCCGTTGTGTCTATCTCCAAACAAAAAAAAACTGTTCGGACACAACTAATGTGCGCCCAGCCTATATCTCTGATATTATGGCTCTGTATCATGCACACTATCATTGTGTGGGCCTGGATCCGTTCCCCATTTTTGGAAGTCATCCGTGTTATGTCCGAATCCGCTTGGCCATTCTGCAAATTTATAGAACGTATTTTATTCTTGTCCATTGTGTGAGCAAGAATAGGCAGTTCTATTAGAAAAATGCAGCATACACCCGGCCGGTATCCGTAAAATAGATGCGATGGTGAGCATGTAGCCTAAATGTGTGGCAGGAGAGACTGTCTGGAGGTGCGGAATCACCTTAGTTCAGTTACCTTCTGCATCTATTATATAACTGCTTGAGGTACGTAGAATATTCCATTACATGGATGAAGGCTATATGATTCAGGATTGTAAGTAGAAGATGTAAAATATGCAAATGAGCCTAATGCGATACACACAGAGGATATTGAACCTTTGCATAATTTCTTCCTACCTGCAAGACGTTCCCCACTCATATTATGCACATCTTAATGAAGTCTTACATTTTGCCACATCATAGCTCTCGCTAATCACTTTACCTCCCCAGTGTGTCATGGCACATTTTTATGATTTTTGACCCTCTATAAACCATGATTTCTTTAGGGTGAGGAATGGGGTTAATAACCAGTTTCCAATTTAGTCCAGTATATGTGAGATGTTTGCAATGATGGGTAAGATGGGAGACTGTAACATACTTATTCTTGTTTTGTATGTCAGTAAAGTATATACGTGTATTTTATTTTGTGTGTAGATATAGATATGGGATTAATATATACAGTAGATATGAGATGGTAGATATGAGATGGTAGATATGAGATGATAGATATGAGATGATAGATATGAGATGGTAGATATGAGAGAGGTAGATATGAGAGAGGTAGATATGAGAGAGGTAGATATGAGAGAGGTAGATATGAGAGAGGTAGATATGAGAGAGGTAGATATGAGAGAGGTAGATATGAGAGGTAGATAGATATGAGAGAGGTAGATATGAGAGAGTAGATATGAGAGAGGTAGATATGAGAGAGGTAGATATGAGAGAGGTAGATATGAGAGAGGTAGATATGAGAGAGGTAGATATGAGAGAGGTAGATATGAGAGAGGTAGATATGAGAGAGGTAGATATGAGAGAGGTAGATATGAGAGAGGTAGATATGAGAGAGGTAGATATGAGAGAGGTAGATATGAGAGAGGTAGATATGAGAGAGGTAGATATGAGAGAGGTAGATATGAGAGAGGTAGATATGAGAGAGGTAGATATGAGAGAGGTAGATATGAGAGAGGTAGATATGAGAGAGGTAGATATGAGAGAGGTAGATATGAGAGAGGTAGATATGAGAGAGGTAGATATGAGAGAGGTAGATATGAGAGAGGTAGATATGAGAGAGGGGGATAGAGATATGGTAGATATGAGAGAGGGGGATAGAGATATGGGATAGAGATATGGGATAGAGATATGGGATAGAGATATGGGATAGAGATATGGGATAGAGATATGGGATAGAGATATGGGATAGAGATATGGGATAGAGATATGGGATAGAGATATGGGATAGAGATATGGGATAGAGATATGGGATAGAGATATGGGATAGAGATATGGGATAGAGATATGGGATAGAGATATGGGATAGAGATATGGGATAGAGATATGGGATAGAGATATGGGATAGAGATATGGGATAGAGATATGGGATAGAGATATGGGATAGCGATATGGGATAGCGATATGGGATAGAGATATGGGATAGAGATATGGGATAGAGATATGGGATAGAGATATGGGATAGAGATATGGGATAGAGATATGGGATAGATGGATAGAGATGAGATGACTATGGGCAGGGCCGGTGCAAGGATTTTTGCCGCCCTAGGCAAAAGAAAAGTTTGCCGCCCCCCCCCCCATGTGACATCACAATGCCCCACCCATATGATCTGCCATATTAAAGGGGTTCTGCAGTTTATTTAAACTGATCGGCAGGGGTCCCCCGCCAATCAGCTGTTTCAGAAGGCAGCGGCGCTGGCAATAGCACCTCAGCCTTCTCGCAGTGACGTCACGACTAGTTTCATTGGCCTGGGCGGGGCTAAGCTTCATTCAAGTGAACAGAGCTTAACTCCGCCAAGGCCAGTGATACTAGTCGTGACGTCACTGCGCCTGCGTTAAACAGCAAGAAGGCCGAGGCGCTACTGCATACATAGGATAGATCATCAGTTTAAATAAACTGCCGAACCCCTTTAACTAATGCCAGTTCTCTCCCCCCCTTGTCATTCTCTCCCCCTCTTGTCATTCTCCCCCCTTGTCATTCTTCTCCCCCTTGTCATTCTTCCTCCCCCCTTGTCATTCTTCCTCCCCCTTTGTCATTCTTCTTCCCCGCCCCTTGTCATTCTCCCCCTCTTGTCATTCTTCCTCCCCCTTTGTCATTCTTCTTCCCCCCTTGTAGCGTGGCCGAGCTCTTTATGGTCCAGGGGTACAGGAGCTTTAGTTTCCTGTACCCTGATGGACTGACAGGAAGTGCACACTGTGTGCGCTCTTCATGTCAGTCCGGCCGGGTACAGGAGACACATGCTCCTGTACCCGCGGCCATAAAGAGCTCGGCCGCGCTACAATGGACTGACAGGAGGGAGCGCTGAGCGCTTCCCTCCTGTCAGCTCCTCTCCTCTTGCTGAGCCCGGGCGGTGCGCCCTCATGGACGCGCCAGCCCAGGCAGTGCTGCAGCCGTCTGAGGCTCAATTCAGAGCGCTCGGGCGGCTGCAGCATGAGGCAGGGCCGGCGCTCCTAGCAGCGCCCCTTGCCAAGGGGCGCTCTACGCGGCGGCCTAGTCCACTTATAGGACGCGCCTGCCCTCGGTATGGGAGAGAGAGCTAATATGTGGCTATATCGTATTTTTTCAAATGTTCCCAATGTCTGTGGGCAATAGTAACATATTTGCCAATGTCGTGTCTCCCTGGATATTATAAAATGTTATAGATGTGACGGTCAACTGAACATTTCAGGTCCAACTTCTCTTATCTCAGTCGTTATTGGGCCACACATTTCCCTTGCAATGACCATAGCAGTTGTAATGTAGTATTACATGAAAGCCCCTGAATGTAGTTCATGGGGGTTCTGCTGGGAAACCCATATATGATGCCAGTGACCTAATAGGGTATATGGACAATCCATTTTAAACTCATTTGTGTGTTGGATCCCCACAGAACCTGATGCACTGACCATAGGATGATTACGTAGAACCTCTGGAGGCTGGCCCTTTTCACCTATACAGCACATTTATAAAAAAATGTATAGGTGAAAGGCAACCAATCACAATGCAGCTTTCTTTTCTAATAGTGCTTTTGAAAAATGAATAATAAAAATGAATTATTCTTCTGAGACAGTTAAAGGGGTTGTCTAATGAAAGCTATTCTACAGTTGTCAAACCAGCTCCTGGACCTGAATACTTTTGTAATAACATGTCATTAATCATTTAGTAAAGTCATTGAGGTATTCTATAAAATGTATCTTTATAGCGCCTCCTGCTGTTAGTTCACTTGCTTATTTCTTTGTCCACCTTGCTGAGGTGGATACACATGCCAAGTTCCATCCTTCAACTTACAATAGCCTTATGTTTTAGAAGCTGCGACAGTCATAGGGAGATAGTTGCAGCAGAAGGGATGCACTCCTTTGGGACACGCCCCCTGAGCTGTCAGATTGATATAAATCTAGCAGAGCAATAAATGGAGAGCTCTCTGGATCCATGTGAGGTACATGGCTGGTTCTAGCTTTGTTAGAGCTTGCCATGTACTATATGATGTCTGATTTTCATTTTTTTTATTAATAATGGGATAACCCCTCTAAATAAGATCTGCACATAATTGTTACATTCACATGTGCCGGTTGGGTGGTCGGAGAGTGTGCCAATTTTGCATTGTAAAAATGTGTCAAAACCATGTGGTTTTCTCCAGAAGACAAAATCTTTTTAGAAAGCTGCCCTGGCATTAAAGTAAACACAACAATAGCTGATCTCAGGGAGACCAACTACAAAAAACACTGCGGAGCCTCACTTAAGAGTCTCAACACAGCAATCCAAAGTGCAAAGTTCCCTGGGAAACAGGAATATGCAAAATAAATGTGGAGCCCCAGTTATGGGTCTACAACACAATGAAAGCCAGATATCCCTCAAAGGAAGGAAAACCAAGTAAAGGGGTGTCTCCATTACAGAGATCACCAAATCCACCATATTAAGTGGCCCCTATGTCAAGATCCCGCTTTTTTACAAGCTTTAAGGATATGACGGGGAAAACCTAAGCCAGGTATCCATCCACAGACAGCTGTTTCGGGGTGTTGCCCCTCATCAGTGTGGAGTAGGATTCTGGCTAACCGGGAGCAATGCCTCGGAGACTACACAAACACAACAATAGCTGATCTCAGGGAGACCAACTGGCATTAAAGTGACAGGAGGAGGACTGGGTCCTGAAACAGTATCCTGCAGAGGACGGGTAGCACATTGACTTACATTTACAATTATTCATTGCTAGCTATCTTATTATTCCTGATATTTCTGTAATATAGATATATATATATATATGGACGATCACTTAAAAACGCAACCATCGATTTCTTGGTATACGCCCCTACGCAGCAGCTGCATGGTGATTGTATGCTCCAACTGTTTTTGCTCCACACATATTGCTCTGTAACTTAAACTCCTCGATCAATTTCTACTAAACTTGGTACACATATCACTTACTATCTGGGAAAGAATACTGTGGAGGTAAGATGTCAGTTCACAATGAGTTTGTCTGTCTGTTCTTCATGCGCGACCAAACGACTGGACTGATCTTCACCAAATTACATCAGGTACATCAAGTGAACGGGAAGGGAAGGTTTTAGACCGGGTCTCAGCTCTCTAGGACGTACCGTTCCCGAGATATTCCCAAAAAATGACCTGCATTGGCCAATAGAAGCCTGCTAGTCTTACTCTTCATATCCCAACTGCCATACACACGGTCACATGTCCCTTATCAGCCAATAGAAGCTCGCAGGCCCTTAGTCTCCACGTACACCCAGTTTTGCTCCAGGTTTCCATAACAACCCAGCCATTTTTCTTCACTGCTATAGGTCAGCTTTAGGCTAGGGCTACACGATGACAATAAGTCGCACGACACATAGGGCACAACTACACTGTTACATGTGTCGCGCGACAATTTTTATAATGATGGTCTATGGCAGTGATGGGCAAAGTGCGGCTCTCCAGCTGTTGCAGAACTACAACTCCCAGCATGCAAAGACTGTCTACAGCTATCAGCCTACTGCAGGGTATGGTGGGAGTTGTAGTTTTGCAACAGCTGGAGAGCCGCACTTTGCCCATCACTGGTCTATGGTGTTGCACTGCCACATGTGACATGCTGCGACTGCAACGCGACAGTTGCATAAAAATCCATCTTGGATGTATTTTTTGCGACTGTCGTGTTGCAGTCGCAGCATGTCACATGTCGCAGTGCGACACCATAGCCTATCATTATAAAAAGTGTTGAGACAAAATGTCGCACGGCACATGTCGTCGTGTAGCCCTAGCATTAAAGGGGCAGGGCGCTGTGGAGGTCACTGTTAAGAGGGCAGGGGCCACTATTAAAGGGACAACTGCTGTGGAGGTCACTCCTAAGGCAACGGGGTACTGTGAAGGTCACTGTTAATGGGGCGGGCCCCTGAAGAGGTCACTGTCAAGGGAGTGGGGTGTTGTGAAACTCACTGTTAAAGGGGCTGGCTGCTGTAAAGGTCAAAGTTAAGGGGATGGGCTGCTGTGGAGGTCCCATTTTAAAGTGGTGGGGCACTGGGGAGGGGGGGTCAGTGTTAAGGGTCCTTCTGCTAGTAAACTATATTATAATGAATGGTGGATTGCTTTGAGTAAAGCAGATGTATAAAGTATATACATGTGATGGTTGGACGCCCGCATTGTGGCTTTCCACGTGATTGTGGCCGAGGGGCTAAAAACATTGGATGCCACGTTGGCGTTTCCCCTGCCTGCTCTGTATTTCTCAGTCCAAAGCACCCATTTGTGTCATCTCTACAAAGATCTATTTTTACCTAGTAACAGAAGGTCAGCCTTAGCCTTGTCATCCAGCATATAATGTGCAGTTGAGTCACTAATCTCCACTTCATGCCTTGCAGACTGAGACTTGCTGCTTGATGCCTGTCTCCTCCTGCCACATTAAATTTGTCTTAACTTCTCCTAAAATATATGCTTGGCTGTAGTCTGATCCATCCTCGGTGGAAATGTACCGTATAATAATTGGAATGTGTATGATTGGTGACTTAGTAAAATCTAATATCTGTATATTTTTATGCTCTCGAGGAGCCAACACTTGAAGTATCTCCTATCTCATCACAATGAGGATTTTATATCCATCTATCTATCGCAGAATTTTACTGTATTTTTTATGTCTTTGCGACGGCTAATTTTTTATACCCTATTAGAGCATTAGGACATCATGGAGGGGAGTCCTCTGCTCAGACATCTCTCATTAGACCAGGGTGGAGAACTATTATCAAGTGTCTCTTGCTGTGGTAACTTGGCCATTCATTTGTTTTGAAATGGCGGGTTTCTCCAATGCTCCAGTTTTTACCACACAACTAAATACAGCACCAAGTAGAAATGTGAAGGACATTAGCAAACATATGCAAGTGCCCAATGGGTGGTCCCCATCATGGCAAGTGCTAAAGCTCTCCTACATAATGCTTTCCCCACACCTCCCCTCAGCCATAATGTCTTCTCCACGCCTCCTCCATCATGGATTATGGATGAAATCCTGAGCACTTCTCACAATAAGGACCACCCACTGGGCACTTTTGGCCTCATTTGCATATAGACTTTATTGATGTATACCATGGTCTAACTATACATAAATCAAAGGTATGTTTGCTATTGTCTTTTCCGCCCTTCCGGGCATAGACTCCCTTTAAGAGACTAAGGGGACATTTATTAAGACCAGTGTTTTCCATGCCAGTCTTAAGTCCCTCTGCACTGCTGGAGGAAGTGCCAAAGTTATGGTGCTTCCTCCGACAGGCCGTGCGGCAGACTTAACTCCTGCCAGCCCCTTACTGGGGTAGAGTCGCCAAAAAACTTGCATGTGTGTATGCAGACTGGTAACTGGGTGACTAAGCTCCATAGATCCTTGTGGCTGGCTATGGTGGCAGCTTCTTGCCCCTAGTTTCAGTTGTAGACCTGGAATAAACACTGCTGATATAACAAGGGAAATACTGTATGGGGTAACTTGTGTTGTCAGTGAGTTTGTTGTCCATGGACTTTTCTATGTAGTTCTCATTGAGATGACCCTCGACACTTTGCGGATGCCTCCATGGATATGACTTTGACGTAAGAGTGGCACAGAAAGGCTGCTTTGTAATATGCAAACATCACCCCCAAGTGATGGCTGAAGATAGATAGAATTTCTTATTTGACTATATCGCTAAAATTTGCGGCTCCATGTAGGGAAAATATCAATTATCATGATTGGCATCTATGAGAAGAGATGGAAGAAGTGGCTTGTACTCAAGTTGCATGCGTTTGGGGCAGTCTGAAGTTTGTCTTAGAATAGAGACAATGCACAAGTTTCACATTGTTTTCAAATTTTGACAAATGCAAGGCACTTACTAATGTATTGTGATTGTCCATATTGCTTCCTTTGCTGGCTTGATTCATTTTTCTATCACATTATACACTTATTTCCATGGTTACGACCACCCTGCAATCCATCAGCGGTGGTCGTGCCTGCACACTATAGAAAATAAGAACTAGCCTATGTGTGTGCCTATGGTCCCGGCCACCAGGGACACCGGCAGTTTTTCCTATAATGTGCAAGTACGGCCACCGCTGCTGGATTGCAGGCTGGTCATAACCATGGAAATGAGCAGAGTATAATGTGATGGAAGAAAGAATCCAGCCATCGAAGGAAGCAATATGGACAGTTCACATTACATTAGTAAGTGCCTTGTATTAACTTTCTCTACATGATAAATGCCATTTGCAGAAGTGAGACAACCCCTTTTAACAAATGTGGGCCAATGTATCAATTATAGCCAGGTATTAGCAACATCGTATTATACTGTATATAATATTAATATATATTGAGGATAATTTGGCTAGTAAAGCGAATGGGTTTTATGTTAATCCTATTTTAGGCCCATTCCCTTTTTTTGGGCAATAGAACGCAGCAGTTTATTGCTGGAATTATATGGTATTATATATAATATTAATTTATTATAAGGACTAACAAATGGGTGCTGATCACAGCAAAACTAAACTCGCCCCCAGTCCTATAGCTGCATCTCTTATTTCTGTGTAAATGTAATTGATGTGGCTGTCAGGATCCTATACATGTTACTAGCTGGAAGACGTATAACTCGTAGCTGGAGATTTATGCTTTATTATCTAGAGAAGCCAGGGCAGTGCTTGGATCATTTCCAGAGCCAGGATATAAGACCGATAGCACTGGATGTATATACTGTCCCTGTTCTGGCCATGTAACCACTATGAAGGTAGAACGTCACATGCGTTATATAACCACCTCCCCACTCTGCTGGGTGGTATTACGTTATATCAAATGTTGGTTTTTGGAAAACTGCAAACCCAATATTTTTTTTCTGATTAGAAAAACATTTTTTTTTTCTTAATTATTTTTTTTTATTTATTTCACCTACAGAAGCAAATTCAAGAAGAAATCTTATTAACTCGACTCTCATTCCGCTGTTAGCATCTGCTGTGCCATAAATTGTGTTTATTGCCCCTGGTACATAAAAATCATTGCGAGTAATCACACAGAACATAATCTCCAGGGAACACATGTAGCGACTTATATACACAAGGAAGGGAAGGTAGAAGGTCTTTCCTAAGCTGACATTTAAGTAGGTTGCTCTGGCATCTGGTAATTATCAGCACTGATGGCATGTCCTGCTGCCCGATATATATATATATATATATATATATATATATATATATATATATATATATATATATATAGGTTAGGAGTCTCGCATGTATATGCTGTGCTACAATTTATAGCTGTCCCCTCTTTCCAATAAATTGCCACATATTTTACTGCGGTGGGTAAATCCTCATCATGTATACTAGTCCTAGCCATTCATTTAAACATTCTGCTTATTTTCTGCCTTTTGTTGTATTTTTTTTAATTTGCAAATATTAAGTAATATTAGGGCAACAAAAACACAAGAAAAGCCACAGATTTTTTTATACTGTATGTATCATTAATAAGTCAGGATGAGCGAATTTCATATTTTGAAATTCGTTTTCGGTTCGGGTTGTGGTACAATGTGAATTGTGCTATGGATTCCGTTAGCACGGACCATAATGCAATTCCATGGACATGGACAAAACCTCAATCTGCAAGACAAGTCCTACCACGGACCATAACGCAATTCCATAACGGCATTCTGTTATTCATTCTGTCATAATAGTATATTTGGCCTGCATAACTGATCTGTCCAGTTTCCGTTATGAAGGGGAGTCCTGTCCTGCATAACGGAAACCGGACGGATCCATTATGCAGGCCATAGACTTCTAATATGACGGAATGAATAACGAATGCCTCTAAAGGCATTCCATCAAAGAATTGCGTTATGGTCTGTGGTAGGACTTGTCTTGCAGATTGAGCTTTTTTTTTTTTTTTTGTCCATGTGAACTATTTTAACTAAGGAGATGGATTTTCCCCTGTAATATAACTCTGACATGCATACAAAAGCCAGTTTTGATGTCTACAAAACCTTGGGGGTCATTTATCAAGTGTTTTACATCGGTCTTTTATACCACAGTGTTGCCGGAGAACCTGCCTAACTTATGGCGAAGTGCAGACCTCATCATACATTAGGTGCATCTGCATGGACTTTGTATGTTCTCTCTCTGCCTCCCACACTCCAAGGACATACTGATAGGGAACTTAGATTGTGAGCCCCACTGGGGACAACAAGCGATGATAATGTCTGTAAAGCGCTGCGGAATATGTCTGCGAAATGAATTGTGAGCACTCTGCAATGAAGGTTCAACTGGGCGATAACAGTTTTTGTTTTTTTGGGTAGGGTTTGGGTTAGCTTCATCTCAAAGGAACTAAAATTGTGACCTGCTGTGTTCCAGAAGTATACCTCTCTAGAAGCATTGCGTCTAGGGAAAAACCTCTTCATAATACAGTCTATACAGGGACCATGTAGGAAAGGCACTGAGCTGTATGGATGATGTGCTGCTGTTCTAGGACCTTCTGGATATTACTATTTTTGCAAAATTTAACAGTGGACGGGAACTTTCCCTTTTTACCCCAGCATGTGTGTATTAGCAATGTTAAAATATCAGAACCTTCTCCTGAGGGGTCTTATTCTGTATATAGAGTATACATTGACATAAATCAATTAGAATATTTAGTAAGAAGATTAAAAGACTAGTTAAATTCCTAGTTGACTCATTCATCACCTTCTATAAAGAGGGAGCGACCATCTATTTCTCTGACCACATGATGAAGTGACCTGACATCTCCTGGAAGAAGTGATTAAGTATTTGTATTGCTAACAGCACCCGGCTATGTTCTCCTGAGCAGCTTTATGGGTCCTGAATGGCAAGTCTTAAGCCAGTATGACATTGTGTTTGTATTAATAATGGTTTTCCTAAAGGCAACAATCCAGATGAAATTTTTCACACCCGATATCCGCCTCGGGGTAAGGTATATTATTCTATGGACAGGCGATGAGCAAGCATGGTTACTTGGTATTAGCAAGTCGTGTCCGTTGAGACGGATGAAAAATAGAACAATCTTGGGTAATTTAAGAAATCATGCATAAAACATATATATGAAATTAATGAATACGTGATATTGATACGATTTACTTGTTTTCTTTTGTTGGCCTTTCAGTTTTGGCAGCAACATTTTTTCATTCCACGCCTTCCGAGGGCCATACTGTTTTTATTTTTCCATCAATATAGCCGTACAAGGGCTTGTTTTACGTGTTGTATTTTTAATGGTGCCATTTAACACCATAATGATGCATTGAATAACCACTTTCGTGCATTTTTTTTCCCAGATTGTTTTCTGGTTTTCATTTGGGTTACACCATTCAATCAAAGTGTGGTAAAAAAGAGAAGTCAGTACGATTACAGCAATGCCAGATTAATAGTTTTTAGGAGACATTTTTATTTTTCAGTTTAGACCATCAGCTATTAACAGATGCCAGATGTTTTGTGCAGAGCTATGCACAGTAACAGCTTTATGCATTTTGTTTGTATTGTGAAGGATGACTAGAAGAGGGCATAGATTTCGATATTGAGCAGGCCATACACTGTAGATGGCTCTTGGTCCAACAGCTCTCCCTCTCGACCTTTCACCCTCCCACACATGTACACTTGGCTAAGCATGCTTGTGTTCTGAATGGGGAGACTAGTGGCTTAGATCCTTTGAGAACAAAGGATTGGGCATGTTGGAATCCACAGCTCGATCCTAGTTTCCAACAGATGTCTGGACACATTTGGATTGAAGCAGCTGGCCAACGCTTCCTTCACTGCTTACTATAGCTTTACGCCTATTTCAGAACTTATACTCTCCTCACTCAGTTGTCATAGAAAAGTTGTGTTCCGCTTACCATACAGGGGCTTTGCTTCTCTTGAACAGTACCTGTGGGATACACAAAAACTGGAGAGCAATATAGCAGTGAGAAGAAGTGTGTAGCCTGCGTGTCCTCTTACCATATCATATATGGCTATGTATAGATTAGGGCTCATGCACATGAATGTATTTTCTTTCCATGCCTGTTGTTATTTTTGTGGACCATATGCAAAACCATTCATTTCAATAGGTTCGCAAAAAAAAAAGGATGTTACTCCGAGTGCATTCAGTTAACGTATGTCCACATTTCTTTTCTGTAAAAAAAAATAGAACATGTCCTATTATTGTCTGCATCACCGGTAAGGATAGTACTGTTCTATCAGGGGCCACCTGATCCGTTATGCAAAATACAGAATGACGTCATCTGCATTTTACGTGTACATGAGCCCTTAGGGTACATTCACACTTGCGGTATGGCTATCCGGCAGGCTGTTCTGGCGTGTGAATAGCCGGCCGGATCCGCCATGCCGCAAGTACCCGTGTGCTGCCGCTCCGTCCCGATTCCAATCCCCTGCTGCTCCCATTCCAGTACTTCCCAGTACCCTACTGGTCTCCCCTTCCTCGCCTATCTTGACAAACAGGAAATTGCCTTTGATTGACAGTGGTCATTACCTGTGTGTCATGATGGATCTGGAAGCATCAGAACGGAAGTGGTGGGGGATCGGTAAGGAGAGAACAGCATATTTTATCATCTTGCACCGTTCTTCTGTCAACTTGAACAACTTCTTCAATATACGTACCCTTTTCCACTTGTATGGGGCTTGGTGGGCACCAGGTGGGAATTGTATTAAGCTTCCGGTCCAGTCCAATAATAGGCATGATTTCGGATATTTAGCTGAATGACAATATATTAAGAAGATGTTTTTAATTTCAGGGTTTCAGGTAGGGATGATACGTTTTATAATGTATTATAAGGTTATTGTGTATTTGACTGTAATATGACTTTGGGATCGATTATCATGCACTAAAAAACAACTATTGGCTACACTGATCTACTGACTCCTCCATGGGCTGTGACCTCAAATGGAGAGAGAGGATTATCTTCTCCCCTTGCTCTTGTTCCTGTCCTGTTTGTTCTCTGCTTATTATATGTAACATGGGAGCTGATCGGGGGAAATATTCTGTATTACTTGTGAGAAGCCACTTAATTAAGTCCCTTCTGTGTGTGATTTTTCAGTTTAATGAACATCTGCCTCTACTTTGGGGTATTTTGCATTTCCCCAGGATTCTGTTTAACAGTACACAAATGGTACTCTCATATAAAAGAAAAGCTATGTGTCTGTTCAGATGGTGTTATCGTACCTTGGCTGAAACCGTACGTGGCTCTACCAGGATTTGCCATAGGATTTCAGTTTTAATGAGATTGACTTGTACACGCTCTGTTCGGCCCTTCTTAATATCTCCTAAAATAACTAAGAATTCTGGGTGACGCGTTTAATGCCTATTATCTAATTTTACAAACACTTTTTTTGTCTGATTTTAAATCTTTTAAATCTTTGTGGAACAGACATACGGACCCATTGAAATGAATGGGTCCGCATCCGAACCGCAAAAAATGTGGACCCAAAATACGGTTGTGTACATGTTTTCTGCAGCGCTGTACAGAGATGGTCATCGGTACCTGTACCCAAACGGGGTTCACAATTTTCCGCTAAAGGACACACACACGGGGGCCAATGTCATCAGAATGCTTTTGGAGCATACACAGTATAGACTTGTATATACTGCGGCCTATCACTCACCATCCAGAGAAGCATGGGAGTGCTCACTAGACTGACAAGCTATATATCCAGTGTATTGTATCATCTTTGCTGGTAGCCAAACATCATTTTTGTGCCGCACTGGCTACTAGAAGAACCTGTAGCCGTCATATACTACCAGATCCACTTTATTATCTTTAATGTTCTATTTTTCACAGACTGATACTCCATAGCACAGTGTGATGGGTATCTTTGTGAGCTATTACTTGCCTACTATGGTGTGCTGTGCATAGATCCCCGACTTCTTATCATAATGCGACAGACTTTAACAGTGCATGACCCGTGACCTCCTATTTCATTCATTCAGCCCAGATTTATCACCTTCAGCTAGAAAAGCGGACATTGATTTGACGGGATAATCCCTCCACTTGTGAAGTGTTCAGCTTTGTGACTTCCTAAGCTGAAGAGTCTTTCTAGAACTGTATATTCGGAATCCCTGAGATTTTGGCTTAGCAACAACCTAAAACTTGATATAGTTTTCTTCCTATTAAATGGACTATAGAATACGAATTACAAGTCATTTTGGACAGTTGCATAGCGTGAAAATGATGTTTCTCATTACTTTAAAGTGACCAGAATATTTGAGGATGACATAGAAGAAACATGTAGATATTTTAATGAGAGCTGTTCATGACCTTAAAGTGGAGACATCCCGCTGAGCGCCATAGTTTCACCTACAATGTCTTCTGTCCCAAAATCTTCTAGCAGGCAGTGATGGTCTGGACCCACTTGAGAACTGTATAGTTGATCTGTATGTACATGGTGAGTCATTTTCTTTACAGGTCCCTAGGTACAGTAGATGGGATAACCACTGCCTGGGATCTGAGCAAACATCTAGGTGCAGGAGTGGGCTCCCACAAGACGCCCATAGATCCCCTAATCAGTGTAGACCATGTAGGAGATTTTACAGAGCAGAGTAAGTAATGATAGGACTCCTAGGCGAGACTGAGAGTCCTGATTACTCCGCCCACAGACGACGATCCCTGTATCAGAGTGTGTAAGGGTGAGGGCACACAGTGCAGTTCTGACGTGCAGTTAGGATGCAGTTTTTTGTTGTAGCTAGCTGAAATCACTTCCCACAGTGCAGAACACCAGGGGTTAAGGAGGCTGCTAAATTAATAGCTGCATCCTGATCGCCGGTCAGAACTGTGTGCCAGCACCCTACAGAGTAGGCTCTCTGGTGATCAGGACTCTTGCTGTCTCTCCTAGGAGTCCTGTCAGGATTTTCTGTGCTTATAACTCAGAACTCTAAATCATATAAATCTGTATATATCACATAACTGAACGTCTCTCCCTCTATCGTACTCCGCTCCCAGATAGGGCACCAAAAATCACCCGACTAGTTCCCTTTCAAGGATTTCTTCTGCCTTCTATATCAAGGGCTGCATTAAAGGGCTGTGCAGTGCAAAAAGATGGAACTATCCTGAGGATAGATTATCATCAGATCAGTGGTATCCAGCACCCTTCCTGAGGACATCAGTTTCTTTGCACTGCATAACCCCTTTAAGTTTCTTTCAGGTTCTCTCATCTAATACATACCTGACAGGCCTCATCACACGGCCGTGCGCGGACCGTGGTATCCCAGCCTGGAATCCAGCTGACACTCGTACGGGTGTATTACTGTAGTCCAGCGGCGGCATGAAGCGCACGGCGTCATAGCAACCAATGACGCTGTGCGCTCCTGCTGTCAGCTGGATTCCAGGCCAGGATACCACGGTCCGCGCACTGCCGTGTTCATGAGGCCTTAGGGCAAGATTTATCAAGCTGGTGTAAAGTAGAACTGACTTAGTTGCCCATAGCAACCAATCAGATTCCACTTTTTCCTTTGGAAAATGTAAGGTGGAGTCTGGTTGCTATGGGCAACTAAGCCAGTTCTACTTCACACTAGCTTGATACATCTCCCCCATAGTGCAGGAACAAAACCGCAAATGGCAGTAAGGTGAGATATAACGTCTTTAAAGGAATACTCTAGTCCACATTGATACAATGAAGTACCGTAAGTTACTAAAAGCCGTTCGTGTCCATGCATCATTTTATCTGTGCAGAAAATAAGATGTCCTCTGCTTAACAAGTTCACATCTACTTAGAGATCTTAACGCATAAAATCCAGTGTAAAATGAAGAGAAATCGGCACACAAACATTATATCATGAAATACAGTCTTTAATATTGCCAAAGTAGCAATGGCATAAATCATTTTAAAATGCTGTATAAGCCTTTCCGATGCATTGATGTTTACATCGATTTTATTTTATTTATTTTATCTACATATTTGGCTTGTATAGTAGAAGTCCACATCCCATTGTTTTTCACTTGTAAAACCCCTTTCCGCTGCAGAGCATCCCCCATCAATGAAATAACAAACTGCGACGAGTGTTGGCATCGTTCCCATCGTAATTACACAGTGTGAATTTAATTGAAAACCAGGCAGTGGGCACAAGGTCAGCATGCAACTCTTCAATACAGAGGAGCATTATACTTAAGGGGCCACTTACCTCATATATGTAGATAGGCAATGTATGTAGTCACATGTTTTGTATACGTATGATATCTTCATTTAAAAAATCTTAATTGGGCAGCCACCTATCTGAATTGTTTTCTTCCAAATTCCCATTCACACACAGCTTGTCACCCCTTAGCACATTGCCATAGTATTGATCAGTGTGCTACAGATTCAGAATATGGATTCTAACCTAGTATAGAGTTCAAGAGGGGCCTGGATTCATTTCTGGAGTGTAATAATATTACAGGCTACAGCTACTAGAGAGGGGTCGTTGATCCAGCGAGTTATTCTGATTGCCTGATTGGAGTCGGGAAGGAATTCTTTATTCCCCTTAAGTGGGGAAAATCGGCTTCTTCCTCACAGGTTTTTTTTTTTTTTGCCTTCCTCTGGATCAACTTGTAGGTTGACAGGCCGAACTGGATGGACAGATGTCTTTTTTTTCGGCCTTATATACTATGTTATACTTTAATGTGCTTCAGACGTTATATGGATTGGAGAGACTAGGGAAAAAACTCTGATTTATTCCTTTATATGTGGTAATATAGGAAACGCTTCCCCTAGAAGCAATGCTAGATGGTACATTGTGCCATAGAGACACCATATGGCAACATACAGACTGCCTGGAGCATAGTGCCAGCAGTAGAGAGTAAAACCTACAATGGGAAAATGCATACAAGATTTCCTTTGTGTGGCAGCAAAACTAGTAGACCTACTTAGGGCTCATTAACACGACCGTGGTTTATTTCCGCATCCGCGATGCATTTTTTGTGGTTCGGGTGTGGACCCATGCACTTCAATGGGGCCGCAAAAATTGCAGACAACACTGTTTGCATCCATTGCTCCGTTCCGTGGCCCTGCAAAAATTATAAGTCATGTCCTATTCTTGTCCGTTTTGCAGGCAAGAATAGGCATTTGTATAAAATACCGTCCGTTCCATTCCGCAAATTGCGGAAGGCACACGGGCGTCATCCGTTTTTTGTGATCCGCAATTTGTTCGGCAAAACCTCTCAAAGTGCTCCTTCTCTTTATTTCAGTGTTTTAGGAACACCTTGGTGGAGATTTTTTTTTAAATATGGGAATTAAGACAATTTTGATCGAGTCTGTTTTGCCATAATTTTAAGGCAGATTTATCAAAGGTCACGTATTGTTTGGTGCATTTGTCGCATCTTTAAATAGGATTAGTTTTTATGCCACCCCTAGTGGAGTGAAATTTTTTGCAGCTTTAACTTTTTGAAAAGTTTTTTTTTTTTTTTTAAATATTGTGTAAACTAGAGATGAGTGACTTGATGGATAAGGAATTGATTAGTCTCATCAGCAGGTCTTCTTAACCTGTGAGGGGATGTCCATGCCAGTGAAGAAGAGCCCATCTGCCACTATTAGGGATGAGCGTATCGACTTCGGATGAAACATCGGAAGTCAATTCGCATAAAACGGAGACAATACGTGAAATGTCGCACCAGAAGGAATGAGTGTCTTTGGAGGTGCTACCTATACACAGTTTCACCCCACTGTGAATAGTGTATACAATTGATTATTGAATAATAGGGCACTCTCCCCAGCACATGGGTATCACAAAAGACGAATTTATTCTGAGTAGACTAAAATAGTAAAAAAGAACATACAACAATCCACAAACTAAACAAAATAGAACACTAAGGTGCTAGTGTGTACCAATGGATGACAGGGATAAATAGATGATGGGACAGATCTCTGTACTGACCCCTGATATATTTATACATAGTTATTAGATCTCCCCTTAGTCGTCTTTTTTCTAAAGTGAATAACCCTAATTTTGATTATCTTTCAAGGTACTGTAGTCCCCCCATTCCAGTTATTACTTTAGTTACCTTTGGCTGGTAAAATGTCCGTCTATGGTAGGGAAAATAAACGTCCACCTGTTCCTATTAGTGGATGGGGTCAGTGGAAGTGTCCCCCTGATGGTTGATAAATATTGAGATAATGTCCCGCTTCCGAGCGGCGTCCCGCTCTTATTTCAAACCAGCGCGTCCCGCTGTATAAAGTGACTGTGCACTTGCTGTCCCTGAAGCCGTAAAGCTGGAAAGATCTTACCGGACAGCTGATGTGAGGAGTACTCGCCTCTCCGTTCGTTTGTATCGGTCTCGAGGGTCTCCTAACTCCTGGCTCACGACGCCAATCAGTGAACGCCTGTGTATGTCATAGGCCCGCCCACTGCTTCCGTTGCTCCGATGAGCCGAAGTTCTTTCTTCGCGAAGTCTCGCGAGACTTTGCACAATAACTTCATAAATTAATTTGTACTGTAAAAAAACATTTCCCGAACTCGGGTTCAGTTGGAACTGAACCAGAGTTCAGGAAATTATTTTTACAGTACGAATTTTATGCGAATCGACTTTGGATGTTTCATCCAAAGTCGATTCGCTCATCCCTAGCCACTATATTGACAGGGCCAGCCATTTAGTCCAGTCCTGACAACTTCCTGCCTGTGCCGCAGATCTGATTAGCACAGCAAGGCAGTCTCTTCTCTGAGGCTGAAGCAGAGAGCTGAGCTCAGAGACGTGACACAGGCAGGAATTTGTCATGATTGGGTTAAATGTCCAGCCCTGTCGATATAGGCAGCAGGTGGGTACTTCTTCACCTGTGGAAAAAGCCCCCACAGGTGAAGACATCCTGCTGCTAGAATAAATTCTCTCATTTCTGTTGTAAACCTACACGCCTAGCAAAACATAGCTAAATGTACCCACATTCCCAGCCAAATTTCAACAGTGGCAAGAGGGGTAAAATCAGAAAAAGCCACAAAAATTGTGTGCCCAAAATGCTATCAGCCATACAAATATATTATGTTCACGTGTTTTAAGTAATCACCATGTTTTTTTGGTGGTCATTTTTACCATTTGCACATAGAACTAAATTGGAGAGTGGAGCAAATAGAAGGCCACCTCTCCTTTCATTCTTTGATAGCTGCTGGCCACCTCAAGAGATGGGTCAAACACCCCCCCCCCCTTTCCCCATTCTTCATTCTTTGGGAATCGCACCAATTTTTTTGGGTATATCTTATGGTTATGCCATAAATTTCTTTTTTTGAAGTAAGCCTTTAGTAGTTTCCTAAATAAACTCTTGATGATCATGTGTTTAAAGGCTATGGACCTCTTTGAGGCAATTTTAATTTTTTTATTGCATTTGACTTATTTTGGGCTAAAATAATTTTTTCAATTGTTCGTTTTTAAAAAATTTAACTTTTTTTTTTTTTTTTTTTTAATGGGTACAGGGGTTAAAAATCAGTCTGCGTCAAGCTCGTGTGTGGTAGGAAAACACCACACCGAGCATAGTAGGGAAAGGGGATACCAGAAAAAGGCCTAGAAACTAGGGAAGGAAGATGGACACCTCCTAGAGAAAACCCAAACTCCAGTCCTGACAGACTACCAGTATGAACAGGCCCCAAAGGTAGGCAAATTTATACACTGGATACCTAGAATCCTATCTCACCCTATAGTACCCTGGAACTAATGTCAGGACTGAGTCTACCTGTTCCTCTAAAGGGAAGGACGAACAGGAGTCTCCCTCAGGCCTAATAACAAACAGGGAAAGGCAACACACATATATATAAATAAAATACAAAATGGAAAGGAAACACTTATATTCAATAAAGCTTTGGTAGCACCAGGAACTCAGCTGAGAACCAAACACAAGCTAACCACAAGTACAAAAGAATCTATTAACCACATAGCATAATGGGAGAAACAACAATAAATAGAGAAGGTTAAATGACCATAATAGCCACACCTGGGGAAAGAAGGTGTGGCAAGCACCAGAAACAACACAGACGTCATTTGATCCAAAAGGAAAACATGTCAGATCAAACCCCGTGTTGCCAGTCTCACAGATCTCCTGCCACCTGTTGCGGAACGTCTGTATGTCTCAGTACGTCAGTGACAGTCTGTTTGCAGTCCCATCAACTGACTGCCTATGTAAAGCATTATCTCTGATCTCCTGACCTCATAAACACTCATTTAATCCACATTTTTATCAGGATATCAGAAATAAGGCTTTGCATGACCTGTAGCTGACAGGACTAAAAAGTTATGCGCAGTAAACTGATTTTTAACCCCTGTTTTGCAAAAACAGCTGACAAATTTTAATGAAGACCACTAGAAAAAATGATTTTTACAGTAGCCCAAAACAAATAGAATGCAATAATAAAAAAAAATGCCCCCTAAAGGTTTCCATAGCCTTTAAATGTTGAAATACTTAGCCTGTAATAGAATCCATTTATATTGATTTTCAAAGCAGACTTCTTTTCTTTTGCGTGAGTAATTTTTATTAATTTCCGATCTCTAATTTTAAGATGGAATAATGGAAAGTGTCAGAACAATCTGGATAGAGCCTGGCCCACTATCAAACAGAGCTAATTTACTTGTCAAGTACCATACTAAAAAGAAGAAAAAAATAAAAATAAGTGTGAAGAAAGGCATACACTGTTCTACTACACACAATGCATACTGTCAAGCTGTCATTTAGATAGTCAAGAACGTGTTTTAAATTGTCTAAGAATGAGCTACTTTGAAAGGAATACATTAACAGCAATTACCGATGCCATTCCTTTGCTTTTGACATTTTAAAATTGCATTAAGTTGAATCATGCCTCTAATAAAGTATATCTCGTGGATTAAACCTTGATGGTTGCTGCATTTTGATAAATTCACATCTTTCATCATAATATTGGATTGCTCCCACCGTTGTTGCAGAAACCACAATTAAGGAAAAAATTTGGACTCTATTTGCGAAATAGGGTCATTGCCCATAGCATGTAATGGCTGTATTCTTATAATGCAAGAATGAATGATGGCTAGGAGCAACAACGGTTCCCCCACTAAGTAGGCGACAGATATTACTGTGGGGTAGCACCACAGGATCAGACTGCAGAGTGTGTGTTGTCTGTTACCATGGAGAGATCGATCTATTTAAAAAAAAAAAAAAATTTTGAGACACTGGAAAGTTTTTTAAAAGAATATACTGTATTTTTCCCTTATAAGACTCGCCCTGGAAAAGTATTTTTCATTATACAGTTCTGATCAAAAGTTTAAGATAGGGCTGCACGATATGGGAATTTTGTGCGATTGCGATTAGGGCCCTAAAAATTGCGATAACGATATGCGATGCGATATTTTAAGGGAATTGTGCTAGAGGTCTATCTGCTTGGATTTTCAAGGTAAAAGCACACACAGATGACTGATAATGTGAAATGTAGTTATGCTGAACTCAAGAACTGAAATGCACAGTGTTTTTCAAAATAAAATACATATTTGCATTACTGCAAAAGTACAAAATACAAAACTTGCCATTTTCTTAATAGCACTGCACAGAACAGATAAATAAGATAGATATAAGAACATGTGTTCATTAAAATAAATTTTCCACCAGTCTCTTCTCCCTCCCCGCACTGTAACTGATGTATCGCTGGCCGCGCTGTGCAGCATAGCGGCCGGAGATACAGTGTCAGTGTCACGTAGAAAGTCAACCATCGCTTTATAAGACGCACTGCCTTTCTCCTCCCACTTTTGGGGGGAAAAAAGTGTGTCTTAAAAAGGGAAAAATATGGTAATATAATTTCAGCATTTTTGGGTCAGCAAGATTGCGATATGGCGATTAATTGCAATTGCTTTTGCGATATATTGTGCAGGCCTAATTTAAGACCACTTGAAAAATGGCAAAAAAAATCATATTTAGCATGGCTGGATCTTAACAAGGTTCCAAGTAGAGCTTCAACATGCAAGAAGAAGAAATGGGAGTGAGACCAAACATTTTTTGAGCATTCAGTTTAATGAAAACAACGAATAAACTGAAACGGGCTGTTTTACACCTCCCAAAAAAAACTTAACCCCCCCAAAACAGAAACCAAACTTCCAAACATGAACTTCGTACTGAGTAGCTCTGCCGTTATTGTTGATCACTTAAAAAAAATCGTTTTGGCATGCTTTTTGCAAGCGTTTCCATGAGGTGAGTGGGAACATTTCTCCAAGTGGTGAAGACGGCCGCACGAAGGCCATCTACTGTCTGGAACTGTTGTCCATTTTTGTAAACTTCCCTTGCCATCCATCCCCAAAGGTTCTCAATTGGGTTTAGATCAGGGGAACACGCAGGATGGGCCAAAAGAGTGATGTTATTCTCCTGGAAGAAGTCCCTTGTCCTGCGGGCAGTGTGTGCTGTAGTGTTGTCCTGTTGAAAAACCCAGTCGTAACCACACAGACGAGTGCCCTTAGTCATGAGGAATGCTCTCTGCAACATCTGGACATAGCCAGCGGCCGCTTGACGCCCCTGCACTTCCTGAAATTTCATTGTTCCACTGAAGGAAAAAGCACCCCAGACCATTATGGCGCCCCCTCCACTGTGGCGCGTAAAAAACATCTCAGGTGGGATCTCCTTGTCACGCCAGTAACGTTGGAAACTATCAGGACCATCAAGGTTACATTTTTTTCTCATCAGAGAAAAAAACTTTCTTCCACCTTTTGAATGTCCCATGTTTGGTGCTCTCTTGCAAAGTCCAAACGAGCAGTTGTGTGGCATTCAAGGAGACGAGGACTGAAGTCCTTCAGTCTCAGATGCCGTCTGATGGTTATGGGACTGCAGTCGGCACCAGTAAGGGCCTTAATTTGGGTCGAGGATCGTCCAGTGTCTTGACAGACAGCCAATTGGATCCTCCGGCTCAGTGCTGTTGACATTTTTTTGGGTCGTCCACTTGACTTTTTTGTTCCATAACCCTCATGATCATTTAAGAAATTCCAAATTACTGTCTTACTGCGTCCCACCTCAGCAGCGATGGCGCGCTGTGAGAGACCCTGCTTATGCAGTTCAACAACCCGACCTCGTTCAAAAAGGGAGTTTTTTTGCCTTTGCCATCACAACCGTACAGAAAATGACAATGAATCCACATCTCTGCACAGATTTGGCCTTTTAAAGGCATGTGGTCCTAAAATTTGGATCAGCTGAAAAACAGCCTGTTCCAGTTTTATTGTTATTTTCAATTAATTAAATGCTCAAAAAATGATTTGTCTCACTCTCATTTCTTCTTGTTGCATGTTGAAGCTCTACTTGGAACCTTGTTAAAATCCAACAATGTAAAATATGATTTTTTGCTGTTTTTCAAGTGGTCTTAAACTTTTGATCAGGACTTTATCTCATATCAGATGTTCAGATCATAATTATCAGGACATCACATCAGACCCCCATATTAGGATATCACATCAGACCTCAGATCAGCCCCTAATGTCAGACCCCCATCAGTCCTCAGATCCGCTCTCAATGTCAGACCCCCCCCAATCGGAGTTCTTTGCTAGAACACCCTCAGATCAGGTTAAAATTTTAAAAAAATCCTCTTACCTCTCCTGCGCCGCGGCTCGTCTCAATGACCAGCGGTCTCTGCAGAAGTCACGCTGCCCTGTCTTCTTTGACCCACGCTGCAGTGTCATCTGATTGTGTGCAGCATCAGATCATAGTGCACGCACTAGATCCTAAATCTGTACGCAATCAGGACAGTGCAGCACCAGCCCCAGGAAGGAAGACCAGGGAGGGTGAGTATCGGAAGCGCTCGCAGCGCTTTACTTCTGGCACCTAATGCATACTAGTAAGCGCTTCCATAATGGAATCACTCCCTTATATTTGCTTCCCGAGACACATCGCCATTTTCCCCCCACTTTTGGGGGGAAAAAAGCGTGAAAAGGTAGCCTGAATTGAAGATAAGTTATGTTGACTTCAGAAGTGTTAGGGTGTCGTCACCCACTGTGGATTTTGTTGCTGAAATTTCCTTGATCCGCTCTATTCACCTGAATGGGGCTTGCAGAGGTCCATGTGCTTGCTGCCCCATCCAAATGAATAGGACTGATTTTCAGATGCAGAAATTTGTGCAGCAAATTCTGCACTAGGGATGAGCAAATCGACTTTGGATGAATCAACCGAAGTTGATTCGCATAACAGTTTGTTAGAATACTGTACAGAGCAAGCACTCCCTACAGTATTAGAATGTATTGGCTCCGATGAGCCGTAGTTATTACTTCACAAAGTCTCACAGGACTTCGGGTGATAACTTCAAAAATGTATTACTACTGTTAAAAACCTCCGTACAGTATTCTAATTACGTTTTATGCGAATCAATGACGGATGTTTCATCCGAAGTCGATTCGCTCATCCCTATTCTGTACCATGTGAAGGCATCCTTATATTGGTTGTTGTGGAACAGCTGGGATTTTACAAATCTTGAAAGCACTTGGATCCTAATCATTTTATGGAAATGAAAAGGGTTTTCCAAGACTTTAAGGTCACATGAACGTAAGGGCTCCTTGGCCATGTGGGCTCCTTGCTGGACCCATTGACTTGAAGATATGGCCAAAGATAGGACAAGCATTTCAGTGGGCTTTTGCCGTATCTTGCAGATTGCAGACCCATTCAAGTCAATAGGTCCACAACTGCAGCATAGAGTGCACACGGCCAGGGCCCGTGCATTGCAGACCACAGCACGGCCACAGAGTCCTTATGTCCATGTGCAGGAGTCCTAATACTGATGACCCATTATCTGGATAGGTCATCAGAATCTGATCGGTGGGGGTCCAGCACCCAGGACCTCCGCTGATCAGCTGTTTGAGAAGGCACCAGCTCTCCTGTGAGGCCCATGGCCTTGCAGCTTACCTAGCACAGTGCTGTGACTGGTATGGTTCTCAGCCCCATTCACCTCTATGGGGCTGAGCTGCAACTAGGCCACGTGGCCGATGAACATGTAGTCACTGGTCTAAGAACAGCTGAGAGAAGGCTGCAGAGCTACTGTGAGCGCCAATGTCTTCTCAAACAGCTGATCAGTGAGGGTGCCGTATGTCAGATCCCCACCAATCACATACTGATGACCTATCAGAGGATAGGTCATCAGTATTAAAGTCTCGGAAGTGCTGTAGGTTTTTCTCTAGCCTGTTTTTGTGATTTTTATCATGTACTTTGAGATGACCCTTTTTAAGCAAAGGAGAGAGTAAGTTATACCACCCTAGTGGAAATATTGATGTTTTTAGCTTTCTAGACCTATGAAGTCGGAGTAACTACAGAATTACAACATGTTCAAGTTTTACAGAAAAGGATCTGATTTTTTCTCACTCTCCAGGGTTAGCACAAAGATATGTATTAGGATTACAATCTCTGAACGTCAGCTGTATGCTTTATGGTTATAATAATGTTCAGTCAGCCATCTCTTAATGCGGCAGATGATTTGTAATGAGAGTCTGGTTTCGATGGCATATGCTGGTATTATGTATGTGAATAGTAATGCAATAAGCTGGTATCATGATGAGGTTAGTATTTCATTGTTCCTCTACAGTATGAAATCAGTAAATAGCTTGGCTGTGGGGATTGCTTCATAGATATAAGACGGTCTGCTGATAATCATCAGTCTGCGGGTTGTGGATGCGGAAATTTCAGCTTGCACACTCAGCACCTTGTCTGACAAAACGCTGACAATTAAGGCCCGACGTTGCCTTTTAATAAAGCCCCATATTCACAGATGCTGCTTCATTCTACCACTGCTGATCTCCACCACTTAGTGGTAATTGTGCCATCGTACCTAGCGCTGTGATTCGATACACCCTGGAACAGCTGTTACCTTTCTCTCAGAGTGAGAAAGATTAGTCTTGGAAGGCATCTCAAGGCTCCAATGCGGATAGCCATAATTAACGTGCTGTTGCTTTACCACAGGAATAAAGTCTAATAGCTTTTTCTAAGAATTCATGGGTGGACCAGCCACATTTCCCATTCATTTAAGATTGATGGGATCTATTGTAAGGAATTATTGGGCA
This sequence comes from Bufotes viridis, assembly GCA_033119425.1. Lineage (NCBI taxonomy): Eukaryota > Metazoa > Chordata > Amphibia > Anura > Bufonidae > Bufotes > Bufotes viridis. The sequence continues at coordinate 307,127,040 of CM065590.1, forward strand.
GCACTTTGAAGAACCTTGGCGTTCATTTGCATGTATTTCAATTACACAGTCAATTTTTATATTACATAGCAGAAAATTGAGTATTTATAGTGCTGACAGTAGAAATTTGTACTTTTTTGAACTTTAATTGCATCTCAAGATCTCTGAAGGTAAGCTGGAAACCATCCTGTGATTACCCTTAAGTTACACCAGACAATTTTATTTCTTTTTGAAATCCCTTTCTGTTAAAAGGGTCCCATGACAATTAGCTGATCACAGGTTGTCCCACTTTTGAAAACCCAAGTGAAAATTGGTTACCAAGGCCATTTGCAGGAAACCCAATTGAAAATGCTCAGTTCTATTGCAGCACTATTTTATTAAGCATATTGGATGTAACGTATAAATGTGCCTTGTCCGCCACAGAAAAGTACTGTTTGTAGTTCTCCATTTGCTGCCTTCTGGGTTTGCTTTCTGCTGGAGTTAGTCCTCACTCTGAATATACCGCTCACCATCTACCTGCTCTCTCAAGTCTCTGCTGTATACTTGAACAGGTGAACGCAGATGAAATTGCTAATTCCTTTAGGCTTCCTTTGCAAGAATGGGAGCTCAGAGAAAAAATGGAATGAAACCCAAAATTGCACCAAAAGTGAGAAATAATGCCTCGCTTAGAACCTGCATTTGTACTGCGTTTTATGATTCCATATTGTCTAAAAACATATGACTGTGCTTTTTTTAAGCCAAAAGTGGAGGTTTTCTCCTAAAAAATACCATCTTTAGTAAATATGGTACCTCTGTATTTTTACATTTATAGTATGACTTTGATCTTACCACTTTCTGTATTGTTTCGGGACATTAGCAGGCACCAGTGATTGATGCATAAAATGTGGTCATTTATTCTGCTCTTCAGTTGCCTCCATGTCCAAAATGAAACCCCTAGTTGAGGTCATTTTAATGCAGTTTATTAGTAAAGAGCAAGTATACCCATCAACAGTGGAAACCATGAACATTTCTGACCTGCTGTGAATGTTGTGGGACATTATGGCCTTGCATATAATCAATAGGTGCTGTGGTGTATGGAGGAGCAAGTGAACTTGATGTTCCGTCCATTTTATGTCCCTTGTGTATTTCTCCTCGAGCAAAGGGATCATCTAAGGAGGAGAAGGGGAGATAATTGGACTGAAATATGGAGCTATAGATTTGTCTCTTGCTTAGTTAACCTTCCAACCTTTTGAGGAATGAGTGTGTGTTTGTTTAATGAAGGGACACTTGTATCCCCATAGGTATTTACATCAATAACTAGAATTGCCTAATACACTTAAAATTAATGGAGGAATGGACCGCCATGCATATCCATCTGTTCTGCTTACTCAGGAATGACCATTATATATTTTGGGCAGGCATTGCTGGGAGAAATACATGCAAAGGCCTTTTACATAGAGGGGGTTGCCAGCCTCCATGACACAGATCATCCTAGGCCACAGATAAGACCACTGATGAAGGTCCCATTGGACCGAAACGTACGGCACAACATTGTGGTCACATATGGCTTATTACTCCAAACTGGATATTACATTGTGAATGTGATACTATATAATAAACTTGCACATTGAAATTACATATAACAATCTGAGTACCGCAAATTTCTTAATATACTAATATATGTAGCTGGCATTCTTCATTAGCAAAAAATTACATCCAAAAACGTAAATGTGCTAAAAAAAAACCTATTTAAAACTTGTGTGTGAATCCACTATAACTCTGCGATTCACTTACAGACAAACCTACATACTGTATTTTTCATATTCTAGTCTATTTGTGCAGCGCCTATAGAGGAATCGTAGTCATGGTCTTGGGTATAGAGTGTAAATCTTCCATTGTAGTAGGAAACTGTGGTAAAATGTGATCGGTAATCTGAAATATGGACCCAAAACCCATGACTATAATAATAATAAAAACTAGTTTTACACTAGGAAAGAAATAAGAGGTTTAAAGAGGTGGTAGAGTTGAGACTACACGATCGGGAGACAGACGTCTTGCCAAAGCATTGAAAGTTGGGCTCTTCGTGCCACGTTGCTGCTTCTCAGAAAGGGGAATCGCAGCCCGAATTGAAAGGGAGTATTTAGTAAGTGTACTTTCACACTTGCGGCAGAGGATTCCGGCAGGCAGTTCCATTGCCGAAACTGCCTGCCGGATCCGTCTAACCTCATGACAAGTGAAAGCATTCCGGCATGTGTTCCGGCATTTTGGACGGAGATAAAACCGCAGCATGCTGCGGTATTTCCTCCTTCCAAAACAACTGACAGTGACTGAACTGATGACCCCCTGATGCATCCTGAACAACGACTAAACTCAATGCCGGAAACGGTTGCCGCAAGAAATTCAAGTCAATAGGTCCACGGCACAATATGGGATTCACATGCCCGATGCCCATGCTTTGTGGTCCACAGCATGGGCTTGGATGGCCTTGGGTCATGTGAATGAGCCCTTAAAGGGGTTATCCAGGAAAAGATATTAATGACTTATCCCCAGGATAGGTCATCAGTAGCACGTGTGGCGGGGTGTGACACCCGGGACCCCTGCCAATCAGCTGTTGAGGCCTTCAGCGCCGCAGCTTCTTCCTAGGCCAGTTACATCACTGTACATCGGTCTCATAGCCTAATTGCAGCTCAGCACCATTCAAGCTGCAATACGAAGCACTGCCACTGTACAATGTATGGCGCTGTCCTTAGAAAGCTGCTGGGGGCCTGCATCGCTCACCAGAGGATTGGTGAGCACAGCAGCTCCCTGAAACAGCTGATCAGCAAGGATGTCGGGACTTGGACCCCCACTGATGATAGTGATGACCTATTCTGAATCATCATTATCTTTTCCAGGATAACCCCTTTAAGGGGAGTGAGAGGAGGGATAAGAGAATAGGAATGACTATTCTTCAGTACTGTATACCGCCTGATCACTACCATGACGTTGAATTGAGCGGCAGTGAGGAAGCGCAACAGCAGCTTCATTCACACTTATTTCACTACAGCTGTAAAGTGAGGAGGAGGAGCGGCCTCGGGACCCCTGGTAATGCAATCATGTGATATATAGACGTTCTGCATCCTCCCATGTCTACTGTATAAAAAAATGGCTTCAATTGCATATTAAGCAGATTTTGTCTAGCATAGGTAAATCAATGTAATATTAAGAAGGAATAGCATTTCCTCATTGATATCACAAGGAGACATAGGACCCCCTCTTTCCTCGTGACGTATGTATCCTCTATTATTGTGCCACTTATCACCAGCATGAGCGTCTTCAGTATATGACAAATTGTTCTGTTTTCTGTGTTTTGTAAGTGGTTCTTAATGTGCTGCTAAAGCATAACCAGAGCATAATTTGTGCTATATATTTTACTGTAAATCCATATTTTTCTCGGTGAAGGCTTCGCTTAGTGCTCAGGAGAAAGATTTCATGGTTGTTGATGGCCACTCTCGCTGTGCTTAATGGTACAGAACTGTTTTTCTCGCTTATTCCTTTAAGTGGAAGAAAGCAATCAATGTAGATCCATATTGTGTGATTTTTATGTGCCGCTCCATTTTGGCTTCAAACTGCACATAGTGTTGGGAATAGTATTTTCCAATCAATTTTAATCAGCCCTTTAAGAACTAAAGCTATAGACTACATGAGTGTTTCCCAACCAGTGTGCTCCAGTTGTTGCAAAACTACAACTCCTAGCATGCCCGGACAGCAAAAGGCTGTCTGGGCATGCTGGGAGTTGTAGTTTTTCAACAGCTGGAGGCACACTGGTTGGGAAACACTGGACTACATAGTAAGGGCGTTATTAATGGCATCTCATATACATAGCGGCATTATAACATGGCTCTCACTTTACAGGTGTATCACTACTAAATCCCTGGTACACGGCCATTACTCCTATCACCCTCCTATCCTAGGACCTGTAGTCTGATCCTGCAGTCATATGTTAGGGCCCTTTCACACGGGCCAGATTTCAGCCTGAAATGAGCATTGATCAATGATCTAACAAGTTGATTAGCCTGTCACACAGACTGAAAGGAGCGTAAGTGATTGTTATTGCGATCATTTATACACAATTTGTGTACATATTGTATATAAAAGGAGATGCACTGCCAACCAGCGAGTTATTTTATGCCCAAAAGATCCAATCAGCCGACAAATGAGTTCATTGCTGCCCGGTTTCCACTGGGCAATGAGTCAGAATGACCGTTCTGCTGGTCATCTAACTGTTTGAGTCTGAATAGCTGAGGATTTGGAAATCCCCAGCATTGTACAGTACTAGCGAAGTGGATGAGATTTTAAGAAATCCCATCAACACGCTGCACAAATTGTCCTGAAATCTACAGCGGTTCTTCCCAGTGGATTTCACTCTATGCATTGAAGTCTGCTGGTTTATCCACAGTAAAAACCTCATGTGGTGAGCATGGTTTTTGTGGCACAAAAAATGCAGTGAACCCCCCCCCCCCATGCCAATTTCTTAAGCTAATCACTTTGCAACAATGAAAGCGCTCATTGAACATGGCCCTTCCACTGCCCCCTTTTGCCCCTGTGGCCATACCCTTTAAAGTGTATTTGTCATGTTTTCATTCAAAAAAATCCATTTTAGCATATGTTACCGCTGGTGGAGCATTATGCATAAAGCAATCTTTAGTTTCTTCACATACCACAGTTTTCTTTGAGTTTTGCCCTTAGTTACGGCTGTTTAAACATTTACAATATGAGCACCTTCTTAAGATGGCTCCTCTGCCAGTTCTCTGAGGCCAAAACTGCTTTCCCTCACTTCACATACACACTTGCTGTAGCCAGCAGCTCCCTGCCAGCCAATCAGATTGGATTACTGAGAGACACGCCTCCTCACTCTGAAGCCTAATGCAGGCATTCAGTGTGAAGGACCGCCCCTCTGTCTTCTGTTTATTAATAAAAGGAAGACAGACAAGCCCTAGCAATGGTCTTTTAAGGGAGCAGTGGAAAGGGGGAGGGGACATTAATGAAAGCGGTTATTATAAGGTAATTACAGATCTTTTGGCAATCATTGACGGACTAACTCATGTATACATGCCTAGCTCTAATAAACTGGCAAATAAAAAAATATGACAGTTAACTTTAACGATTCAGTCAATTATCAGGAAGAACCAACTGCTCTTGATAATTGCCTGATCATCAGTGGAGTTACACACAACAATCGCCTCTGGAGGACAAGCGATCAATAGTGATTGATTGGTCGTCCCCATAGAAAATTATTGTACCTGGGCATTTTTTACACAGGCCAATCAGCTGCACAGGAACAATGATTTTAGGCTGCGGATTAAAGACCCTATTGCCTGATGTACGAGTGTACACACTCTTTCACACAGGCTGATTATTGGAAACGCGCCTTTCTACAAACCCCGATAATTGGCCTGATTGTCAGTTCGTGTAAATGGACCTTAAGGCCTCATTCACACATACGGGGACCACGGTCCATGAAAACCTGGCCTGCCGTCCTGCTGAGTGCACGAGCGCATGGCGTCATTGGTTGCTATGACACCGTTTGCTTAGTGCAGCCGCCGCTGTACAGTAGTACTCATATGATCTATACGAGTGTATTACTGTATAGCAGCGGAGGCCCGAAGCACAAGGCATCTTGGCAACCAATGACGCCGTGCACTCAGCAGGACGGCAGGCTGGGTTTTGACGGACCGTTGTCCACGTATGTGTGAATGAGCCCTTACTCTGCTCCATCTGAACTCTGCTGATTTTAGCTGGTCAGAAGAGAGGGCAGAGGGTGGTGAGTTATTCATGATGTCCTGGGGAATACAATATCTCCTTTATGGAGGTACTGTAGGATCTATATGCACAAAATGGTAGGAGAGTTTTACTCAAGATTTTCAAAGTTGCTTCATTGTTTAGATTTTCTATGCATTAGAGCAATGAAAAATGGATGGGAAATTGCAAATAGTCTTTTAATGTCTATCATTTACCAATGGAATTGACTCCATCTGTAGAGTGGTTGAGATAATATGTGTAGAAATCTCAGTAGTTCCTTGCTCATTAGCTGAACATTACCCACTGTTTCCTTCTGTATGACTCCTCTGGGTCTCTACATTGAGCTGAATCTCAATTTTATAATATGATGATCTTTTTATTTGCCTTCTGGCTGGTTGCATAATACAGCATGTCCCCCTCCCCCAGCATTAGGGTGGTGGCAGCTACTTTATTTTCTTTGCCAAAATACTGCTTTGCATTGAAAAACACTGCATCCAGTTGTTACACATTGGGCAATAGTAAAATATAAAATGGCCCACAAATGATGAAATGATGAATATGATAGTTTCTTGGCAAAGCCCCCCCACTAAGATAAAAATTGTGTTAGCACCCTTAAAGTGGGTTGTTCACTCCTGGTGACTTTTGCTACAGACTACCAGAATGGCAAGACCCGTGGTAGTAATCATAGTTAGAAAATACAAGGTTACTACACTACACTATCAGACTTGCCTCTCCTGCGCTTACGCCTAGGTAATCCTACTTATCTAATCCCCTTCGCTGGGTTCTGACTCAATCTCTGCACTGCCGATTTTCCAGGTACTGTCAACCCGTGTGTTAACATCTGGTTTGATGTGGGTCACGTGACCGCCAAAGGCTTTGTCACTGTGGTGTTTTACCCATGCATCGGTAGCAAAGTTTTCAGAAGTCTAAATAGTGTTTCTGTTGCTTTTTTTTTTTTTGTGTGTGTGTGTCGGTGGCTTTTGTTTATTTTATTTAGACTGCAGTAGGCACAGGGTATAACATTTTTATAACAATTTTCTTACCATTTTGCTCTTTATTCCCTGTGCAGGCTATGCATCCCTATAGCAACAGACAAACAAACTTATCTAGTCTGATTTTGCAGCCATACTCCCTTAAAGGGGTTATCTGACTCTTTAAAACTGTCCTCTGGATAAGTCCTCACTCAGGACCCCTGCCGTTCAGCTGTTTGAGAAGACCCCGGCGTTCCTGTAGATGTCATGGCCTTCTCACTGTTTCCCTAGGCCAGTGACGCCATGACCATCGGTCACGCAGCCTAGACACAACTCAACCCCGTTTACTTAAATGGGGCTGAGTTGCACCTATACCATGTGACCAATGGTTGTGAACTCACTAACCTAGCAGTGAGAAGGCTGCCACACTGGTAGTGATGTCTTTGGTTGATTCTTGTATTCAGGAAACTCCATCTTCCAAGGCTTTTTTTTTTATTGCATGTGTACTACAGATAAAGTTAATGTGGCATCAAATGAGCTTCCAAAAATCACAAATCGGGTAACTGGGCTTAACACTACCTGAGACAATAACTGATTTATGCTTACAGTTAACGTCAGGAGCTCTAGTTTACCATGGTTCAGGCTACCATGCTTAGACTAGATTAGTTGTGCCGTATGTAGTTCTGCTTGTATGTGGGATTTAAAATAGGGATTGCAGATTCCTGGAGGTAGCTGCACATGCATGGTCACGGTCAGTAGATGTCTGCAAATGCCTAGGACTGAAACCAAGAAGTTGTACCTGTCCTTTAAACTTTCTCTCCATTTATGGTCCTCTCCTGATTTTGGTTTCCAAAACTGCATCAGGAAACCTGACCGTATGGTAAAGAAGCTGCCAACTTGGCTGTAGTATTAGACCGTTATCATGAGTTGTGTGACATTTTAAAGGAAATGTTACAGGCTGTGCACAAGTTTTTCACAGTTTTTGCATGGTGCTAAACCCATACTTGATGACCGTGTTGTTGAATCTGCTCCAGTGTGTCTGGTGCAAGAAACTAAAAGCTGATTTTCAATTTATTCATCAAAGAATGCCATTGACACACTTTGAGAAGCGTGGTGAAGCCAGATCCTCAGAGGGCCTGGTCACTATGGCAACACCAGGAATTGTGCTGCGCTCAACATGCAGGCCTCACTTCTCTGCTCTGGTTGCCAGGCCCTCCAGCAATACAGGGGTTAAGACTCTCTTGAGATGATTGGATAAAAATAAACATTTCTGTTCTTGGCAGATTTTTTTCTGCAGAAACAGAAGTGGTGTCATAGTTATATAGAAATATTCATTTTTTTCAGGAAATGTAGCAGATATCCTTATCTGAGTGCTTTTATGTATAGCATCCATTTTGAAGATATATAGCTCTGTCAGTTTTGATAGTTTAATTGACAATTACCACAGGAACTAAAGATCTTGTGTACATCGTAACTGGATTATATTGTATTAGGGCATTAATACTATTTTCTACTAAGACGCTGTTCCAGTGCCCATTAATCCATCACCAGAGCTGGTCTGGATATCATCCAAACATGGGTCCCATGGGAGTACTCCATGAATTGGGTCATCCGCCATGTTGTAACTCATTGGAACTCTTGTGGTCATGAGCCCTTAGATACTGGACAGTTGGAACTGGGCTGTGTACCGTGATTAATCAGGGTTGTAGTGGCCCACCACAGGGATTTCTGGTGGTCCCAAGTTCTGACAATATAACATTAGTAAGACAGCCCCTGTAATATTTGCGTTGAACAGAAGGTGAAGGACACCACAGGAAGTTTTTTTTTTCTACTTCTTCGCCTAAAACAAGAAATTGGGGTTTTTCATTTTTCCAAACATGTGATTATCATATGACTTTGCTTACGCCTCAAGTCTCAGTGATTTAAAAGATAAGTATGCCAAATTTCAAGAAGATTGGATAATATTTAGGGGTTGCACACATTGATCTCTTTATCCATTAGTACATTATAGTTATTACAACTCTCACTTCTGTACCTAGGAGGTTGGTCTAAAACCGACTTCAGGATCCCAGGGGGTCTGCATCAAGCAAGGTGGATGGCAAAGGCAATATATGCACTTACCCAGATGCAGACGTCAAAAAAGTGCTCTCACAGTTGCTAAGAGACACCTTTAGTATCTGTCAGAAACAAACGTAGGATTGGCTTTTATGGACGAACGTATTACTCAGGCTGTTAAGGAAAATATGACTAAAAATTTAGAAACCAAACCTGCAAAGAAAAAGGAAATGAAATGATTAGTTAATAGCTAGTAATAACTATAATGTACTAATAGATAAAAGTGATCAATGTGTGCAACCCCTAAATATTATCTAATCTTCTCGAAATTTTTAACATCACTGAGAGCAAAGTCTGCAAAAATTTGAACATTTTATTGTTTGCATTATAAAATGAAACACCCTAGTGTGTAGTGTGTGTGTGTGTGTGTGTGTATGTGTATATATATATATATATATATATATATATATATATATAAATCCAACAAATTGGCGCAGCACTCCTTAGATAACATATATATATATATATATATATATATATATTCAAATAGATGGAGAGATAGATGGAGGGATGGATAGTTGGATGAAGAGAGAGATAGATAGATACACGTGTAAAAACATTAAAACCACCTCCCAAATAATATGCAGGTCATTGCTAGGCACTGTGGCAGTAGAACAGCTCTTAACTGTCAAGGCATGGTCTCTACAAGATCTAAGGTGTCCTGTGGTATATGGCACCAGGATGTTGACAGGGGGATCCTGTAAAGTGTGAGGTGGAGTCTTAATGGATTGTACTTGTTTTTCTAGCACATCCCACAAATACTTGATTAGATTGAGATTTGGGGACTGTAGAGGCCAAATCATCACCTTGAACTCTGTCATGTTCCTCAAACCATTCATTCAGCACTTTTGCAGTGGCATTACACATCCTGCTGAAAGAGGATCTGCCGTTAGGAAATAACGTTGCCTTGAAGGGTTGTACTTTAGAACAATGTTTAGTTCAGCATCCAGCGGTTTCCATAAAAACATTGCCCAGAGTATCACAGTTCCTCCCCCAGTTTGCCATCTCACTACATCCCGTAGTGCCATCTCTTTTCCAGATGTCCAGTACTAATCCTTACTTGCCCATTGTTGGTGTCTTTGGTGGTGGACAGAGGTTCAGAATGGGCATCCAGGCTGTGGCCTATGGACTGTGTTCTAACACCTATCATAAGCAGCAGTGATTTTTTTTTTTCCAGTAACTTTTGTTCTTCAGTAGATCTTTTGTGGTATCAGACCAAGCGAGCTAAACTTTTGTCTCACACATGGATCATTTAAACATGGTTGCCCATGAACCAGTTGCTGGTTCATCGGTTGTCCTTCTTTGGACCTCTGCTAGGTGCTAAACACTTCATACCAGTGAACACCTCACAAGAAGAGCAGTTTTGGAGATGCTTTGATCCAGTCATCTAGCCATCACAAGTTGGTTGGATCCTTATGTTCCAATCCTTACACTTGCCCATTTTTTCAACTGCATGAAATGTATAATTTATCTCAACTGCAGGAATGAATGATCCCATGCAGTTCTAGTTTAATAATCACTTATTAGATGCTATATTTATAGCAGGGACAAAGTGCACAATGTAGAATACACATCATCATTTCTGAGCTCTAATGAAGTAGTAGATTTTTGCCTCTGCAGCTGGTAAATAAGCCAGTCTGCACATAGTAAAACTATACTGTGCACCGTGTAAACCTTTTCACGCTACATTTGTTTCTTATTCATGCCATTTGGTGGAAGGCAGCAGCAGATGGAAAATACTTATTTCTGACAGATTTAAAATGCCAAAGTGAGAAAATCGCCCATCTGAAAGCACCTTGCTGCCCGTAAGTTGTTATGGGATAGAAATCTGTTCAATAACAACTGGTCTTGTTTTATATAAATGGTAAACTATCTCATTACAGATGATGTAACGTTGGTCCCATGTGAACTATGTGCATTTTACACCATTTTATCATTGTGGACATTTCTGTTTCTCAACAGTTTCCTCACCAGTCTCAAAATGATGGCTTACTACATTAGTAAATTCTGACAGTAGAGTCAAACCTCATACTAAATTGCTTTCTGAATACACGTAGACCTGAATTTTCAAAACCAGTCTTGTTTTAGTATCAGGCCCTTTATGACCAGCTGCAAGCAGAGTTGTAGCTAGACTTTCCTTCACCTAAATCAAACATTAATTTTACTGGCCTTGTCCTGTATTTAAATATCCTCCAAAGGGGAAATGACTTACTAACTCTGCCCCCACCCCCCCAACTGGTGCTCATCATCCAGGGTATATGTCCTGTTGCTCCATGTGTCATCTATCTGGGCACATTGAAAGAATGGAAGAAGTTACTGTGTTAAATAGTTTACTGTTAAAGGGTAACTGTGATATTTTTATTTTATTTGCTAGTTTATTAGAGCTAGGCATGTATACCTGAGTTAATCTGTCAATTATTTTCAAAAGATCTGTAATTGCCTTATAATAACAGCTTTCATTAATGTCCCCTGTCCCCTTTCCACTGCTCCCTTAAAAGACCATTGCTAGGGCTTGTCTGTCTTCTTTTAGTATAAACAGAAAAACAGCTCACGGTCCTTCTTCACGCTGCACGAGAAGGGGCAATACCCATATCAAATCCAGCAGAAAAATCCCAGCAAGCGTTCTTGATTTCAATCAGTTATGGTCTTTACTTCAACTACAAAATAACAGGACGCGTTTCAGCCCATCCAGCCTTTTGTAAATAACAGGATGCATTTCGGCCCATCCAGCCTTTCTCAACTCGAGAAAGGCTGGATGGGCCGAAACGCGTCCTGTTATTTTGTAGTTGAAATAAAGACCATAACTGATTGAAATCAAGAACACTTGCTGGGATTTTTCTGCTGGATTCCTTTTAGTATAAACAGAAGACGGAGGGGCGGTCCTTCACACTGCATGCCTGCATTAGGCTTTAGAGTGAGGAGGCGTGTCTCTCAGTAATCCAATCTGATTGGCTGGCAGTGAGCTGCTGGCTACAGCAAGTGTGTATGTAAAGTGAGAGTAAGCAGTTTTGGCCTCAGAGAACTGGCAGGGGAGCTATCTTAAGAAGGTCCTCATATTGTAAATGTTTAAACAGCCGTAAACTCAAGGGCAAAACTCAAAGAAAACTGTGATATGTGAAGAAACTAAAGATTGCTTTATGCATAATGCTGCTGTAGCAGTAACATGTGCTAAACTAGAGTTTTTGATGAAAACATGACAGTTACTCTTTAAATAATAGTTCCATGCAGCAATAAAAAAGAAAGGCCTTTGAAGTAGGACATTGGGGTTTAAAACTTGCCCTTACAGTTTGCCATTCCAGAGGTGAGGCACAGCTAGGTCTGCAGACTCCATTACTCTGGCACAGAGCTTTCATAAGCCCAGGACTGCAGACAAACAATTTCATACACAGGCTCCTGGGTGGCTTGTGTTGCTTCAAAGCCATAGACGGCAAGTGGTTTGATTATGAAAATGGGTCTGAGTTCAGTTTTCAGTTATAGGGGTTATCCAACTATTTGTAACTGATAAGGTTCACTTTAATGGGGCAGAGCTGTGTGGTTGTGACATCACTGGCCTACGGTAAGCAGCAAGAGGGCTGTGGCTCTCACAGGAGGATACGTCATCAGTTACAAATAGTCAGATGTTGCGGGCACAGCTGAACATTCAGTTTGGGGATTTAAAGTATAAATAGGGTATGATCATAGTGGGCAACGTGGGACCTGTTCGGGTGATGCCTGTACGAGTGCTCCAGTAAGAGGCAACATAAGTAAATCACCTCTCAGAAATAGGAGAGCAAAACCGAATGAATTTTTGTTTTCTAGGGGAATTTTTCACTTATTTTACAGATTGAGAAGTGTCAATAATGGCTTTGCCAATCATCCTTTCTCCTAAATATCCAATAGCTATAATTCTATGTCCATCTTGTGATTAAATGGCCCTTGGGATAGGTCATCAATATCAGATTAGAGAACAGAGCCGGAAGTACAGCTAGTGCTTGTGCTGGGTTAACGAAGCTCTGTTGGGAGCTGAGCTGTATGAGAATAAATGATGGTCACTACGATCATTCATCCCCATACAGTTTCCAGGAATCAAAGATTTGGTGGTTCTGCATGAAAGATGCAGTCACCGGACAAACAAGCAATTATTGGTTTGCCGTGTGATCCTTGATTTACAAATAGTTATTAGTGGTTGTACTAGGGTTCATACCCGAGGATTTTACTGATCCTCAACCCATGTAAACATAAAATATAAAACACAACATAAACAGTGCATGTTCGTGATATCTATCTTCACCTTTGGTATTTTTACAGAGTCACTAGCATCTCTGCTTATGTAAAGTCAGCATGCTTTAAGGTATGGTGTCTTTCATGTTTTTTTCTTTTCGACTTCTCTATAATATTTAGAAACTTATGTGTGAAAAATACATGAATTGGAAAGATGCTACCTAAATTTGGGAAAACCCAATTCCAGTTCTTTGTCACTACGATTTCATAATGGGAATCCCCTTGCCTTCATTAGCACATGTTCACCTCTTTCTCCTTTGTTGCAGTCCATCTGTAATGTTGCGTCTTCCAAGTGCCAGCCATCATTAGGTTTTAGTAGAAAAAGAGCTTGAAACCATACACTAAATAAAACTCTTAAAGTGTCTACATTTCAAATAATGAAAATTAAATTTCAGCTGCAATAGTCACTTCAGACAGGCATGGATTTCATTTTAACAGCAGTCATATAATATTCTCTGCTGCTGATAAACCATTCACATGGAGAGCTGGATCATTTGCATTACAAAGCCTGCTTGCCAGCCTGCAGATTGGAATGTCACCACTACATACAGATCAGCAATATGTTCCTCTAACCATTGTAATCGCTGCTTAATTGGTAAACTAGGATTTATTTGCCCTGAGAACCAGGATTTTTAGGCATCTTCATGTGGAACCTGCCATTGTTTGAATGGGCTGTAGTGGCTTAAAAGAGAGTGCAGTATACAAACGTGCAGATTTCATTCAATTCTGGAGAAAAGTGTGTGCTTTCCATCTTTCCTTAGTGGGGAAAATTAAATCAAAGGAATTACTGAAGCCATTAAAGAGAAGAACCTTTAAAATGCAGAACAAACTGCAGTCAGCATTGTAAAGGTCTGGAGGAGCTGAGCAGATATATAGTTTTATTGGAAATGATTCAGTATAATTTCACTATTCTGAGCTCAGTAGTGGGGAGTTTCTGACGCGCGGTGTAATCTTCAAACAGCTAATCGTCGGGAGTGCCGGGAGTCGGACCCCCAACAATCAGATATTGATGACCTGAGGACAGGTCCTCAATATGTACTGGCTGCACAACCTCTTTGAACTGGACACTCTAGAAACATGCCAGATTTATCACAGTGGCAGATGCTGGATGATAAATCTGACGCACCTTGAGGTGAAGTTCACACGCCAAAATCAGCGGCAGAAAAATCAGTAGTAGATTGCTAGCTGAAAACAGGTCGGTTTTGGTGGCAAATTTCTAATTTGGTGGAGGCCTTAAAGGAATTTTTCGAAGAGTTTTGGGTTGAGGTTTTCTAGCTTCCCCATTGACTTCTATGAAATTCACGATAAAATCTGCTTCCAAGAAGTTACATGTCACTTCTCAAGCGTTTTTCAAATCTGTTACTGAAAAAAAAAACGCTACCATTTTGCACTGTGTGCACCTGGTGGAGTCTTTTTAACAATAGGCAGTAAAGAAATGGTTGGTGAGCTTTGGTTGTGGATTTAGCAGCTGAAAATGCCTGTTTTCTGCTGCGGAATCAGTGGCAGATTTTAGCCGGGTCAACGTACTCTTAGACTGTCCAGTTTATGATTATTTAGTATGTTTAGTTTATATCTCTTATTACTCTTATGTATAGTGTCATATATTAAGCCACACCCACTTGGAAAATGGTCTAAAGGCCTCATAATAAATATGATCTAAGACATGCACCAAAATTCTGCAATCGGTTCCAGTGTGTTTTGGTGTATCTAGACTTGTTGGACACTTTTTGTCAAACTCTCCCGTTGGTCCAGACCTGTAAAGGAAAGATGACTTACCTGGTTCCCAGCATCGGCTCCCTGCTCATTCACCTGCAGGCCTTTGATGCTCTCCCTCGATGTCAACTTCTTGTTTGACATGGCCATGGCTAATCAGAGGCTGTGGTGGTAAGCAGCTCCCCTTACGTCATGACAAATGGTCACATAATGCAACGCGATCTGGTCTTGGCCATGGACAGTGATTGGCTGCAGCGATGTCAAACCAGATGTTGACTGATGGAGCCCAGTGGAGCTTCGCAGGCCTGGCGGAGAAGGGGCGAGGAGCCAGCATCGGGAAGCAGGAAAGTCATCTTTCCTTTACAGGTCCGGACAAATGGGCAAGGTTTGCCAACTATCCCTCTATAAAATCGTTCACACCCCCTTTAGTTTGGCATTTTATACAACTCCATTTAGCCAAATACTGTTTTCTAGACTAAACTGTCTAAAGGTTTCACCTTTTTTTTTTTTTTTCCGAAGCACCGCATTTTTGGTAGACCTTTTTTTTAGATTTTGAGCAAAATATGCAGTGACCAGATGTTATATGTTGGCCAGTAGGAAATTATAAAACACCCTACAAACACTGCTATTTTCCATGCCCTTTCATACACTATGAAGAAAAAAAAGTCTGGAAGAAACGCAAATAACCTGTGTGAGAAAAAATGACTTGAATTTTATGGTGTTTTTTTTTTTACAAGCCAAAAAATAACATGTTAGCAAAAAATATAGTATGCCAGTACACCAAAATACATAAATTTAGGGCATGTATGTGTGTGTGTTGAGCTCAATTTTTATACCCCAGAATTCTGGCACGTTTTTACTGTTTGATAATGCAGAACCTGAAACAAAAAAAGGATACAAGTTCTTGGGCCTCATGCACACGACCGTTGTGTGTTTTTTGGTCCGCAAATTGCGGACCCGAAAAACACGGATGGTGTCCGTGTGCGTTCCGCAACTTGTGGAACGGACCGGGCGGCCCATTATAGAGATGCCTATTCTTGTCTGCAAAACGGACGAGAATAGGACATGTTATATTTTTTTTGCGGCGCTACAGAACGGAGCACTTTTTAGTGAAATTGGATTGATATACATTTTTCTACAGTATCTTAAGAAGCTGCTGCATACATACTACTTCTCCTTTAACATATGAATGTGAAGACTTGTGAAAGTGTCCTTATTACCAGTAGTTGTTATTTTATGATGTCCGTTCTGGAATAGTTCTGTTATACAACAATCATGTTATCCATACAAAAGACAAAAGAGCCTTTTTATGACTCTTATTTTGTAGAATTACGGTTGTATTTGCCTCTATGTCTGCTGATAGAGCTTTTTTGTTGTACTATTGAATTTTCTGTTCTGTATGTATTACACTGTATAAAAGCGCCATTCACAATGCCATGTTTTGTTACTGTTCAGCATGGGGTTTATTCTTCCATCTGTTTTGGTGGTTTTCAACTAAAATTACATTGACCGTTAAATCTGAAACTAGAAGAATAAGAGGAAAGTTGGATTTTTTTTTTTAGTAGATGTTTTTATTCATAAAACAACAGTAGTACAATTGTTTACCCTTAACGTAATGGCCTTTTTTAGATAGTTTTCTTTGAAAGCCATTTATTTTCATTGATTATATCCAGCCGAGTAGAGGATGGGTGATACACATTTGCGTACAGTTTATGAAATATTTTTTATTACCTTTTGATCTCTTGCACAGAACTGTGCTGTGGCCCTATTTTGTAAGGAGTGCACAGGGCGCCTCACTGTGCCTCAAAGAGGCTCTGATTTTATACAGATCCAAAAATCTCAACATTTTCCAGTGCATGGCACATTAGTGTTTAGTTCTAGAAAAAATTGTTGCTTTTTATGCTCCATTTTTCCTGGGTTTTCCTTTTTCTTGTGGCTTTTTATGCTTCATTTTTCTTAGTGTTTTTTTTTTTTCCAGCAAAATTCTGTGACCAAAAATATCCATGCCCTGTCTCAAAAAAACTTGTAAAAAAATGCATGCAATCTATGGCGTATTTTTTTTCTTCCCAAGCTTTTAAAACTGCCACAAAAATTGGCCCAAAAATAGCTTCCAGAAGTATTGCTTCTAGTGTAGAATTTCAGAGATGTGTCAACTAACAGGCAATTGTATGGCAGCAGTAGTGTTCCGTTCCGTCATTCCATTCTGCACCCTTCCACATCTCCGGATTTGTGGACCCATTGAAAAGAATGGTCCGCATCCATGATGCGGAATGGCCACGGAACGGTGCTCGTGTATTGCGGATCCGCAAATGCGCTTCGCAATACGAGCATGTGACACCTACGGCCACGTGAGAGAGGCCTTAATCTTTGTTCGGCCAATCATCTAAACATCACCCCAAACACAATTCTTTGCCACCACAAAAACCATCTGTCAGCAGCACATCTCCCCATGTAAACAGAGGATGTGTTGGTGAAAATATACAATCTGTATAGGGGATGAATGATCTTACTAACGATTATTTGTGACCCAACCCGTGTAAAGGCTCTTTAAATCAAGGCTGCTCAGATCGTTATATTGTTGTTTGCCACTTGTTTTGGCCCCCCGTTGGGCTGTTTAAAAGGACCCTTACTCAGTGCGATGCAACCACACAACAATACATACAGATGTAAAGATCATAAATATCAACCTTTACTTTTAAAGCGCATCTGTCATGGTAAACCAGGCATATTGTCTGGCATGGTTGATAACGCTGAGTGTAAGGACACTCAGCAGTCAGAGATGTTGTTGAAGAGAAATGTGTGATTTTATGTTAGAGGAGCTCGGAGCACCAAGGGGCTTGCCTAGCCCCATCGGTGCACAGATTCACCTCCTTCTCTGTCGTTATGGCACTGACCCTCACATACTTATTGATATGGCTAGTCATCCTCCTTGTTTGCATATCTTGCCCGGAAATCTTGCACATATGCAGTACAAATCCAAACTACGCACACGCTGATTTTACGCTCGCTGGATCTCAGAACTGTACCCGTTCTGAGATCTGACTTGTGCATGTGTCTACTGTACTCTTGCCAGTGCAAACAGTGAGGATGCCTGACCCTCTCAATCAATGTAGGAAGGGGAGTGGCAACAGGGGAGAGGAGGAGGTAAAGCTGTGCTCTTAGAGGCTAGACCAGCCCCTCAGTGCTCCGAACACTTCATTAACATAATGTTTAAACATTTCTTTTAAACTACAATGCAGATGCCAATGCACTCAGCGCGGTCAACCATACCAAGAAGCATGCCTGGTTTACTTTGGTCAATCATGTTAACATCTTGAAGCCATGTACACAGCTGTATTACCCCTGTGTGCCTCCAGTTTTATATGGAAGCACGTAGAGGTCTACCTGTATGAACTACAACAATTGTAGCATAATCCAACCACAGAGAGATTCCTCCCGTGAAGCATTTCTTCTCTCTTGGGACACCCATATGTTGGCACATAATATTTGTGTATGTAACATTTTGTCTATGGACCCTTGAAACTATATATACTATAAAGTAATATTTTCCCATTTTGGGTTCTATTGCTTGCAGTTTGTGTAAAGGGTGCTTTTGATCTATAGGCTTTTTATGGGCACATCCTCTTACTGTATAATGGACTTGGCTCTCTCACCTTCGGCCTTGCCTTGTGTCAGTCGCATAGCAATTTACAAGCTATGTCAGCTCTATTAAATGCAGGGGCCAGGTCTGGAATCTTTTCACCTACTCTAAATGACTCTTCTCATCCAGTTGTGCTGAGGTAAAGTGCACAGGAAATTGGAGTTAATACAGCACTTTCTTTGGTTGTCAGCTCCATCCTTCTTTTCTGCTTGGCTTCAGAGCATTGTTCCCATTTATAAATGGTAGTGAAGCTCATCAAGATACTAATTGCCCAGGAGTTAACCTCTGACGTATATGAAGGAATAGTCTCAATTAGGCTAATCAGAAATAATTTGCCTATCCCTTTGACTGCGCTATTTAAAGGGTATAGTGACAGCTACTGCTGTGATTGCTTTTAGGAAGGAAGGGAAAAACACCTTTTGGCTCCCGTAAGCCTCTTACGATAAAGCTGTGTAAGCAGTAATGGGATTGAATTTGTCGAATGTGATTGCAGTTTTCTAGTGCAGAACTGGCCAAGTTTTTATAATTAGCCTGCATAATCTTTTTTTTTTTTTCCCTTTGGTGTACTTTAATAATTCTGAACACTACTACTGTATGTTTAAAGGGGTTGTCTAGTTTAGGAAATCCATTTAGTAGTGAATTTGGACTTGGATGAAGGTTGTGATTTGGTGATTCCCGTTAATTATTAGCCAAAGGGGGGAGCGACTACAAAGAGCGTCTCTTGTTCTGGAGGGCACGACACATCAATGCTTTACATCAAAAGCCCCCGCTGATTTCAATAGCAGTCTACAATACAACAAATGAGGACTGTCCAGAGCAGGCCATTTTCACGAGTCTGCGACTGTAGTACTCCTACAATCCTGGCCTCACTGATCGCCAAACCAACAGCACCGTAGGTCCTTATAATGTTCTGGTTTGGGTTATCAGGATAGTGCACTGTAACATGGGTGTAGAAATGCACCCATACTGCCCTCATGTGAAATAGGCCTAACACGAGTGCTAATAAGTTTAGCATTCATGGTTTCTTAGGTAGACTTTGTCATGTTCTCCAGTAGACTTGACTGGAGCCAGCTCGTCGTATCTAGACTGCGATGGCATATTACTGGGATTTTACTATATATGTGACCAATAAAACAAGCAAGAAAATTCATCTTGTTCGAGTCCGGTTTTCTTTGCAGCACTGTGGGATTTTTAATAACATAGCTCTTTTTTTACTTGACCCAGGTTCTAGACCCAAAATAAATAAAAATGATATAACTTCTTCCATTCCTAGCTTACGAAAAAAAACTGCACTGTGTGAAGCAGCTCGTAACAGAGTTGTCTCATCTGGGACACTGGTGGCACATAGCTAGGATATGCCACCAATATCCGATCAATAGGCTATTTTCAAAACTCCTGTAGAAATAGATAGCACGCCATGCGTGAGCGGTGCACTATCCTTCACTTTAGGGGGCCTGTTCCAGAGGTGAGAGCTGCCCATATCAGACATTGGTGGCATATCCTAGCAATATGCCACCAATGAGACAACCCCGATCAGTTTTTTTTTGAGGAGGCACCAGCGCTTCTGTGAGCACCACAGCCTTCTCTCAGGTCACAGCACAAGACCGTACATTGTATCGCGGCTGTACTTGGTATCGCGCTCAGCCCTAGGTCATCAGTATTAAAATCTCAGAGAACCCCCTAACAGTTGCTGTATCTGAATATTCTAATCATAGTGTGGATGAGCTTCAGACTATGGACTTATGAAATATCATTGTTCCTGTGCTTACTGACTTTTTATAGGGGTTGTCTCACTTCAGCAAGTGGCCTTCATCATGTAGATAAAGTGAATACAAGCCACTTACTAATGTATTGTGATTGTCCATATTGTCTCCTTTGCTGGCTGGATTCATTTTTCCATCGCATTATACACTGCTCATATCCAGGGTTTACAGATGCCAGAAAGACCCCTGCTCATATCCACGAGCATGTCTCCACTCTGATTAATGTAGGAGTCCTGGAATGGGCTATCCTCCTCTGTCGTGACATAATAGTAAAAAAAAATTACCCCCAATAGAAAAATGTCTCAATAATTTTCAGATATGTAACTATGGAAGACTCAAACTATATCTTACCATTCAGGGTCCGCAGTGTTTATTCAGAAACGTTTAGCATGTTAATATGACCTTTTAAATGTTATTTGACATGTGGATGGACAGAAACGTTCAGTAATCTAAACTGCTTTGTCTCTTTCTCTTTTATAGCTGACATTATCTCGACGGTTGAATTCAACAACACGGGAGAATTGCTGGCGACAGGAGACAAGGGGGGCCGTGTTGTAATATTTCAGCGTGAACAGGAGGTAAGGGCTGCAGACCACAAAATTTATTTTATTTTATTCCCTCATTACAGGCGTCATGCTGCTTCCTAATTTTTATGTCTCACTCATTGCCCGGGTTATCAATAACCAAAGCACACATGACATATGAGCCTGGGTCACTGCGGACTTCCTGCAGTTGAGTGGCTTGCTTTAGATGGGTTTTTTATTCACCAGTCTCAGGGCTGGTTATTGAGGATTTAACCTGACAGCTACTGTCTCTTTTTGTTTTTTACATCATTTTTCTTTCTCATAGGTTATTTATAACACGTCCCACACTGACTTTTCATGATCCCACCTTCACAAATGGCAAATGCTGTAGAACTGGCCGTCATTTTATTATATACAAGGTTATTGGTTATGGTGGACTTTTAAACGAGTTCTTAACTTGTGTTGGCAGATTTAAATGGAAATGCTACAGATTTCTATTGGCCTAGTAACTAAAACCCTGCAGTTTGTGTAAATTTAATCAAGTGTCTACAATTGGCATATCAACTTGGTATATTTTACAAGCATTAGCCTAGTTAAATGATGTCGCTTGTAAAGGAGCCGATGAGGACCACAGCTGATCAACCTAAGGATGTCATGCAGTTCTGTTTCCTGCCATCCCACTACACCATAATATGGCTAATTCAGATGTAACCTGATGGGAAGAATGTTCTTTATGAAGTTAGAGGTATGGACAGGTGCATTAGGGCCCCAAAATATTCTGCAAGGCTGTAATATAGTCATGTATGTGCGGCCTACAGACTAACCTTCTAACCTCACAGATGTCGTGGTCACCATTGACCGTGGCACCTGGGGGCTTAGACGGAGGAAGGGGGCTCCCTCTGTCCTCCAGTCAAAGTCCTCTCAGAGAAATCGCAGGGCTATGATCTGCTGCCACGACAGAAGGTTCCCAGGCCTGTCGTGGCTAGCTGAGGAACCGCCTGACAGGCAGCCTGTGAGAATCCCATACCAGTAATGGCTAACCTCCGGCACTCCAGCTGTGGTGAAACTACGACTCCCAGCATGCTCCATTCATTTCCATGGAATTCTGAGAACAGCCAAGCAAGCGTACATTTTGAGAGTTGTAGTTTTACCACAACTGTAGTGCCGGAGGTTAGCCATCACAGCCATAGACTGTAACAGTATTCTGTTGCAGCCTATGGGACAGGTGACAGTGTGAAAAACTAATCTAAAAACTCAAAATACCTTGGCAGATTTTTTTTATTTTTTTCAATTTCACTACACAAAGATTTTTTTCACCTGTTTTCCAATACAAGATATGGTAAATTAACTGGTGCCATTAAAAAATACAACTTGTCCCACAATCATAAGTCCTCATACAGTTATGTGAATAAAACATTTAAAAAGTTGTGGCTTTTCGAAGGTAGAAAGGTAAAAAAACACGAAAACTAAAATTGGTCTGGTCCTTAAAGTGATCTCCCGGCTCCATTGGAAAACATTCTGTATTTTGTGTTGCATAGTGTAGTATGTCGTGCTATGCCTTTAGGTTTTTTGTCAGTAGAATGATGGATTTACAGCTTTCTGAATTTCTATGCGTATTTATGTATATATTTTTTTCCTTAATCTGTCCTGAATAGGAGGGGACCAGAAAGTAGAGGTTAACATCAATGACAGCGGTTAATAATTTAATGAATCCAACTATGGATGCATGATGTACTCTCACTACAATGGAAATTATTGTTGATAGATTCACCTCTGGCAAATCTTTATCAGAAATTTAAGGCTGAAACTCGAATTTCTGCCGCAATGTGTCGGTGGATCCACACGTGGATTAGTCCCGCTGTTATTCGGTGGGGCTAATCAGCAGCGCGTTCATTATCTTGCATAGATTCTTTTTATGCTGCGTATGCTTTAGCTGCTGAATCCTCCTATAAAGAGGCGTTACTTGCCAGCCCACTACTGGTGAAATACCCATCTGTCAAGATTAGTTGGGGGAAAATAAAATGTGTAATTTAATTTTTGTTTGTGTTTTTCTGTCTCTTTTAATAAGCATAATTATAAATGCTTTCTTTGAAATGGATTAGTTAGTATTGCACAAAAAGAACAAAAAAAAAGTAGAACGTCTGACAGCATAATTTGTCCTGTAACATTGTAGTTGCTTATTAGCCGCCTTAATTAGAATAATGATTTGTATGTTGCTTACTGTGTTTAACTGAAGTGAGAATAAATTAGCACATATACTATGGCGAATATTTTTTATTTTTTTTGTTTGCTCCGTTCAACTCCGAGGTATGGAGCTCTACTACAGTTGTGTACTTGAGCCCGTAAAATATGCATGGAATTAAAAATCACCTTTTAGGGTACGTCTATGAGGGATGGATATGCTGCAAATGTTTTACAGTATCAGTAAAGTAGGTGAGATCTTATGATATCACATCCTCATGCTGGAAAATATATAGGCCTAAATATGTGGTAAATCTGCACCAAAATCTACAACATTGAAAATTCTGCTGTGGCAAATCCACAGTTCTGTCCTATGTGGTTGAGCCCTTAAAGGGGTTGGCCCGTCGCATACATTGATAGCATACCATGAATATATACCACCAATGTCAAGTGCAGGTCTCACCGCTGGGACTCCCACCAATTTCTAGAAAGGGAACCCCAAAGTTAACGAGGGCACACCGCACAAGTGTGACCACCCTCCATTTCTATGGGAGTGCTGAAAATAGCCGAGCGCCAACACTGTTATTTCTGGAACTCCCATAGAGGTTAATGGAGAAGCGGCCCAGTTTGTGGGGTGCTCTCTCCATTTACTTCTGTGGGAGCTCCAGAGATGGCCTCTTTTCGGAACCCTCATAAAAGGGAATGTAGAGCACGCTGCGCTCCCCCTCACTTTGGGGGCTCCTGTTCCAGAGGTGGGACCCACACCTTTATGACATTGGTGATATATCCTAGCGATATGCCACCAATGTGTGAGATAGGCCAACTCATTTAAAGGGGTTTCAGAGATGAGGAAAAAAATTGGGTAAGTGGAGGAAAGTAATAAAAAATAAAATTAAAAAAAAGTTACTCGCCTAATAAATCCCCTGCCGCTCCAGTGCTCCCTGATGGTTTTTGTTTGCTTGGCTGCAGAGATGCCCATGAGATTTCTGTAGGCAATCACTGGTGTTAGTAGTGATGTATAACACGAGAGTGCTGAGGCCAGTGATTGTCTGCAGTGGTCATATGGGTAGACGGACACTTCACTGCACCAGACAACTAAGCAAATACTAGAGCAGCAGAGGATTTAGCAGGTAACTGTCCTTTTATTCTATTCTAATTCCTCGCCTCGTGAACTTGGAAAATCATGTCTTAGTGTAAACAGTCATACAAAAGCTTAACCTGTAAAAACTGTGTGCATATTTAAATTAAACGTGATGTAAATGCAGCAAAATCTGATCTAAACCAAGTCAGAACAGTCTTTGGTAAGCAGGCTTTGTATTGACACTGCAACTCCCTATCGCTAATGTCTTTCCTCCTATATGTCAAGCTGGATATATAAAACTGGGCGGATCAGGTTGGTAATAAAATGGACATTGTAAAGTTGATATTTCAAGAGGATCTCTACAGTTGATGTGCCATTTTTTTTCTTTCATTTGTCCTTTTTTGACCTTTATCCTAAGAATTAACTTATTCTTTTAGAAAGATAATTCAGTCACGATGATCTCCTTTTCTCTGACAGAGTAAGAATCAACCTCACAGAAGAGGAGAGTATAATGTTTACAGCACTTTCCAGAGCCACGAGCCAGAATTCGATTACTTGAAAAGTTTAGAGATAGAAGAAAAAATAAACAAGATAAGATGGCTTCCTCAGCAGAATGCCGCATATTTTCTGCTGTCCACTAATGGTAAGTGCATCAGTTACAATATTCTTTACCGTTGCTGATTGGCAGTTTGGGTGGCTGGCCAAAGCTCTTAGGAAAGGGGGACCCACAGCCACCCATAAGTTTTCTACAAATTGTGGTCTTATCACTGTCTTTGCCTTGCATCGTGGCTAAACCACACTAAGGTTAAAGGATTTTCAGATGGTTACATGACCTTAGAAAGTCTTCAAGCTACAAGAAACAACAGCAAGGAGGTAGAGGTGGAGCTGCTGAATAAATGTATGCGATCTGGTGTCTGTTATTAGGTGCTTTAGTGTCTAAATTTATTTAAGGGTCTTCCCTGGGTGAGTATTTAGGGTGACTGGGGTCTCAATTTATATGTGGGTCAGTATTCATTGGGTCTGCCCTCTGTTTATAAGACTGACATAGACAGTGCTCTGTCAGTCCCACAGAGTGAATGGAGCAGTGGACCAACCTTCATATTACTGCCCTATTCAGACAGAGGACATCTCTTCTCAGGATCACACGGAGAACTGTCATTTATCTCCTATCCTGGAATTCCAATAAATTCGTAAAAAGCCTTCAGGCCCTTTTACCTGTTAATTTAATTATGTTGCAGTCTTGTGTTAAAATAAAAAAAAATTTAGTTTATCCCCAACGATCTGCAGTCAATACCCCATAAAGGCAAAGTGAAAACAGAATTTTAGAAATGTTTTTAAAGTTAGTTAAAAAAGAAAAAACAAAATTGTGCATGGACATTAGTATTCATACCCTTTGCTATGACACTTGACATTTATCTCTGGAGGGTCTCCCAGTTCTCTTGATCATCTTTCATATGTACACCTTGATAGGCGTCCTCCTGTGATAAATTCATTTAATTGGATATAATTTGGAAAGACGCACAGTCAATTGAGCAGACGGTTGTTGGGAAGGAAGCATTCCTTCCCAACAATCGTCTGCTTGTTAGTGCAGTGATCTCCTCCACAGTATGGGAAGGAGTGATCGCACATGCCATTGTTTGTGGGCAGCAGAATGCTTAGACAGCACGATATGCTGCCGGCAAACAATGATTTAGTTGACTGCATGAACGAACCTATTGTCCAATGAACGAGCGTCTCAGGTAATCGGCGGCAGCTATTCGTATGAACAATAGTTATCAGTAATCTACCCGATGTTCAGGCAAAGTAAAGGGGCCTTTAGGGACAATTCTCTGAATCTCCTTGAGTGGTCAAGCCAGAGCCCTGACTTCAACCCAATTGAACATCTCTGGAGAGACCTTAAAATGGCTGTCCACTGACGGTCTCCATCCAACCTGAAAGAACTGAAGAGGATGTGCAGAGAAGAATGTCAGAAAATCTCCAAATCCAGTTGTGTAAACCTTGTGGCATCAAACCCTGACTGGAGACTGTAATTGCTGCCAAAGATTCTTTAAAGGGGTTGTCCCATTTCAGACAACGGGGGCATATCGCTAGGACCTGCACCTATATCAAGAACGGAGCCCCGAAAGTGAAGGAGAGCGCATTGCGCATGCGCAGCCGCCCTCTATTCATTTTCTATGAGGCCGCCGAATATAGCCGAGAGTTGGCTCGGCTATTTCCGTCAGTCCCATAGAAATGAATGGGAGCATGGGCCGCGCATGCGCAGTATGCTCCCATTCACTTCTATGGGAGCAGAGCTTGGTGGTGGACAGACCAGCAGTGGGACCCGCACCTATCAGACAATGGGGGCATATACTAGCGATATGTCCCCATTGTCTGATATGGGAATACACCTTTAAGTTCTGAGTAAAGGCTCTGAATACTTAGGTCAATGGAAGATTTTAGTTTTTCCTTTTCAATAGATTAGCAATGCTTTTAAAAATTCTGTTGCCAGTTTGTCATTATGGAATATTGAGTGCAAAATGATGGGGGAAAACTTTATTTATTTTTCGTACAAGGCCGCAACATGAAAAAAAGTGAAAGGGTCTGAAGATTTTCCACGAATGCATTGTAAATGCTGTTAGTGGGATAACCCCTTTTAAGGGCTATTCACATTCTGGATACATTATCTCTCCTTATTACTCACGTGTGTCACTATGGGTTTAACGGACCCAAATTGACAGCTTGATATGTCCCTATAACGCTGTAAGTGCAGTCACACTGTGACACATGCGAGTGATACGTCCAGAATACACTTGTACAAATAGCCCTTAGTGAGGATATATTTTTTTCCCCTTATTCTGTGCCCAAATTCCCAAGACTGGGATGAGATTAAGCCTTTTTCTGAAACATACTGTATGCCTCTGTATAATGATTGTGCCCTAAAAGCTTGGAATCTGTCAGTCATAAGTTAGCAGTCACTTCATCATTTTAATACGATTCACAGGCTTCTTAAATATGTTCAGAGGGGGAAAACACATTGTGAGAGAATAAAGATTAATTACATGGTGTAATGTTTTCTTAATTGAGTTTTAAAATAGTTTTTGATTAACAAGGGTATTATCGCCACAATCAGAATGACATTTTCAGCACCAGCAGGAAATTAAAATGATTCTTTTTAAATGTACCATGTGATTGCATTTGTGCCAACTCTCTAAATGGGACTTGTTCAGCCAAGTAGGCCATGAGACAAATGAATGGGGGATGAAAATGATCTTGCACGTAGACCGCAGCCATTGAGTATTAACTGGACTTTTTCCTCTGGTGATATGAGATAAAATAATGCATTGAGTTGCTCAGTGAAATACCGCCTATACTGCTGTCCATCTCAATACAATGTGCACGGCAGTCTTTTAGTTGGAGCTTGGTGAATTATAACCCTCCTTTTAAGACGGCGAGCTACTCTTTTGCACTTGAAAGTCGAATCGTCAGTAAATAATCGCAGTTTCTTGTTTCGCGGAGTGTTTGTTGGATCAAAAGGACTAGTTTTAAAGATCAGAGCAGGCTAAACAAAAGTCTCCATCCTGTCTAACGATAACGAGCGCTGATCAACAATACCGGTAGTCAGCCGGCGCTAGTTTAGGGTGGGGCTACATGCGGTGACGTGTCATGTGACAGCAAGTCGCAGAAAAGTCACGTGACACAAAAGGGTATTGCTACATTGCAACATATCATATAATGTATTTCAATGGTGTCGCAATGCTGTGATGTGGCAGCCGCAAAAAAAACTGACTTGGATGGGTTTTTTGCTTTAGTCGCACAATACGTTCAATTTTGCGTGAATCTTTTTTTCTTTATTTAAGATTTAAATGCATCCCTCATCAGGAATACATTCGGACAGGCATGCATTCATTTCCATTATTGTCACCCTGTTTACATGAAGGGAAGTGCTGCCAACAAACGATCATTTTTGTATCTACAAGAAAAAAAATGCTGCATTATTTTGCATATGGTGCATTTTTCTGCCATATGTTTACCAGAAACTCAAGATAAACTGCATGCTTCATATGTTTTAAAACTAAAAAATAAAAATACTGAAAAATAAGTGTGTGGATAAAGAAGTTCTTAAGTGGGTGTTCCAGCTCAAGAAAATGTTTTTTGCAGGACCACGGAACAGAGCCACACTTTTTGCAGCTCCGATGTGGACCTATTCACTTCAACGGGGCTGCAAAGGATGCAGACAGAACTCCATTGAAGTGAATGGGTCCGCATCCGAGCTGCAAAAAGTGCGGCTCGGATGCGGACCCTAACAATGGTCGTGTGCATGAGGCCTTAGACAGCCCCATTAATCTAATGTGCATCGCGCAAGGCAAGGGCTTTTTCTTTACTACCGGTGACATACTGGGCTTCACATAGGAAAACAAACTTCCCATTACCTCGTTCTCGGACATGTTCCCCTATCCACCCATGACTCAGACAAGAAGCAGCTGGTTAATCTATTTTGTGTTTTTTATATGCAGATAAAACCGTAAAGTTATGGAAAGTGAGTGAACGAGACAAGAGACCGGAAGGTTATAACCTAAAGGATGAAGAAGGAAGGCTTCGTGACCCATGCACAATAACTTCATTACGAGTAAGAACATTACTGTGAATTTAACTCTTGAGGATACAAAATTGGTTTCTTTTATGGTGATTTTCTCTGGTACAAATTGGATGGTAACAGCTGCAGGCTTTTGTACAGAAATCAAAAGGAATTGAACAGTTTGATCCCAGTTGGTTGGTGTGTTTCCTCAGATCTTTGATATAATATGCAATTACTCCAATTTTAATCAGTACTGGAGCTCTGTATTGCAACACATTTCAAGGCCATCACACTTGCCTCCATGTGTGCATGTGATTCTGCTATAATTATCCGGTAGCTTCATTTTTATTGTTTGTTGGTAGGTCATACTAGTCATAGTCAACTATAAAGTTCTATGCGTGATGTCTATGACTAGATTATTCTCACGTCTTGTTACAACTGTCCTCTTACTCTCCCTTGTGTCCCAAAAACTCAACACTACTCCAAGACCAGCATTCACTTGAATGGGTCTGCAATCCCGATGATGCGGTGCGGAACGAGGGCATGGTCCGAAGCCCATGGAAGCACTACAGAGTTTTTCTGTTTTCTGTCCATGCCTCTGCACCACATGCATTGCTCTTTTGCGGTGTGGACCGTCGGATGCAGATGGTGTGCACATGGTCAGTGCCCATGCATTGCATACCGCAATTTGCGATCCACAGCACGGATGCAGCTGGCACACATTTGTGTGCATTAGCCCTTAATCAGAGAATTAGTCTTCAGTGTTTTACTGAGTACGGAAGACACCTGTGTGTAAAATACAGAGGCTTCCTCCCTGCCTCTTGTCCGTACCCCAGCCCCTGACTTTATACATGTACCCTAATGATCGCTGCCCATCACCCTGCCTATCTAACTTGCTAAACTGAAACAGAAAAGTAGTAACTGAGCGTTACTAAAGAAAGTCTAAGAAGCCTCTTTAAAATGCAATGACTGTTACACTTTGAGAGGCCTATAATATTAAATTGGTAGGGGTCTCACTCCCAGCAGCCCCACTGGTCAGCTGATTGAAGCCCACGCGGTGAGTGATGTGGCCCTTGTGTTGTTGAACAAGCATGTAGCAGTTGTCTGGTATGGCAGCTCAGTCCTGTTCACTTAAATGGACCTGAGGAGCAGTGAGCAGCAATACCAAGAGAGGCCTTCAGAATCAGTACTAAAGTGTATTTCTATGATAAAAAAAAATCCCCCCCTGTTCAGTATTCTATAGATAGCTCAGCCAAAGGCACATAGGTCTAAAGTAACAGCAACCTCTTGACAGCTAAGTGGCCGTGTTGCCTTTCCCTGTCAGAACTCTTCTATTCAAAGTGTAGACAACTCGCCTCGTTCTCTAATACTATGTATACCTCCAGAAAAATAGCATGAGAGGCCAAAAGCAGGTCATGGAGGAAAGGCAGCGAGCGGTTTTTGCCTGCATTCAAATTCACCGAAGGGATGGATATCATCTTGGAAGCGTTCCACATAACAGATGTGACTACTGAGCCTGAGCTGCTGGAATGAGCCAAGTGTGATGAAGCTCATCTTGCCTGTCCTGCCCGTATTCCCCAGGGTGACAGCTTGCTGAGAGATCCTGCTAAGTCACACACACCCAGAACTCTGCTTAGACATGCACAGCAAAGGGAGCACAATGTGTGTTCTTAAATGCCACTCTCTCTAGTCTTTAGAATTTAGATCAACGCAATTCAATTCGAAATTCAGTACGAGCAGAGGAAAAGCATAATGGCGAGATTGGTGTCTCTTCTGTGTTTTGCACCCACTTCTGGTTTTCGCTCACAAATACAGGTGCTACATACTTACCTACCAGAATACTGCTGTGTGAATGAGGCCTTCCTATTATAGGAATAAATGGGTTACCTAGGCTTGATCTAATTTGAAGGGGGTCTACAATAGCAAGGCAATGGCCTAGCTGTTGAGGGAGTGCCATAAGGATACTGTGACTTGTCTGGGATCTTTAAAGGTGTTGTCACCTGGACCATTGGAGAATTATTGTTTGGATGTTAAGTAGGTGCAAGTCTCACCTCTGGGACCCACATCTATCTCTAGAAAGGCGTGCTCAATTTTGGGTGAGCTACCACGTATGTGCGGCTGCTGTCTATTAACTTCTGTCGGAGCACTAAAAATACAGTAGCCAAGCAGCATGCTCGGGTATTTTCGGAAGTCCCATAGAAATAAATGGAGAGTGCACCACGCAAGTGTGGCCACAGTTCAATTCACTTCTGTGGAACTGCCGGAAATAGCCAAACCAGCGTTTGGCTATTTTCGGCACTCCCAAGGAAAATAATCTTTTTCTGTTAAGGAGCTTTGTTCTGGAGATATGTGCTGGTCCCACTTATGGGACCCGCACCTATCTGACATTGCTGGCATATCCTATATTCGAGGTGAAACAACCCCTTTAACTAAGGCTATGGCAGGGAAGTGAACCTGTGTACCCAGTTGATGGAAAGCCTAGTTATGACTGAGATTGATGGACTATGTTAGATAGTTGGACGGATATTTTTGTTTTATCCATTAAACATCCATTAATTATCTATTCTGACATTGAGGGTTCTTTCAGATGCATGATGTTAAATGAGCTTTTAAACAAGAACATATATGGATGGTGCCTGTGTGCCATCCGTTTTGCTCTCTTCACTTGAGAAAATTGGAGCTGGATGGTTTATGCCACGTTTCTCTGCATGGACCAATTGTCTGTGCATAAAATAGCTCATGTGAATTGACCCATTGTCTTTAATGGGTCAAATGTTCAGTCCAGGTACTTCACTTGAACAGCACCAAGATGTGGAAAACGTCATCTGTGTGAAGGGTACGATTACACGCGTCATATATACAGGAATTTCTTCAACTGATTCATTCATTCATTTCATCAATTTGGAAAAATTCCTGCATTTAAATCTCCACCTATTATTTATCTATTAAAAATTGACTTGAACTACCTATCAACTTAAAACTAAATCTGCTAAAGAACGCCATCAAGGCTTCAGCATCCAAGCATGACACAGAGATGAACAATCATACCGCTCTTAGGCTTTTTGCAAATACAAATTTGCTGTGGTGTTTTGACAACTAAAAATTTTATAAAACCACTGGTAGTTTTTGTCATAACGCATGCATTTTTTATGGCTTTTTAGTGGTGTTTTTCTGTTAACACTTTTAAATTGCGTTTTTTTTCAGGCTTTGTTTCCCTGTAGAAAAGGGGATAAACATTTGGAAAAATGTCATTGCTTCAACATGCTCATAAAAAAAAACACCAAGCTTTCAAAATAACCACAGTAGAAAAAAATTAAGCATGTGTGTCCTTCATTTCATATTTCCCATTGACCTTCAGCTAACATATGAACCTGGCAGTTTTTTAGCAAAAAAAAAACACACACACACCAAAAGCCACGTGTGCAAAAGTGTTAATAAAACACTAAAAACTGTGTGTGAATCTACCTTTACAGCTTATACCCCATTTATGCTTACATGCTTCAATAGAAAAAGATCCTGAGAGCTCTGTAATGGCCGCTGATAGCTGATGCTCATAGGTATAAGCTCTGGGCTGCATGAAAGCCCGAAATGCCCTTGTGTAAAGATGTAATTGCAGAGGAGAGGTTCCTAGAAGGCACCAGACACCTGTCTTTTGAGAGTAAGGACTCTCTCAGAAATGCCTGCTGTTCCTAGTGACCTCAGAGTGTTGCATGTCCTCACAGAACAGCCTGGCAGGTGGCTTCTGTCTTTGTGTGTGTAGAAGACATGATGTTATCTCATGACGGGGATTATTATTGGAAGCCTGACCTTTTAATGTCTTTTGTGTAATGCCGTCCAACATCACATGGAATTGTGACAGTCAAAAAACATTACCATATTACTCCGGCCGCATAATGCGTTGAAAATGACTTTCTGTCTCTGCTAAGGTCAGCGAGAATCAGGGCTGAACCATTATAGGTCATGAAAATAAAAACACTACTTTTTTTTTTAACTACATACACATGCTGAACACATCCTTTACCATTAATAGACCCAATATATGCCAAAAAGACCCTTGTCTTATATCTGGGCAGTATAGAGAAGTATATTTTTTATTTACTTTCTAAATATTTATCCATATGTGTATACATATATGTTTCGATACAAAAGAATCCTTCAAATACAGGTATATTGTGAAAATAAGGGTTTTAATGACAATTAAGGCCTCGTACACATTAATGTAGTTCAGACGAGTCTAATGTGTAGAGGGAGCTTCTGACTCTTCCTCCACAGATATTTTCAAGAAAGCCAAAGATTGGGTAAAATGAATATTTTCGCTGATCCTTTTGTTCTCCCAGGAGATAAGCCACCGCTAGATACGTCTGGCAGAGGCTTTCTCCTTATTGAGTACTCATACGTGTTTGGCCGAGCCGATCCTAGGTAACCTGGGCAACCTCTCCTACTTTATAGCACAGTTGCATTCACCAGGTCCCTGTATAGGTACATGCCTGGCATATGTGTTGAATGTAGTGTCGGAACAACATAAGTAACATTTTATGGCAGGGGGTAGGAGCACCACACTCAGGCATATCTTCACCTGGGGCAAAGACTATGTGCAACTCTGCATTTCTATGGCCCCACTTTTTACAGAACATAGGGGGAGATTTATCAAGACTAGGGCTTTTTTTTCTAATTTATGTTGAAGTGTAGGCCTTGTCATAAATTGGGCACATCCTCCTGCAGTCTGTGCGCCTAAACAGAAATCTACAACAGCTCAGAGCAACCGTAAATGAAGATACATTTGTCAAGGTGGCTGGCCATGACTCCTTTAATGAAAGTGGCGAGGGTTGCCTTAAACTGATAAAAACATTTTTTTTAAAGTCACGAACACCTTATTAGGCGCAAGGAATATGATAAATCTCCCCCGAACTGATACACCATGCTCACAACAAATTATAAATTAGGGTCGTATTTTTGTTACTGGATTGTGCACAGAAAATCTTCAAGACAGTCTGGTCTCTGAAGTGCGGTGTAATGGCGAGTGGAATAATTGCACTACTCCACCGCTCTATAGGTGACAACACGTAGTGTAATGAAGAGGAATCAGCTGATCGGCAAGGATCCTGGTTGTCTG
Organism: Bufotes viridis; assembly: GCA_033119425.1. NCBI lineage: Eukaryota > Metazoa > Chordata > Amphibia > Anura > Bufonidae > Bufotes > Bufotes viridis. Next base: position 307,160,698 of record CM065590.1, read on the forward strand.
ACCCCGCTGATCACATATTGATTACTTATCCTTACTGACCTAAGCATTTTATGGCTCATCAAAAGGGGTGTGGCATTGTGGAAAAAGGGTCATGCTTGAATGCACCTCAGTGTGCCAAAATGTTCCAGAATGTTGGATCATTTTTGGAGTGAAACTTATAGGTGCTGTAAACTTGGACTTTTTTGGCGCAGGAACTAAATTCTGGCGCATGAACAAATTATGGTGAACAAACTGAATTCTAGTGTAAATCTGGCACAGGATTTACAATACTCCAGATTTAAAGTATATTAAGGCTACATGTACACGCGGTTCGCGGATCCGTCTTCCTTTTTTTTTTCACATCCACATTCGTTCCGTGTGTCCGCAAATTTTGTAGGTTGTGTTTCCGTGTGTCTTCCGTTTTTTTTTGCGGATCTGCAAAAGAAAACCGAAGGCTTCAACCAGTCTCTTAAAGTACCTGTACAAGTGCCCTGGTTTCCAAGCAACCATCCGCAAAAAAAAACGGATGTGGATGACAAACAGATGGCTTCCGTTGGTCATCCGCATTTTTTGTGGACCCATTGGCTTCTATGGGTCCGTAAACCATTTTTTGTGGACAAGAATAGGACATGCCATATTTTTTTTGCGGACGTGAAATGCCGACGCGGACAGGCAACTGAAGAGGCATCCGCATTTTTAACGGATCCATAGACATGAATGGGAAACCATCGGATCCGCAAAAAAAACGGAACGGGGGCCTCAAAAAACCACTGCCGTGTGCATGTAGGCTAAGACTGTAATTTCTAGTCTTACATAGTGCAAAGTCTGATATTATTAGTAAATCTGCCCCACCCCCATAAACTTTGTCAAAGTTTGGTGCAGTAGGGCAAATCTGGTTCTTGAGAGGTCTGCAACTTGTTCAATAAGCATGGCTTACTAGAAAAGGGGGTATGCGCTAGGATAGTTCTGATAAATCTGGCTCAGGTCTAGACAGTCCTGATGGGAATAGTAAATCTCGCCCTTTCTCTTTTAACACTGCATGTCATATTTACAAGTGACTTATAAGCTCTAGACACCTATGGTGTGATGGCTTTGTCAATTCTTATGTCTAGAGCGGTGGTGTACTGTAAACTGCTGTGCTACTTCTATGTCTGTTTATGTATTGACCATAGTCTATCTGTGTGTGTGTGTGTGTGTATGTATATATATATATATATATATATATATAATATCTACAAATAGACATTATTTATTTTTCATGCTCTATAGAACCAGATTTTAGCTTTTTCATTACAGAGGTCCAATATTTACATTTTCTCCTCTGAAAAATGTTACGGATTCCATTTCTCTTAGCTTCCCATTGTCAGAGCTGTCAAATGACATGGCCAAAGTGCAGTGAGATAAGACCATCTACAATCATTGCAGTCAAGGTGACATCCCCAGGTGTCAGAACAAGTGGATAATATATAGATTCAATTTGTGGCTGAAATCCCTCTGTGGTAGGATCATTAAAGTATTATTATAGAGATCACAACCCAAAGGCTCCTATGTCTTGAAAGTCTTCACGTGTGTTCACCATGTTCCTTTGTGTAATGAAGGGGTTTTATGACATTTAAGAAAAAAAGGGTGTGCATTTTTCCTGTAAACCATGTCCTGAATCTGGTATTACAGCTAATAACCATTCATGTAAAAGGAGCTGAGCTACAATACCAATTACAAGAGGAGCAGTATGTACATATAGGGGAAAAAAAGAGATTGGTTGTCAGGCAGGGTAACATTTTTTATTTTTTTTAGGTGAGGGCAAGAGTGGTTTCAAAAATAAAGCATGATTCACCTCACAGATTCCTGCCACAGCCGTTCCAGTATTTACTAGGTACCCGGTGGTCTCCACTTCCTGGTCCCACTTCGACACCTAGGAAATGGCAGGAGATGCCTGCTTAGCCAATCACGAAACTAACTTCAAATAACAAAGGCAACAATCTAAAAAGTAAGAAGCCATTACCACCAGCTTCAAACAAGTCAATGATTTATCCTTTTCCATTGCCAAATGTATACTTATTTGGATGTGAGTACTTCACAATTCCTTGTTCTTGGCACTGAGTAGAAATAGTACCTATGCCAAATTACCTAGAAAACAACCAAAGGCAGTGGCAAAAATGTCTGCAAAGCCTCGTGGGATCCAGGTGATACTCAGCTCATTGCACAACGATGCCAGGGTCCATACATAACCCATTGTAGGAGTTCTGGTTATTTGGCTTTATACAGTCCCTGATACAGTATACTGTCTTGCAATACCCAGTTTATAAATGGCAGTTACCTAATCCAATACACTGCATTCATTATAGGCCCGTTTCATAAATCTTCCAAGCAAGGCAATGCCTGTGCATGATTTGCTCTGCAACTGCATAGAGCGCTCATTTGAGTTTCAGATTTTTCTGATGTATTCATCATGGATGCCCATAAGAAAAGTATATGAAACACTCACTGGGGGTAATTCATTATGAGGGGAATTTTTATAGTACGTTTTGCAGAAGTCTACGCTGCCTTAATTTAGGCCAAATGTATCTTGCGCCTTACTGGAGGACAACTAACAATTTTTTCGGACTTTAAAAAAGAAATCTGTTATTATATCTGACTTTCCTCAGCTCGACTGGCTAACCGCGGCTGCTCTCCTACCCAGTTTTCAAAGCTGGAGAGAGTGTTGTAAAAATAAAATCTCTCACAATGACTGAACAAAAAAGACCAAGTTGCAAAGCCCTCTTATTCTGTAGTGCAGGGCGTGATAAATTCCTCCCATTGTATAAACTACTTTTCATTCTAAAGTTTATTTACGTCAATTACTGTAGCTCTCATTCCTCCTTAGATTATTTTTGTTTCCCCAAATTAACCTCATTTTCAGTTTTCTCCTATCTCCCATGCTTGAATCCCACCTCCTGGTTTGTCTGCTGTCTCATGCTTTAGGGCAGTGAGATGTGTCCTGACATCAGCAGATCATATGACACTAACGACACCCCTAGTTCTTACCAACGACGCATCCTACATTATGAGGCTCCAGTAGGGGACGTAACCTACAACAACTGAATATAAAAACACATTTCCCAAACTTTACAATAAGACAGTAATAAAGAAGTTTTTAGAAAAGTGATAAAACAGCAATATCTGTTGGGCGCCATACATTTATATTAATGGCACAACCCTATCCCAACAGATTTATTTTCTGTGTTTTCCTAACTTTTCTATTTTTCCATTTACATACATGTAAGGGGGCTTGATTTCCACAGGACAAGTTTTACTTTCTAGTGACATCATTTAATGTTGCATATGATATAGTGGGAAGCTGTAAAAAAATTCCAAATGAGGTAAAATTGGGAAAAAAAAGCCATTCTGCCACAGGTTTATGGGTTTCATTTTTACAACCTTCCCTATGTAATAAAACTGACAGCGATGCCACATTTATATATTTTTACTTGTGTTTTAATACTTAAAAACACAGATTCTATAGGAACATTGCTGTGGCAGGCCTTGGATAATTCAGAGGGGCCAAGGCTGCCATAGCAACTAAATGGCTTCCTCGATCTCTGTACAGGGAAGCCATTTGGGCCCAACAGCGTAGAACCCACAGGAAAAGATTGATTGACCACCACATCTTAGAGGTTAAAAATCCATGATAGGAGTTATCGATTATCACAAACTTTGCCTCCAGGTGCCTGCAGAATCCAGGGGGACTGTGGCATCCATTTAACTCCTGAATGGCCACCATCTTTAAAGAACCAACAATCACCATACGTGTAGAGCGGATGTTAGAGATGGCGGTGAACGGCCATTTTTTTTATTTAATTCAATTTTCTCCTAAAATAAAAAAAAATTGTAAAAATTAGCCCTTGAAAATTTGATGTGTGTGAAATTAAAGGCATTATTCAGCTATTTCCTATTGACATACTTTTATAGAAAGTTGGATTAAACAAATATGTTACCTTTTAGGCTTTAGCAAGGGTTGTCTGCCCGCGTTTCAAGACTGAACTGCACCTCTTTGGAAGCCATATTGGTTAGCAAACAGCTTTAATACAAAATTCTGCACATTTAGCCATTCCAAAGAACATTTTGTGACAGATAAATGACGTTTCTTTATATTTCAAAACTGTCATATTCCGTTCAGTTTCAAGATGGTCAAAATCTTAGGCAAAAATGTCTTATTTGCAAAAGAAGCCCTGAAATGTGCAGTTTAGCCTTGTCATCTTGGTGACGGATTAAACTAAAGCATTCTTTCCACTGACATTCTTCCCCACACTAATGCAATGCTATTATTCTCTCCTCATTATTGCATGGCCGTCATTCCACCTACTGCCAAGGCCTCTGGGGGACAACAGTATAGTGACTAGACCCTGACAAGGCCAGTTCTCTAATCTCTGCTGCTGTGACACCCTGTATGGTAGCCAATATTTAAATCGCTCTCTTCTCCCCAATGGTAGGCATTATGCAGCACCGGATTTTGGCAGTAACAGAATCACAGGGCTAAGGTAAAAATAGCATGTGAAGACATCTAGATGTCACAGCTGAAAATGCAAAAGTTATTTAATGCAGCTACTATACTAGCGAAGGGTTTTTTGCCAGGCTCCTCTAGGTTAATGAGCATTCCTGTGGTCAAGCCTGAATATCATTTTTCCGTCATCAGAGCTCTGTGTGGCCAGTAGTTTTTGTTGGTACCTTTTTGTGGATTTAACAACTGTTTTATAATTATTATTTTTTTTTATTCCAATTTTTTGGGGCGGTAGGGAAAACCAAAAACATAATTCTGGCATTGAGTTTATTTTTTTTTTTATTGGACGAGATAACGTGGATCTCTTGATTTCGAAGACGTGATCATACTAATATTATGTTTTTCTTGTTTATCTTATAAGTGGGAAAAGGGCTTTGTGTTATATAATTGTGAGGTTTTTTTATATTTAAAAAAATATAAAAACTTATTTTTTACATTTTTGTGCTTGATCCTTTTGTCTTATTTACTTATTTTTCTTCTATATTCTATAGCGATTACATATGCTGTAGCCATTTACAGACATTATCATCGCTCGCTGACCCCGGTGGAGCTCCCAGTCTAAGTTCTCTATCGTTATGTCTTTTGGCATGTGTAAGGAAACCAGAGTCCCTAGAGGAAACCCATGCCAACCCATGCAGATGTTGCCCCTAGTCAGATTTGAACGCAGGACCCGAGCACTGCAAGGCACCCATCCAATCACATTTTTTGATGAGGGGGTCTTATCCCTCTGTCTGACTGCTCAGATGGTACAATTGCTCCAGCCGACACTTCCTTCTGTGAATGTAGCAGGCTCAACTTTTTTGACATACATGTTAAGCAAGCTGTGCAAAAACATTAAAGGGGTTGACCAGTTTATATTACTGGTAACGGCACAAGCATGCAGCTAGTAATAAAGATTCTTAAACTACTGGCATTGATGTCAGATTGTTTAATATGAATATTTCAAGTTTACATGCAGATTCCCAGACCTGTGTGCCGGTGCTGTGCAGGGAACATCTCCGCTGATGGATGGTTCTGTCCATCAGCGGCTTCCTTTCTTTGACACTAGGGACACGCGGAGTCCGCCCCCTCTTTTGTGGTGCAATTCTGTTTCCTACTGGCATGGTAATGGTTTCCAATATTCTGTATATTGAAAAGCGTTATGATAAGGTAGTTTCGGTCATGTGATTTCTGAAGACCATGTAGAATAAAATCCAACGACTACCATGGAGTGAGAATGTTCTAGTCGGACAATATATATTCATGGTAACAAAAACTTTACCCAAGAATGAATCTTGTACTCCTTTAATTAGTACTTATGAAGTGAGCGCTCAGTCAGGAAGCAATTGTCCTGCAAAGAAATCAATGTAGCAATTATAAATTTCCAGCGCTTTGCTCTGTACTAATTAGATGTAGAAATGAACCAGTAGTCCATAAAAATGGAAAAACCCTCCAAGGTACATTGTGTCTACTTAGACTTGTCTGAATGCTGAGGAGGTGGCGGCAGAAGGTAAAGGAAGAAACACAAGTTCAAGTGTTCCTGACTTTCTAGAATTTTTACTTGCTATAATTATGTGTCTTTGTTCATGCTTTTATAATGAATTTGCTTTACTATTCTTAAGCAGCATCAAATGTCACTCATCTAAATCTGCTACTTTAACCCTTTCTGTGTTACTTAAAATAAGATGTCCATGAAGGATCCGTGTTTGGTCTGTGTGTCTGTTTTTTGTCTTCCGTGTGTCATCTGTATTCAATGGACACTCAGATGAAAATTATTTTCCAGATCATATCCTACCAGTGGTGAAAACCAAGCACAGATGCCATCCATGTAGTGTTGGTGGTTTTTCATAGAACTATTTACTTCAATGGGTGTGTTTGTTCCGCATCATGGACCAAAGTAGTGCATGTGTTTGTGATTTTATTATTTTTTTTCTTTGACCCATGGTCAGTGAAAAATTACTGAACAAACACATTAAAATAAATGAATACGTGTACTGTTGCAGAAAATGCAGATAGCACGTCCGTGAACCTTCCACTGTCCCATCACTCACCCTAGTTCTTCTTATTCCCCATTTTTCAGTATTATGTGATTTGCATTATTTATATATATGCGTCTTTATGTTTACTGAGAGTGACGTTACTCTCATGTTTGTAATCTTAAATTTTTTCAAAATAAAAGAATTTACGAAAAAAGGAAATGTGAAGGCCTTAAAGGGGTTATCCCATTATTAATGATATAATTATAATTTATAACAAACTTAGAACCATCCCTGTTCCTCACATAGATTCCTATTCATTTCTCCAACTGTTCTGCTAGATTTATTACAAGCTAGAGCTCAGGGGGTATATCCTTTCTCAAGGGACGTTTCCTTTCTGCTGGTGGCAGTTGAAGGATGGAACTGAGCATATAGGTCAACCTCAGCGAGCAGGAGAGAGAATTCAGAAATAGAACAAACAGCAGGTGGCGCTATACAGATAGCGTTCAGTGAATAACTCATTAGCTATACTACATTTTTAATTAAATGCAGTAACAAAAGTATTCAGATCTAGTTGCTGGTTTCAAAAATCTAGAATGTTTTTCATGGTATGATCCTTTTAAGATAAATTGAGTTAATTTTTTTCTAAATTGTGCCATGGGCTATGACCAGTGGTGAGGCCAAGGCATCACAATGTTCTGGCTTCTGAGGACCCAGCAGAATTTTTTTTTTTACAGCATAGTGTTTGAAAAGTGACCTATTCTTCCAGCATATAATTGTGGAATCATTGTGTTCTGTGAACGGACTAATATAGAAATGGAAAGATTCAACTTTAACTAGTGATGTGGAAAACTGAGTGCCATCAATCTTATTCATCCTGCTCGGAGGGATTTAGATTTTTTTCCCCCCATTATTTGCCTAGGATGTAAAGATCACATTGGTGAAGTGATGTCTCTTACCGAGACCTCCTTGTAAAAGGTCAAAGAATTTATTTTTTCTTTTACTGGGTTTTGAGAAATGATTTATTAGGTTCTTTATTTTTTAATTTATTATACCAGTGTAGTAGGTCTAAAAAAAATGGTATGGCTCAGATTAGTCCTATGTAATGCATCCGTAGGATAACGAAGACCTCCTGCAAACGACTGTATCTGTTTTGCAGTCCAAAAATCACGGATTCCCAAAATACGGATGTGGTTTGCATGCATCCTTTAGTTTCCACAGGACAGATTGTGTAATTTGCCTTACTGACACAGACAGCACATGCATGACATGCACTTTTTTTAAGCCCAATAGAAACGAAAGGGACTGTGTGCAATGCACAAAAAATGCTTATAGGACACGGACTAAAAATACGGTCGTTTGCAATTTGCATGAGACCTAAGGCTAAACATGGCTCAAATCAGTAGACCCTCCAGGCGTTCAGTGACTAACAGAGTGACAAGACACACCTCTGAAAGCACTACACAAGGCTGATCCATGGGCTTACACTTAGGTTTGCCACCAAGGATCCCAGCTGGTATTGATGCCTGGAGGCCAAATGCAAAATACTCATAGACAGAGGTCTATGGAAAAAATACAACTCACAAGACTCATGAACAGCAGCACTGGCAGACATCTTGGTAATGAAGAGTGCAGATCTCCCATCACATGGACGAGGTCAGGCGCTATTTAATACATACCATAGAGATGTTGGTATTGGCGCTGCTGCAGGGGCTTCTTTGTCTTAGGGTGCTGGGAGTGATCAGGACAGTAACAGCTAGAGTTATTGGGGAAACGGAGACCTTTGTTACTTATGGCTCATCCATTGGGACTGAGCAGGATGGCGAGCTCTTCTCAGGGTTGTTGGAGCTAACATGGTTGGCGCTAACTGGTAGCAAACTTTAGCCTTTATATGAAGGGCACTGGCAGCTGGCACCACAATACTGGAGGCATTGACAGCTGACATATTATGGGGGGCAAAAGAGGATGTTGCTAATCATACGTTTATTCGTGTTTTTTCGTACACTTTCCAAATAAATAACAGGTAAAATCATATTGTGTTAAGTCACACCCACAAAACTACACCCTTTTTTTTAACCTTGGTTGGCATTTTTGGGTAAAAAGGTGTCAGCCCTAACTATACCATTCTACTGCAAGAAGATATGTAAGCAGAATTTTACATGCATGTAGAATAATTACATTCTACGGTTGAAAAAAAGATATATCCATAAAGTTGGGTAAGAATCTGATTTAATGGGGTTATCTCACGATTATCCCAAGATTTCCCCATTCATTAGTCCAATTGCTCTGCTAGATTTATATCAAGCTGGTAGCTCGATGAGAATGTCCTTTCTCAAGGACCGTGTCTTTCTTCTGGAGCTCCCTTCCTATCCCAGCTCAGAAGGCAGCTGAAGAATTAAACTGAGCATGTGCGGCCATGTCAGTTAGAAGAACAAAGAAATAATAAGAAAAACAAACAGCAGGTGGAGCTATACAGATACATTTTATTGAATAACTCCGTGGCTATACTAAATGTTTCTTTACATGCAATTACAAAAGTATTCAGATCCAGGTACTGGTTTAAAAACTGTAGAATATTTTTCATGGGACAACTTCTTTAAGGGAAGAATGAGAGGTGAGAACTTATAATTACATGGAACCATGGAATCTGTATAATTTCATAATCTCAAAACAACTACATTAAAGAATAACTAAAAACTAGAATACTCATTTAAATGTATTAAGAATGTATACCATATTGGTCTAAAAATGTATATAGATATAGATATTTGTCAGAAGGTCACCCTGGTGTAAGCTCCAACAGGGATGTCCAGAATGAGTGTTATAGCCTATTATATAAAGGAACCATCTTAAATACTTCCATGAATGAGGTATTTATCTCTTTCAAAGGGGTGGCATTCTTGTAGATACTCCAGGACCCATGATTGTAAGAAATGCCTATTGTACCTTTTATTCAGATATTATTGGAGTTACAATGCATTTCAAGAGCAAATTTGTTGGCTGACACTGAAATTTTGATTCAATTTTGAATCCTTCATGGTAAAAAAAAAATGATGTGCACCCTAGACTTTGGAATTTGGATTTCAGTGTTGTGTAGAAGACTAATGAACACTAAATGGTAAGCCGCTAGATTTGTAGTCCATGGCCCACAGCATCAATACACCAAACAAGTTGTACTTTAATATTATGGCCCTTTAGATGGACCTATTGCCCCAAAACTAATGATGAAGGAAACATAGGTGGGGTAGCCTAAAGGACCTCAAAAGGACTCTCTGCCACAAAAAGACACCAGTCAAATAAATGGTATGAGACAGTTGTGAGGAGGATACTGCTATGGCGTTGGGACCCAATTACACTTCTAAAGAAACAGAAATGTTGGTATAGGTCTAACTAATCCTAAAAACAGGCAGGCATCCAACGATATTTAGATTTTTGTGCCTGCAAATTCACATTTACACAATACGAAGGATTAATTGGGCTATAGTCAGCATGTTGAGATGTTTCCATTCCAGATCCAGAGAAGCCATGTTGTTGACTGTAGACTGTCATTAATAATCCGCTAAGTGGAATATGAAATATAACATTTCGTAATTTCAAATTCTTCATGCTCATACTGTAAAAGTTGATGATGTTTTTAACATTAAAGCTGTCAGGTTTTTTCTTTTATTACTGTTATTTTGTGTTGGATTTGTGCATATGTGCCCCATAAAACAGCTTGTTATCGCTTCCAAGGTAATGAGCAGTTGAAAAGAAAGCACTAAATGGTGCACTGATGGGATCACTAACTGCTTGCTTTGAAATATGTTCCTTACATTCCAATTAAATACAACCATTACAGAGATTCAAATATCGCTGGATTTCCTCTGGAAAATAGGGACTAATTGAATTTGTTAGTGGCTTATTTTATTTGACAGCTTTTTATTGTTTTTGACGTGACGAGTTAAACTTGGTTACCCCTATATAATTGCTCCGTAATACATCATACATGCCTGCAGGTTTGAAAATAAGTAAGCTCCTTGGCATCTCTTCTGTTTGTGGGAATATTATAATATTATAAAGGCACAATGGGGACAATGAGGCTTGCTCTTCGGTGACCATAGAATAACAGCTGTCAGCCCACGAAACATTCTAGATTCTTTGTACAATCTGCTCAGCAAATAATTGTTAGTACGATTTGAAATGTTTAAGTGAACCTGCATGTCAAATCTGCTCATCTTTGCCCACCAGCCCACTGTATATTTCAAATGAAAAAATATCTGCTTGGATCAGTTGGATTGTATATTGATAGACAATCAAAATTTCTAAACGTTATCTAATGGATATGAAAATAAAGATACATCAAGCTTGCATACAATAAGTGAGATCCACTTCTCGGCAACCCTGATCACATAAATAAAGAGCCCCTTTGCTGTTTACCCATGCCTAGTGCAGTATATATGGTTGTGGCTGCATTTGGTACTGCAGTTCAATTCCATACCCTTGAATTGGATTAAGCTGATTTGTGCTGTGGCTCCTAGATTCTGTTGATCATTAATATCTGTTCTGTGAAGGTCCAATACTCTGCAACTTCACTATCAGCTGTTCACTGCAGTCAACAGCACTAGTACTAGGTCTTAAATGGAACAGGAGGCACAGCTCCGTTCAAGGTGTAGTGGCCGTGCTGGGTTACTGCAGCTCTAAGTTCTAACTGAAGTTAGTGGAAGCTGAGCTGCAGTAACTCAGCACAGCCAGTACACTTTGAACAGAGCCGTGCTTCCTATTCCATTCAAAGAGCTAGTTCCATTGCTGCAGGTAACAGCTGATCAGTGAGGGTGTGGGGTGTCAGACCCTCCCCAATCCGATATTAATGACATATCCTGAGGATAGACCAGCGCCATTTCTACAGAGCAGTAGCCCATATTACTTCAACGCTGCATTTCCAGGGCCAAGGCACACTCTTCTTCCTGCTGTTCTCAACCTATCTGGTGCAGCATCTCCAATACTTTAATGAAAGCTTCTGGCTGAAAACATTCAGTTATTGACTGGATGTCCACCCAATAAAAAATATGGCACCAAAGCAATCTAGTGGAGTGCACGGACATTTATTTTATGTTTTGATTTGGTTTGAGAACCATCTCCTGCATACCACACCTATCAAGTGGTGTTCCATCAAATCGATCATAGTATATATATCCTGAGGATAGGTCTGGAAAATAGAATATTGTTGGTTTATATTTCATCGATGAAGACCCGTTTAACTGGAAATGAGAATATAATTTAGGACACATGACCATGTTTCTCCCTGATGTTTCTCCCCGTGCCATGTTCATTTTGGCTCCCAGTTTTAACTGTCATTTGTGTCGGTGTTTGCCAGTACCATGACTAACCCTTCCATTTTCTTAAGGATGTATTCTAATCTCAGAATGGCAATTACTCAGCAGTCCTCTGAACTCCAATAGAAGTGAATGGAAAGGCCCACTCATGTGCAAACACCTCTACATACACTGCAAGTAGCACATGAGTCCCAGTTAGAGATGAGCGAATCGACCTCTGATGAAACATTCAAAGTCGATTTGCATAAAACTTTGTTTGAATAATGTACAGAACCGAATCCAAGTTCGGGAAAAGGTTGTTAACAGTAGAAATTAATTTTCAAAGTTGTTACCCGAAGTCTTGCGAGACTTCGCAAAGTAATAACTTTGGCTCATAGCAGCCAATACATTCTAATACTGTACGGAGCGCTCGCTCCGTACAGTATTCAAAAAAAGTTTTATGCAAATTAACTTCAGATTAATCCGAAGTCCATTCGCTCATCCCTAGTCCCAGTTCCTGAGATAGATGCAGGTCCATAGATGGGATGTGCATGTATCGCGCTTCAAAGGCATAGCTACTGGATATGCCATAAATGTCTGAGATGGAAGTACTCCTATAATTGTTATAGGACATTCCTGGCCTTTTGTTCTTTGGCACCTTACCATAGTCCATGATTCAGTTTACAGAATTAATGCTGATCTACAGTTGCTACTTATATGGAAGCTAGCAGTAAGCAACTACGGCCTAGTTGACCAATTTGTCGGAGTAGAAATGGCAATCATATTTTTTAAAGATTAAATCATCAGGACAACTCCGGTCAGTATGCTCTATTAGGGCATAAAGACATCTTAGGTACAGGTCAACATTATCAACAACTGCTGCTCCACAGATGTAGTATGAACTACTGCTGCGGCCACTAAAGAGGCAATATATGGTTGGCTGCAACATAATAGCTGATCACTATGGGTTTTAGAAGTTTTACTAGCTACAGTGTGACCACTGGTTACAAGAATCGGGGACCCAAGTCCCTTGTGTGAGTGGAGTGGCGGTGTGCATGAATTTGCATTACCACCGCTAATACAACACTCCCAATTATAAAACATTTATCCCAATACATAAGTATTTATCCTAGGGATAAGTGATAATTTTGTTCAATAGGAAACATTTTTAATTGCAAAATTTAAGCTAAAATACTCAGATCGCTACCTGAACTCCTATACTTTGCATCATGTGTTAGCGGTGCACTTAACTGTATAATTATTCCGTACTATATCCCACAAATCCTGTTTTAATACCCTTTAATGTGAGTGATGGATAATTACTTTCAGTTGTTACAAGTATCTGCACAGACTTAGGTTCTTGTTAATCATGCAAATGGTTTCAGTTATTTAGGGTTTTATGAGCAAGGAAACCGATTACTGAAACGAGGATGTTTCCGCGATATATTTTATGCCGCGGTATTGGGGAAAAAAACTACAAGGCTGGTATATAATAACATCTGTTTGAAGCATTCATAAGCAGAACTGTATATTGGAGACTGGGTTGTTTTTAGAAACCTTGAAAGAGAATACAATGATAGATTTTGAAATTTGATACAGTCCTGTGGCTTGAAAAAAGTAAAATAATCTTGATATTTTTGTTGGTTCTGGCATGATGAGTATAGTCCATACATTATTCACAAAACCTATTTCTGATTTACTATGAATGGGCTGCACGTTCCAAATCTGAAGCCTGAAAGCTGAGTGCTTCATTGAAATTAAAATTCCCTTTGAGCTGCCGGTTGCCATGGTTAACATAGCCGTTGTATTCCTAGGAAATGGGGGCATGAAATCCCTTTCAATGGTTGTTAGGAAATCAGCATAAATCACATACCTTCAAATATGTGCTTACGCTTAGTTTTGGCTGGGAGTCTATCTGACGTTCAGCTGACTGCTGTGACATGGGATTTTCAATAAGCACTTTGTTAGTCAGCGGGAAATTTGGTGGAGTGAAGTCATTTCTCAGCTGACAGGCTTGATCATCTCTAGAAGGTCTTCAGTGGCCGATTGGAGGGAGATTGCTATTTCTATTGGGATTCTCCAAGTGTCTGTAAAATGTCCCACCTTCTTACAGCTTGAAAAGTACTTCTGTATGTATGTACATATATGAATTCAGCCTGAGAAACTATTAAGCTTCATTCTATAAAAAAAATTAAGTCCTTTCATAGTGAATCTCATAGCCATAAATAAAAATGGATCATTACTGAATTTTCAAAGCAGGACCGGCTTCTTCACGTTAAAGGGTGTTTTCCGGTTTCAAAAACTCCCCCACCAGCATTCAATCTTACTGCATCATATAAGTCAGATGATGACGTTCTGAGTGCATTTTGGTTCCTCCAGCATAATTGTGATCTGTGACCCGCACACTGTGTTTACTGCATCCTGGTGCAAAACTTCCAGGGAGTCTCTGTAGTATCAGGTGTCTGCCTCTCCTTACTCTCCTAGCTCAAACATCACAGATCCAAGCCTGCTTGAAGCCCTGCTGGAAAAACCCGGCCCCAAGATACGTCATCCTTGCTGACATCATGTCTACAGGGCAGGGGGCAGGAGCATGGGGAGACCACCACCCTGTGTCGCCAGAGAAGAGCCTTACAAGCCTTGCCACGCCTCAGATGTAGACGTGATGTCATCGGGATAAGGAACCAACACAGAGGAAAATGTCACATGACCGCAATGGAGTACAGGAAAACAGGGCATTACAGATAAACACTATTAATAACCTGTTTCCTGCCAGTTGATAAACGTATACTTTATTTATAACCATCAAAAAAACCTAATTGTACACCATATTAGAATCCTTGAAGATCGCACCAGTAGAAAACCAGTTTTTGTTGCGTATCTGATTGACCGCCACAACCTTTGGGTGTAACCAGGAAGAGCTCTTTAGCCACAGTCACAAGAAGACAATACACTCGCCCATTATGATGTTGTGCCGCCTAGTACAAAATCCTTAGGTGAACGCAACTTTATACTGCATACACTGGATTTATTTTTTTTCTCTACGCTGTGTAGCATTTCTTGGTGAATATTTATTTGTGAGAGGGTTATTCAACCTTTGGCCCAATTAGATTCAATCATAATTTAGCAAATGATCTCAAAAGAGATGTGAGAGGGGCTGGAGACCAACCAGCTGAAAGCCTATCTGACTAAATTGACTTTGAATGATAATCTAAAGCTTGCTATGCAATAGAATACATGCAAGCTGCAGAAACCAAATGGTTCAATATTTTTTATAAAAACAATTGTAGATTTTTTTATTATTATTCAGTTGATACAGTACAATAAAAATGTGATCAGATTTGTCCATACCTTTTTAAATAATTCAGTTCCTGGCATTCAGTATAAATTCTTTTATTTTATTTGATGTCTTTTACATCTCTGCTGTCTTTGGTTAGGACACAGATATTACATATGCCTATTTTCATGCAGATATGGAACCTGATGACATGATGGTCTTTGTTCACTATTCACTCAAAATTCACTACATGATGCACAGTTGTGTGAAGCGCTGGCTGCAGAATTAAACCTTACTCCTACTATGCTGCTGGATGTGCTCCCAGCACTCAGCTTTAATGGCTGACCTGGAAAAAACAAGGCTGATTGTGTCACTGCCAGCTTTCATACTGAATGCTATACAGATACAAGCTTATGTTCACATTCGAATACTATTTAACAGCTGATATTATAATCTGTATACAAATGTAATAAATGCATTGCTGTACTGATCATGAATTAGAGCAAGTATTAAGGATTGATTGGTACCAAAATCGGTAAACATTCTACACATACAGTACGCAATCCTAACAGCGTAGCTCACCTCCTGCAGTGCATTCTGTGCTACTCTGTATTTCGGACAGTAGGGCCTGATTTAAAGACCACATTTAAAGGGTTCTCATCTCAAACATGTCTACTTTGAAAATAAGCCTTTAAACTCCTCTTTGTTGGTGGCTGTCACTAGCCAGCATGCTAGATTTTAGGTCTGTCTATACATGGGATAACTCTGATTGCAATAACTGCACCGTCGGAGGATGCGGATAATCTATAGGGTCACTCCTCGACATAAATTAGGTGCCCCTATACAGACATCTAAAACAGCTCTGAGCTGCCGTAGATTTATGGCTTCAGAAAGCTGGTGTAAATGAACATAAATTTGGCGGACAGCTGCCTCCTTCCCGCCCTGTCGCGCCCCTTAAGGGAAAGTGGCAAGGGTGGCGTAAAATCTGACAGATGCAACAATTTTTTTTTTTAAAGTCGCAAACAGATAGGATGCAAAATTTTAACGCCACTTTTCAGGCATAAGTGAGATGATAAATCTCCCCCACAGTATTCAAGGGTTAAAACGCATCACTTTACTATGACTTGGAAAGTCAAATTTCCTGCCACAGTTTTGTTTTCCACAGTCCAGATACAGCCTGTATTCCAGTGAAGGACAGGTGGTTTTCCAAGATTTTAAAAAATGGGCACAGAGCAGAGGCCTGTGTAAGATAATCAAAAGGCCTTACTCACCCTTTAAAGGGGTCTGAACCTGGACATACCCATAATTTCACCCAGACAACCCCCCTGATGTTAGCATGCTCCGATGCGCTCCCTTACCCTGTGCTAGATTGTGCAGAGCACGGACTTGCTTTAGCGCTGCCCTAGCCGTTATACAGGTAAAAGCCCACCCATCAGTGCCGGTGATGTCACTGGGCTTCCTGGCAGCCCCATGGAGAACCCGGTACATCACCGGAACTCCGTAAAATGCCTTTGCCCTGCGCGATTTAGCGAAGGGCAAAGGAGAGCATAGGAGCATGAACTGCTCCGATGCTCAAGTCAGGGGGGCTGCCTGGGTGAAAATGGAGGCATGTCTGGGTTCAGCTCTGAACCCTGACAACCCCTTTAAACATCTGTCTTCCATAGCACCATTACTCCAGCTGCCGCTTATCCTGCAGTGATGAAGTCACATCCACCGTTCACGTGACCACTGCCGCCAATCACTGGCCTTTAGCAGTCACGGGCCATTCATGCACATGTGAACACACTGAGGCCATGAACAGTGACTAATATATAATAGCATGGATTGGGGTGGCAGAGTCTGATGAGGCAATGCTGAAAAGGCAGGATATTTTAGAGGTACGGGGTTTTTGTTTATTTTATATTACCCCTTGTTTTGTACCTTTTTTTTTTTTTTTTTTTTTTCCCTTGGAAACCCTTTAAACAGGCAAGAATAATTCAAA
This sequence comes from Bufotes viridis, assembly GCA_033119425.1. NCBI lineage: Eukaryota > Metazoa > Chordata > Amphibia > Anura > Bufonidae > Bufotes > Bufotes viridis. The sequence goes on from CM065590.1 coordinate 307,177,715, forward strand.
ATTGTTAAGGTAGCAGCTCCATTAAAAGTAGGCAAGGAAATTACTGTGACTACATTCCCTAATATATAAGCACCAAGGTCAATTATGCTGCCGTATTAAAATGCGACACATCTGATATGTCGTCAGTTTACATAAATGGTCTGTAGATTCTTGTGCTTCACGTGTAATGGCCTCTAATAAAGCTGTTTGCTGTGTCTTATGTACGTACATATGTCTGGTCCATAAATAAATGTGCCAAATTTAATTTGTGTGGTTTTGTTTTATACGTTTTGCGATGTTGATTGTAATAAACTGCAGGCATACATGCTGCTGTATGGCCTTTCTGATGATGGTTGAATGGCTCATTGCACTCCGTGAAGATGTGTTACATAGAGAGCACAGAAGAACCCTAATAAAATCAAATGTGCTGTTTCTAGGCATGCTTTCCTCACTTGAACGATTCTCCTCTGTCTTTATAGCACGCTGTACTATCACATTCCTCAACACCTTACATCTGGCCGGCATGGAGCCTTGAAATGTAGATCATTTTGAGAGGCATAACAATGGGCTTGTAAAAAAAAAAAAAAATTGGAAACTGGTAGAGGGACTATATAGGAGGCTTTGTGTACAAACTTCACCATGGTTATCACAATTGAATTGTGGAGTAAAACTTATTCGTAGCTGGTCTGATTTTCTGTAGGAATTCAGCATTGGCTGAAATACGTTTTGATACAGCCATTTTCCGTGTTCTCAGTTCTTCCTTTCTGCTTCCCGGAGTCGTAAAATTTTTTTATTAATTTTTTGTTCACATAGCCGTATCAGGGCTTGTGTTTTATGGGGCAAGCTATACTTTCTAATGGCACTGTTTAAATTGCAGTAGTCACTTTCTGAGTTGTCCCGTCTAAAGGGACTTTTAAATGCAAATAAACAGGGCCCACCAACGTGCTGTATTACCAGATATGCCAGGTTTGGCAGATCAGCAGTGTCAGACTTCAAGCACAGGAATTGGAGACCGAAGCATTTATGTGGGAAAAATATAAAATATTTTGCCTCTGTCTTCAGTGTTCTGAACTTACATTAAAGGGGTTGGCCACATTCGGGTTATTGTGGACCAGTGTGTTTGTGAGATGATTATATGGCACTTACTTATATAGCCTTTGTTGAAATTCTGCAGCATTTGTTTTTTAAATAGTTGGAATAAGGAATTACAGTTTAAACTCAACGGGTCTGAAATGGTGGAGGTTATTAAGAACGCGCTATCTAAGGCTACATGCACACGACCGTTGGTGTTTTGCGGTCCGCAAATCGCGGATCCGCAAAACACGGAAGCTGTTCCGCGTTCCGTTCCGCATTTTGCGGAACGGAACGCAGCCCATTATAGAAATGCCTATTCTTGTCCGCAAAACGGACAAGAATAGGACATGCTATATTTTTTTTGCGGGGGCACGGAACTGAGCAACGGATGCGGACAGCACACGGAGTGCTGTCCGCATCTTTTGCGGTCCCATTGAAATGAATGGGTCCGCGGCCGAGCCGCGAAATATGCGGCTCGGACGCGGACCCGAACGGCCGTGTGCATGAGGCCTAACTCTCCGGCGTATAACTTTCAAGAGGCACAATACAAGCTCACCTCCAGGTGGTATAGAACACCGGTTTTGTTGAACAAATATAACCCTGCAGTGTCTAATATGTGCTGGCGATGTAACCAAGAAGTTGGGACATACGAACACTTTTGGTTTTCATGCTCCCTAATCCAACCATACTGGGATACGATTAAGAAAGTGATTAACACTATCTATGGTACTAATGTCTCACTATCAGTGAATTTAGTCTTGTTTAACCTGTTTGGTACAAACCAACAGGAGATCAAATCCGATTTATGCTTGTTTATCCTCAACGTGGCTAAATATCTCATTCCAAGATACTGGTTGCGTACGGATGTACCCTCAGGATTCGAGTGGTTGGCAGAGTTTAATAAAGTTATGCAATTTGAAAAGAAGAGGTGGCGGGCTGCTCGCCGTCTGAACAAGTTCAACATCATTTGGGACAAATGGACTTCTGCCGCAGATCAAAATAAACTTTCAGCGATACTCTGATTGCTTAGAATACATAAATGCTCTTATGTTTCTGTCTCATCTGCGATGTATTGCCTTTGCCTTAATTATGTCTAGTTCCACTCTTCCCACTTCATTATATGGGAAATTAGAGCTTGTCACTAGTCCTTCAGATAAACTTTTTTTTATGCAAGCAATATTATTATATAGGAAAACATTATGTCACTATGTAGTAATGTTCATTTGTTCTTTCTTTTTTGATCAATCTACAAATATGTTGATGCAAACCTACATTCACTTATTATTGTATGATTTATATTATATAATTTTGAAAATCTTGAATAAAAACACTAATTCACTGAAATTCTGCAGCATTTCCATATTTCATAATGTATGCCCCCTTGTTTACAATGTCTTTTGTGCTGTCCTCAGAGATCCTGTCCATAAAATGGCTGCTGATGGAGGGTCATGTGATCAGGCAAATCACCTCCATGTGATGCCTCCTCCATTCAAACACACTGCACCTGTCATCTGTACATGTTCTTTTGGGAGTGTAGTGCACGTGAAGTGTGTTTGAATGGAGGCAACATCACATGAAGGTGATTTGAATGGTCACATGACCCTCCATCAGCGGCCATCTTATGGACAGGACCACTGTGTGGACAGAGCAAAATAATTTGTAAACGACGGGGCACACCTTCTGAAATATAGAAAATGGCGCAGAATTTCTACCAAGGCTATATTAGGAAGGGCCATATAATGATTTCACAAACACATTGGTCAACAATAACCAGAAAGTGGCCAACTCCTTTAATCAGGTCCTTAGTATTGGCTGTGTAGGGAAGTTGGTAGATACCAAGAACTACCTACAGTTTTTTTGTCCTAACGCGCATACCAGACTGTAGAGGAGTTGTGCAGACATAAATGTGTATGCTATACTTACCGTACATACATACTATAGCCCATTTAGCTTAATACACTCAACAGTTCCTGTGTAACATGATGAAACAAACCTTCACAATCACAAAAGATAACCTTTGGGAGGGTGACTTTGTCAGTTCTTCTGTTCACTAAATTATTATCTTCAAATCTATAAAAAAAATACTTGCCTATCTAAAACTTATTGCTGAAATGCGGTGAACCCATGGTCATCCTCACCTGCATCCGGTGACTTTCAAGCATCAATGCACCTAGTTGAAGGGAAGCGGTTACCATGACCATGCAGGGCAAGATGCAGTCAGCATTTTATAGAGCAGAAGGAGCTGAGCAGATTGATGTACTGTAACTTGTATTCTGTTCATTGAAATTCCTGCTCTTTCTATGCTTAGGAGTCATCTGATTGAAAGCCTTTCCTGTATGACTGTATATAGAGTTAGCCGTCAGGCACTGAGTAGGACAGCCCACATGGCTGGTAAGCATAGAATGAGCAGGGATTTTAATGAATAGAATACAAGTTGTACTGAATCTTTTGACATATAGTTATATATTAATCTTCTCAGCTCCTCCTGATCTAGAACATGTAACTGTTAGATTGTGCTGCGTTTTCTTGGTGCTAGGTTTCCTTTAGTAACTTAGACTGGTTATATTTCATATGTACACTTTATATGCAAAAGTGGTAATTGTTTGTACAGTTAATAATTGTATGTCTTTCATTTATTATTTCAGGTCCCGGTATTAAGGCCCATGGATCTGATGGTGGAGGCCACCCCGAGAAGAGTCTTTTCCAATGCACACACATATCATATTAACTCAATATCTGTGAACAGTGACTACGAAACATACATGTCAGCAGATGACTTGCGAATAAACTTGTGGAACCTAGAGATAACAAATAGAAGTTTCAGTATCCTTTTGGCTGTGATGAGTTAACTTACTATGACCTATCTGAGACGAAGTGCAGTGTAATGAAAGAGTAAGCACATCTCCTCTTCAAACAGCTGATCGGGGGGGTGCTGGGTGTTGGACCACCGCCGTTCTGATATTGACGACTTACCCTGACCATAGGTAATCAATATTAATGGCTGGACAACCCCTTTATAAGGATTTTCCCATTATCCAAACTAGGCTGAAACATCCCTGAAATTCCTAAAATTATGACCATAATGGGCTGATGTTTAATTAATAAACTTTATTTTGTAGATAGCATACCCCCATTGAGTACTATGCACTTTCCATGATAATGTGGCTTGTGCCAATGTGGCCCGAAATTCCTCTGCTCTAACCTCCACCCCCTCAGTAGTGGTGTGACATAGTGCAGTCACATTATACCCACAGTACACTCTGGTTTCCACTGGCAAAGAATAGTACTCTGTAGCCAGGCATAGACCATTTGGGGTTATGCCGCCAGGTTTTAAAACACCACTGTGCATTCATGACTACCAAGCTTCATTGCCATGGTGGAGGTTACTCAGAGCAACATATTAAGGGCCAAAAAAACAACAGAGCTAAAAATAATTGCCCATCATTATAGTTTCAAATGCTAGTCAGTCCACCATGAAACCATGGAAATGAGCAGTCCTTTGATAGGATGGCTATGTTTTGGGTAGACATCCTACAGGTTCTGGTAGTTATTTGCTATCTTGAGCACATTCAGCCTCTTTTTTTTTTTTTTGTCTTCCTTCTAGTTTACCAGGTCTGGAATTGTATGTGTAACCTTAACTCAACAACAACTAGATATTGTGGACATTAAACCAACCAACATGGAAGAGCTTACAGAAGTCATAACAGCCGCTGAGTTCCATCCACATCATTGCAACACATTTGTATATAGCAGCAGTAAAGGAACGATACGACTTTGCGACATGCGTTCTTCTGCTCTGTGTGACAAGCATTCAAAGTGTGAGTTATAATGACATTTATATACATGATATTTTTGGTTGTTGATAATTGTACCGACAGACATCAGTTTCATTTCAAATATACTGAGAGAGAGAGGTTTAGGAGGACTCTGAACCATAGAGCGCCACTCCGATCCTGCAGACTCACATTACATTCAGACCATACATGCAGGTATGTTTTGAACAGCACAATGTTGACTCTCATTGTGAAAAAGTATATTGCGCAATATGTTTTTCCCCCCAATCACTGGTCTCAGCGGTCGTGTGCCGTTTTACTGCTGAGGCTAGTGACTGGCTGCAGCAGTCACGTGCCATATACGCCTATGTCACCGCTACAGCCTGTAAGCACATACCAGAGGTGAGGACCAAAATGAGAGTACTGGAAACAGTGGAATTAGTGGTGAGTATGTGTCTTTTTTTTTATATTTTAACTTCTTTAACGGCTTTTCGGAGGATTTTAGTCAGGCAACCCCTTTAATCATTTTCTAATTTTAGTAACTGTGAATTGTGTTCAGATTCTCCAAAGAATATATAGCAAGGGTGCACGGGGCTAAAAAGAACAAATAAAATTGTATAAACGTTGATCTCTTTAGGTTTTCCTTCTTTAGTGTTAACCATTTTTAGTGCGTACCTTTTTGTGTATCATTATATTTAACTAAAAATGTAAAAATGAAAAAGAACAGTTCTTAAAAGCAGGCAATAGTGCAGTTGTGATCATCTCTTGTGGCGCCATGTTAATTTGTGGAAGCATATTCCACAAAACATCGTTTCTATTTCTCTGCTTGTTCTTTTATGTTCAGTGCAAATATGTCTTATAAATTTTCCAATTGTTACTAGCAGGTGAAGATCATTACTTTGTGTTGTAAAATGTGAAGAGCATGACAGGCAGCAGAGGGAAGTGTCCTTTAATTAACTTAAAAGGAAAAATACAACTGCACATTACACATTAGATGGTTCAGTGAAGCATTGGGTGCAAGCAAATGCCCTTAACCTTCTCAGTGTGTGACCTGAGAATTGTAATTAGCTTGGAAGAGAAGCGCTTAGAATTGCTACTCGCCAACAAAAATACTATTATCACAGTATACTATTTCTCAGACTGGAACTAAACATTAAAAGAGACTACACAAAAAGAGCCAATTCATGCTTAGAAAATTGACTAAATTACATTGGCGGTGAACTCAAATTCGTTACTGGACCATGTGATAGTGGTCTTTTATCTATTGATCTATTAAAGAAAGTATTTTGAGGAGACATAAAGCAAATTAATTTCCATGGTGGCATCCTTGGTTTTCTATACTTGGGGATTCTGTACGTGCAAGCTTTGATTAGCCGTTTTTGTCACTACTAAAGCCTTGTACTGTATTTGTTAGAAAGGAATCTGCACACATTGGGGGGGATGGAATAGTTCAGTATTTGCCCAATCTCAACCTTTTTCCAAATATCCTGTAGGGAAAAAGACCCAAAATCTGATTGGTTGCAGTGGCCAAGTGTTAAACTTATTCCTTGCACTAGTTTTGACAATATCCTCCCATTCTGATGTTTTGATTACAGTGCCCCAATTTGTCTGGTCGTTGTGTCTTAGGCCAGGCAAGTACAAAACCATGTATCAGAGAATGCAATAATGATGTGCTTTTATGGTAATTTGAGGCTATGTGAGATACCGAGGAACTGGAAATATTGCTGGTTCTACTGATGTCCACTAAATGAGCACAAAAAGTGTTCAAGCCTAATGGTTCATTTACACTACCCAATTGCGGGCAGATTATCGGAAATGAGTGTTTGTATGAACGTTTGTTCCTGATAATTTGCACATGTAAAGGTGCCGCAGATCACCCGATAAACGAGCAAAATGCATCAGGTAAATTGATCCTTGGTGCATGCACCTCAGTGATCATTTCTGGGCAGTGTGAATAGCACCCTGCTGCGCAAAAACGGTGAGGATAAGCAATAGCACTAGTCATTACTCATACATCGGAGTTGATTGCCAGAACTGTCTATAACTTTTCTACAAGGATCAAGTTGTTTTTGCAGTGTGCATTTAATACAGTTGGTACAACTGCTCTTTATTGTGGTAGCAGATACTAAATTACAGTATTATATTTTCTTTCAAAGTAAATGCAAGTTGATCAAGTTACTGAATGACTTATTTCACCGTGCAAATAAAGTGCAATGATCCTGGTAAGGAAACCTTAGTGGTGTACTGGTCAGGCTGAGGGTGCTTACGTCTTGGTAGCCGATTCTCAAATTATTCTCTACATTTCTCTTAAAATTATGATTGGAATAAGGAGTTTATTTGAAGGTATTGTAGAAAGTAGTCATATTAACATGTTTTTGCTGTCATTTCAGCAGTTTTTTGGTATTTTTTTAGTTTATAATTCCATTGTCCTATGATGATCACCCATCCAACAAAGACGGTTCAGTTTGACCTCTCCCTTGACATTTCTGATTGATTTTCCCATTTTTTTCCCATGTCATCTTCTTGAGTTCAGCAGCTTTGTCAATTTCTGCTCAGTGATGGGCAGAGCTCAATTGAGGCAGTTCATCAGAGTTGAAAATGAAAAGTAACATTGACTTTTATGGATGAATTGTCAGACAGTGGGGGAAACTTAATAACTTTAGAATTTAATCAAAATGCAGAACTGGGAATGACAAAAGAGAAGTAGACCCTGTACAGATAAACAAGGCCTTCCTGCTAGATGGAATATAAAATGTGGAATCATCTACTGTCCGTTTCAATTGATTTCCCAAGTGGTCTTAGGGTGAATTAGGTTTGGAAGTAGTTTTAGCATGGAATATTTCCTGAGTATTGGTAGGAAGCCGTCTAGGAATTAAAGGTAGACTTTTTTTTAACTCCTGCATATACTTAAAGCAAAATTCTGATTTCAACATGTCACAGTTTAAATCTACATAAAGTTAAGTAACTGCAACTTAAGGCAATTCTCCTTGATTTCTGGTCCGACTGCGTGAGGAAGTAGCTAAAGTGGAGCATAAAACTTTCAGTACTAACAAAATATTATGTGCATGGGAGGCAGAGCAGGAAGTCTATGAGGTGGAGCTTCAGCCTATAGCTACTGAGCAGGAAGTGATGTCAGAGAGAGGGCGTTGTTTTGTCAAACTTTCCTGTACAGCTTAACTTCCTGTGATGATGATCTTTATGGATGGTTATGGATATAACAGAGTACATCGAAAACTTGATTTGAGTGATCAGAGTGAGAGAATTAAAGATGTTGTGCAGTGTTTTATATTGATGACCTATCATCAGGATAGGTCGTCAATATCTCATTGGCGGGGGTCCAGCACCACCGATCAGCTGTTTGACGAGGAGGCGACGCTCCATGTGTTATACTGCACTTCATCTCAGAAGTGCAGTGTAATGACAAGTACGCGCTGCATTCACTTGAATGGAGCAAGTACTTGTAATTACACTACACTACCTGTCCACAGGTAGCAGCGGTCGCATGGAGTGCCGTCTCCTTTTCAAACAGCTGATCGGGAGGGGTGTCTCCACTGATCAGTTATTGATAACCTATGATAGGTAATCAATATAAATCGCTGCACAACCCCTGCCTGGTTACATGGCATTAGAAAATCCACTTAGTAATTATGGAAAACTTAACAAATTTTCACCTCAGAGGTTTTTTCCCCTCCTCTATACACATATACGGCTTATGCAACTCTCAATAAAACCAAAAACAGAGGACCCCTTATTTACTGTTTGTATAGCTCCTATAAAACTGCTGCTTCTGCCGGCTTGGAATGGGTCAGGAAAACCTGCTCTCCTCATAGGATGACCTGTAGATATACCATAATGGCTAAGGCATTTTAGCCGACATATCTAAGCCCATCTAATATATAAAGCTGAGTGTATTTATGTGTGTGTGTATGTATGTCCGCTAAAGGAATCCGCACTGTCGCATTTACAATCCCCAAATTTGGCAGACAGGTAAATCAGGTGTCCGGGAAGATTTTAGATCGGGTCTCCGCTCTCTAGGAAGTACTGTTCCTGAGATGTTCCCAAGAAATGCAAATATGGCACATCACATGACCTGTATTAGCCAATAGAAGCCTGCAGGTCTTTCTCTTCATATCCCAACTGCCATACATGGTCACATGACTCTTATCAGCCAATTGAAGATCGCAGGTCCTTAGTCTCCACATACAGAGTTTTACACCAGGTTTCCATAACAACCCAGCCATTTTTCTTCACTGCTGTAGGTCAGCTTCAAAGGGGCAGGGCGCTGTAGGAGGTCACAGTTAAGGGCCACCCTCAAAAGATGGACTTAAAAACCCCGCCCCATGTCCCACTAAGCCATGCCCTGACCCGGTTAGGCCGCACCCACTCCGCAGCCGACAGGGATTGAAAAAATGAAGGTAAAAATCAACTTTTGTCAGCTGCAGGGAGGGAGGGTGACTTTATCCCTGCAGCTTATTGTCAGACAGCACAGTGCTGCTGTCTGAGAGTTAGCTGTTCAAAAGGACATCCCTGTGTGCATCCAGGCCCTGCGCCAGACGGAGGACAGGGATTCTAAAAGCCGGACTGTCTGGCCTAAAACCTGACCTCTGGCCACCCTATGGACATACTGCTGTGGAGGTCACAGTTAAGGGGATGGTACGCTATGGGGGTCAGTGTTAAGGGGCAGATTGCTGTAGAGTCCGCTGTTAAGGGGGGCGGGGTATTGTGGAAATCACGGTTAAGGAGAAGGGGTACTGTGGAGATCGCTGTTAAGGGGGCAGGGAACGGTCCACAATGGAGGTCAGAATTAACAGGGTGGGGTGTTGTGGAAGTCACGTTTTAAGGGAACAGAGCTCTGTGGAGGTCACTGTTAAGGGGGCGGATTATTGTCGAAATCAATGTTAACGAGACAGGTACTGTAAAGGTCACTAATAAAGGGGTGACTGCTGTGGAGGTCACTGTTAAAGGGGAGGGTTCTGTGGATATTACTGTTAAGGGGGCAGGCCGCTGTGGACCTCACTGTTAAGGGAGGAGGGGACTGTGGAGGCCGCTATTAAAGGAGAAGCGGGGTACTGTGAGGTCACTGTTAAGGCAGTGGGGTACAGTGGAGGTCACCATTAAAGGAGTGGGTTACTGTGGAACTCATTGTTAAAGGGGCATGCTGCTGTGAAGGTCAAAGTCAAGGGGGTGGGGTGCTGTGGATGTCCCATTTTAAGAAGACAGGGCACTTTGGGGGGTCAGTGTTAAGGGGTGGGGGGCTGTGGAGGTCATTGTTAAGAGGGCAGGGTGCTGTAGATGTCACTGTTATAGTGGATACTCTCGATATCTTTTAACAACACACAAACATTAAATGAAATAGATTAAATATACCCATGCAAAGCCAAGTCCTTCAGCTAGTTATGTAATATAACTGATATTTAATGCATTTCTGACAGTTTTATGGTTTGATGTATATGTAAGTTATTATCATGTCAGGCCATTTCTCAATTCCTCATCATTTACTGATTGCTAATTAAGTGAGTAGTATAAAGACCTTGTACTGGCAATGGTGAGGATGCTGAGTTTTTATTAAAAGGGGTTATGCCATGATGTACAAATTGAAAATCGGACATCATACATGGCAATTATTTTGTAACAAAACTGGAAGATCCCTGAACCTCACTCAGATTCAGAGATCACTCCCCATTTGTTGCTCCAATTGCTTTACTAGATTCTCTTCAGGATGGCAGCTTAGTGGGTGTACCCTTTCTGCTGCTGCTCTCTCTCTCTATCACATGTCAGGGGCCTTATCCTTTCTGCTTAAGCTCTCTCTCTGCAACAGTCACAGCATCAAACAGTAGATATGGCTCGAGGCAGCTTAAGTATAAAACTGGGCATGTGCGACCACTGCAGCAGGTGGACATGTAAATTACAATACAGATTAGGCATCGGGGGTATCATTATAATGAAGCAAGGAGAATCTCACAATTGAACCATTTTTGTAATAAAAAGTAAATGACAAAGTAACTAGTTTTTCATGCGGAACTTCATTAAAATTTAATTTGTTGGTCCCAACCTCTTTTAAGCATTGGTAAAACTGGGTGATGAAAACTAGACCTAAAACCTAAGACAAAAGCTGTTTACCTTGATCTGTGTGCAGGGCTGGTTTTAGTCAAAATGTGGCCCTGGGCGAAATTAAAAGCGGGGCCCCAAATTCTGAAGTACTGCATCAACAGTCACATTTATTCACTTGACGCAAGGGGAAAAGTCCCCACCGTGGCCCACGATTGGTTGTAGGCAGCGTCAAAATGGATGATGACATCCAGGGACCTGAACAGAGGTTGGAGAGCACTGGAGCCAAGCTGGTGTCAGGATAAAGGGAATCATCACGGTAAAAGAGACGAGAATATTTAAAAGAAGACAAACTGCTACAAGAGGACATAGTTTTAAATTAGAGGGGCAAAGGTTTAAAAGTAATATCAGGAAGAATTACTTTACTGAGAGAGTAGTGGACGCATGGAATAGCCTTCCTGCAGAAGTGGTAGCTGCAAATACAGTGAAGGAGTTTAAGCATGCATGGGATAGGCATAAGGCCATCCTTCATATAAGATAGGGCCTGGGGCTATTCATAGTATTCAGCATATTGGGCAGACTAGATGGGCCAAATGGTTCTTATCTGCCGACACATTCTATGTTTCTAGTTCACACTTCAGTTATTTCCATCAGTTATTGTGAGCCAAAACCAGTAGTGAAGGCTTCTCAGAGATAAGGTATAAGGGAAAGATTTCCTTCTGTGTTTTTGACCTGCGTCTGGTTTTGGCTCACAATAATTGATGAAAATAACTGAAGTGTGTACTAAGCCTAAGGGCTCATGCAGACGGCCGTTGCTCGTCTGCAATATATGGGCACCGACCGCGTGCTCACAATATCACAGATGCGGACCCATTCACTTGAATGGGTCTGCAATCCAGAAGCAGCAGTGTGGAACGGAGGCATGGAACCCCATGGAAGCACTACGGAGTACTTTTGTGGGGTTTCTCTCCGTGCTTTGGATCACAGACCCATTCAAGTTTAGTGGGTCTGGATCGATCTATGGCAAACGCAAGGATGGTGCCAGTACATTAGGGACCGCATATTATGGCCTCTAACGCACGGAACGGCACACGTTTGCTTCCCTTAGCAAGGTTGCCAGGAGACCTGCGTAACTCTCTCAAATAATCAGACAACACCTGAAAATAGTCACTCTTACCAGTGCTCTGTATATAGAGACAGCAGGGACACGGAGATATGTGTTCTCTGCATTCAAAGTAAAAAAGTAAATAACGAATAGAAATAAATATGAAAAAACATTAAAAATGCAAGTAAAACTGAAAAAAGGTGGATTTTCTTATTCACCCGGACACTCAATGGCATTAAGTGTTGGGTGAATTAAGGAATCCACTTTTTTCACTGTATGCTGCCTTTCTTCCATAATTTTAGATAGATAGATAGATAGATAGATAGATAGATATATGAAGAATCCCCAAAAAATAAAGCACAAGTGGCACAGCAGAAGCAATGTGAATGACGCTGTGCCAGCAGCTGTTGAAGTGATCCAGCATCCAAGTAAAAAGAAAAGAAAACTCCACGCTGCTGCCAAAAGTTGTTCAATGCGACTTTTCAGTCCTCTTACCAGGACTTTTCTCATGTATCATTTTTATAATGCTTGAGAAAAGTCCCGGCAAGAGGACTGAAACGTTGCATTGAACAACTTTTGGCAGCAGCGTGGAATATTATTTGAGAGATAGGCGAGAGATAGGATATGAGAAATACAAATGATAAAGATATATGGGTAGATAGAGCATGCAGAAATAAAGATTTGTGAGATAGACAAGCATTAGATACATTATATTACATTATATTTAAACAACTGTGTTCCAGGCAGAAAATAGTAAAATAAACAAAAAACAGCTACAGTAGGGGGGGGGGGGCAGGGGGGGTGCAGAGGGCAGGTCCTATATGTTCTCCGCAGGCTGCCTCCCCTCCTGTTAGTCCGGGGTCTGGACTGTCCAGCTGCACCCATCAGCTTATGTGTGCCAACAAGCAGCCATTGTCATGTATTGTAGCATATTCTAGGCCTGTCTGAGCCGTGAGACCAGGGAGCAGCGCTCCTCACTGTGCTGTCTGTGCTCTTCTCAGGTGCAGCCACCAGCTCTCTTCCACATCTCTCTGGGCAGCTCAGCAGCGGGCCCATTTAGGGATGGGGGCCCCGGGCAATTGCCCTGTTTGCCCCCCCCCCCCAATGCCGGCCCTGTCTGTGGGTACTGCTCCTAGTCCTTCACGGCTAATCTTAGCTGCATTGCTTGCATAATAATATAAATTAAGTTTGCAATATAATCCGTGCTGACATTTTCTTACTGTGCAACATGGACCCTGAGGAACCCACAGGCAGCTGCCTTCCACACCCGGCAATGCACTGAGCAATGAATCGAAGAAACCGAATATGATGGAACAAACCTGCAGGCTTTTTTTGAATATCCATATATAATCCATCATGGATATAGCCACATGCCCCCTGCGTGCCTCAGCTGTGATCATGCCTAAGGCGCGTTGGCTGCATCCAGCTGTATCTCGCCACCAAGTTCCACAATTATCAACACTGTGTATGCCCTATACCTATATCATACATGTGGATAGAAAACCAGGTTGGCCCTGGCATTGTTTTCCGACACTTTGCTTAGCGATCTGTGCAGCTCTGAAGACTTATCTATTGCATGGCATTTACTCAAAAGTCTGAACCAAGATACTGGAATATGTATTCATAATTATGATTCAAGAATGATTTTTAATAAAAACTTTTATATGCACGGGAGAACATGTCCCAATAGTATTGTCTTATGACTTTACATAGATCTGACCTTTGCTCAGCGCGCCCCATGCTGTCAAAGCTAGTTGAGTGATTGGCCTTTATTAGTGATGATAGCACTAAGCAACGCTAGTTTCCATGGTTACTAGGTAGAGGCATTCAAAAGATCTACAAGTGGAGGACCTCATGTGGTTGTTTGCTACCACACAATTTAGACGTCCCTTCAATTAGCCTCATTACCATTTTGTGAAGACTTCATTGTACACCTGGTTGTGCTGGCTTTGTCCAGAATGTCACTTTTCCCTTCGATGGCCTAGTTGCTCATGAATGCATTGAAAGCTTTTTTGTTGCAGGTTAAGAGGTTTTTTCTTTTCTGTATCCAGAAGGTGACCATAAAACTGTATAATTTAGGAGAAAAATGTCATGCTTCTCTCCTATAGAGCAGATGAAAAGTAATATTTTTCTCATGTAAAAAAATGTAATCTCATAATGACGTGGTGACCATGGTAAAGCACTAAATTTCCTCATGGCCTAGCATTATAGACGTTCTGCATTATAATTAGAATATCGTGCAAAGTTCATTTATTTCAGTAATGCAACTTAAAAGGTGAAACTAATATATGAGAGACTCATTACATGCAAAGCGAGATATTTCAAGCCTTTGTTATAATTTGGATGATTATGGCTTACAGATTATGAAAACCCCAAAGTCACAATCTCAGGTACCCTTTGCTCAGGGGGTATGGATTAATTGGCTGACTAGAGTGTGACACTTTGAGCCTAGAATATTGAACCTTTTCACAATATTCAAATTTTAAGTTGCATTACTGAAATAAATGAACTTTTTCATGATATTCTAATTTTTCGAGTTTCACCTATGTATGTATGTGTGTGTATATGTATATATAATGTTATAGTGGGCCCATCAAGTCATAATATTAATTGGCTCCGGCACAACCCTTGTAAATTAAAACCATTGTAACTTGAGACCATAACTCTATCCAAAACCATTATTTGGTTCCAAAGCCCAGAAATGTCATCCCAAAATAAGAAAAAGTGACATTTTAAGAAAAATAAGCAAATAACCAGGACAGATAAAGCAAGTCCTTACATAAACATACAGGGATAGATGCTGGAAGCTGTAAATCACCTTCTATGATGAGGGCAGGACCTTCTTCAGTCTTGAATAGTATATACTATACTTCAGGGTTGCCAGCCGTCCAGAAAATAGGCAACTTTTTTCCAGTGTCCATGAAAAAAAATAGATGTGTCTGTGATTTTTTTTTTTTAGGCTAGTGGTATTTGACTAGAATATTTTGGTGGTAATTATTATTTTACAGCTCACAATAAATGCCGATGAGTTCTTGTCATTATATTGAGCTATAGACCTATATCACTTATAATCTTTATCAGACATTATAGTTTTCCAATTTGTCCGTAAAAATGTTGGCTGTCTGTGATTTTGGGAGAAATTGTCTAGAGAAAAGAAAGATTCTGGTTGACAACCCTGCTATACATGTACTAGTAAAATAAAATGAAGGCACCCTCACCTGGTGTCCGAAGGAGCAGCTCAACCTGGCACAGACAGGGGGCAGTACAGGACATGTAGTACCACCGAAGAGCTACTGGACAACCAATAAAGGTGTTTTACCAGTGAAATGGCCATGTTTATTAGTCGAATCTGAGTCTGAGGCATTTTATGTTGAGTCTAGTTTCAATTTGCGATGGCCCAGAAAAGTCTACTGTATGTTGAAATTATTATATCTTGAGGCACCGTCTCAAAAGATAGATATTTTTCTGTTTCCTGTGGTGCACACTCAGTTTACCTGCCATGTGGCTCTGTTAACACTGGGACCTGGTTTACTACATCCATATCTCCAATGCATGTACCGAATACATTGTGTGTCACAGATTGTGTCTTATTCATAAATTCAGTTTAGATAATTCAAGAAATCTCTTCCTGTTTTAGTATTTGAAGAGCCCGAAGATCCCAGCAACAGATCATTTTTCTCAGAGATCATCTCTTCCATTTCGGACGTAAAGTTTAATCACAGTGGTCGGTATATAATGACCAGAGACTACCTTACAGTCAAAGTATGGGACCTCAACATGGAGAACAGACCAATAGAGACCTACCAGGTATGAGAATTCCTTGAAAATGTTTTATCTATGTACTGTTTTGTGGAAAGAATGCATAATATAAGGTGGGTCATGAAAAACACAATCCTGTTTCATAGTTGCAGACTGTCCCGCATTTGTAGGGACGGTCCCTGATTTTCAGAGACTAATTTGAGCTGACCCGGGCCGGAAATGTATGTGTGGTTTGTATAGGATGATGCTAGTCTGGCCTCATTCATCTAAAATGTTATACAGTAAGGGTTTATGCACCCCATGCTCGTATTGTTGCCCACAGACAGCGGGTCTGCTGTATAGGGCATCGGCTGTGTGTGCTCCATATCATGTTCTATTTTTATTTTTTTGTGATGCAAATGGAATCTTGCCGATTGCAGACCCATTCAAGTGAATGGGTCTTCATCTGCAAACTGCGGCCACATGGATGGTGCCCATGCATTGTGGACCACTATTTGCGGTCCACAGTAGGGCAGTGAAATGGCCATGTTGATTAGTTGGATCTGTGGCACGTTTGTGTGCATTAACTCTAAAGCGGTCTTTGATACCTATAGCAACCAGTCAGAGCTCAGCTTTTGGCCCATTGTATTCTTCCTTGCTATCAGGTGGTGCCCTTACGAAGGGTAGTAGTGTTGTGTTCGTTTCCATATTCGATTCAACACAGAATTATGATAGTGGAGTGTACACAAAGACTTTCATAGAAACCCAGGGCTGTTTTGCTGATCGGTTTCCAGACTTTTCCATTCTGTTAAAAAGCAGTGTACATGGTTTGGTGCAGAAGTGACGTAGCACAGGATCTGTGGCTGATGTAAAAAAAGAAAAGTTCAGAAACCTGTCATTGAGGGTTATGAGAAGCCTGAGAAAATTGATGTGGAATTTATCCAGCAGGCAGACGTCTCCAGAACCACAGGTACCTTACCTGAAGCCATAGCGGCTGTCATTTGTGCAAGAACAGGGTTCTGTTTCTCGTGGCCTACCTTGTACAGCATCTCACCGAGAGAAATCTATCAACACAATAAAGGAGTCAACCACATTCTTTCCCTATAGTAATACTGGTCTTCTAGAGCTCTAACAGCTAGCAAAGGGTTCAGTAAATCCCCTATTCATCTATGAATGATGCTTATTATTTCGGTTCACCAAATTGGCTGGCAACCCTAGAATATTTAGCCCAAAATATTTTTCTTTCTAAAAAAAACTGAATCCTCCTACAATTTACTTGGCACAAGAGTTAAACAATAGCCACTGAAACATTTATAATGTGTAATTTTTCTGACAAAAATTCTCAAGCAGAGGTACAGTAAATGAATTCGATATGAGCACCACATTTTTCCGCATGGTCCCTAAAATCTAAAATGGAGTGAAAGGGAATTTACAGCTTAAGGGCTGAACCCAGATATAAGCTATTCTTCATTCTTTTACAATGCTCCCCCATGTCATGCTGCATTGCGCAGCGCAGGCCTGTGTGTGTTTATTGCCGGTGACGTGCCAGGCTTTACATCACTATGCTAAGAGAAACCTCCGCTGAGCAGTGAGCCGGTGACATCACCGACACAGATAAGCAGTCTATAGCACTGCCCTAGGCTTTTTTGGATGCAGAGACTATGTTAAGTAGCCTCCAGCTTTAAATAAACAAAATAAGGGAGATTTATCAAAACTGGTATAAAGGATAACTGTCTTAGTTGCCAATAGCAATCAGTCAGATTCCACCTTTTATTTTACAGAGCTCCTTTAGAAAATAAAAGGTGATGGTTGCTCTGGGCAACTAAACCAGGTTTCCTTTACACCAGTTTTGGTAAATATCCCCCAGTGTGTTTAACCCCTTAAGGACCAGCGCCGTACATGTACACGTGCGGGATCGTTCCGGGTGCAGGGTGACCATTGGGTCACCGCGCTGCTGTGACGGAGACCCGATGGCAGGGAAGGCAGCCCGATGCCTTCCTTAGGCATCGGCATCGTGGCTGACTTCTGTGACAGCCTGTGAGATCCAGCCCTTTGGATCTCACAGGCACGTAGCTGTAAGTGTATTACACTGGTATTGGAAATACACAAACAGCCAATGCATTACAATGGCAACTTAAAATTATCCCAGTGAAATCTGCCCTCCAAAAACCATATGGCGTTCCTTTCCTTCTGCGTCCTGTCATTTGCCTGTACAGCAGTTTACGACCACATATGGGGTGTTATCAGGGCAGTAAATATTTAGTTTTGTTTTGCTTTTAACTCGTGCTTTGTTAGCAGAAAAAATTTTATCAAAATGGAAAATCTGCCAAAAAAAGTCTAAAATTTCATCTACATTTTCCTTTAATTCTTGTGGAAAACCTCCTTTTTACAGTTTGTAAAGTCAGTTTTAAATACCTTTTAGGCAGGGCCCACGTCAGCACTCGGCTTACCCGGGCAAGTTCCAGGGCCCACTGCTCCTGGGGGGCCCACTGCCAGTAGCGTACCTCCAAAAGAGGTAGACCACAGAGTTTCTACTCTAGGGTGCATCTTCAAATGTGACATGGCAACTTAAAATTATCCCAGTGAAATCTGCCTTCGAAAAACCATACGGCATTCCTTTCCTTCTGTGCCCTGCCATGTGTCTGTACAGCAGTTTACGACCACATATGGGGTGTTTCTGTAAACTAGAGAATCAGGGCAATAAATATTGAGTTTAGTTTTGCTGTTAACCCTTGCTTTGTTACTTGAAAAAATGGATTAAAATGGAAAATCTGCCCAAAAATGTGAAATTCTAAAATTTCATCTACATTTTCCTTTTAATTCTTGTGGAAAACCTCCTTTTTACAGTTTGTAAAGTCAGTTTTGAATACCTTGAGGCAGAGCCCACGTCAGCACTCGGTTTACCCGGGCAAGTTCCCGGGCCCGCTGCTCCTGGGGGGCCCTCTGCCAGTTTCTATGGAGTCGGCCATGGTTGCCCCCTAATTACACACACAAGATCCTGTAACTCCAAGTCATGCCTGGGGCTCAGTCCTTGCCTTTCAGCTCCCTGACCTCCCCCTCCTCCTTACCCAGCACATCCGTGTCTGGCTGCTGTCTCTCAAGTCCAGTCCAGCACTCACTCTGTGTGTGTGTGTTGTCTCTCTGCTGGGCTGGCCAATCAGCATTTGCAGTGCTAGCAGAGCCTGCTACTGATTGGCTGGCCTAGCCTGTAACAGCAAAGAAACTTCAGTGAGCAGTGCCGTGGTGGAGTCCTTCTGCAGCAAGTAATGACTGAGGATAGGCACTGCAGACCCTAGTCCAAGTGACAGCCGAGCAGCTTGCTATGTAAGTAAAGTCAGCCCTGTCTACTACAGGTTCAAAATAAAAGTTCATGGAGGCTGGGGTTGAGGCAGTGAATAAGGAGGGGGAGCACACTAAATATTAGGGAGAAACAGGCACAGATCTTGGGGGGGTGTTGGGGGGTGTGATGTATGGCACACTATATAATATGCTGCAGCAGGCAGCAGGCAGCAGGGTGGGGGATGGCACTGGGGGTCATTATACTGTATAGGGGGCCACAGTAGGTCATTATACTGTTTGGGGCCACTAAGGGTCATTTTTCTAAATGGAGGGGCAACTGGGGGTCACTATTCTGAATGGAGGGCCGCTGGGGGGTTATTATACTTTGTGGGGGGGCCACTGGAGGTCATTACACTCTATGGGTCCACAGGGGTCATTATATGGTGTGGGAGCCACAGGGCGAAAGGTCAAAGAGGCCCACTGAGATTTATCGCCCAAGGACCCACATGAACCTGGAGTCGGCCCTGCCTTGAGGGGTGTAGTTTCTAAAATCGGGTCATTTATGGGTGGTTTCTATTATGTAAGCTTCACAAAATGACTTCAGACCTGAAATGGTCCTTAACTCCTTAAGGACACATGACGTATGGGTACGTCATGTGTCCAGTCCCTGAAGATGGCGCCCGCTCCTGGCCGCTGCGGGCACCATCGCTGCGGAGGTCCGGCTGATTCCTGTAGCTGACCCCCGCAGCTGATGATCGCGGTCGGCAGTGCTGCCGACCGCGATCATTTAACCCCGCAGATGCCGTGATCAATCCTGATCACGGCATCTGCGCGCGCTAAAACCGAAAGTAAAGCTTTCGGTAGCGCTCCGGCTCCCCCTAGTGGCGATCGGGAGAATCGGAGCGCTGTAAGGGATAGCCTCAAGCCTTTCATTCAGCTTAGGGCTATCACTTACTATTTCCTATGGAGCCCTTGTTAGCAATAGGGCTTCATAGGAAAGTAGTAAAATGCTCATAAACTCCAATACAAGTGTATTGGAGTTTATGATAGAAGCAATCAGGTAACTGATTTATATAGGTCCCTATGGGATCTATATAAAAGTGTAAAAAAAATAAAATTAATAAATAAATAAATAAATAAAAAAAACCTAACTAAAAACGCCCATAGTATAAAAATATATTTCCCATACGGTAAACAGAAAAACGGAAAAAAGCGCCCAAATGGCCGATTTGCCGTTTTTGGATGCTTCATTTCCTCAAAAAAAATTAAATAAAAAGCGATCAAAAAGTCCTACACACCCCATAATGGTATCAACTAAAAGTTAAGATCGCCCCGCAAAAAATAAGCCCCCATACAACGCCATACACTTATTTACAAATACGTTATAGCGGTCAAAACATGGCGACAAAAAAAAAATTTTTTCCCACTTTTGAATTTTTTTCACTATCAAAACGCAAGAAAAGCTATACATATTGGGTATCGCCGGATTCGTACTGACCTGTAGAATAAAACTAAATGGTCAGTTTTATCGCAAATCAAACGTCGTAATTTAGAAACCCGTAAAACTGTGGTGAAATGGCTTTTTTTTGCAATTTCACCCCATTTGGAATTTTTTTCCCGCTTCCCACTACACCGTATGCATTATTAAATGATGGCATTAGAAAGTACAACTTGTCCCGCAAAAAATAAGCCCTCATATGGCCATGTGAACGGAAAAATAAAAAAGTTATGGCTCTTGGAAGGCATAGAGCGCAAAACGAAAACGCAAAAATAAATAAACCCTGTGTCCTTAAGGGGTTAAAAAGTGGGTTTTGGAAATTTTCTGAAAAAAATTTCAAGATTCGCTTCTAAACTTCTAAGCCTTCCAAAAAAAGAAAATGTAATTTACAAAATGATCCAAACATGAAGTAGATATATGGGGAATGTAAAGTAATAACTATTTTAGGAGGTAGCACTATCTGTTTTAAAATCAGAGAAATTAATATTTTGAAATTTGCGAATCTTTCCAAATTTTTTGGTAAATTTGGTATTATTTTTATAAATAAAAACAAAATATTTTGACTCACATTTACCACTGTCATGAAGAACAATATGTGACGAGAAAACAATCTCAGAATGGCCTGGATAAGAAAAAGCGTTTTAAAGTTATTACCACATAAAGTGACACTGGTCAGATTTGCAAAAAATGGCCTGGGCAGGAAGGTGAAAAACGGCAGGGTCCTGAAGGGGTTAAAGGGCATCTGTCAGCAGACTTGTACGTACGACACTGGCTGACCTGTTACCTGTGCGCTTGGCAGCTGAAGGCATCTGTGTTGGTCCCATGTTCATATGTGCTCAGAAAAATAAAAGTTTAATATATGCAAACGAGCTCTAAGAGCAATGGGGGCGTTGCAATTGCAGAGAAGGCTGAGCCCATTGCTCCTAGAAGCTCATTTGCATATATTAACACTTCATTATTTCTCAGTAATGCAGACGCATATGAACAGATGCCTTCAGCTGCCAATATATCACACCTTATAAATTTGGGGCACATTTCAACCACACTTCCAAATTAGCCTGAATGCAGCCGAGCTGATCATTTTTTCAGTTTTTGCATCTCCATGTTGAAGCAGCCATAACTTGTTTATTTTTTCACTGACTTGGCTGTATAAGGCCTAGTTTCATTTGGGAATTACTTTGTAATGTATATGTTTTAAAAAAAATGATTTTTTAACTTATTTATACTGTACATATTTAACATTGCATAACCTGTTAAGTTGTTCAGATTATTCTGGTCGTGTGAATAGCTAATAAATGATTTTCTTTGTTTTATGTAATGTATGTGTAATTAAAATCTATCTTATATTAAATAATCACTTAGTTATTTTTTTGCAAGTGTTTTCCTTTTTGGTAAATTTTGCACCATACCTTATAGGTTTAAACAACAGAAAATTTGAAAAACATTTTATAAGTCCTAGGGGGGCTTCCGTGTACATTCCGCAATTTGCGGAAAGGGTGACCTATTATAGGGACGCCCCTCTTGTCCGCAAAATGGACAAGAATAGGACAAGTTATTATTTTTTTTGCGGGGCTACGGAATGGAGCAACGGATGCGGACAGTACACGGAGTGCTGTCTGCATCTTTTGCGGACCCATTGAAATGAATGGGTCCGCACCCGAGCCGCAAAAACTGCAGCTCGGATGCGGACCAGAACAACGGTTGTGTGCATGAGGCCTTAACGTGTCATCTTCTGACCATTGTAACAACCAGCAATGGTGCATGTGGTCACCTGTCCAAAGAAATGTGTCTCCTGTCATTGCTCTGTTGTGTCCTGCCATGCTTCTTGTTCTGCTAGATTATTTTTTAGTATTTGTCTGCAACCACACAGCATTGCTATACACATACAGCCCTACTATACACACACACACAGCTCTGCTACACACACATACATAATCTTTAATAAAAACTCACATTTCCCTAGTGCTGGCTGCTCCCATTGATGACCTCTTCAGAGGTCTTTAAGGTAAACTTGGATTTTTAATTTCCTTTCAGTACAGCTGTAGGCCCTTCCTCCCCATGTGCGATCCTGTTGCTGCTGATCATGCAGATCGATTTCGGCAAGGAGATATAAGTGGATGCAGATGCATATCTCTTTCACTGATCGGGCAAAGTGCTCAGTGTGCTCTTTGCCGGATAATTAAGGAAGCAGCCATGCTGGATCACCCTGACTGCCATTTATAAGATGCGGAGTCTTTTTAACAAGATTTTTTTCTTACTAAAAAGCGCGTCTTATAAAGCAAAAAATACGGTATTTACATTTTTTTTATAATCCCATTAAGGAATTACTGACAAAATGATTCTATACTTATAATGCAGTAGGATACTCCTGTATCTTCATACATTATACTCAGTGTCTCTCAGTCTGTGGTTAGGGCAACACCAGTGTGTCCTAACAGCAGAGTTTACTGAACGTACAGTCCTGGCGGTCCTTTCTAGGTCCCCAGGGCTGACTGCAGAGGGCTTACCAGCCTCCAATCAGATCGCTGGGACCCAATCAGAGGGGGAATCCTCTTTGATCATGGTCACGGGCTGCAGCAATCCAAAGAGTTGACAGTTGGGATTGGAGCTACCTTTCATTCAGTGTGGATTTTGTTTCTCAGGACTTCCAACAGATACACTGCAGATTTTCCACTGCAGATCAGTCACGTGTAGACAAACCTCGATACTAGAATAGAAAGCAATTAGTGGAAATGTTGGATACGGTTTTCAAGAGCAAGCTCATAAATTCCCATAGTTTACTGCTGCCCATTTTGCCTCATTTGTTTGCCTTATAACTAGCTGGCAAATTAGTGTGACATTGTGAAGACATTTGTTTCTGTTGTGTCATGTACCAGTAAAATGATTGGCAATTAAGCTGTCAGCAGAGTTTTTGATGATCTGAGCTGTCTTCTTCTATTTCAGGTCCATGATTACCTCCGCAGCAAACTATGTTCACTTTATGAGAATGACTGCATTTTTGACAAATTTGAATGTGTATGGAATGGTTCAGACAGGTAAGGACACTCCTTTTTCTGTGTGCTAAGTAGCTGTATATATAAATCTAAAAATCACAAAAAAAAAAGTAAAACATTTTTTTTTTAATGCTTACTTTTTATACAGTGATCTGGGTTTAGCATATTCAAGGCTTTTTTCTTTAAAGGGGCAATCCCGTGAAAAGTATTACTATGCAATGAATAGGGCTTTAAATGAGTTATTGTTGGCATATACATGCAATAAAAATGTAGTTCATTTTTTTATGTGTATTACATTTTCTTTTCTAGTAGCGCTCTCTGCAGTCTATCCTTTTGGTCTACCTTGTCCTACATTCAGACCTGGATTAGCACACTCAGTAACTTTCCTGCTCCGTTCCTCCTCTGGGCTGGCATAGTGATCTCATAGAGAAGACTCCTTTCATTTATTTAACCCTACTTCAAAAATTCATAGAAATATTTAGCTAGGTCTCTCTAGAGAGTGAAGAAGGAAATTGTGAGGGCATTCGCTGGGCCTATATGTCAGGGGCTATTTACAGTGCAGGGAGGAAGGGGTTAACGAGAGCTAACTGCAGTGCATCCTGGGAGATGCGCATTCTTGATGAGCTTCTGCCAACCCACAGAAAGGCAAGCAAGTCTTCCAGATATGCGAGGAAATTATTTTTAATTTTATTTTAATTTCATAACTAATAAACGTAAAGGAGATTCTCATAAAACAATTTGTGTGCTCAGATTTTTCACCGGTCATGACCAAAATCATGTGTGTACATAAAAGATGTCCCATAGTTCTTGGTAATATGACCCAGGTCAGAAGAGCCTGGTACGTAATGTCTTTTAGGCCAATTATCACCTTTTTTTTTATTTATTTTTTGTAAAATTTTAGTCGTACATGCAAAGTTAAAAATGCGAGTGATGCTATTAGTTTGAGGAGGGTCGGTTAAAAGAAAAAGCTTTAAAAGAAAAATTGATTAGTTGCCCATGATGATCTACATATTCCAACCTTAAAACGTAACTGCACTTTGTGTAGGGGAAGTGATTGATTATTTTTACAACAAACTTTATTAGGTGATTTTGTATCTTTTTACAAAACAAAAAACTGCCTCTGACGTTGTCCCTAATCCATCTTCAGCGCCCATCAAAGTACTGAAGGCTGAAGAAGCTCCCAGCTCACTCTTAGGCCTCATGCCCACGACCCTGTGCCGGCCTTGCCCGTCCTGCAATGCATGGGCACCAAACGTGTGGCCACCATCTGCAGACGCGGACCCATTCACTTGAATAGGGTCTGCAATCCGCATCGGATGGTCCGCACTACAAAAATGTAGTGCATGCATTACTTTTTTGCGGTGCGGAGGCACGGACAGAAAACCCATGGAAGCACCCAGTAGTGCTTCTTTGGGCTTCCAATCCGTGCCTCTGTTCCGCATCGTATCTCCTGGATTGCGGACCCATTCAAGTGAGTGGGTCCGCATCCGTGATACAGTGCGCACATGGTCGGTACCCATTTAATGTGGACCTGCTGTTTGTGGGCTGCAATATGGGAATGGCTGTGTGCATGAGGCCTTACATGTAGAGCTGTCCTCACTGCTACCCTCCGATACAGTGATATGTGGCCTCATATACTGTCATTAATATATAGTAGAAATACTTCTACCCTGTCTTCCTGACATCTCTAGACTGTCAGTGGTGAGCCTAACACCCTGTGTGTATTCTATATCCCCTGCATGCTACCTAACTAATGAGCTGCCGGGGAGATCCGGAAGAGTGGGCAGTCAGCTCTCACCATAGACAGTAAGTATAGAATGTATATAGGGACAGGAGAGTTATACTGTGTGTACGTATATATAACTGTCCCTATATACTGTGGAACTGCTTCTATACTTACTGTCAGCAGAACGTGCTGGGGATATAGGGCGCACACATGTTTGAAGGCTCACCACTGGCTGTGAACAGAGCCAGTTTTATAGCAAAAAGTACAAAATCCCCTTATGAAGTATACTACTTCGTATTTGTTATTTTTGTATATATGTTAGTTTATTCCTTATAGCAGAATTGTTACTTTTTTGTTTTCCAGTGTCATAATGACTGGCTCATACAATAATTTCTTCAGAATGTTTGACCGCAACACCAAACGTGATGTTACATTGGAAGCCTCCAGAGAAAACAGCAAGCCTAGAGCGATTCTCAAGCCACGCAAAGTCTGTGTAGGAGGCAAACGCAGAAAAGATGAAATTAGCGTGGACAGCCTGGACTTTAGCAAAAAAATTCTCCACACTGCTTGGCACCCTTCAGAAAACATCATAGCAGTGGCGGCCACAAATAACCTGTATATATTTCAGGACAAGGTTAACTAGAACATTATTAAATATCTACTAGGTACCATGTGTTCTAAGGCTTTTTAATATTTTTTTCTTCTCTTCCCGTTTTCTAATATATATATTTTTTGTTTACCTTTATTTCATTTATCAAGTTCTTCCACTGCTGAGATATAGAAATAAACAGGCTTTCCAAATTCCTTATGACATCAGTTCAAACAGCGGATATTCAGATTTTTTTTGCGTTTTTTTTTTTTTTTTTGTCATTTTTTTAATTGTTTTTCTTTGTGTTTGCAGCCTTTCTTGCAGCAGGGCATGAATGGTATAGGCAAAAAACTTTGGACAAAACAAACGGGCATCTATAATATTTCTTTTTAATTGATAAGTCAATTTTTAATAAAAGAATGATCATTACAGATGATTTTGTCTTTATTTCTAAATATTCAGTAAGGGGGCCTGTGCACGATGCGGCTGAGTCACAGTGACCACAGGTAGGTTACTGCTGATTATCCTGCTGTAGCTGCACTAGCCATGATTAGTCTACTAACTGCACTGATCAGGTAAGGGTATTTTCACACTTGCGGCAGAGTGATCCGGCAAGCAGTTCCGTCGTCGGAGCTGCCTGCCGGATCCGTCGATCTGGATGTAAAATGAATGCATTTGTAGACGGATGCGGATCCGTCTCACAAATGCATTGCAACAACGGATCCGTCTCTCCACTTGTCATGCGGATAGACGGATCCGTCTTGTATTTCTTTTTTACAGCTTTAAAGGTCTGCGCATGCGCAGACAGGATTCGTCCTTCAGGTATTTCTAATGCCGGATCCCGGCACTAATACATTTCAATGTAAATTAACGCCGGATCTGGCATTCCGGCAACTGATCTGGCATGCTGCTGTATTATCTCCGTCCAAAACGCCGTTCAGTGACTGAACTGAAGACATCCTGATGCATACTGAACGGATTTCTCTCCATTCAGAATGCATAAGGATAAAACCGATCCGTTATTTTCCGGTATTGAGCCCCTAGGACGGATCTCAATGCTGGAAAAGAAAAACTCTAGTGTGAAAGTACCCTTATGCGTCTTATCTAACCCTCAGGGATCAGCCCTTATTGCCAGGTGAATCTGAATGGGGCTGTTCATTTAGTAAATGAAGAAATAAGCTTCCAGTTCACCACCATTAAATCCTGTGCCTGTGACCAGCTTTGGAAGAACAACTTGTCCAGCACATCCAATCTTTATTTCACATCAAAGTGCATAAAAGTCCAGAAGTAAGTTGCCGTAAAAGTTCAAAAGCTGCTTGCACACTTTGAGCACAACATGCACCAGTTATCTTAGCCATGGTTAAAGGGGTATATCCATAGAATATGCTATATATGTCCAATAGGAGCCATCAGCCTTCATTCACTGCTATGCCACTCCCAAAAATAGCTCTGCTGTTTTCAGAAGTCCAGTAGTGGTAAATGGAGAGGTGGCCGCACTTCTGCAGGACTTTCAAAATGGCCAAACATACTCTTTCGGCTATTTTGTGAAATTCCAGAGCAGTGAATGGAGGAGCAGTGCATGTGCGGTTTGCTGCTCTGTTCACTTTGGGGCCCCATTGTGCAGATAGGAGCAGGTCTCATAGGTGGGACCCTCATCTATTTGACATTTATGGCATATGCCATACTGTAGATGTCCTAGATGGGCCAACACTTTAAGTGCAATTGCTATAAGTCAGAGCGTGCTGTGCTTGAAAGGCGTATTCAGCTTCTGAACTCTAGCTGCGGCTTCATTCTGGACTTAAACTTTATTCTGAAGTACAGATCGGATGTGCATTTACTTTACTTGGTGGACAAGTTCTTCTTCCTAGACCGCTCAATTTTCCAAAATCAAAATTGCCCATTTAAACAAATGGGTGACCATGTAAAAGACAGTTATGATGCATGTTTTGTGGGGGACATCTGTTAACAGCAGTGAAGAGTCAAGTCTTGGCCAGTTTATGAGATAGAGGGTTAGGGTACGGTCACACGTTCAGGTTTCCTGATGCAGTTTTGGTCAAAACCAGAAGCAAATAAAAAATGTCTGTCTTTTATTCATTCTCTCGTTATGATCCACTCCTGACTTTGGTTTCCAACACTGTCTCAGGAAACCGGACCCTGTGGCTGTACCATAAAAATGTGACTTTAGTAGAGCGAATAGATGCAAAGCCCCCACTATTCCTGGGAATTATATTAAAGCATATTAAAGACTTGAAGGGTTTGTCTCACTTCAGCAAGTGCCATTTATCATGTAGAGAAAGTTAATACAAGGCACTTACTAATGTAATGTGATTCTCCATATTGTCTCCTTTGCTGGCTGGATTCATTTTTCCATCACATCCAACAATCCAGCAGCATTGGCCAGGCTTGCACACTAGGAAAAAGCATTGGAGACTGGTGGCCGGGATCTTTTGAGCACACACAGGTATGCATGCGCAGCAGCTCCTATACCGGCGACCTCTTATCTGCGCTGCAGCGGTGCCTTTCATCCACTGGAAATAAGCAATGTATAATGTAATGGAAAAATGAATCCAGCGAGCAAAGGAGACAATATGGAGAATCACAATACATTAGTAAGTGCCTTGTATTAACTTTATCTACATGATAAATGCCATTTGCTGAAGTGAGACAACCCCATTAATTGACACGCCCTATAAGATGTCTTAATGCATCCATGCTATTGGGTATAGAAGCATCCAGTAAGCAATCCCCCCTAATTAGGCTTGAATGAATTGAGCTTGGATTTAGATCTGGAGTCTATTTGTTAAAAAAAACTTTGTTTGTAATGCTTTTCCCATGCAACATTAAGATGTATGGGCTCCGTGTAGCAAAACTTAATTTTGGCCAAAGTTGTACGAGACTTCGGTGAATGACTTCGGTATTCCTATCTACGTACTTAAAAACATTTTAAAATAGGAATCCGAAGTGGGTTTTGGTACCAGCCAGTGCCAAAGCTGATTTTGAATTCCTAGTTTAAAATGTTAAATACGCAGATCGGAATACTGAAGTAAAGTCTTGTGCAATTTCAACCGCAACAACATTTTGCTACATGGAGCCCATACATTTTAATGCTGTACGGAAACGGAAGCTCGACTCGCTCAAGCCTACCCCTAATGTCCTGTAACCAAGGATAAAGTCTGTGATATGCTCCAAGCAAAACTCTTTCCTGCTGGCTGATTCACAAAAATGGATCCCCTCGCCTGGCAGACCCTGCTCCTAATTTATAATAAAAGTTGTCACTGAAGCTGTGAGGTATTGCTTTGCATGCTTTGCCCTTAGCTTCCGGTTTGTGTAGATGATAACAGAACACAGAACAAAGTGACCTTTAAATGTTGGTTTTCTAGCGATTTCCATATCTTCAAATTACTGGAATGAAGGGGACCTAGGACCCCAATTGTCAGGTCCTACAGATAGCAGAAAACCCTTTTAATAGGGCTGATGATGCTGTAACCCCAAAAAGAGACGGGCCAGAACATGATCCTAGAAATAAAAAATATATAATTTGGAGTCTGAAAATAATGTATTTAAAAGGGTTTTCAAGATTAATTGATTTTTTATTTTTTTTTATCTGATGACCTGTCCTCTGGATAGGTCATCTGTATCTGATCATCCAACACCTGGGACCCCTGCCGAACAGCTGTTTTGGGAAGGCATCGGCTGTGCTTAGTATCCCGGCTCAGCCCCATTCACTTGAATGGGGCTGAGCTGCTCCTAGACCACGTGACACATGAACATATCGTCACTGGCCTAGGAAAAACAGAGAGAAAACTGAGGTGCTAATGCTGCCGCCTTCTCAAACAGCTGATCGGTGGGGTTCCAGGTGTCAGACCTCCACCGATCAGATACTGATGATCTTTTCAGAGGATAGGTCATCAGTATTTAAGTCTTGGAAAACCCCTTTCACTACACTGTACACACTGCACAGTACTCTGATGGACGAAGAGACCCTGGAGCTTCAAGGTGGCCGCATGAAGGTCATCAGTTGCCCACCAAAAGGAAATCCTGACACTTTAATAGGTTTGTATTGTAATGGATGTAAATGGCGGAATTCATTACAAAAGGTGTAAGAAGACTCTGCCGTTGACAATATTTTTTACTTAGAACTTCATGAAAAACTGTGTTTTACCGTCTCTAGCTCTTAGTTTGAGAAGGCAGTATTTTGCAAAGGGATTTAATGAACAGAGAAACCATGTGTCAATGTTGCCTGGAGTTTCTGACCTATGTCTCTCCAGTTGTTGCAAAACTAAAACTCCCATCAGGTCCCATAAGCCTGCAGATGCCTGGGGCTGCTGAGGGTAGTAGGCCCTGATTTAGCATGCCTTCACTCCAGAATTCTGGCTTCAACAAGTCGCAAAATGGGGCTTCTGCAACTTTCTGGGCTTAGGTGTGGAAAAATTGTGCAACGTTTTGCATTTTTACACCACTCACTTCAGTTTTGAAATGTGTGGGAAAGTGGATGTAGTTAGCTATCTTAACGAGTTTCCCTCCAGATTTATTTTTTAGAATGTTATAAAAAGTCATAATCTCCAGTAGGAAGGGTGGAGTAGGAAAACTTTAGTAGATTTTGTAGACAAAAGTGTTCGATTTAAGGATTAGACAAATGTATCAAACATGCGGCATTTGATAAATGTTACATAAAGTACGACAACACAGACTCAAGCAAAACTGACTTCAGATATTCCCCTGATGATAAATTCCCCCCATAGTCTCCAGCTGATATGTTATTTTACCCCTTTACACATTCTCACCATCCTCTCTTCCCGCTAAAAATGAGACCCTACATAAGACACTCGCCAAAAGGTAAAAAAAAATAAGACTTTCAGAAAACGAAGACACTAAAACATGATTTTTTTTTCTTCAAAAATGCTTTTATAGTGTAAAACTGAAATAAATGTAAAACAAATGGACATATTAGGTATCTCCACGTCCATAATGACCTGCTCTATAAAAATATTATTTGACTTACCCCCTAAGGTGAAAACCATTAAAAAAATGAAATTTATTTGTCACCTTTCTTCACAAAAAGTGTAATACCAAGCGATCTAAAAGTCATATGCAACCCAAAATAGTACCAATCAAACTGTCATCTCTTCCTGAAAAAAACGAGCACCTACATAAGACGATCGCCCAAAAAAAAAAAATTGCTTTAAGAAAATGGAGATGCTAAAACATGATTTTTTTTTTTCAAAAATGCTTTTATTGTGTAAAACTGAAATACATAAAATTAGGTATTGCTATGTCTGTAACAACCTGCTCTATAAAAATATCACATGATCTAACCCCTAAGGTGAACTCCATAAAAAAAAAAAACTGCCAAAACAACCAATTTAACCACAACAACCAATTCAAGTGTAATATTGAGTGATCAAAAAAATCATATGTACCCAAAAATACCTATAAAAAGGTCAACTATTTCAGCAAAAAATTACACACACATTTTTTTTCACAAATGCTTTTATTGTATAAAACTGAAATAAAAATGTAAAAATAGACCTATTAGGTATTGTTTCATCCATAATAACCTGCTCTAATATCACATGATCTACTCCCTCAGTTGAACACTGTTAAAATAAATAAATAAAAACTGCCAAAATAGCGATTTTGGTCACCTTGCCCCAAAAGTGTCATAATGATCAAAAAATATGTACCCAAAAATGGTACCAATAAAAATGTCAGCTCTTCCAGCAAAAAAAGAGCCCCTGCACAAGACGATCGGCAGAAAAATAAAATAAATGTAGCTTTCAGAAAATGAATACACAAAAACATTATTTTTGTGTTTAAAAATGCTTTATTATGTAAAACTAAAACAAAAAAAAATACACATATTTGGTATTGTCGAGTCCGTATCAACCTGCCGTATAAAATCAACACATGATCTAACCTGTCAGGAGAACTCCGTAAAAAACAAAAACTAGAAACTGTGCCACAATAGCAATTTTTTGGTTACCTAGCCTCACAAAAAGCCTAATATTGAGCTATCAAAAACCATATGTACCTCAAAATAGTACTAATAATATTGTCACCTCATCCCATAGTTTACAAAATGGGGTCACTTTATAGGAGTTTCTACTCTAAGGATGCATAAGGGGGTCTTCAAATGTGACATGGAAACTTAAAATTATCCCAGCTACATCTGCCCTCCAAAATCTATATGGCGCTCCTTTCCCTCTGCGTCCTGTCGTGTGCCCATACAGCAGTTTATGACCACATATGTGGTGGTTCTGTAAACTGCAGAATTGGGGTAATAAATATTGAGTTTTCTGTGGCTGTTAACCCAAACAAAGTTTGTAAAATCAGTTTTGAGTAACTTTAGGGGTGTAGTTTCTAAAATGGTGTCATTTATGGGTGGTTTCTACTATGTAAGCCCATAAAGTGACTTCATAGCTGAACTGGTCCTTAAAAAGTGGGAGAATTTTTCCAAATATTCTGTACATTTTACAATTTTTTAATTAATAAACGTGAAACATATTGGTTCAAATTTACCACCAACATGAAGTACAATATGTCACAAGAAAACCATCTTAGAATCGCTTCCTTATATAAGTAAAAGCGTTCGAGAGTTATTACCACATAAATTGAAACATATCAGATTTGAAAAATGTTGCTTGGTCCTTATGGTGAAAACTGGCTTAGTCTTGAAGGGATTAAGAAGAACCTGTCACTTTGAAAATGCAGGATAATCTGCAGGCAGCATGTTATAGAGCAGAATGATATGTAGTTTTATGGCCTTTAGGGGTCAAGGAGACGGTCCTATTAGTCATTGACATTCATCTCTGTATGCAAAGTTACAGAGGAATGGTATCAATCCCTACTAGGACCGCCTCCTCGATTTTCAAAATTTAGATAAAAAAAATAGTTAGGTCTCATTCACCAGATGACAGTATTTTTTACTTCTTATCCAATCCGCATTTTTTTTTCATTGCAATAGGGCCGCAAAAAATGCAGACAGCACTCCGTGTGCATCCAAATGTCCGTTTCGCAGTCCCACAAAAAGAGATAGAACATGTCCTATTCTTGTCTGTTTTGTGGACAAGAACAGGCATTGTTATAATAGGTCCACAAAAATATGGATGCAACACGGATGTCATCCTTATTTTTTGCGAACCACAAAATGTATACAACTGTGTAAATGCATCGTTTTACTGACTCTTTTCCCATAAGACTATATATGAATCTTCTCAGCGCCTCCTGCTCTATAACATGCTGTCTGCAACTCGGATCCCATGGTTCAACGTTATAGCTTGCAGATTCCAGAATGTTAGTTGCCGAAACATGTCGGGGGGCAGTGCATGATAGTAACCAGAATTGTGGTTAAACCCTATGTGGAGAGCGATATGCAGAATGTAATACAGTAACAGGCAGCTATCTCAAGTGTTCAGCTGGAATGCGCACCAGCGGCACTTAAGGAGCCAATGTAATTGCCACAGAGTTACTTACCACATAGGATCCAGACAGATTTTTTAATAACAATTAAAGGGCACAAATTAATATTAATTCAAAAACAAATAAAGGTTATATTTTAATGCAAAAGGGATTGGTGTCAAGAGAAGGCACTTAATTGGGGTGTTCCCCAAATAGTAAAAATGTATCTATGCCTCTACACACAATCTAGGTCATATATCTAAATTCTAATGAAATTTTGCTGAATCATGCAGCGCTTGGAGATGTAACAATTTTTCATTCTCCGTTAAAGGGTATGTACCTTTAATGGCAATTGGCACAAAACCCCATATAGTCGATTAATGTTATCAACTCGATCTATGATTGATCTTAAAGGCCTAATATTACCTGACACATAACAAGTTGACTATTCTATGTTACTATGCTTTGCTGTTTAGAGGCTATTATAAAACACCCTTTAATTTGTTTATAAGAAGGAATTTGTGATGTATGGGAATATATAAGTAACTGCTCCATGTATTCTTTTGTTCTGGAGGGGTTATTGTTTAGCTGTATCTACTAGAGATAAAAAGAAACTGGTAAATAAACAGAATTTATTGCCACTTTGATGAAATTGCATTCCCAGATCCGTAGGAGAATTACGCCAGGCAAGCTTGCACCCCCTTTTATATCTCCTTTGAAGGTAGATTGCCGTGTGCACAATTTATGGCCTGGATTTTGTACATCTTGTATGTTATATGCCGCCATAAACCAGGGGCAGTACTTGCCTAGATGCTAAAGCAGTCAGGACACAATATACTTGCTCTGCTCAACCATATTTGCTGCCATTAAATGTATTTTATGTCTCCAGCATGAACATAAGACACTGGGGCAGACATCAATCGCTGGGAAGTGTTTTGTAAAATTTGTTCATTTGAGCAAAGTCTACAAAATGTTCACACTGCTCATGATGAATGTGCCTAATACTATAGTCTGCTCCAAACCAGGTAGAAACTCTTTTCTGCATGTAAGGCAAAATTCTGATCATATGCCTCAAAGGTCCCACCCATATAGTGCCCAAATTACTTTTTTTTTTTTTTTATAAATATGGAAACACCTGTCAATGTGATAGTCTTTAGAGGAAAATGTGTGTAAATATACAGATATCTACCCAGAACATTCTTGTGAGGACTCTCACAGATGACTGTCTCCATATTTACTCAATTTGTTTTCGAAAGAATGTTATGGGTAACTGTCTCTATATTTATCCTAAGAGAGTCCTCAAAAGACTGTCACCGGTGACTGTCTCCATATTTAACCAATGAGAGTCTTCAAAAGAATGTTATGGGTAACTGTCTCTATATTTATCCTAAGAGAGTCCTCAAAAAACTATCATCCATAACATTCTTTTGAAGACTCTCTTAGGGCAACTATGGAGACAGTCACCTGTGACAGTCTTTTGGTGACTCTTAGCGTATATTCATTCCTATGATAAAAAGCCAGATGTTACATTCTAGTGAACATTTTTTTGTGCTTTGTCATGTAAAACCTACTTGTAAAAACTATAGAACTCCTTAATGCTTACTCCCAAGAAGCACTTTAAATTACATTTAAGCTATTGCTGTCAGTTTATCTGTGAGCCATATATGGTCAATGAATTACTGAAAATCAGAGTTGCACCATTTAGGCTACTTTCACACTTGCGTTTTTGCCTGATCCGGCAGGGATCAGCAAAAACGCTTCTGTTACTGATAATACAACCATCTGCATCTGTTATGAACAGGTCAGGTTGTATTATCTTTAACCACCTCAGCCCCCCTAGCTTAAACACCCTCAATGACCGAGCCACTACAATTCTGCACTACACTACTTTCACCGTTTATTGCTCCGTCATACAACTTACCACCCAAATGAATTTTACCTCCTTTTCTTCTCACTAATAGAGCTTTCATTTGGTGGTATTTCATTGCTGCTGACATTTTTACTTTTTTTGCTATTAATCAAAAATGACATTTTTCACTTTCTGTTGTAATTTTTTTTTAAAAACTACGTTTCTATATAAATTTTTCGCAAAATTTATTGTTCTACATGTCTTTGATAAAAAAAATCCAATAAGTGTATATTTATTGGTTTGGGTAAAAGTTATAGCGTTTACAAACTATGGTGCAAAAAAGTGAATTTCGGCATTTTGAAGCAGCTCTGACTTTCTGAGCGCCTGTCATGTTTCTTGAGGTGCTAGAATGTCAGGATAGTATAAATACCCCCCAAATGACACCATTTTAGAAAGAAGACACCCCAAAGTATTCGCGGAGGGGCATGGTGAGTTCATGTAGAATTTCCTTTTTTTTCACAAGTTAGCGGAAAATGACACTTTCTGAGGAAAAAAAAAATAAAGTTTTCATTTCTGCTAACTTCTGGCAAAAAAAAAAAAATCTCAGATGGACTCACTATGCCCCTCAGTAAATACCTTGGGGTGTCTACTTTCCGAAATGGGGTCATTTGTGGGGTGTGTTTACTGTTCTGGCATTTTGGGCGGGGCTAAATTGTGAGCCCCCATGTAAAACCTAAAGGTACTCGTTGGAATTTGGGCCCCTTTGCGCACCCAGGCTGCAAAAAAGTGTTACTTATGTGGTATCGCCGTACTCAGGAGAAGTAGGGCAATGTGTTTTGGGGTGTATTTTTACATATACCCATGCTGGGTGAGAGAAATATCTCTGTAAATTGTCAACTTTGTATAAAAAAAATTAAAAAGTTGTCATTTACAGAGATATTTCTCACACAAAGTATGGGTATATATAAAAATACACCCCAAAACACATTGCCCTACTTCTCCTGAGTACGGCGATACCACATGAGTGACACTTTAGTTGCAGCCTGGGTGCGCAAAGGCCTAATTCCAATGAGTACCTTTAGGATTTCACAGGGCATTTTTACGCATTTGGATTCCAGACTTCTTCTCACGCTTTAGGTGCCCCTAAAATGCCAGGACAGTATAAATACCCCACATGTGACCCCATTTTAGAAAGAAGACACCCCAAGGTATTCCGTGAGGGGTATGGTAAGTTCATGTAAAATTTTATTTTTGTCACAAGTTAGTGGAATATGAGACTTTGTAAAAAAACAAAAAAAAATATATATATAAATTTCCGCTAACTTGTGCCAAAAAAAAAAAATTATGTGAACTCGACATGCCCCTCACGGAATACCTTGGGGTGTCTTCTTTCCAAAATGGGGTCACTTGTGGGGTATTTATACTGCCCTGGCATTTTAGGGGCCCTAAAGCGTGAGAATCCAAATGCGTAAAAATGCCCTGTGAAATCCTAAAGGTACTCATTGGTTTTAGGGCCCCTTTGCGCATCTTGGCTGCAAAAAAGTGTCACACATGTGGTATCGCCGTACTCAGGAGAAGTAGGGCAATGTGTTTTGGGGTGTATTTTTATATATACCCATACTTTGTGTGAGAAATATCTCTGTAAATGACAACTTACGCAGTGTCCGTATTTTGAGGATCTGCGGATCTGTGGATCAGATCTGCGGATCCGTGGATCCGCAAAACACATATGGACGTCTGAATGGAGCCTTACAGGGGTGTGATCAGGGAATCTAGATGGGGTGATCAAGGGGTTAACAAGGGGTTAATAAGTGATGGGGGGAGGGGTAGTGTAGTGTTTGGTGCAACTTTACATAGCTACCTGGTCCTCTGGTGGTCGATCCCAGCAAATGGGACCACCAGAGGACCAGGTAGCAGGTATATCGGACGCTGTTAACAAAACAGCGTCTGATATACATCTTTGATGCGATTTATTTAGCATCTACAGCCTGCCAGCAATTGATCATCACTGGCAGGCTGCAGTATAACTGGTGAGACGCGCGCGCGTTCACAGGAAATCTCGCGTCTAGCGAGATGACGCGCCGATGCGTCCACCCAGAGCTACAGGACCGTCGGCCGGACGCATCTGTGCGTTAGGCGGTCCTGTAGTGGTTAAAATAGCCAAGATGGTCATGAACTCTATTGAAAGTCAATGGGAAACGGATCCATTTTCTAATGTATCTGAGTGTTTTGCTCTGCACCCCATGACAGAAAGAAAACCGCAGCTTGCTGCAGTTTGCTCTCCGGTACGAGAACACAACCAAACGGAACGGAATGCATTTTGGAGCATTCCGTTCTGTTCAGTTCCATTTTGTCCCCATTGACAATGAATGGAACAAAACAGATACGTTTTTCGCCAGTATTGAGATCCTATGACGGATCTCAATACTGGAAAAGAGAAACGCTAGTGTGAAAGTAGCCTAAGCAAGGTGTGGTGGTGGTCTACGACCATGGAGGCATATCAAATTTGCAAAGTTGCAATTTTTTTATTTTCTGTATATAGGCATTAAAAAATTTACTAAAGTGGACATAACCTTGAAATTGTTTGACTTCCATGACAGTCCTTTAGAAGTCATCTGAAAGGAAGACGTACTGGACATTACAAACCACTTTTTTTTTTAAGAACTCCTTTATTCTGAATTGAAGAGCTCTATCCAGAAGAGCAAAGATAAGATATTCAACTTGGGCTGTGATAAATTCTGTTCCATAAAGATACCAATTTTCTTCGAGTATATGAAGAAGCCAGCTGTCAATCTTGTAAAATAAGGACACTCAAAGCCAAGGTTTTAGAGCTTAAGATAAAGACATACATTAGCCATCTAGAAATCAATCACTTGTGCACATGCAAAGCTGTCAGATGCTGCTAAGATTTCAACTGTGTTATGAAGGAAACATAGATTCAAGTCTTTGTTCTGTAGTCTACAGACACTAAATACAAATAAGCCTAGAGCATTTTGACTTCAGTAAGTTATTTCTTTTTATTTCCAGTTCTGTAGTGCATTATCTTGACTAGAAGTGTAGGGGGTTAAAAGTGGTGTAGTGGTCTGTGTACCGCCTGAGTTCCAAATTTGATACTATAAGGTGTATGTGTAACGATACACCTCCTCACAACAACCGCAACGCCCCATGTGATCTGGGGTGTCCTGGTTGCTAGGCACTGGGCTTCCCGTTTACTCTGGTTCTGCCTCACGTGACCTCATGTTGCGTTCCATGCAACGCCACTCTACTCGGCGTCCCATGTTGGCGTTCCTAGGGATGGGCTTTCCCAGCGAGGCCTTTTAAAAAGCCACACCGCACATGGCAGATCGCCATATAGAACCCCTATATTTTTTTTCTCCTTATGCTTCCGGTCCACTGACCCAGCTGAGAGGTCCCCATACATTATACACATTTACTGGGGGGGTCTAGGCCTAATTGGTGTGATCTCTATATTTTTTCATGTACCTTTATTTATACTTTAGATACCCTTGGTACTGTTTCCCCAGATAAGTAATCAAAACGAAACGTGGCACGTCGGGAATTACTTATAGGGTTCAATAGGGATATCGCCCAGCCTAGGGTTAGGTGGTATCCAGACAGGGTCGCCCCTTTTGGGGCGGTTGCTCTGTATAGGGTTATACTAGTCCCTTCCCATATCATAGGGCTTATTAGGGTCAGATGTTCCCGCTGCCTATCTATACATGATGCCTTTTGGACACCTGAAGTTGAAACTGGACTGCATGCAACCGAATCGCATCCACAGCAGAAATACGTGTATCTGAATTCCATATGATTGGTAAGAACTTTCCAATTATTGCTATTCTCTACAGCTTATGCCTTGTGATTGATCCTTTACTGCATTATTGGATCGGTTGCGCCCCAACTAGTGGGTGGCTAAGTATGCTGCTGTGTTTATGTATTATTCATGACATTTTTGGTGTAGTGCACTAGTACCAGTTTCATTGACGATTATTAAAAGTTAAGCTTTATCTCCCTCACTTTCCCCTCTTGGGATAGTGGTTTCTATACTTTGATTTTTGCTGGGAGCTTTTTGTGAGCATTTATCGGCTGATATTTGGTGTTTATATCCCAGAAAAAGCAGGACTAGTCAAAAAGTTTCCCTGCAGTGATATGCTTATGTGAATGAAGCATTGACATTCACATTGTGTGGAATCATGAAGGGTGACATCCAATTTCATGTATGTATTGAAAAGCACATATGGCGTCATTTACTATACTGAAATACGCCTAAATTTGGTGTACTTCAGTCTCAAGCCTATGATGCAGTAGAGCAAACAGTCGCAAAGCGACGATGGAAAAATGGGAAATCTAAGATGTCTGTGTTTCAAACGCTGCAGAGACAAGATGTAGCTGAAAGATCCCATCATGGCGGTCTGCTCCTAATGGAGAAGACAAGGAAAGGGAGCATCTACATTAGAGGAGACTGGATATAACAGGTATGTCATGCTGTATTCTCCTATATGTTTGGTAGTGCCGAATGCAATGTCTTTAACACAAGGGCAGGGATGATCCTGTGCAAGCTTGAGGAAAAGCACAGGACTTTTGGGCCACTTAATCTGTCCCTAGCACACTTCAACATTGCTAACTTTATCTTCACTCTCTTTAATGTGTGTGTTTAACCTGTTGCCGACCGCCGAACGCAGGATTGCGTCCTGGCGGCGGTCGGTTTGTTCCTCCTGGACGCGCCGGGGCGTCATCTCGCGAGACGCGAGTTTTCCTCTGAACGCGCGCACGCGCGTTCACAGGATCGCGTCAGGGAGAAGTTAAACTACAGCCTACCAGCGCTGATCGTGCGCTGGCAGGCTGTAGAAGTTAAAAAAAAAAATGGCATATAAGACGCTGTTTTGTTAACAGCTTCTGATATGCTTGCTGTTCGTTCCTTTGGTGGTCCCTTTTGCTTGGGACCACCAAAGGAATCTTTTGTAAGTGCACCAATCACCACACAGACCCCCCCCCATCCATCCCCCCCGTCACTGATTAACCCCTAATTAACCCCCGATTAACCCCTGATCACCCCATGTCACCCCCCTGATCACCCCCTGTCACCCCCTGTCACTAATCACCCCCCTGTAAGGCTCATTCAGACGTCCGTATGTGTTTTGTGGATCCGCGGATCCGCAAAACACGGACACCGGCAATGTGCTTTCCGCATTTTGTGGATCCGCACATTGCCAGAACTATATAGAAAATGCCTTTTCTTGTCTGCAATTGCGGACAAGAATAGGACATGCTCAATCTTTTGCGGAGCTGCGGACGGATGTTTGGGGGCCGAAACCCGGAAGTTTGCGGCCGCAGCTCCGCAAATGCTGATGCGGCGAGCACATAGTGTGCTCTCCGCATCACCACCGGCCCCATTCACACTGAATGGGTCCGCATCTATTCAGCAGAATTGAATAGATGCGGACATTTTTGAGGACTGACTTCTTTCTTTTTTGCACATTTTTTGGCAGAGATTTTTTCATCCACATTGATTGATGCGAATGAGGAAATCTGTGCCGTTCATTTTTATTTATTTTTTTGCACATTTTTCGGCAGAGATTTTTTCATCCACATTGATCGATGCGAATGAAGAAATCTGTGACGTTCATTTTTTTTTTTTTTCAGCCCAGAGGCTGAACGGGAAAAAAAATCTCATTACCCGTATGCTCAATATAAGGAGAATCGCAGAAACTCCTAATGCTGGCAATACATGTAATGATTGCGGAGACCCTCAAATTCCAGGGCAGTACAAACACCCCACATGTGACCCCATTTTAGAAAGAAGACACCCCAAGGTATTCCGTGAGGTGTATGGTGAGTTCATGTAAAATTTTATTTTTTGTCACAAGTTAGTGGAAATTTGAGACTTTGTAAAAAAATAAATAAAAAAAATATCAATTTCCGCTAAATTGTGCCAAAAAAAAAAAAATTCTGTGAACTCGCCATGCCCCTCACGGAATACCTTGGGGTGTCTTCTTTCCACAATGGGGTCACTTGTGGGGTATTTATACTGCCCTGGCATTTTAGGGGCCCTAAAGCGTGAGAATCCAAATGCGTAAAAATGCCCTGTGAAATCCTAAAGGTACTCATTTGTTTTAG
Source organism: Bufotes viridis (assembly GCA_033119425.1). Classification (NCBI taxonomy): domain Eukaryota; kingdom Metazoa; phylum Chordata; class Amphibia; order Anura; family Bufonidae; genus Bufotes; species Bufotes viridis. The sequence goes on from CM065590.1 coordinate 307,218,881, forward strand.
GGCCCCTTTGCGCATCTTGGCTGCAAAAAAGTGGCACACATGTGGTATCTCTGTACTCAGGAGAAGTAGGGCAATGTGTTTTGGGGTGTTTTTTTTATATATACCCATACTTTGTGTGAGAAATATCGCTGTAAACGACAACTTTTAAATTTTTTTATACAAAGTTGTCAGTTTACAGAGATATTTCTCTCACCCAACATGGGTATATGTAAAAATACACCCCAAAACACATTGCCCTACTTCTCCTGAGTACGGAGATACCACATGTGTGACACTTTTTTGCAGCCAAGATGCGCAAAGGGGCCCAAATTCCAACGAGTACCTTTAGGTTTTACATGGCTGCTCACAATTTAGCCCCGCCCAAAATGCCAGAACAGTACAAACACCCCACAAATGACCCCATTTTGGAAAGAAGGCACCCCAAGGTATTCGCTGAGGGGCATAGTGAGTCCATGAAAAATTTAACTTTTTGTCAAAAGTTAGCAGAAAGGGAGACTTTGTGAGAAAAAACAATAAAAAATCAATTTCCGCTAACTTGTGCCAAAAAAAAGAAATCTTCTATGAACTCGCCATGCCCCTCACGGAATACCTTGGGGTGTCTTCTTTCCAAATGGGGTCACATGTGGGGTATTTATACTGCCCTGGCAATTTAGGGGCCCTAAAGCGTGAGAAGAAAATGCGTAAAAATGCCCTCCTAAAAGGTACTCATTGGTTTTAGGGCCCTTTGCACATCTTGGCTGCAAAAAGTGTCACACATGTGGTATCGCCGTACTCGGGAGAAGTAGGGTTATGTGTTTTGGGGTGTATTTTTACATATACCCATGTTGGGTGAGAGAAATATCTCTGTAAATTGACAACTTTGTATAAAATTTTTTAAAAAGTTGTCATTTACAGAGATATTTCTCACACCCAGCAGGGGTTTATGTAAAAATACACCCCAAAACACATTGCCCTACTTCTCCTGAGTACGGCGATACCACATGAGTGACACTTTTTTGCAGCCAAGATGCGCAAAGGGGCCCTAAAACCAATGATTACCTTTAGGATTTCACAGGGCATTTTTACGCATTTTGGATTCTCACGCTTTAGGGCCCCTAAAATGCCAGGGCAGTATAAATACCCAACATGTGACCCCATTTTGAAAGGAGACTTCCCAAGGTATTCTGTGAGGGGCATGTCGAGTTCACAGAAATATTTTTGTTTTGGCACAAGTTAGCGGAAATTGATATTTTTTTTTTTGTTTTTTTACAAAGTCTCATATTTCACTAACTTGTGACAAAAAATAAAATTTTACATGAACTCACCATACCCCTCACGGAACACCTTGGGGTGTCTACTTTCTAAAATGGGGTCACTTGTGGGTATTTTTACTGCCCTGGCATTTTAGGGGCCCCTAAAGTGTGAGAAGAAGTCTGGAATCTAAATGTGTAAAAATGCCCTGTGAAATCCTAAAGGTACTCATTGGTTTTAGGGCCCCTTTGCGCATCTTGGCTGCAAAAAAGTGTCACACATGTGGTATCGCCGTACTCAGGAGAAGTAGGGCAATGAGTTTTGAGGTGTATTTTTACATATAACCATGCTGGGTGTGAGAAATATCTCTGTAAATGACAACTTTTAAAAAATTTTATACAAAGTTGTCAGTTTACATAGATATTTCTCTCACCCAACATGGTTATATGTAAAAATACACCCCAAAACTCATTGCCCTACTTCTCCTGAGTACGGCGATACCACATGTGTGACACTTTTGCAGCCTGAGTGCAAAGGGCCCAAATTCCAATGAGTACCTTTAGGTTTTACATGGCGGCTCACAATTTAGCCCCGCCCAAAATGCCAGAGCAGTAAACACACCCCACAAATGACCCCATTTCCGAAAGTAGACACCCCAAGGTATTCACTGAGGGGCATAGTGAGTCCGTGGGAGATTTTTATTTTTTGCCAGAAGTTAGCAGAAATGGAAACTTTATTATTTTTATTTTTTTCCTCAGAAAGTGTCATTTTCCGCTAACTTGTGAAAAAAAATTAAATGATACATGAACTCACCATGCCCCTCCGCGAATACCTTGGGGTGTCATCTATCTAAAATGGTGTCATTTGGGGGGTATTTATACTTTCCTGGCATTCTAGCACCTGAAGAAACATGACAGGTGCTCAGAAAGTCAGAGCTGCTTCAAAATGCCGAAATTCACTTTTTTGCACCATAGTTTGTAAACGCTATAACTTTTACCCAAACCAATAAATATACACTTATTGGATTTTTTTTTTATCAAAGACATATAGAGCAATAAATTTTGCGAAAAATTTATATAGAAATGTAGTTTTTAAAAAAAAATTACAACAGAAAGTGAAAAATGTCATTTTTTTGCAAAAAGTTCAGTCATTTTTGATTAATAGCAAAAAAAGTTAAAATGTCAGCAGCAATGAAATACCACCAAATAAAAGCTCTATTAGTGAGAAGAAAAGGAGGTAAAATTCATTTGGGTGGAAGGTTGTATGGCGGAGCAATAAACGGTGAAAGTAGTGTAGTGCAGAATTGTAAAAAGTGGCCTGGTCATTAAGGCTGTTTAAGCTAGGGGGGTTGAGGTGGTTAATAATGGTGCTTCAATTCATACAGAGACAGTGTTAAGCGAATCTGCCTTAAAATGGATACTCCTGGCAAAAGTGAGCCTTATAGTTGTTTCCAGACAGGGATTCAATGCACACCAAATAGAGAAAACCTTTATCATGTCTAGGGTAGAGCGAAGTGGACTTCAATCCTAATTTCAGGAAAAATTTGATTTGCCGCAATGTCGAATTTCCTTGTGCTTCGTGGTAACAAATCAATTTTCTCTGAAATGGCAGTAAAAACCAAAACATACTCACCTCACCCATTTCAGTGCGAAGCGGCCACCACGGCCATCTTGATTGAGGATCCCATGTGAAATCTCGTGCACGGTGACATATGACGTCACCATGTTGGCGAGCATGATGAGGTAATCACGCAACATGCGAGATTTTGCATGGTGTCTTTGATCAAGATGGCCATAGACGAAGTGAGTATTATTATTATTATTTTTTATTTTTTTACCGGACTAACCCTTGAAAGCCCTCACTATTATTCTGAGATGTTGTAATCAGGGGTTCAGTGACGGGGGGCTGCGCAATCGCCTTTCCTAGTCATTGCGCCTGCTACTTACAAAGAAATGCGCTTTGTGACAAAGTAATACATCACGAAGCAAATTTCTTTCTGAAATTTGGTGAAGCAGCCGAATCGAATTTTTAAAACTTTGCTCAACACTAATCATTGAACAAAGAAGACTTTGTGTCCTATGATATATCAATAAAAATAAATGTGTCCAAAACATTGCCCTTCTCCTCAAACTAAAACTTGCAAAACAATATAAAAACAGGAAGAAGTTAATTTGGATACAAGGGGAAACATTCCAAATGGCTACCAACTGCTGTACATGTGGAATTCCTTTAATTCATGGACTATCTTTGAATAACCTGGTAAACTTTGCTGTGTCCCCTCAATTCCTAACATTTAATGAGCATTCCAAGTGACCTACAATGCTAGTCTTTCTGTGCTGACGTCTTCAAATCATAGGATTTTCTTGTCAGTTTTGTGCATCCCAAGAGAGATTCCCTTGTTCTGATGCTTTGCACCAAGCTGTTTTGGACAGTCGGATTAGTGGGTTGATTTCTAGCTCTGTCTGTCCGAACATGGAAAGTAGAAAGGTTAAAGGTCTCATATAACCCAGTAAAATTAATTACTCCATCAGACCAGCAGCTGCCGACCCACGTCTGGCAAGTGCCTCATTCAGAAAGCAAGTGATTTTATTCCCCCATGTAAAAGTTGAAAAATAGTAATCACTATATGCAGCGGATTCTTTTTGTTACTAGGTGTCAAGAATTTATATTGTTCTACACTAGTATAAGATGTCTGCAGACTGAGGACCTTCACCACCCACTGTCAAAAGACATCAGGTGGTTGTTAAGGGGTTAAAAGCTATGGACACTTTTGCTGGCATTTTTTTTATTATTACACTTTATTCATTTGGGGCTAGAATCCATTTTATCTATTGGTATTTGTTTTTTCCTATACAGTCTTCAGTTCCAGTGTATCTGCAGACTGTTGCACTCTGCCACACACTGAAACCATCCAGGAGCTGCTGTGATCCTTTGATCTGTAGCTCCTATCTCTGAACCCCTCACAGCTAATAAAAATCGATGTGTACATCATATACATGGGCGGACTGGCTATAGACCTTACAGGGAAATTTTCCTGTGGTCCGATGCCTAGAGGGCCACCAACCAGGTACAAATGATCTGATGCTCTCAACATTAATTCATTTTGGAGCATCAGGCACTTGGCCAGTGGCTACATGCCTTCCTGAATTCAACTGTATTGTCATCCTAAGGGTCCATACACTTACACGTCCGTAAGTGTTTTGCAGATCCGCAAATTGCCGATCCGCAAAACACGGAACGCACATGGCCGGCACTCTCATAGAAAATGCCTATTCTTGTCCGGACAAGGATAGTAGATGTTCTATTTGTTTGCGGAAGTGCGGATGCGGACAGCACACTGTGTGCTGTCCGCATCTTTTGCGGCCCCATTGAAAATGAATGGGTCTGCACCTGTTCCACAAAATTGCGGAACGGATGCGGACCTATTTTGCGGACGTGTGAATGGACCCTAAGGACGATACTGCAGCCTGCGCCACAGTATGGAACTGTATAATTTTGTGCTGCACTGTGGTATTTGGTTTTGCATTATGGTCCTTATACCACCTACAACATGGGGCCAGGTTTTTTTTTTTTTCCAGGGCCACTTTAAGTTCCCAGTTCGCTCCTGATCCCATAGAGTCCAGTTTGAGCACTTCACAGTTCTGTAGCTATAAGGTTGCAGTCGTACAAGTACTTTAGGGCACCCAGAGGACCTAGTGCCATATAAGACAGCATCAGGGCTATAAATGTATACTTTGTTTAGTCTTGTTATAGCTTCAAACTTTGCCACTGCAACTCAAGTTAAAGGGGTATTCTGGTTGTGCAGTTATCCCCTATCCACAGAATAAGGGATAACTATTAGATCGGTGCAGGTTCTACTGCTTGAACCCCCACTGATCATGAGCATGGGTACCCCATACCCCTCTAAGCCCACCAAGATAAACGCAGTGGCAGGTCAAGTATGCACACTGTCTCTCCATTTATCTCTATGGGAGTTCCAGAGACAGCAAAGTACAGCGCTCCAACTCCCATAGAGATGAATGGAGTGGCAGTTCACATGCTCGACCTGCTGTTCCGTTTATTTCAGGGGACTCCGAAGAGTAAGGGTACCCATTCAGAAGATCAGTGGTGGTCCCAGTGGTAGGACCTCCACCAATCTAATAGTTACCCCCTATCCTGTGAATAAGGGGTAACTTATAATTCCCGGGAAACCCATTTATATGGCCAAAAGCTGAAAAGCACTAACACAGTTTTGATAAATCAGGGCCTATGTGTCTTATCTTCAGTATATGTAACCATTAATCTTCTCTTCCTAAACTGGCATTTGTAAAGGTTACTTAGTATTTGATTACTCCGTCCTGAAGTAATGAATATACTGATATCATGGATGTACTCACCTACATCAAAAGAAATAAAGAATAAAAAGTAGAGACCTGGAGTAACAGGGTGTCAATATCTAAAAAAAGGAAAGAAAAACATAAAATAAACTGAGAAAGCAAATATGTGTATGATACAGGCACACAATACTTCCACACCACTTGCTCCATGTTCTGCAATATAAACCATATGAATGGATTAAATGAAGCAAAGAAGCAATGAAAATCAATATTTAATTATTATCTAAAATATGCGTAGTCATTGCTCTAATAGCATCTGATATAACGTCGAGCACACCACAAATGCAGGTCACCACTTAGAATAATAATTCCTGTCACTTGGAATGACCCTGTTATTGGCGATCTTTAAAACTGCTTCTGTAAGTGCCTGAGATGTGATGATGTTCAGTGCCGCATGATCGGGCAGAGTATTGATGGTCATCTATAAGCCGTCTCATATCCTGCAATGTATTCCAATAGAACAATGCCCCATTTATTGCCAAACACATGCACTAACTGACCCTGCAATTAGGGTTCTTGTTAACAGCATTTAATTTATAGCATGTAATGCTGTTCTGATTCACAAAAGAAAAGGCCTATCCACTGTGATGGCTGCCCTGTATTGCTGGTAATATAATTTTATTGGTATGAATTTAAATAAAAGATCTAGTAATTTGTTTTGTAGAAGAACATGAAAATCAGAGAGTGTAATTAAGGATTGAATGCAAGCTTGTGCTTTCCTGCTTAGATTATGTACACTTCCATCAACAATAAGCTGGCAAATTAAAAGAAAAAATACCAAAAATTAGCAAACAGAGCGTTTTGCAGCATTTTTTGGTCATGAAAAACAGTAAATTTACAAAATTACAAAAACATATGCAGAACAATGCAACAAATGCAGGAGAGGACACCCTGACCATAAGCATATGGCCTCATGCACACGACCGTATGGGTTTTGCATCCGCCAAAAAAAACGGATGACGGACCTTTTTTTTTTAGCAGATCCGTTTTTTGCCAGATCCATTGTAATAATGCCTATCCTTGATCGCAAATGTGAAAAAAATAGGACATGCTCTATTTTTTTTAAGGAATGTAAACACGGACGACGGATGCGGAACAAAAACGGTTGACCATCCGCATTTTTTGACGGACCCATTGAAATGAATGGGGAAGCATCCTATCCGTGAAAAAAAACGGAACGGACGCGAAAACAAACAACGGTCGTGACTCGTGTGCATGAGGCCTAATGGAGATGAGGAGAGTGACACAATAGGTGCAAAGTGCTGAATGTGCCCAACTGAGCAACCACTTATGTGTAGAATGCTAAAATAATAATGCTGTATGTAGGGGGTGGGTGGTATGAGTATGGATATGTATTCGAGGCAGACACACACATATAAATAAACTGTTTCCCTCATTGTAAATAATGCAGCTATGGGTACTTTCACACTAGCGTTGGTGCGGATCCGTCTGTTTATTTGTACAGGCGGATCCGCACCTCTAATGCAAACGTTTGTATCCGTTCAGAACGGATCCGTTTGCATTAGCTTTAAAGAAAAATGACAAAGTCCAAAACGGATCCGTTTTGACTTACATTGAAAGTCAATGGGGAACGGATCCGTTTTCAAATGCACCATATTGTGTCACTGACAACGGATCCGTCCCCATTGACTTACATTGTAAAAAAAAACGGATCCGTTAGGCTCCGCCTCTTCAGACGGACACCAAAATGCTGCATGCTGCGTTTTGGTGTCCGTCTCCAAAACGGAATAGAGGCGGAACGGAGCCTAACTGATGCATTCTGAACGGATCCTTATCCATTCAGAATGCATTGGGGCTTAACTGATCCGTTTTGGACCGTTTGTGAGAGCCCTGAAACGGATCTCACAAACGGAATCCAAAACGCTAGTGTGAAAGTACCCTTTATTGTGTTCAGAGATAATGCTTATATACTGTACACATAGAAACATAGAATGTGTCGGCAGATGAGAACCATTTGGCCCATCTAGTCTGCCCAATATGCTGAATACTATGAATAGCCCCAGGCCCTATCTTATATGAAGGATGGCCGTCTGCCCAATATACTGAATACTATGAATAGCCCCAGGCCCTATCTTATATGAAGGATGGCCATATGCCTATCCCATGCATGCTTAAACTCCTTCACTGTATTTGCAGCTACCACTTCTGCAGGAAGGCTATTCCATGCGTCCACTACTCTCTCAGTAAAAGTAATTCTTCCTGATATTACTTTTAAACCTTTGCCCCTCTAATTTAAAACTATGTCCTCTTGTAGCAGTTTTTCTTCTTTTAAATATTCTCTCCTCTTTTACCGTGATGATTCCCTTTATGTATTTAAAAGTTTCTATCATATCCCCTCTGTCTCTTCTTACTTCCAAGCTATGCATGTTAAGGTCCTTTAACCTTTCCTGGTAAGTTTTGTCCTGCAATCCATGTACTAGTTTAGTAGCTCTTCTCTGAACTCTCTCCAAAGTTTCAATATCCTTCTGCAGATATGGTCTCCAGTACTGCACACAATACTCCCAATGAGGTCTCACTAGTGCTCTGTAAGGCGGCACGAGCACCTCCCTCTTTCTACTGTTAATGCCTCTCCCTATACACCCAGGCATTCTGCTGGCATTACCTGCTGCTCTATGACATTGTCTGCCCACCTTTAGGTCGTCTGATATAATGACCCCTAAATCCCTTTCCTCAGATACTGAGGTTAGTACTGTATCACTGATTTTATATTCTGCTCTTGGGTTTTTACGCCCCAGGTGCATTATCTTGCACTTATCGACATTAAATTTTAGTTGCCAGGTTTTTGACCATTCCTCTAGTTTTCCTAAATCCCTTTCCATCAGGAACATCAACCCTCTTACAAATCTTTGTGTCATCAGCAAAAAGACACATCTTACCATTGAGGCCTTCTGCAATTTCGCTGATAAAGATATTAAACAATATGGGTCCCAGAACAGATCCCTGAGGTACCCCACTGGTAACAATACCATGGTCTGAATATACTCCATTGACTACAACCCTCTGTTTTCTGTCCTTCAGCCACTGCCTTATCCATTCAACAATATGTGAGCCCAAGCTCAAAGACTGCAGTTTATTGATAAGCCTTCTATGTGGGACAGTATCAAAAGCCTTACTAAAGTCCAGATAGGCGATGTCTACTGCACCTCCGCCATCTATTATTTTAGTCACCCAATCAAAAAAGTCAATAAGATTAGTTTGACATTATCTCCCTGAAGTAAGCTACAATTAGGCAAGCTAATAATATGTTGCTATACACACAGACTCCTTCAACAGCCCCTCCCACAACAACAAATTTAACACCTTAATGGCCCTATGCTCATTACTAGCAATCAGACAATAGCAACACCAGTCTAACAAATTCCTTACCTGTTCTGAAGCACAGCAAAACACAGCTGAAGTTCTGCTACACTGGAAAGTTCAGCTGAAGTTCTGCTGTTCTGAAGCACACCAAAACACAGCTGAAGTTCTGCTACAGTGGAAAGTTCAGCTGAAGTTCTGCTGTTCTGAAGCACACCAAAACACAGCTGAAGTTCTGCTACAGTGGAAAGTTCAGCTGAAGTTCTGCTGTTCTGAAGCACACCAAAACACAGCTGAAGTTCTGCTGTTCTGAAGCACACCAAAACACAGCTGAAGTTCTGCTACAGTGGAAAGTTCTAAGTTAGTCTCCTGAATATCTCTAGTGCACTTAGAAATGCTGCACTTTGGTGGAATAAGTTGTGTCTGCATCATTCTCACTCAGTACACAAATAATGCTGCCATACTGTACAAATATATAATGCCACTGTACAGTGAATAAATTATGTGCCCATGTAATAAGAGTGACATCAGAATAGCACCATTAATAACACTATCATAGTTATAAAAGGTGCCAGCTTAGAGTCCCTATGAACAGTGCTACCTGAGAGCCACTTGTTGCACATTGTGATGATGTGTATTGGACCCTAAAGGCACAAATGTGTGCAGGACCTGTTAGTGTAGAAGGATCTGCACCAGTAAGGTTTTTGTGATATTTTATTCTTTGTTTTATTTATTTTACTAGATCTAATATTTTTTGCTGCTGATTAATGTTATAACTATATAGTGATCACAGCCAATCACTGGCTGAGGCAGGGTCATAGCTGCAGGCAGTGACAGGTAGAGATGAGCGAATTTTTCAAAAATTCGATTCGCCAGATCATTGAATTTATCGGGAAAACTTTGGTGCGATCCGAATATATTTGCGGTGAATTACGTAAAAAAATGTCTATTTCCTGGCTGCTGAAAGCCTTTATAGTGGTGTAGAACACTGTGCCTTGCAGTAACACACATAGGGAGTCAGCTTTGGTAGTTAAATAATACTGCGAGTCCGTATGACATGCAGATGACAGACGTAGCTCTTAAAATCACTGCACACTTCATTTATTTGGGCAGTCACGGGGCCAAAACTGACCAAATAACTCACTCCTTTTACACCGTCGTCAGCTGATTCCACATAGATGTAAACAGAACCTATTCTATTAAACGCTTATATAAGTAGAGCCCTCTGACTGAGTGGAGAGGGTGTCAGCAGCAAGTTTGTGTTGATGTCACTGATTATTTTGCCCATCCTCTGGTCCGTCAGAACAATAAACCCCTTAAAAACAGATCCTGTCTGTTGAGCATTTGCCTTCACTCGGTCAGCATTTGGTCAGTAATCCATCAGTCTTGCTAATGCCAAAAAAAACCACAGGAGTGGATCCAAAACAGAGATGACACGTGAACGGAATATTTGCATGTCTTCTGTCTTTTGTACCCACTCCTGCTTTTGGCTACCAAATCACAAGCCAATTCTGATGGGATCATACAGGCCTTACAGCTGCTACACAGACAGGATCCGTTGTGCGTCTAATTTTTCCTTCCTTCTGACAGATCAGAAAAAGGGTCAAATAAAAGATGATGTCAGCCAGATGTCTGGAGGTGGCAGCATCAGGAGGCCACAGAGTGGCACAATGACAAAGTGTGGAGGTGGCACCAGCAACATCAGGAGGCCACAGAGTGGTACAATGACAGAGTCTGGAGGTGGCAGCATCAGGAGGCCACAGAGTGGCACAATGACAGAGTGTGGAGGTGGAAACAGCAACATCAGGAGGACACAGAGTGGTACAATGACAGAGTCTGGAGGTGGCAGCAGCATCATCAGGAGGTCACAGAGTGGCACAATGACAGAGTGTGGAGGTGGTGGCAGCAGCATGAGGAGGAGGTCACATGGTGGCACAATGACAGGCATCAGATGTGTGGCATCAGGCGGATGGCAGCATCAGAATAGTAGCTGAGGCAGGTAGCCAGAAGAAACCGGTCTCTTTTGTCAAGGATTGGGGCAGCATGGATGATCTAATCTGATGCATCAGGCATTGGTGGGTGGAAATCCTGGCTGATCCACGCCTGATTCATCTTGACAAAGGTCAGTCTCTTTTTGGTGGACAGGTGAGTTCTTCTTGGGGAAACTATGGCCCCCGCCGCACTAAACACCTGGCTCTAATGCCATACTACTGGCCAGGCAGGACAGCTTTTCCAGGGCAAACTCTGCTAGTTGCGGCCACAAATCCAGTTTGGCTGCCCAGTATTTCAGCGGATCTTCAATGTGGGGTGGCAGGGTGCTGTCCAAGTATGCCACCACCTGGTGGTTCAGGTCCTGCTCCAGGTCTAGCTGCTGCTGCTGGTGAGTACTTTCTTCACTATGCGAGTGAAGAAAGCTACTCATCAGCGACTCTAGACTCAGGCTGCTGCTTATAGAGCTGGTACTGCTCCTGCCAACCCACCCCTCCCTAGTAGCCATGGCAGCGGAACGTGAGCGCAGAGGGCCCCCCCGGTCAGACTTGCGAGAAGATGGACGATGGCGCAGATAGGCAGTGGCCAACTGACTACATAGGATGTCTCTATAGTAGTTCAATTTGTCCTCCCTCTCAGCGGGTGTAAAAAAAAGGCCCCAATTTTGGACCGATAGTGAGGGTCCAACAAGGAGAGACATCCCTCTGCTGAATGGTGACAATTCGGCTGTCACTACGCAAGCAAGTGGGCATGCATTTGGCCATTTGTGCAAGTGAATCGGAGGGACTCCCTGCCTCCATCTCCACTGCACACTGCATACTGCCACGGTGTGTCTGGGTCCTCTGCCTCATCTTCCTCATCACACTGTAGCTCCTCTGGCTGCTCCTGCTCCTCCTCTCCTGTCACCTGTGTAGAAAAACCACCGATTTCGCTACACATTGCTTGTGCTCCAATGTCCTCCTCCTACTGTTCAGCCCCCACAGGGCTCATGTGGCCGTGAGATCTAGGCGCCACATACTCAGTCCCCTGACCAGCCAGATTTACAAGCATCTGTTCCAGGATATGAAGCAGTGGAATTACATTGTTCATCCCGTAGTCCAGGCGACTGACAAATAACATGGCATCCTCGAAGGGCCTGAGCAAACGGCAGGTGTCACACATGAGCTGTCACTGGTTGACATCAAAGTAACACAGGGGAGTACTCCTGTCTGCTTGGATCATTAAGAAATCGTTTATAGCCTTTCTCTGTTCGTATAGTCGGTCCAACATATGGAGGGTGGAATTCCAACGGGTAAAAACATCGCATATCAGCCTATGTTGGGAGATGCTGTTCTGCTGCTGCAGCTCAAGGAGGGTGTGCTTTGCGGTGGCTGAAGTGCATTCAAAGTTTCCTGCCCATTTTTAGGCTGTTTTGCAGATGGGTGGAAGACTTCAGGAACCACTTGACAACCAGATTGAACATGTGTGCCATGCACATGGCTCAGCCCTCCTTGACGCAGCGCTGACACCATGTTCTTTCCGTTGTTGGTCACCACGGTTCCGATTTTGAGTTGTTGTGGAGAAAGCCAGGATTCGACTTCTTGACTAAGGACAGGGAAACGAGGTGCAGAACAGTGCCCTGCACATGTGGTACAGTTGTGTTCAAAATTATTGAACCCCCACTGAAATTGAGTGTTTTGCCCATTTTGACATTGATTTTGATCATTTCAGTCATCTTGTTTACAATTAAATCAAAGAGGCACTTGTAAGTCAGACAAATATAACATAACATTTATAATGAAATAACCACAAATGTCTTTTCTGTGCTCACATCATTATCAGTTTTACTCAACCCCCAAGTGACATTCAATCTTAGTACTTAGTACAACATCCTTTTCCAGTTAAAACAGCTTTTAAACGTGAAGCATAGCTTCACACAAGTGTCTTGCAGCGATCTACGGGTATCTTCGCCCATTCTTCATGGGCAAAAGCCTCCAGTTCAGTCACATTCTTAGGCTTGCGCGCTGCAACTGCTTTCTTTAAGTCCCACCAGAGGTTCTCAATCGGATTTAAGTCTGGTGACTGCGATGGCCACTTCAACATGTTCCAGCCTTTAATCTGCAACCATGCTCTAGTGGACTTGGAGGTATGCTTGGGATCATTGTCCTGTTGAAAGGTCCAACGTCTCCCAAGCCTCAGGTTTGTGACGGACTGCATCACGTTTTCATCCAATATCTCCTGGTACTGAAGAGAATTCATGGTACCTTGCACACGTTGAAGCTTCCCTGTACCTGTAGAAGCAAAACAGCCCCAAAGCATGATTGACCCCCCGCCATGCTTCACAGTAGTCAAGGTGTTCTTTTCTTCATAGGCCTTGTTCTTCCTCCTCCAAACATAGCGTTGATCCATGGGTCCAAACAGTTCTAATTTTGTTTCATCAGTCCACAGAACACTATCCCAAAACTTTTGTGGTTTGTCCACATGACTTTTGGCATACTGCAGTCGACTCTTCTTATTCTTTGGAGACAGCAAGGGGGTGCGCATGGGAGTTCTGGTATGGAGGCCTTCATTACACAGTGTGCGCCTTATTGTCTGAGCTGAAACTTCAGTACCCGCATCTGACAAATCTTTTTTCAGTTCCTCAGCAGTCACACGGGGACTTTTCTCCACTTTGCGCTTCAGGTAGCGCACAGCAGTCGAAGTCAGCATCTTCTTTCTGACACGACCAGGTAGCGTTTCAACAGTGCCCTTTGCCTTGAATTTGCGAATGATGCTTCCTATGGTGTCTCTTGGTATGTTTAACATCTTTGCAATCTTCTTATAGCCATTGCCCTTCCTGTGAAGAGAAATCGCCTCTTCTCTTGTCTTCCTGGACCATTCTCTTGACTTCACCATGTTTGTAAACACACCAGTAAATGTCTAGAAGGAGCGGAGTATCCCAGTCATTTTAAATCTGCCTAATTGGTGCTTATTCTGCTTGATTGCTGCTCCTTGACATCCACAGGTGTTTTCAATACCTGATCGAAGACACTTGAATGAAACTCTGTTCTTAAGAGTGGTAGTCTTTAAGGGGTTGAATAATTGTGTAAATGAAGAAATCATTAAAAAAACATTTAATACTGTATTACAAAAACAATTGATGTAATTTTAGTTGCATTTGGTTCTTTAAAAAGTCCTTGTAAGAATTCATTCTGAACACAATTACAAATGTACACTAAATTCCCTAAAACCCTTTACAGCATTGGGGGTTGAATAATTTTGAACACAACTGTATGCTGGAGGGCCCCTGTGAAATGTCCCTGCAGTGGAGGCTGAGGGCACGGTGGAGGATAAGGAGGCAGAGGCGGGCATTGTCGCTGGATCAAGAGCGTGGCAACGTGGAGGTGGAAGAGGCGTCACCTGGCCAAGTTGCTAGTGTGGCTGTGCAGTAACCACATTCACCCAGTGGGCTGTAAAGGACATGTACTGTCCCTGCCCGTAGTTACAGCTCCACACGTCGGCGCTGCCGTGCACTTTGGCAGACACCAACAGGCTCAAGGACTGGCCCACCTTCTGTTCTACATATGTGTGCAGAGCTGGTACTGCCTTTTGGCAAAAAAATTACGGCTTGGGACTCTCCACCTCGGTTCGGCACAAGCCATCAGTTCTCTCAAAGGTGCAGAGTTCACCACTTGGAAAGGGAGGGACTGCAGCACCAGCAATTTGGACAGGAGCTCATTCAGCTTCTTCGCCGTTGGATGCTTGCACGCATACTGTTGTCTCTGGGCAATCGCTTCGGTGATTAATTGCTGGCGGAAAGACTGACGAGGAGTAGGAGGAGGAGCAGAAGCATCAGGATCAGCAGATGATGGGTAGGACAGTCAGCTCCCTTCGCCTGAGGTGATGGAGCCTTGACTGCCTGAAACCAGGTGATGCAGCGGTTGCTGCGGTAGGCTGGACCACCACATCGAAGCCACGGTTCTCCCAGGCCACTTTATTGTGACGCTGCATATGTTGACGCAGGGCCGTGGTGCCAACATTGGCACCCTGGCCATGCTTCACCTTCTGCCCACATATTCTACATATGGCCATGATCACCTCCTCCGGCAGTTTAACAAAAAACTGCCGCACCGCCGAGTAGGTGATTTTATCCCCAACACTCCGCACTGACTGACTGCTACCACTGCTGCCTCTGTGAACCTGTGCACCTCTACTTCCCGGGCAGGTAGACTCCTGCGAAGCGAGTGGTCTACCCCGGGCACGTTTCACTCCTGACCTCCAACTGCTGCCACCCTGCTGACTCCTGGCCACGCTAGCGACTTGCTGGCTCATGGGCAAGCTGCCACCCTCTTCTCCCGATGATGATGAAGCCTCTTCGTCAGCCGGCTCCCAAGTGTGATCAGCTACATCAGGCATGCTCAACCTGTGGCCCTCCAGCTGTTGCAAAACTACAACTCCCAGCATGCCCGAACAGCCTACAGCTATCAGCCTACAGCAGGGCATTGTGGGAGTTGTAGTTTTACAACAGCTGGAGGGCCGCAGGTTGAGCATGCCTGAGCTACATCATCATCATCGAGTACTGTCTGCATGTCACTGGGTCAGGAGCCTGACTGCTCGCAACACCAGCTCCCTCGCGACTCTCCTCATCAGTACTTGCCCACCTAGTGAAGGAAGCGGTGGATGTCTCCTCAACATCTTGGCTGGGCAGTAGCTGCTGACCGTCCTCTAGTAGCTTGTCCTCGCTGAAAAGTGGAGCCGAGCCCACAGCATATAATACTTCTCTGGCTGAGGGAACAGAAAAGGGCAAAGGCAGGTTGAGGACAGGTGGCTCCTGGGCCATGCCAACTAAGCATCGTGTCAGAGGAACTCTTGGCCTTGGGGTCTGATGTCACTTGGGACGAAGTGGATGACCAAGTCAACCATTCAAGAACCGCTGGGTTGCTGGAAAGGACACAACCGTGTCAGTTCTGCATAGGATACTGTTGCATTAGTTGGCATCCATTTGAGATTAATTTTTTAGACAGAAAAAAAAAGTCCTGCATGCAGGACTTCTGTTTGTCTAAAAAACGAATATCAGACAGAAATGGCTCAAATGGATGCCAACTGATGCAAAAGGATCAGTTTTTTTACAGATTCCTGTAAAAAATAAAGGATCCTATGCAGAACTGAGGCAACAGGATCAGTTTTTTTGTTTGTTTTTTACAGGATCCTGTTTTTTTTTCTTTCCTCTGTTCTTCTGACACATCTGAAGAACGGAGAGCTAAACGGTGATGTGAACTCAGCCTAAGCGGATCATGGGCCATTGTCGAATCCTAGATACAATACAGTTATGCAAAAACATTAGTTTAGGCACATTTGCACCAAAAAACAGGAAATGATCTTAGCAGGTAGAGAAACATAGGGTGGCAAAAAACAAACTATACGGTATAGAAGGTGTATGGTATGTATATATATATATATATATATATATATATATATATATATATATACACATATGCATATATATATATATACATATGCATATATATATATATACACACATGTATAATATATTCAAAACGAAACAACGGTACAAGTTAGAAGGCCAGTTTATTGGCCTGTATTTGTGGGAGGGGCGTAAGTAGCACATTTATACCAGGCAGACGCCTCCCTTGGGCGTGTCGACGGCTGCTGCGTAGTTGTGTGCAGTCAGAGCCACCTGTTGCAACACATGGGCTGAATCCCAGCTTCCATACCCAGTCATTGTCCAGGATCCCAGTTGAGGTCGTTCCGGTCGGGTCAGGGTTTGCGGCAAGCTCGTGCAGCATCGTCCCGTTACAGTCCGGCCGGCGTTGCATCGGCTCCTTTGGTAAGGAGGAGCGGCATTGCACCGGAGCGATTCTGCCTGGCAGCCCACGTTTGGCTCCCACGCGGCAGCACGATTAGTCCGGCCGGCGGTGTGTCGACTTCTTTGGTGAGTAGGAGCAGCACTGCACCGGAGCGATCCTGCCTGGCACCCCCACGTTTGGTGCCCACGTGGCAGTGCGGTTAGGTAGCAGGGGTCAGCGTGACTGCGTCTCGTTTTCTCGCGCCTGACAGCCCACACTTGGCGTCCACGTGGCGGCACATCTAGGCAGCAGGGGTCAGCGTGACTCCGTCTCGCTTTCTCGCAGGCTTCCATGTCTTGCACAGGTCACCTTGCTTAGTCTGTCCGTGTATATCTGTATGTCTTTCTTGTCTGCTTTTCACTTCGCTGCTTGCCAGCAAACCTCTCTCGCCATCCGCTATTATTTCTGCAGACAGACTAAAACATTGTTCACACTGACATCCAGCGTTGCCCCCTTACTTGCATTATAGAGGGATAGGTTCAGGCAGCTGATTACTCCAGGTGGAGCAGAGTTGCTGTTTACAAAGTGGTATTGTTTCTTTAGTATAATTGCTATTTTGCGATATGTACATTGAGTAGACGGTAAGCTCCTCTGTGCTGAGGTATCTTCCCAGCAAACCTCTCTCACTATCCGCTATTATTTCTGCAGACAGACTAAGGCCTTGTTCACACTGACATTCAGCATTATCCCCTTACTCGCATTATAGAGGGTGAGGCAGCTGATTAATCCAGGTGGAGCAGAGTTGCTGTTTTCAGAGTGTTATTGTTTCTTTAGGTTGCGGGCTTTGCTACTTGACGTTTTATTTTTAGGTTGTTATAGGTCCAGAATGTTGGGTAAGTCATTTCTCACCAGTTTGCAGTGTCACAAGATCAGACCTGACCCGTCACTCGGGCCTCGGCGGTGTCAACCATTTCGTTGGTTCTGATGCCTACAGGCATCACGTCAGTGTCGGCATACTACCACAGCCAGGAGCATCTTGGCATGTCATTTGCTTCTTCAGGTCGCGTAACAGCTCTCCATTCTTAGTTGGTGTGGTCAATTACATCTGTTGCTAAGGTAGCGAAAAAAGTAGAAAAAAAAAAAAAAGGGGGCGTTAAAAAAATAAATAAATAAAATTAAATGGAAAATAAAGTATATGTGAAACTTTATCAGCTGCTATAGGTTCAGTGTTGGGTAAGTCACGTTTTCGTCAGGTTGCAGTATCGCAACGTCAAACTGTACACGTCGCTCAGGTCACGGCGGTTTCAACCATTTTTATTTTATTTTTTCTTCTGATGCTTTCCCTGGCACTGGTTTTGTTACCATTTCTTGGCCCCTATATAATCATTTTCTTTCCGACTTTCCATTCACGGTGCCCGGTTCGTGTCTATCAGCAATTACTGGCTGCAGTAACAAACCAAGGCCTTGCGAGTGCTCTGTTGCGGTTCCCCCGGCCCACTCGCCACTGGTGTTGGGCGCGAGTATTCGCAAGGCGAGTTTGATCTCGAATATCGTGATTTCGAGGTTTGCGAATATGTTAAATACTTGACCCCATATTCGCAATTACGTATATACGCTCTTGAGATGGATAGTGAGTGATAGGGAAACTGTATCTGGGGGAAAAAAAATTATATTCAGACATAATTTCCCCAACCTTAGTTGATTCTTTCACAGTTCCCACTATTCCTGTCACAGTAGAGATTAAACAATAGAGATTTAATAATGTTCGTCACTTGAATAATCGCATTAGTCTATTCGCGGTTTGTATTCCCTTACCTACCTAGCGTTAACAGGTCGTGTCAGACTCCAGTACGCTGAGTGTATTGTGGAAATCCGTACATGTCTTTTCGCCCCTTCCATTCACTCAAATGACTCCCGCCATTTCAAGCTTTCTATACGCTTAAACATTATTAATAACGAACAATTTATGCGCACGCAAATATTACTCGAATTAGTCGCTAGTCATGATATTGCATGCGAAATAACGAATATTGCTATATCGCGAATGCGCGACGAATGTGATGCAGGTTGTTCGTCTGATGTCGCAGGGTCGAATGTGGGTCTTTGCGCTCATCTCTACTTACACCTCTGTCGTGCGGCACGACCGCATGCCTATGTCCAAATTAGGGTTGAAACCTACATCTATCAGCCTTTACTTCAGGTGAGGTGCGGCATACGCTGCCTCTAGGTACGATAGTTCCGGCCCATATTATACGGAAGCTAGGTCAGTGGCGCTCTGCATGTTTATTAGGTTCATACCTCAATCTAGTTGAGAGATGTTCTTGCATTCCAGAGGTTGGTCATGTTGGTGTTGTTGCTGGCACTGGTTTCGTTGCCATTCTGGCCCCAAAATAATCATTCTCTTTCTGACATTCCTTTCAGGGTGCCCGGCTTCGTGTCTTTCAGCAATTGGCAGCAGTAACAAACCAAGACCTAAGAGTACTCTGTTGCGGTCCTTACGGCACCACTCACCACTTCTCAGTTATGCGGCATGTCCTATCCCGGTGTCCAATTTTAGGGTCCAAACCAACAGCTATCCGGCCTTTCCTTCAGGTCAGGTGCAGCATGTGCTGCCTCTGGGAACAATAGTTCTGGCTCCATGTTATCCAGAAATTAGGCACTCTGCATGTTCAATAGGTTCATACCTCAGCCTAGTTGAGAGATGTTCTTGCATTCCAGAGATTGGTCATGTTAGTGTTGTTGTTACGTACCATTGTGTATCATTTAGTTGTTGGCTTTTTGGCCCCCTTCAGGCATTCCTCCTACGCAGCGGTTAAGGCACAACTCAAGCCGCTTAGCCTAGTTAGGTAGGCAGGTAGACGGTTACGTGTCATGTAGCCCCGACCACAAGTTAGAAGGCCAGTTTATTGGCCTGTATTTGTGGGAGGGGCGTAAGTAGCACATTTATACCAGGCAGACGCCTCCCTTGGGCGTGTCGACGGCTGCTGCGTACCCTCCCAACCCACCCTTCTTTTTCATAAACACCTTGCAGGGCATGCCCCCCTTCAGGCATTCCTCCTACGCAGCGGTTAAGGCACAACTCAAGCCGCTTAGCCTAGTTAGGTAGGCAGGTAGACGGTTACGTGTCATGTAGCCCCGACCACAACTGCATTTTTTGCAATTCCACTCCATTAAAGGCAGGGGTGGGATCCAGCCGGTTCTCTCCGGTTCTGCCGAACCGTTTGTTGAAATCAAAGCCGGTTCTCAGGACCGGTGAGAAGCAGGGATCCCGATCCGGTCCTGCAGCTCCCTGCACCACATCACACACACACACACGCCGGCGAACTTACACACACACCGGCCGTTCCGTAGTGAAGCAGTGAGACCTCACTGCTTCACAGCTCAGGAGCTCCCCCTGCTGGCCGCACTTCCTGCTGCTGGCTGTGGGAGGAGCTGTGAAAGCCCGGGAATCAGTCTTCCCTTGCACAGCCTGTAGCAGGGTCAGTGTGGGACCCGAGCCTGTCATCAGTGGAGAAGGTAAGTATGCTTTTTTTTTTTTGTTTTTTGTTTTGCTCCTAACACTTCACACCAAAGGGAGGGGGAGGAATGATGGCAAAATTACTCTGAGGGGGGCACAAATTATGGCAAAATTACTGTGAGGGGGCACAAATGATGGCATAATAAATGTGAGGGGGCACAAATGATGGCAAAATTACTGTGAGGGGGCACAAATGATGGCAAAATTACTGTGAGGGCTCACAGTAATTTTGCCATCATTTGTGCCCCTCACAGTGTTCATCAGTGTCCCCTCACATGTTATGCCATCATTTGCCCCTCACTGAGGGGGCACAAATGATGGCATAATAAATGTGAGGGGGCACAAATGATGGCAAAATTACTGTGTGGGGGGAATGATGGCAAAATTACTGTGAGGGGGCACAAATGATGGCATAATTACTGTGAGGGGGCACAAATGATGGCAAAATTACTGTGAGGGGCACAAATGATGGCATAATAAATGTGAGGGGCACAAATGATGGCAAAATTACTGTGGGGGAATGATGGCAAAATTACTGTGAGGGGGCACAAATGATGTCATAATTACTGTGGGGGGCACAAATGATGGTGAAATTACTGTGAGGGGGGCACAAATGATGGCAAAATTACTGTGAGGGGGCACAAATGATGGCATAATTACTGTGAGGGGGGCACAAATGATGGCGTAATTACTGTGAAGGGGGCACAAATGATGGCGAAATTACTGTGAGGGGGCACAAATGATGGCAAAATTACTGTGAGGGGGCACAAATGATGGCATAATTACTGTGAGGGGGCACATAATCTGGGCATTGCTACTGTGAGGGGGCACATAATATGGCATTGCTACTGTGAGGGGGCACATAATCTGGGCATTGCTACTGTGAGGGGGCACATAATATGGCATTGCTACTGTGAGGGGGCACATAATATGGCATTGCTACTGTGAGGGGCACATAATATGGCGTTGCTACTGTCAGGGGCACATAATCTGGGCATTACTGCTGTGAGGGGGCACATAATCTGGGCGTTACTGCTGTGAGGGGCACATAATCTGGGCATTACTGCTGTGAGGGGGCACATAATCTGGGCATTACTGCTGTGACAGGAACAAAGGTGGGCATAATTACTGTGGGGGCACAAGGTGGGCATTAGTACTGTGTGGTAGCACTTAGGGAAATGTCCTAGATTACCCTGCTATACATTAGCATGGCTCAGTCTTACAGGCTAGCACAGCGCCCCCTGCTGGTGATATCACAGGGGCAGTCACCATCCCTTCCTTATGTGATTATTCTTTTTTTTCTCTATCACCACAGGGACCTTGTTCTGGATCTAGTGGACATCACGCCGATGCCAGCGACACCCTGGATAAGGTAGGACCAGATTTTATTAGGACTGGGTAATTGTAGCCATGCATTGGGCTTAGGGATCTTTAACACGAGCGGATCCTGTGAGGCTAATCCGCTGCGTGATAGCGAGCCAAGCCCCGCACCGGACAGCAGAGACACAGAGCAGTAACACGATTGATAACGCTCTGTGCCTCTCTGTGATCTTTTTACAACAAAATCACAATGAGATAAAGTTGTTACTGTGATTTTGTAGTAATAAAAAGATCAGTCAATCATGATACTGCTCCATGTCTCTGCTGTCCGGAATGAGGCTTGGCTCACTATCACGCAACGGGTTAGACACAAGGAAAAGAGCCCTCTGGTGAGCTGATTCGGTGGTGCAACGGGCCACTTGACTGGATTTTCCCCCCAGGACTAAGGCTGCCAGCCCTCCCCTGCTGGTGAGTAAGTGGCGTGGCAGCGGCAGGAAGCAGCCAGAGCAGAGGCTGCCTAGAGTTGCTGACAGTCCACAGACAGGAGTCAGGACAGGTCAGGTCGTGTTAGGGACGGGTAGTGAGTGTGATCATGTGACAACAGATGGCAAGGAGGGGGCTGGGGGAGAGAGAAATGTGACAACATGGAGGATGGAGGGGCCGGGGGAGAAATGTGACAATATGGAGGATGGAGGGGCCGGGGGAGAGAAATGTGACAACATGGAGGATGGAGGGGCCGGGGAGAAATGTGACAACATGGAGGATGGAGGGAGAGCAGGGGGAGAGAAATGTGACAATATGGATGGGGGAGAGCAGGGGGAAGAAATGTGACAATATGGATGGATGGGGGAGAGCAGGGGGGAAGAAATGTGACAACATGGAGGATGGAGGGGGCCAGGGGGGAGAAATGTGACAATATGGTGGATGAAGGGGGCCATGTGGGGAGAAATGTGACAATATGGAGGATGGAGGGGGCCATGTGGGGAGAAATGTGACAATATGGTGGATGGAGGGGGCCATGTGGGGAGAGATGTGACACTATGGAGGATGGAGGGGGCCATGTGGGGAGAAATGTGACAATATGGAGGATGGAGGGGGCCAGGGGGGAGAAATGTGACAACATGGAGGGGGCCAGGGGGGAGAAATGTGACAATATGGAGGATGGAGGGGGCCATGTGGGGAGAAATGTGACAATATGGTGGATGGAGGGGGCCATGTGGGGAGAAATGTGACAATATGGAGGATGGAGGGGGCCGGGGGAGAAATGTGACAATATGGAGGATGGAGGGGGCCATGTGGGGAGAAATGTGACAATATGGAGGATGGAGGGGGCCAGGGGGAGAAATGTGACAATATGGAGGATGGAGGGGGCCAGGGGGAGAAATGTGACAATATGGAGGATGGAGGGGGCCAGGGGGAGAAATGTGACAATATGGAGGATGGAGGGGGCCAGGGGGAGAAATGTGACAATATGGAGGATGGAGGGGGCCAGGGGTGGAGAAATGTGACAATATGGAGGATGGAGGGGGCCAGGGGGAGAAATGTGACAATATGGAGGATGGAGGGGGCCATTTGGGGAGAGAATTGTGACAATATGGAGGATGGAGGGGGCCATGTGGGGAGAAATGTGAGAACATGGAGGATGGAGGGGGCCATGTGGGGAGAAATGTGACAACATGGAGGATGGAGGGGCCATGTGGGGAGAAATGTGACAACATGGAGGATGGAGGGGCCAGGGGGAGAGAAATGTGACAATATGGAGGATGGAGGGGGCCATGTGGGGAGAAATGTGACAATATGGAGGATGGAGGGGCCATGTGGGGAGAAATGTGACAATATGGAGGATGGAGGGGGCCAGGGGGAGAAATGTGACAATATGGAGGATGGAGGGGCCAGGGGGAGAAATGTGACAATATGGAGGATGGAGGGGGCCAGGGGGGAGAAATGTGACAATATGGAGGATGGAGGGGGCCATGGGGGAGAAATGTGACAATATGGAGGATGGAGGGGGCCAGGGGTGGAGAAATGTGACAATATGGAGGATGGAGGGGGCCAGGGGGAGAAATGTGACAACATGGAGGATGGAGGGGGCCAGGGGGAGAAATGTGACAATATGGAGGATGGAGGGGGCCATGTGGGGAGAAATATGACAACATGGAGGATGGAGGGGCCATGTGGGGAGAAATGTGACAATATGGAGGATGGAGGGGGCCATGTGGGGAGAAATGTGACAATATGGAGGATGGAGGGGGCCATGTGGGGAGAAATGTGACAATATGGAGGGGGCATGTGGGGAGAAATGTGACAACATGGAGGATGGAGGGGGCCATGTGGGGAGAAATGTGGCAACATGGATGGTGGGGTGGTATGTGTGTAGTGTATATGGTGTAGTTATGTATGTGTACCATGTATATAGTGTATTTATATGTGCTGCATATATATGGTGTATGTATATGTAAACGTGTCGTGACGCGGCGTATATGTGTCGCGACGCTGCGTATCCACCGCGGAGTAGGGAACCTGTTGTTAAAAATTTGAATCCCACCCCTGATTAAAGGGGATGGTCAGTTTCAAAAAAGCATTTCAAATAAGTGCTAATGTATTTATTGTGAGACATACCACTGTACGTCACAGAATAACTCACCGCTGCCGCGTATGAGAAGGCCTCCCCATCTGCTCCTGTGTGCTGAGGAAACCCATGGCACTCCTATCTGTGCTAGCCCTGGAAGGATCCTCTGTCTGGGGGCAGCACAAACAAAGGTGATATGGGTGAATTACATGTCACTGGCACATATTGCGCCCCTATGGATGCAGCAGAGGTGTGTGATAATTGTTTACATAGCACACAGATACAGACCCAGGGGCCTTCTCATTGTGCACTGGGGGTAAGTTATTGAGTGACATGCAGGGGTATGTCACCCAATAAATTGATCAAGCAAGACCTATCTGCAATGCATTTTACAAACTGGCGATTCCCATTAATATTTTTTCTAGCTTTCTGGCTATGTGGGTAGAAAAATTGAAAGGTTATGGCTTTTGAAATACATTGAGTAAAAAATAGAAAAATGGCTGAGTTGGAAAGGGGTTAAAAGTTACATGACAAATTGAGCTCTGCTACCTTTTTTAATCCTTTAAATTTCTTCCAGTAAAGGCTCCTATGTATCAGCTGTCATGTAGCTAGGGATTCTCTGCTGCTGCCTTTATGAAAGACACTGATTTGTACTTACTTTGACCCAAAGGATTTTATATAGCGTTATCCTGTGAAGACCCAAGAAAACAATAACAAAGAGGACAGAAGTCACTAGGTCCCCATAGGGCCCCGATAAGCAATGCAATCCCAGCAACTATATCTTGTCACTTTGCCTCGGGGTGCGCACAGTAATGATCAGCTCATCTATTTTTAGGATAACATTTGTGTTATCTGATAGAGGGAAGGTTTATTTCTTTTTCTATTTTGTAACTGGTTGTTTTCTATTCTTTTTAGGCATTTATATAGAAAAGAAGTGTATCAACCTCTGCAGATCGACTCTGTATTATCATAAAATCCCCTGCTTTCTTAATACTTCCAATCTCTCTGCGAATGTTCTTGGTATCAGTGGTTGAATCATTCCTCTTCAGAGAGGAACAATAAGACCTGACAATGACTGCATGGGATTGGGCACGCTGAATATAGTATGTGCAATTTTAGCTTCCGGCTCGAGAAATCTCTGCTGCTGCTGTCAACAACCCCCCAAATCAGACTGTATCCCGTAGTGACAAACACGGCCTCATTAACCAGAGGCAGCTTCCTATCGATACAGAATTCTCACAAAGCGTACGCCATATTCACACATGTTTCAGCAGTGTGCTTTGTCATTTAGTCAAGCTGAATGAGGTATTCCAGATAATGCGGTAATTAAATAAACCCGGCATATTGAAGACATTCTTATTTCATAGAGCTTAGTTCATTTTATTAGTGTCAATTATGCCAAGGCATATAAAATAGGCGAACAAATATGCCGTCTGGGCTAAACGAATGCACATTCTGCTGCATATGTGTTGTAAGGCATGCCTGTGCCGCCATCATGTATGTACTGGACTTTTATTGAACATTTTCTTTTTTTGTTGGAGGACCAGGCAATTGATGTAAAAGTCACCGGAGATCCTTTATGTGTCATAGACTGCAGGAAGGTAAATCACACAGGGCATTTCATTACTTGCCTCTGTGGACATGTCACACTTGGTGCTTCTGGAAAGCATCATGTAAATTTTGCCCAAGCTTTAAGATGTCGGAAACATCTTGCAGAAACTTACAGCTGTGCCTCTTACACTTGCATCACCTTACTATGATAAAAGCCTAGATAGAAATATTAAATGTTCTCAACTATTGCACAGCACAGTCTGCGTCAAAATTGTGGATTTCACAGATATCACTCTATATGTAGAGGGTGATTCCCTGATGGCAGTGGCAGTGGGGGTCCGCCAACAGTGTGGAAATAAACAGCCGGTAAAGTTCAACACAAGCAGACTTTACTTCATAGGGGTGCATACTCTTTAGCACAGTTCTCTCCAGGATCAGAGGGCATAGTTCATAAAACAGAATGTTACAGTTCAGTAGATAATAATAATATTTATTATATAGCGGCACCATATTCCACAGTGCTTTACAAATTTCGAGAGTTAATGCACAAAATAAAAATCATCACAACGTAACTGGCTAATATACAAACTGAAACACTAGGAATGAGGGCCCTGCTCGCCAGAGCTCACAATCTATGATGCAGATGACAGCATTCCACCACTAGGCTGCAGAATACATACATGTAGGACTGGCCCAGCTGCTTCAGTGCCTAGACCAGTGATGGCGAACCTTTTAGAGACCGAGTGCTCAAACTGCGACCCAAAACCCACTTATTTATCACAAAGTGCCAACACAGCAATTTAACCTGAATACTACAGTGAATATGATATACCTTCCATGTACTTTATCATTTAGCTATAATAGCCTGCCTACATTCTATGCACTGCCTGTGCTGTTGATAAATTGCAGGTAAAGACTAGGGCATATTGGTACACCATAGACTTTTTCTAGGGTGTCGGTGCCCACAGAGAGGGCTCCAAGTGCTGCCTCTGGCACTCGTGCCATAGATTCGCCACCAATGACCTAGACTGTCTGCACCACTCTCTCTTTCAGGTTTGCTCACTCTGTCCTCCACACTGCTCTCTTGGGTGGGAATTTCCTGACCCCGTTCACTGGGCCTTCTTGTCACACCCTCATACAATGTCATGATCTGACATTCAGACTGCAACCATTGCACTACTCTTTCAGTCTCACATCTCGCACATTGCCCATGTCACTACGTCACACAGCAACACTTTTTGGCAGGAGACAACCCGTATCATAAGCTCCCCACAGTTCAGCTGCTCCTTGTCGTGGTGTACCTACTACCGGCTCTAGCCAGTAGGAATCCACCTTCCATAAGCCACTGAATACAAATAACTAAATGTTAAAAGCCGCCATCTGCACCAGCATTACTGATCGTATTTTTTTAGAAGTACATACCCATATGAAATATAAAATGAAAATGCACAGTTCACATTAACCCCTTATACACCATGAGTGTGCCATAAAAGAGAAAGAATGTGTACTGCAGCATAAAACATGTTTTGCAACAGAAATGTATTATAAGTATATACTATTATAATTATATACTATAGTACTGTCCACATCCTATATGGAGAAAGGCAGATGTAAAAGTTCTCCCCTGTGGCCCTATAAAAAGGCTGTCTTTTGGTTAGGGTACTTTTATGTGAGAGATCATTGACTGCTAGACATGCCTCTACAACACATTCAAAGACATTTTGCCACACTTTGAGAAAATTGCATGCCATCTAGGCTGTTCTGACCTAGCTGTCAGGAGGTGTTGGGAACAGTGGTTATCTGACGGCATTCACACATGGTGAACAGGTGCTGGATTGCGCAGATGGACCACCAGTAGTGAGGATCGACACAGGTGGCACCTTCATTACACACCAGCCTCTCTCCAGGCCATTTCCATTTTAGCAGAAGGAAATTTGGTGTCACTGTGCCCATTACGTGTCCTGTCATTGGGCTGTTTGGGACCCCACGATAGTCGGGTTTGAGCATGGAGGCCTCGCGGTGAGCAGTCCAATCCTGCCTTTGCCATGGAGCAACACCCTTCCCATACTGCTAGTGTAATGATATGGGGAGTCATTGCATATGACTGTTGGTCACCCCCTAGTAGATATGAGGGTCTCTAACAGCTCGTAAATATGTGCAGGACGCACTTGGGCCACCTCTAGCCTGGATACAAGATGAGATATGGTTGGGTATGGAGGCATACAGGTTGAGTACACATATGGCTAAACAGGGTACTAGATCCTACTTTTAATATTACAGCTTACCCCAATAAGTGTATTCTTTTACTCTAATATTGTAGTCACATATGACTACTGATTTGAAAATCTATGCACACTCATGTTTCTGTGTGAATTATGAGAACCCCATCCATATGAATTGTACTGTATTTTTCTGCAATTCTCCTCAAGTAATCATGGCTTTTCAATGTGTCCATCTACTGAAAGGAGTCACACAGTGGATCTCCTCTTAATTTTATGGGGGAAGGCATCTGATGAAGGAGTTAGTTGAACCCTGCAACCAGGGCTGCCATCAGAAATTTTGGGACCCGTTACACAGTGGCGGATCCAGAGCCTGGTCTCCGGAGGGGCACCTTCCCGGGCAATAGGAGATCAATAGGAGGGGCCCCTGTGTCCTGTGGTTCGTGATCCCGCGAGAGGTCACCGGTCTCGTGGGATTGCGCGCCAAAGTGACTGAACTAATGCCCGCGCAGCCAGCAAGTACAGGATCAGATCAGCGACAAAAGTCAGGGGCGGACTGAGAACCCTTATCTATAGCCATCTAAAATAAATCAAGGGCCCCCTTCCAGGCCCCACCCATGTTCTGCCTCCAGTCACACCCTTATCCCGCCTCCACCCCCCAGTCGCAAGATCGTTATGCCCCTGATCTCATCACTACAGAAATACAGTGCCCCATACCTCTTACATACAGTGACGTCTCCTTTGATGTAGATGTTCTCTGTCCTCGGCCTGGTTTGAAGGTCTGAAAGGAGAAGACACTATTTTGTCGCCATTTTCTGTATCTGCAGTTTGACAACAAAAAAAAAATCTTAGTTTACTACTTTTCCATCATTCTCCCATCTTCTGGACAAATAATCCTACTACACCCAATACTGTGCTTTTGTGCTCCCCAATGTGCTTTAGTGCCTCTCCATACCCCCCATGTGCCAGTAACAAGTGCCTCTCTCCCCCATGTGCCAGTAACAAGTGCTTCTCCATACCCCCCATGTGCCAGTAACAAGAGCCTCTCCATGCCCCCCATGTGCCAGTAACAAGTGCCTCTCTTTCCCCTCCTGTGCCTGTAAGAAAAAAAAAAAAACACTTATACTTACCTCCATCACATATGCGATGAGGGCCTCTTCCGGCCTGTGTCCCATGCTGTATGGCACGCAGGTGGCCTGTGTCCCAGAGGAACAGGGAAGGGAGACGCCTTTCCCTCCCCTGCCCGGCCGCAGCACAGCCATCTGTATCGCTGTCCTGAGGACGGTGATACAGATGACAACTTGGGTCCGGCGGCCTGCACCTGTCGCAACGCACTGACTCACCTCACAAAAAAAAAGGCTTGGGACTGGCCGGGTCTGGGCCCCTTACTGGGGTATCGGCTGTACCCCCCTGATGGTGGCCCTACTTGTAACCAAACATACGTTGTGCAAAGGTGTGAAACCACAACCAATAAGGCTACTTAAACATCTGCATTTTCCTTTCTGGTTTTCAGATCCAGCAGAGGATCTCAAAACCGGAGGAAAACACTTTCGGTTTTGTCCCCATTCATTGTCAATGGGGGCGGATCCGTTTTTTTGGGACACGAAAAAAATGGATCAAGTGCCCATTAACGTACAATAGTATTTGATGCTGGATCCGGCATGTTAATTTTCCATTTAATACAACCCTCCATGTGCCAGTAACAGTGCCTCTCCATGCCCCCATGTGCCAGTAACAAGTGCCTCTCTTACCCCCTCCTATGCCTGTAACCAGTGCCTCTCTCCCCCCTATTTGCCAGTATCAAGTACTTCCCTTCCCCTCCCATGTGCCAGTGTCAAGTGCCTCTCTCCCCACCATGTGCCACTATCAAGTGCCTCTCTCCCTCCCATATGCCAGTATCAAGTGCCTCTCTTTTCCCCCATGTGCCAGTATCAAGTGCCTCTCTCCACCCATATGCCAGTAGCAAGTGCCTCTCTTCCCCTATGTGCCAGTATCAAGTGCCTCTCTTTCCCCCATGTGCCAGTATCAAGTGCCTCTCTTCCCCTCTTGTGCCAGTATTAAGTGCCTCTCATCCCTCCCCCTTGTGCCAGTATAAAGTGCCTCTCCCCCCCCCGTACCCCCCTGATGGCGGCCCTGCCTGCAACGCATGGCATGTTCAAAAAAGAAGAATTGCCTTTCAAGTTATTAAACTTTTTGTATGGTCAAATAGGAAAATATCATTAATTTAACGATCCATACATTTTCATGCATGCACATACCTTTGAATAGGATTTACTTTTTCAGCACAGAAATCATCTGTATACAGACATTTTTAAGGTGTAAATTCTATCAAGCCTTGAAGTAATATACACTTTTAGGTCTAGTATACAGACAGGAACCAGACATACAGTTTCTGAAGCAACATAGTAAGTTTATAACTGCAAATCTATTTCTCAAGCCAAAAAGGCACATTATGGAGCAAACAAGAGACAGAAAGGCTTAGGTAAAAAAGTAGGTACTGCCACTCCAAAACATGCTCCCTTAGGAGATATGAACTACACAGTCCTTTCTCTGGTTGCACCAGTTACTGGTTTAGAAATATATCTAACTTCTTTTGAGATTATTTTCATTCTACTGGGTTGAGGAGGCAGACAGAATGAAGAAATATGAAAAACATTGACTTGAACAATCAATCATAGGGACCAGGAACCACCATGTTCTGGCCAGTGAGATCCAAGAAGAAAAGGCCTTAGTCAATCAAATTTGATTTATTGATATGAGAACTGCAAAGCATTTTTAATTCCCGCTAGTTCCCCGATTTGCTTTTGTGATCACAATTGCTGTTAATCACTATGAGTTGGCAAACATCTTAGATTGACCACGTACTCTCAGTGATTATTTTATTACATAAACTTTTCTAGTACAGGTTAAGACCATCTCATTTGCTCTAAGAACGCTTAAAGGTTCCATAAGAAATTAAGTAATTACTTTGTTGGCTACTGGAGTACACCGATCTCATTGCTATATTTACGTAACTGGCTTGAAAGAATGTGTGATGTGTGACATGATGAAGCATTACCATTAGAGGACTGGGGTCATTAATGGATGCACATGGACAGCAAGAATGCTTAGGCAAGCTGCGACTATTAACTAATGGTCATTTACTAAATGGGGCTTAATGTGTGCCAAAGGGTCAACCTGTGCCTGTTGTAGCCTCAGTTAGTGGTATGTTTTCCAAACCCCATCCAGTGATAGTGGAAAACAGGTTTTTGTGTATCGTTCTTAATTCTGTTTGTTTCTAGGATACTGGTTCTGGCAACAGCATTTCTTTCCTGTTCTTAGTTAGACTGAATATCTAAACATCTTGACTATGTCTAAATATGCTTATGTACTGAGCTTGTGCAATATGATTGGTTGATTAGATATTTGCATTTAGAAGCATGTGTACAGGTGTACCTAGAAAAGTGGCCACCAAACTACGTCTACTTATATAAGAACAATTTGAGATTATATATTAGATGTTTTCATAATAGTTTACAACTTCTTCATAGGCATATTTGATTGACCATTTTAGCAAACTAGTAGCTTCAGAGTCAACGAATTGTTTTATTTATTTATGTTTTCCTGGAAAACCTATCCAAAAATCATGGACAGCCACATTGGAAAACCTTTGTATATCATAGATCAATCAAGATTATAAGTGATATGTGTCTACAGCTAGAATACTTAAATGAATGCATTAGCAGTATTCACTTTGGGAAATAATGATAAATCCAATCACAAGTATCTGTAGACGCTTCTCAGGCTTCATTAAAAAAAAATTGATTCATCATACTTACAAACAATAAAAAAATGCCTCCTAAGTTTACGGAGCATCTAGGAATATACGTTTTATTGTCAACCCTAAGTAGCTATCTTACATATGAGGTAACTCGAGTCTTCATACACATACAAAATAGACATTCATAAAATGTACCTTTTACATTTAATGTTTGTAAAATGTGCTTATTGGGGACAGTTAATGAATAGTGACCTTATCCTTAGCCACACAGTGACTCTCCGTCTGTGATTTTTAATCTGGTCATATTCGCTTGGTAATAACCAGTGAAATAGCCAATTTGTGCAGTGTAGCAATAACCGTCCATACGTTAAAGACTCCGGGGCATCTGCCCTGGTCTCTGCCCCACCTGGTAGTTCAATATGGTCAATTCAGCTGGTGTCACAGAGAAAGCAATAACAATAAACCTGACTGGTGTGACTCATTCTGTGTCAAAGCCATTCTTTGCTCACATTTTTGTCAAATAGTTACTAAATTTTATAAAGGTAACAAAGAAAGACATAGCTTAAAGTACATTCACTATGAGAATAAACGATATGATGTTGTAGCCTCAGCTGCATATATCCTTTGATGCTGGCTTTATGATAATTTAGATCCCTAGTGTGCATCAGCTTTAGGTCTCATGACAGAGCTACTTGGAAGAGCTCTGTAGAGAAACCACAGAGTTCCTGCGGATCCATACTAGGAAGCTTTTGGCATCCTGTGTGCAGCTGTATGGTGCAATGTATGACACCATATTGTGAAGATATCCTTCCCTAGAAATAATGCTTTAAAGAGTAACTGAACTTTTATGCAATTTTATTTAAATATGTCCTAAATGCCCTAAAAATCATTTTTACAATATAGTTTATCAATGAATTTAACTTTTTTAATAAAGAACTTGACTCCCAAAGTCTGGTTTTCTATAGCACTTTCAATTCTCTGTTCTTGCACATCGTTGATTTCTCAGCAGTGTATAGAGTACGGACTCTACATTCTAGCAATAGGGCCCCAGAAAATGGTGTATGGGCAGAAGCATATGGGCGCCCCCTGAATTTGGCTAAAGGTGGGCATAGCACATGGGTACCAGGTAACAATGTGCTATGCCAGGATTAGCTTCACCAGAGTGGGCTAATCCTGCACCATCTTGACTTTTTTGAGACAAACCCAGCAAATTTGGCTTGTCCCGACTTGAAAATTGGCATTGTTTTTGCTAATAAATATATAGAATATTGAATAAATGTATACCAAAGTGTTAGAATAATTATTCGTACATATATTTTTGCTCATACTGTAGAAGTAAAAAGAGCTTTGACAAGAGAATCTAACAGTGGCCACTGAACATAGGTCTTAGGTCTCTATGGAGGTCTGATCTTTGGTGGAATTCATACTGCTCTAAGGACTCATTCATGGCCATTTTTAGAACCAATTAAAGTCTATGAATCTATTCAGTGGGCCAGTGAATAGCAGCCATCAAAAAATTGGGTTTGTTTCTGCTTGAAAATGGGTGGTGTTTATGTCCAGGTTTGAGGCAGGCCTAAGTGAGGTTTAAATGTCGCAAATTTGTCAATAAAAATGCTGGTAATTGAGTTGATGATGCTCAAGATTCAGGCTACTATTAGTTGAACAGAACTGTCGAACGTGAAGGCTTCTATCTCCAGTTTCTTAGTTTAAAGATGTGTAATCAATATTATAGTATGTTCACAGACAATTTCTGCTACTGCCTTTGCAATGAAATTTGGAACAAGAATGGGGGAGATTTACATTTACTAATGGCGTAAAATAGTTGCATGTTATGGTGCACGACACATTTGTGCCATCATTTGCGACTTTTGGAACTTCCGGCAAATTTTCAAAGTGGCCAGAAAAGGGGCAGTGCTCCACTTAAGGGGTATAAATTTCAGTTTTTGGCCCATGGAAAGCCAAAGTTATTAAGAGACCCATGCATCTTACTCAAGATCACTTTTCCACTAAAACTGGCATAGGAAATTCTAGCCTTATTAAATCTCTCTTTAGTAAATTAATTGGAGATAAAACTGAAAGACAAATTCTTTGTTGCTGATACTAACCAATCACAGCCCAGGTATTATTTTTCTGGAACCAAATGCAAAATGAAAGCTGTGATGTTGTTGGTTACTATGGGCATTGATTGAGGCACTGTATGATAACGTAAATGTTCTGCATAGTTCCATTAACAATAAATCCCGTTTCCCCTCCATTATGTAGACTGGTTTTAGAATTTGTTATATAAGACGGTTTGAACAATTGTCACAGAATTGCTAACCTTTTAGACTGGCACAGCACTGGCCTCATGGATTATACAGCTGCTGAGGAGATCACCTAGTATGAAGAACAGACATGTATAAATTAAATATAGTAATTAGCATGCACCCTGCTGGCCTGGTTGCAGTGACGGGCCGAGCTGGGATATGAGCTCATCTGTGCTATTCCTCAACATGATTAATTTTACCTCTTTAGTTTATCTTATTGATTCTGGCAACACATTCCCACATGGCTCATTCACATTAAGTTGCACAGCAGGTAATCCATGGATGACATGTGACATCATCTGAAGAAGTGTCTAGGATGACCTTTCAGTCTTGAAGGAAATGGCTACTTTAAAGAGCATTGAGTGAAATTTAGACTCTAATCTGTAGTTTTCATGTAGGTTAATGGTAAGATCTGGTAAGAAGTTATGATTGGGCATGCTCGGGTGCATTGTAGGTAGAATTGGCTTAAATCTCTTTGTATAGAATAAACATTGAACAGTCTGTATATGATATCACAATGTCAGAGTTTGGCACAGTCATGGAGAAGGTATGTAAAAGGTACGTATATGAGAGATCGATCTGATCGGCCAATTTTAACCTAATCCCAGTGGCTTGATCTGTAATATGCTAATACCAATAATTAGCAGAGGTTCTTGGAAGTGGAGATATTTGAGATGCTTTTCTAAACCTGAATAATTCCACTGCTGAACAGTATAGTCTGTAATTTCCATGCCAAAAATGACTTATAACAGTAGATCGAATGCAACTTCACAGCAAAGGGAGATGATGTAGTCTCTAGATTTACTGTAGTGTCCCTTTAAGACGTACAAAGGAGATGAAAGTAAAACAATAGGACCATATGGTTATTCAGTACAACATTAGAACAAAAGTACAAATGAATATAAAAAGTAGAAAATATATCATCAGGAGTCAGCACAAAGATGGTTGCTTATGAATAAAATCAATCTCTCTTCAGTGAATCACCATGGAATAATATAAACCAGCGCCAATGTAGAAAAAGCACCTCAAAAAAGGAAAGTAATGGAATTATTCTACAATCTATTGAAATGTCACAATAACAGCATATGTTAATTCGAGGTGAAACATTAATATGCATCTCATATCAGGGCTCTTTCCCCCGTGTGAGGCTGGCCTTTAAAATACCGTGTACTGGCATTTTGCTGACACTTTGGTGCCACCTACTTGCTCCTCTTATCTTGTACAAGCAGCCACACTAAAGACTGATAACATTTCTCCATTCCTGATTATTGCCTCTCCACAACAATCATGGTTCCTCTGAGCAGAAGATCAGAGACGTTAAATCCCCGCAGGTGACAGCTTCCTTCCACAGTATTCAGTACATTTAGACACAAGAGCAGATAGGGCAAAATATAGGAGAAGGGAAAATGTGAAAGGGTTAATATGCAAGAAGGAATACTACCTAAATAAGTATTTTATTTTACACTTTTTAAGACAAAAACATGGTGTTGGAACTATTAGGTTTGATATTTTCTTTTCACATTGCGTATCATCTTGAGACAAACAGACCTGGGGGGCTTTAAAAGGGGTATTGCAGGTATTCGCAACCTGAAATAGCTATTATGGAGGAAACCCACATCTCATTTTCTGCATAGTCTGTTTGTTGACTGGAAAACCTGGAAAACATGCTAAGTTAAAAACAATCTAAAAAAATAAGATATATGGACAAAATACTAGTAAAAAAAAAAACAAATTACATATATATATTGTGGGGGTTTAGCTCTGGTCTCGAGGATCGTTCACATACAGACTGTTGTCCACTGCAGCTTTAGGGCCAAACATCGCTTTATTGTCTCAGCATCAACATAAATAAATGAAATGCAAAACAAACACCTGCCCGGCTGGGCTCTAACTTAACACAGTGTGTCCCTGACTCACCTACAACACTGTTCACACACACCGCACCCGTGCGGCTTTTCCAGGCAGCCTGTTCGGTTTCACAGGGGTCTGAGCCCTCCAGCTTGGCTCCAGCCGTGGGTCCCAAACAACAGCCCTCAGCTCCCAGCACTATTAGCAGCTCCAGGAAAATCACCCCCAGCTGCTAAGGAGGCTGCCTCTTTAAAGGGCCGGATAAAGTCCGGACTGGACCGTGGGGAGTAGGCACCCACCCAGCTCTTTGCCTACTCCCAGTAAGAGCCGGCCCGGATTGGCTTTGCAGCCAAACTAACTAACAGAGTCTGACAGCACTAGCTGCTGCAGACAACAAAATCCGGCTCTCACCCCACCGAGGCCAGCAACCTCGGTGACACGTACCTGCCATCGCTCTCTCCTATCAGCCATGAGGCCTGTCACTGCCTCACATATCCCCCCTTTGTTCAACCCCGTAGGGTGAACACTAGCACCCAACCAAGACGCTCGTGAGAGGGCATTGACCTGGCCTACAGTCTTCCCCTTATTCCGCCAGACCCAGGCTAACAGCGCTTGGTTTCTCACCCGCATGAGTTTAGTACGGGGCAGATAAGACCTACGGGATTTTCTTGCCCATCTCATGACCCGGTGCTCTCTTTCACGAATGAGGATGATGCGCTTTCGCACCCGTGGCCTCTCTCTTTTCGTTTTTCTTTTTCTCTCCACATTTCGCATCAGCACATGTTCCTCACATCCTTTCTTGGACTGCTGCATCTCTCGACTGAACTGTTCCCTCACTTCGGCCGACTCTTCTTTAGCCTTAGAGTCTCTTTTGGAGTCTTCAGTCACTTTGATAGGCTTTTCATCCTTCTCGGACACAGCATCACATACTTGCATTCTTAGCTCCGCCTCCTCCTCTTTCTCTTTAAGGACGGAGGTACTTGGGACATCAGAGTCCGTATCAGACTCATCATCTTCTGGCAATCCCTGCCAAGGTTTATCCAGGATATGGTTCTCCTTTCGGGCAGGATTCAGGAGAGTCAGCCCATCGGAGTAGACAGCACCCTCATACTGGTCGTCGGTCCCCCCGTATTTCTTCCCCAGCAGACTGCTGGCTTTCTGGAAGGCATTGACAGCAGAGGGAATGTCTTTCACGACCAGGTCCTGGCCACACACTGCCACGAGTCTCTGGGCTTCTGCATCCACCTCAGCACCATCCTC
Organism: Bufotes viridis; assembly: GCA_033119425.1. Classification (NCBI taxonomy): domain Eukaryota; kingdom Metazoa; phylum Chordata; class Amphibia; order Anura; family Bufonidae; genus Bufotes; species Bufotes viridis. The sequence goes on from CM065590.1 coordinate 307,255,909, forward strand.
TGGTTCAGCAGATACATCTTTCACCTTCTCTGCCTCGGCCGGCACCACGGCGCCACCATCTCCAGACCCATTCCTAACAGGCTCTGACTTCTTGGCATCTTTTAGAGGAGCTTCCTCTTCAGGTATCTCATTTTCTTCCACCTGCTGCGCAGGAGAACGCTTAGGCCTCTCCAACTCATAGACGTCATCTTTTGAGCTCCTGAGATCTTCCATCTCTGCTCTGAGTTGCTTGTTCAGCCACTCCAATTCATCTCGCTCCTTAGGCGCTTTTTCAAGGGCTCTAGCCAAGGAGAGGGCCTTGGTCGTCTTCTCAGTTTTCCCCACCAGCTTGTTAGCAGCGCCCCACTCTTGGGCCTTCTGTTCCAGCTGCTCTTCACTCTGTTCTGGGGTAACAGCAGGTGTAGGAGTACCACCATTCTTCTTTAGACACTCTGTGGGATTTTCACCCAGGGACTCTTCAAACCCATTGTTGAGGTCTACTATAGACTTTTGTGTCTTTCTGGAGTCTTTTCCCCTCCCAGGACACCAGGAGGTAGACCCTTCAGTTCACTCGTCTTTTCCGGGGTCTCCTCTTTTGACCCTTCTGCAGCCTTCTTCGGTGACTCTGTGACGACAGCTAGTCCCTTCTCTATCGTATCTAGGGACCATGTGGCGAGAGGGAGGTCAGCCTCCTGTTTGCAGCTGTACTGTCCTGTCAGGTCATCTAAGACTGTCTGGATAGGAGCTTCAGACACTAGGCTGACGTCACCCGACTGAACTCTCGTCTCGTCAGATATAACTGTCACCTGGTCGCTACTAGTAACCACTTTAGTTTGGCGAGACCTCGACATGGCAGTTTCTCTCTCTGAGTTGCTATCGGTCACAGAACGTGCGTTATATATACCGCTCGTGTCATTCTCAATCCTGTCCTCTAGGGGCACCGATGAGCTAATCCCCACCTGGGACATTTTATTAACCATGGAGATCTGTGGAGACTGCATATCCACTTCTAGTACGTGTGGTACACCCTCTAGGCCTGCCCCATGTACTTGCACATTTTTCACAGTGGTTTCCCTCAGTTGTGAGCTCTCAACATCAATTAGCATTTTTATACCATCCACATTTTTACCAACAGGGGAGCTTCTTCCCTGATCACACCCTTTAAAGGAGCAGGTATATCATCGTCACACATATCATTACACATTTCAACAAACTTTGCACCTTCCCTTGGCACCGTGTCTGCACCATTATTTCTAATGGTCATTTCACTTAAACCATTGCTTTCTATTTGCATTTGCCTTACACCTTCACTTAAAGGGACAGGTACAGGTTCTGTAGGAGCTTCATTACTTCCCACAGAAGTGTCTCCATTGCCCCACATTACATCATGCATGAGCACATTTGCAACATCAACTCCATCAGTCCCTGTTCCCACCGTGGTCTCACCCTCCGTGAGGACCACCGGATAGTCCACAGTATTCACATAATTGTCCCGGACAGTTATCATTCTGCCTCGTACTCCAGGCTAGCATGGGATCTCTGATTTTCGCCATCCCAAATCTAGCCTTGGTCACAGGCACTTTAGACAACACCCTGAGCTTCTCCTCTGCAGGTTCCTGCGATGGAGCAACCGCAACAGGCCTTCCCGCCTGTTCAGACACAGCATTTTTCCTATAGTCACTCTTTTTGAGACATTTTTACGCTGCAGCGCTTTATCACTCACCGGCCCGGCAGGTAGCAACTGCCGCCGGCTCACTGTCACTGGGTCTGCCACAAAATAATCAACCGGAACAGTCTTACCGATTGTCGTCACTGACTCGGCACGGTCATCACCCGGCTCCTCAATGCAGTAGTAGCCATGGGAGACGCCTTGGACTTGTCTCCTGTCTTTTCCCGGACGGACATTCCAGCCGCACCCTTTAAGATTCTGTGCACAGTCGCAGGGAAAATAGGCACTCCTGAGAAACGCACTGCTCTCCAGCTCTTTGTCTTCCCGACGGTTGCCCTTGGCAACGGCATGCATATTCTCCTCCAACACTGCACTCAGAGCCGCCACTCCAAGTGCCGCACTCGGCTTTCTCACCAACCGATCAGTCTCCAGCACCAGCTGCTCCATTACACCCTCAGTGGCCTTGGTTTTCCGCCAAACCGGGCCACTTCTCACATACGGTATCACCATTGGTACAAGCAGCTTCCGCCACACGTGCTGAAGTAGTAGCTGGTTGGTCTCCTGGTGCTGCAAGTTAGCCTCCACAAGGGCTTTTACAACCGCCTCCATTGTGTCAGGAAAAAACAGTCCACAATCGCATGAGCGGCACTTGCTTCACTAGACAAACAGGCTTCCGGCCCTTTAAATCACTGCATAGCAAAACAGCAATTCCTTGGCAACTTTCACAGCACCTGCTCTTCTCAGTCAGGTCGTTGCCCCTAGCAACACTTTGCCTTTTCCAGCAGGGACGACTTGCCCGCATCCGACACCAAATGTGGGGTTTAGCTCTGGTCTCGAGGATCGTTCACATACAGACTGTTGTCCACTGCAGCTTTAGGGGCCAAACATCGCTTTATTGTCTCAGCATCAACATAAATAAATGAAATGCAAAACAAACACCTGCCCGGCTGGGCTCTAACTTAACACAGTGTGTCCCTGACTCACCTACAACACTGTTCACACACACCGCACCCGTGCGGCTTTTCCAGGCAGCCTGTTCGGTTTCACAGGGGTCTGAGCCCTCCAGCTTGGCTCCAGCCGTGGGTCCCAAACAACAGCCCTCAGCTCCCAGCACTATTAGCAGCTCCAGGAAAATCACCCCCAGCTGCTAAGGAGGCTGCCTCTTTAAAGGGCCGGATAAAGTCCGGACTGGACCGTGGGGAGTAGGCACCCACCCAGCTCTTTGCCTACTCCCAGTAAGAGCCGGCCCGGATTGGCTTTGCAGCCAAACTAACTAACAGAGTCTGACAGCACTAGCTGCTGCAGACAACAAAATCCGGCTCTCACCCCACCGAGGCCAGCAACCTCGGTGACACGTACCTGCCATCGCTCTCTCCTATCAGCCATGAGGCCTGTCACTGCCTCACAATATATATATACACACAGACAGACAAATAAATAAAGAAGTATTGTATAACATAGAAACAATAGAATATTTGATAAATATATGCCAAAATGTTATAAATTATAATAATTATTCTTAAAATATCACATTTTATTGCTTGTGCCATAATAATTGATATATTTCTATGTATTTTTGCTTATACTGTAAAAGTAAAAAGACCTTTGACAAGAGAACCTAACACTGAACATAGGTCTTATGTCTACATGGAGGTTAGATCTTTGGTGGAATTCCCACTGTAATAAGGGTCCAAACCTTTGACTCCTGTACCTTGGGCCCTTTTATAGTTTTGTCAATCAGCAGCTCTAAGGACTCATTTACATGACAGTGAAAAATGACTGTGTGATGACCATTTTTAGAACCAATTTAAGTCTATGGAGCCATTCAGATGGTCATTGTTTTAACAGCGAGTGAATAGTAGCAGTCAAAAGATAGGACATGTCCTATATTTGCCCATTTCCAGGACCAGGCGGACCATATTAAAATCAATGGGCCTGTTTAGGACATTTGGATAGAACGGTCATTAAAAATGAATAAACGGGCAGAAAATGGATGCACACACTGATGCAAAATGGCTTTTTTTCCCATTGCCATGTGAATGTGGCCTAAGAAATAATACTTAATTCTAAAGTGAACTTTGCATCAGGTTCAGCCCAACGCAGCGTTACTAGCCTGGAGGGGGCCATAAAAGCAATGTAAGCAATTTACTTTAAAAACAGCGATCTAGAAGATGAAAAAGCAAGAAAGATTTCCCAAAATGAAGGCTATTTATAAAGGGAGGATTCACACAAAGCTAATGGTTCATGTGGTTAGGGTCATTTAATGTTATTTCCCTCAGGAAAGTGGCAGGTAATAGTTAGAGGAGGCTCATAAAACCATAGAATCTAATTGCATTTGCCAAGTTTAACGACTGTGCCAAACGGCCAATGGCAATCCATATACTGTAATGCTGGAAGTAGAAGAATGTGCGCTGCTCCTCCGGTGTGACCTGTCATCCGTATTTGTTTATGGTGGTCCAAACCGGGATCCACTCAGAGACATTTAAGGAGGAAATCCAGCCAACTCATTAACTATTCATGATGACAGGTCAGAATAACAAGCTAGTGTACACAATATCATGTGTGAAATAATGAATATTGCTGGAGGTCAAGGCTTAATGATATGAGGAGATGGAGTCCAGGATTGCCAATACAAACTATACAATATCAGCTACTAGCTAAACGATTGTGTAATGATATCCACATTGTAAAATGTATTGATCTGAATGTATGTAGTAAATGAAGGCATCATATATAAATAACTGTTGGATGGAAATGAGAACTAGACCAGTGAGTGGATACTTTCTAACAGTGTAATAAGCTACTGGGGGTTCCCATACACCAGTCTTGATTCCCTGTGCAGTAGGGTGAGATGCGCCTCATTTAATAAGAGGGGGATGCTGGCATAGGGGCTGGCATAGATTTGAACAATAACATACGCTAGTTTCTGGTGTAAGTTGATAGTAAAGCTGGTGGGCTGTAGGAAGTCCCGCCCCTCCCACTAAGTCCCGCCCCTCCCACTAAGTCCCACCTCTTTTCTCTTCACTTTATAAAAACTATGAAGATTTCAAAAAGTAGCTAATGCACCATAATTTGCGACTTTTTTTTACACTGTGATAGTCGAATAATAACTTTAATAAATCCCCCTATCTCATGCCCATGCATGTATTATGGCCCATACAAGCTCAGAGACTGCTACAGAGTTGTAATATAAAACTCCTTTAAGTATATGGTGCCTTAAAAGAGTTTTGATGAATTATAATATTGATATAACATACACAGGATAATGCAATATCAGATCTGTTGGGGTCCATCTACTAATAAGTTGTTTGGAGGGGATGTATTGCTCAGGCAAGCACTGCAGTCTCTTCATGGTTTAAATTGGTCTGAACTATATTACCTTGTGAGAAGGGAGGAGTAGGTAAGATGCACGGGGGTATTTGTATAAACATCAGAATCAAATGTGGATTACTGTTGATTTAGGATGTAATAGGTAAAAATAAAGAAAAAAAATAAAAATATTTTCCCCAAAAAATTAATATTCACATAATATAGAGAGGATGTATGAGCTCTAAAATAGCTCTACAGTATTTCTGTCCATGGGCTGCCTATGGTTTTGAAGCTCACTCTGTTCAGGGTAGCTGCCTCCTTTAGATTGAGCACTCCTCGCCCATCTGCCTGGGGCTTCTGAGCAGAGTATAAATGTAGCTGGTTCCTACACCGCCCTGAATATTGTAGGCTTAGGTTAGGCCAAGGAGAGGCAGTGATGTTAGTGTTAGGTATCCATCTGCAGAAGCCACCTCGACGCCTGGTGGATGGGCCCGACACACGTTTGATGAAAAATGTGCGCAAAGAGCTTCTATTTTTCATGTATAGTAGGTATAGTACCACTGTAATCCAAAATAATCCCTAATCCCTAGTTATATTGTTTGGAAGTATAATGGTGTGCTGGCATAAGTATTTTGTTTTCTGTCTGTTCATCTTACAGGGGTTTTCTGAGAATTTAATTAACTAGCTGCAAGAAAATGGTATAAAATAAAAGCCAAACATTACTCACTTGTTAAATCTACCTCCACTTCAGCGCTGATGCTCAGGTTGTCCTACTACCAGTCTTTGTTTATGTTTCTGCCCATCTGTGTATTATGTGGTTGTTGCTCCATTTTGTGTAGGATGCCTTTGTGCATGTGGTCCGCGCCGGCATCCTCCATTGTACGCATTTTTTTCTGGGGATGGTCGTTTGCTGCGGTCCACATGCGGTGGGACTGCTCCCCCAATGAGAAACACTCTACAGTGTTTGGGGTCTGAGCAGTTCCCCCATATTGGCCACTATATTTCTGTGATCTTGTGTTCACATCACTGTTTATTTTCCGTTCTTCTGTTTGGTCAGAAGAACAGAAAACTAAAAACAAAAAACATCCTGTATTGTGTGCATCCATAAAGCCTCTTTCAGACAGTCAGTATTTGATCAGTATTTTGCATCACTATTTGTTCAGTAATTGTAAGCCAAAACCAGGAATGGGTCCAAAACAGAGATAAATTGTAAATATTTGCATCTTTTCTGTGTTTTGGACATGCTTTTCACTTACAAATACTGATTAAATACTGATGCAAAATACTGACCATGTGAAAGCGGCCTTATGCTCAATTAGCATCCTTTTTGGACATTTAGGTCTAAAATCAGTTTTTATAACATGGAAAAAAGAGTCCTGCATGCAGGATTTTAATTTCGTCTTACACACAGTGAGTATTTGGTCAGTATTTTGCATCAGTATTTGATCAGTATTTGTAAGCCAAAGGCAGGAGTGGGTCCAAAACAGAGATAAAATGCAATGGAAATATTTTCATCTCTTCCGTGTTTTGGACCCACTCCTGCTTTTGGCTTACAAATAATGATCAAATACTGACCAAATACTGACTGTGTAAAAGAGGCCGTACGGATGCTGAAAATACAGGATCCTTTTTTTATTCTTTTCTTCAGTCGGATGAGAAAGATGAAAAGATAAATGGTGATTTCAACATTGACAATCAGGGACAATAATGGCCCCATATCAGAGTGGGGATGGGGGCCAAAAGCAGTGGCAGTAACAGGGACAATAATGGCCCCATGACAGAGTGGCGGAGGGGGGCCAAAAGCAATGGCATAAATAACAAGATGGTGACAGATCACAGCAGTAGTAGACCCCAACAATAGCAGTGTGATAGCAAGGCCCAGTGGCATGCACATTCTTTTACAAATTTAACATATACATATCAGAATATTGATCCATTATATTGATCCCCGCCTGATTCATCTTTAGGTTAGTCTGTCAACATTTTGGGAGGAAAGGCAAGTTCTCTTATGGTTAATTATGCCCCCTTCCACACTGAACACCGACTCTAATGCCACACTACTGGCCAAGCAGGAAAGCAAAACTTGGCCAGTTGCGGCCACAATTCAAGTTTGCATGCCCAGTAGTCTAGGGGATCTTAGATTAGAGGTGATAGGGTGAAGTCCAAGTACCACCTCCTGGTTGAGGTTCTACTGCATGTCCTGCTGCTGCTGGGTTGTTTCTTCAGTAGGCGGCTGAGGATGGGTGATGGTGCTCGTAGGTAGCGACCAACCAACTACACAGCATGTCTATATAGTAGTCCATTTTTGCATCCCTCTCAGAAGGTCTAAAAAAAATGCCACTATTTTGACAGGCAGCGAGGGTCTAACCACTGGCGGATCCAGAGCCTGGTCTCGGGAGGGGCACTTTGGGCGATTGATACGCCCCAGCTCCCATCACTACAGAAATACAGCCCCACTTACCACTTCCATCCAGTGACGTCTCCTGTGATGTAGATGTTCTCTTTCCTCATCTTCTCCTTTCAGACCTTCAGACCAGACCAACAGGTTTCGTCTCTGCAGTTTGACAACAAAATAAATCTCAGTTACTACTTTTCCATCATCCTCCCATATTCTGGACAAATTATCCTACTACCCCCATATAAAATACATCAGTAATGTCCCCATAGTGCCCCACGATCATGTGCTAGAGAAAAGTGCCAGTCTCCTCTCTCCCCCCATCATGTCCCCCCACAATCATGTGCAGGCTCCTTTCCCCACCCATCCCCTTCCCCCAAAATTATTTGCAGGCTCCTTTCCCCAGCCCCCAAATCATGTGCAGGCTCCTTCCCCCCTCCCCAAAATCATGTGCAGGCTTCTCCCCCAATATTGTGCAGGCATCTTTCCCCTCCCCCAATATTGTGCAGGCTTCTTTTCCCCTCCCCCAATATTGTGCAGGCTTCTTTTCCCCTTCCCCCAATATTGTGCAGATTTTTTCCCCTCCCCCAATATTGTGCAGGTTTTCTTTTCCCCCTCCCCAATATTGTGCAGGTTTTCTTTCCTCCCCCTCCCTCCCTACTTACCTCCTTGCAGCGCTGGATGCAGGCCTCTTCCGGCCTGTGTCCCGTTCTGTCCTCTGCTCAGGCGGCGCGATGACGTCATCGCGCCGCCTGAACTCGCTCTGATAGGCTGTCGGCACGAGGCGGCAGCCTAGAGGAGCAGGAGAGACGCCTCTCCCTCCCCTGCCGCACTGCAAAGCGATCTGTATCGCTGTCCAGAGGACGGCGACACAGATCGCTATGGAGATGAACGCTTCCACAGTGGAAGCGTTCATCTCCTGTCACTGCCGCCGGTGCTGCCACAATATCGGGGGGGGGGCAATTGCCTCGTTGCCCCCCCCTGGATCCGCCACTGGGTCTAACAATGTGGATAGCCAATTATCCCTCTGCCGAATCATGACAATGCGGCTGTCACTACACAAATATGACAGCATGCACCTGGCCATTTGCACAAGCGACTTGCAGGGCCTTCCAACCTTCATCCCCACTGCATACTGCCACGATCAGTCGAGGTCATCTGCGCCATCTTCGTCATCGCCCTCCATCTCCTTATGCTTCTCCTGCTTCTCTCCTGTGGCTTGGGCAGATAAACCACCTGGTTGTGTATAAAATTTCTGGGTGTTTATGTCCTCCTCCTCTCCCTCACCCTCTTCCTCTGCAAGTTCATCCTCCTCAGGGCTCAGGTGGCCATGAGATGTAGGTGCCACATCTTCTGCCCCCTCGCCAATCAGATTTCTCAGCATCCTCTCTAGGATGTGAAGGAATGGAATTACATCATTCATCCTGTAGTTCTGACTGACAAATAAAGTGCCCTCCTCAAAGGGCCTAAGTAAACAGCACATGTCACACATGAGCTGCCATTGGCTAATGTGGAAGTTAGAGATGCAATGGTTGCCTCATAAGGCTGTAATACTAAATGAGTGGCACGTTTTTACCACGTCACTTTATGGTGTCGCTCCATGTGTTGACACAGGGCCGTTGTGCCAAAATTAGCACCCTGGCCACGCATTACCTTCTGCCCACACATGCTGCAAAGTGCTGCGCTTTTGCCCCCCAGCACCTTGGTGAAAAATTCCCACACTGCCGAGTATGTCATTTTCCCTCCACCATTGCATGATGCCTGCCTGACGCTGCTTTTATGAACCCATGCACTGCTAGTGTGCTCTTTACAGGTAGTCTCCTGAGTAGCAGATGGTGTACTCCTACCGCATTTGGCTGCAGATCTCCCACTGCTTCTACCCTGCTGACTCATGTACACGCTGCCAATCTCACCCCCTGAAAATGGTGATGCCGCTTCTTAACTCTCACGTGTGTTTGCTCGTCACATATGCCACCCTCGCCTGTCTCTTGTGCATATCCCTGTCCTCTCAAAATATGTGCTCCCATCCGACTGTCATCATCTGCAGTTGCATGCCTAGAGGAGTTTGCAGCAGACCTCTCCTCCAAGTCTGTGCTGGCCTGTAACTGCTGACTGTCCTCACAAAGCTCATCCTTGCCAAAAAGCAGAGCAGAGCCGCCGGTGGCATACATTACTTGGCTAGCAGAAGGAGCAGCAAAAGCAAGAGGTAGGTTCAGGACAGGTGAGGGCACAGAGGCAGTTCCTAGGCCATGCCAACTAAGTGTGGTGTCAGAGGAACCCGATGATTCCTGGCTGTGTGTATCTGTTGTCACTTGAGATGCTCTTGAACAGCGAGTTAATCATTCCAGTACAGCTGGATTGTTGGTCAAAACACCACTGCCAGATGACAGTGGCAGCTCTGGCCTGTTGCTGTGCCTGCTACCCCCCCCCCCCTTCCTTCTGCTGCTACTTGTGCCAGCAACCGCGACATTATTGTCATTGCCAGTTACTTTGGAGGGCCCAGGCAACTGTCTGTTGGCCATAGTGTACAGTAACTGTATCAGTTAAGTACCAGATTAACTATGAATGTCACAGCAGTTGAACAAGATGCACGCAGAGATATATTAGACCCCTTTAATACTGAGCCACAGTAAGTCTATTTGTAAAATAATGGATTAACTGTGAATGTTGCAGCAGTTGAACCAGATGCACGTGGCTATATATTAGACCGCCCTTTAATGTTGAGGCACAGTAAGTCTATTTGTAAAATAACGGATTAACTATGTCACAGAAGTTGAACAAGATGCATGAGGCGATATATTAGACCGCCCTTTAATACTGTTGCACAGTACGTCTATCTGTAAAATAATGGATTAACTATGAATGTCACAGCAGTTGAACAAGATGCGCATGGTAATTACACTCAACCTGCAGTCTCCCTACTGTTTCCCTACGCTCTCCCTCCCTCCCAGCACTGTTTCCACACTCTCCCTATCCAATATTCTTTTTTAAACTGTTTTCATGCAACACTAGCGCATGAGCACTTGCCACATCTCTCTCTATGCTGAGCTCACACTGAAATGGTGGAGACCACACGGGATATAGTTTTTATAGGGCTGTGATATCACAGGGGGATGGCTAACAGTGGTTTGGATGGCTTCACAGCATTATGGGTGATCTTGCATTCCTGGTCTTCTTACTTTTACTGTGTAACACAGGCAGCTGCCATTTTAGAAAAAAAATGATTCATTATAACGAAGCTCAAGGAACTTCAGATTTGTGGCAAATCAAATTTTTCCTAAACTTTGCATCAAATTCCACTTCCGTTGCTTCCACTTGCTCAAGACTAGTAAGGACATTATCTGCATTATCTAGATGGAAATTAAGTTGTAGTATATGCTGGCTCTTTTAAGAGCATTATGTGGGCTTAATATGGCAGAATTATTTTTTCAATATACAGAGGTATTATGTGGGCTGTATATGGTAGTATTATCTTGACACTATATGGAGGTATTATCTGAGCTCTATAAGGCAATAGTATCTTGGCACCATATATGGCAGTATTATCTTGACAACACATGATGGAATTATATATGTTTTATATCACAGTGAGAAAATCATCCAAAATAGGAAACAAAGAGGTACCTATTTTGCTTTTTTTCCTAGGGCCCCATTTTCTATAAAACCTGCTCTGCCTGTATTTCTCAGCTATCTGGGGTATAATGTTATATTTACATTTTAACTGCTATATGACTATAGCTGCTTCTAGAAAAATGATCAATAGAAAAATTCTGAACATTACACATAATTTGTGAGTGGTGATAAATATACTGTTAATTGCAGGGTCACACATGAATGCAACTAACAAGCTACTCTGTATCAGGGGAACATTAGTAGCCCAGATTTATTTAATTACTCGTAAATGTCTGAAAATTGCAGCTATGTGGAAAGCAATGGCAGGTGGATGCCAGCTTCTATTGATATTGTGCTGCTTCTTAATCTATAATCAATCAGTAATCAATGCTCTGGATAACATTATTCACTTAGGAGACATTCTTAGAAAAGAGTAATTGAACACCGCCAATATTAGTGATATAATACAGGGTGGTCTAGAGACCACCATTATAGCAAGATAGTCACCAGTATTTCACTAGGGACATTTTTAAAGTTATCGATAACTTATGAAAAGTACCATAAAGTAGAAAAATGTATTAGCATTATCGTGTTACATCGGCGTGCAAGAAAATTTCTTGTTGATGCTCATACCCTAAATCTTAAATTATATCTCTATGCAGCATGGACAGCAGCTAGACAGGCTAAGAGGGACTTGATAAGATCCTGGTTGGTTGTCACAGGTATGTATCTGGAGCCCTGCCGACTGCAGTGTGTCCCACAGTTGAGCAAATACAACAATTGAGCTGGTTCCACAGATGCTCAATTGGGTTCAGGACTGGGAAATTAGGGGCCAGGGTAGTACTTGGAAGTCATGCTCTTCCAACCATTATCAAAAATTGCTAACCACATGAATGTGTGTATGTGTTTTGCAATGATGGATTCACACCCAAATTGGATAAGTGAGCCCTGAGAATGCCACAAAACATTCTCCAGACTGTAATGCTGCCACCACCAGGTTTTGCCCTTTCATGTCACAATAGCCTCTTGAGATGGATGAAGCCTAGGCAGCCTGACACATTTATAATAAGTTACATTATAAAACTGATTCAATTATACCTTAAATATACACCAGCTTCAGTTCTGGTGCATGGACTCCCTAAGATGTGCCCCAATTATTATGAAGTGTGTTCTGTTTTTTTTTAATTGTGGTGCATCTGACACCAGTAGACCACAGATTAAGACCAGCATACGAGTAAACACTAATTCAACAATCTCTTTGTAGAGGCTAAGCTTTGGGTGTCAAAGATTCTTACTTTGTACTTGTGATGGAATCATTGTGTGACAGATCCAAATGGTGATTTTCTAATTTTGATGTCGAGAATGTTGCTACATACTGCGCTATTATTGCCATCAAAATTGACAAAATTACACACACAGGCCCTTAACTTTAATGTTGAGCCTTACTGGTATAAGCAGAACAGGTTTTACTGTAGGGCTGTAGAGTTTTCCTTCCCAGGTTCATCACTACAAGCAGATTTTACTATACTGAAGTTTCCAGGTCACTTTTCTCCAAGAAAAATAAAATGGCTCATAGACATTTTGGAGTTAGACGTGTGCATTGTCAATATGTTTGGTCTGAACGGTGGATTAGAGCTGCCCACAATCAATATGCCAATAAAATGTAGAGGTGCATTTATCCTAAAAAGGGCAGATAAGGAGGACAGTTCGTAAAAGATTTTATTAAAGGCTTTTCTAGAATGCTTCTCCTCCTGACAATATAAACATCATTGATCTGTTTTGGACAAAGAAATGCCTGCAAGTAAGTGACAAAATGGTTCGGATTGGGACTAGCAAGGGATTTCCTAGTTTCTGTCTCCTAGCAACCACAAGTGAGGAGTCCTATTTATGGTGCATAATAGAATTACAAATGGAATCACTCCATAGTAAATCACCGTGTATAGGCCGTGTATTAACCTGACTAACTAACGTAAGGAATAACTGTTCTCTAAAATAAAAATACATTCCGGAATAAAAGAGAATAAAAGAAACAAGATGGACTGACCTTCAGTTACATAGGACACTGTGCAAGAAGTCTCTTTGGAGCGGCACCCACCTAACACACACAGTTGTAGGGAATTAAATGCTCTAAATCAGTAGTATCAAGTTTAAAATGTAACTTCATTTTATGGAGAGAAGAATGCACAACTAATGCTTAACTTGTTAAGGATCATGCCCATTTTCGTTTTTGCATTTTCATTTTTAACTCCCCACCTTTCAAAAGGCAGAATTTTCCATTCACATAGCTATCTGAGGGCTTATTTTTGTGGGACAAGTTGTATTTTTTAATGGCACCATTTAATTTTAAGCTGGTATTGGGGATAAAATTATTTGTGGGGCGAAACTGATAAAAATACCACCAAGATTTTCTTGGGTTTCATCATATTACCGTGTTCACTGTGTGGTAAAAAAAATGATATCACAACCTTATTCTCCTGGTCAGTACGAATACAGTGATACCAATTTTGTATAGTAATAATTAGAGATGAGCGAATCGAAGCTGATGAAGTGGAATTTTATCCAAATTTCAGGAAAAATTTAATACGCACTGAATCCGAATTTCTTCATGCTTCGTGGTAACGAATCACATTTTTTCCTAAAATGGCTGCTGCATGTGTGAGGACATGGAGCAAGGAACTCTGGGAAGGCGGGATCAACCATAATGCCACGCGTGCAGCTAATCAGCAGCCAGCCAGCCCTGTAATGTCACAGCACTATAAATAGCCTCAGCCATCTTGGATTTAGAGATGTCAGAAAGCGCTAGGGACAGTGTTAGAAAAAACTTAATTGTGCTAAAAAAACGATTTACAAGTATAGGGAAAGATTATTCAAGGTGTAGGGAAAGGATAGTGAGCAATCATTCCACAACATTTATGTTGAACAGGGTTCATTAGGGAAGATTGCAGCCTGGGTAATAGGATCAATCCTAATACCCCTTAGCTGCACTGACTGGGGATTCAAATTGCGATTATACAGCTCTGTTATTCCAGCAAACCGTTCTTGTTATTGGAGTGTTACAGCCATTAACAGGGTTTATTACAAGGAAATATTTCTACGTCTTATTTGTCCTTGTGCGGTGCAGTTATATGTTCTAAAGCATTTTTTGGCTTGTACAGTACTAGTGGGAAAAAAGGGCCTTTTAGCCGTTGTGTGGTGAAGTGCTAAAATTGCAGCCCTTTTTGATGTGTATTAGTGGCAAAAGTAAAATATATTTGCTGTTCAGTGGTGCAGTTATATGTTCTAAAGCCGTTTATGGCATGTATTAGTGGAAAAAGAAAAAATATATTTGCGATCAGCAGTGCAGTTATATGTTCTAAAGCCTTTTGTGACGTGTATTTGTGGCAAAAGAAAAATATATTTGCCGTTCAGCGGTGCAGTTATATGTTCTAAAGCCCTTTTTTGTGTGTATTAGTGGGGGGGGGGGGGAGGGCTTGTTAGCTGTTATGTGGTGAAGTGAGAAAATCACAGACTTTTTTGGGGTGTTTTAATTTCCTTTTTATTTATTTATTTGATCTAACAGTATGTCAGACAGAGAAGTGCCAGGCCCTGCACAGTGGAGTTGCAGAGGCCTATATGTTTCTGCCACAGGCACAGGTCGCAGCAGAGTAAGGGGCGGTGGCAGCAGGGGTCACTTCAAGAGGCCTGAGCTCCCAGTTTCAGTTAGCGGTCGTGTCCAGCAACCCAGCGTTTCTTAAATGGTTGACTCAATCTTTGACTTTGTCACAAGTGACATCAGACACCCCCAGCCAAGAGTCAGTGGGTTAGTCAGACACAACCCTTAGTTGGCATGGCCCGGAAGCAGGCCCTGTGCCCTCACCTGTCCTCAACCTGCCTCTGTCCTTTTCTGTTCCCTCAGCCAGAGAAGTATTGTATGCTTTGGGCTCAGCTCCACTATACAGTGAGGACGAGCTACTAGAAGACAGTCAGCAGCTACTGGCAAGCCAAGATGTGGAGGAGACATCCGCTGCTTCCTCCACCAGGCGGGCAAGTACTGATGAGGAGAGTGGCATGGGAGCTGGTGTTACGAGCGGTCATACTCCTGACCCAGAGATGGTTGAGGAGGATATCAGTGACGCACAGACAGTACTCGATGATGATGATGTAGCTGATCGCACTTGGGAGCTGGGTGACAAAGAGGCTTCATCATCATTGGGAGAAGAGGGTAGCAGCTTGCCCGTGAGCCAGCGGCAGAGCCAGCAAGTCGTTAGCGTGGCCGGGAGTCCACAGAGTGACCGGGTGACTCCCTGCTGTCTCCTCATGCTGCTGCCACCTCCACACTATGTCACCTTGCCACTCTGTGGTCTCCTGATGCCGCTGCGACCTCCACACTGTCATTGTGCCACTCTGTGGCCTCCTCCCGATGTTGCTGCTGCTGCCACCTCCACACTCTGTCATTGTGCCACTCTGTGGCCTCCTGATGCTGCCACCTCCACACTGTCATTGTGCCACTCTTTGGCCTCCTCATGTTGCTTCCACCTCACCACTATGTCATAGGGCCACTCTGTGGACTTCTCATGCTGTTCCCACCCTCCCCACTGCATGACTGGGCCACTATTTATCATTTATTTGACCCTTCTTCTGATCTGTCAGAAGCAAGGAAAAATGAGACGCACAATGGATCCTGTCTGTGTAGCAGCTGAAAGGCCGATATGGCCCCATCAGAATTGGCTTGTGATTTGGTAGCCAAAAGCAGGAGTGGGTACAAAACACAGAAGACATGCAAATATTCCATTCACGTGTCATCTCTGTTTTGGATCCACTCCTGTTTTTTGTGGCATTGGCAATAATGATGGATTACTGACTAAATGCTGACCGAGTGAAGGTGGATGCTCCACAGACAGGATCTGTTTTTTGGTGGTTACTTTTCTGACGGATCAGAGGAAGGTCAAAATAATCAGTGACGTCAACACAAACTTACTGCTGACACCCTCTCCACTCGGGAGAGCTCTACTTGTATAAGCGTTTAATAGAACAGGTTCTGTAGACATCTATGTGGAATCAGCTGATGACGGTGTAAAAGGAGTGCGCTTCTTCTTGGCGCTAACATCGACCTGTAAGGCTGAGTTCATACTTGAGTTATTTGGTCAGTTTTGGCCCGTGACTGCCCAATTAAATGAAGTGTGCAGTGATTCTAAGAGTGACGCCTTTCATCTGCATTTCATACAGACTCACAGTATTATTTCACTACCAAAGCAGACTCCATATACGTGTTACTGCAAGGCACAGTGTTCTACACCACTATAAAGGCTCTCTGCAGCCAGGAAATAGCAGTTTTTTTAACTAAATTTACCGCAAATAAATTCGGATCAAACCAAATTTTTTCCCAAAAATTCGCCGAACCGGCAAATCGAATTTTTAAAAAATTCAGTCATCTCTAGTAATAATATATTTAATATTTTAAAAAAAAGTATAAATTTATAATTTATTCAGCCATACTTTCTTTTTAAATTTCTCTCTTGTGAGCTGTATGAGGACTTGTTTTTTGCAGGGCAGTTTTTATTGGTACCACTTTTGGAGTATGTTTAAATGTTTGATTACTTTTCTTCAATTTTTTGGACGGATAAGGTGACGAAAAAATGACGCATGCATTTTTTTCCATTACGATGTACAATGCACAGGAAAATATTTGTACATATAATAATTTTTTAACTTTTCTTTTCATTTTTAGTCCATTTAGAGATTTTCTGATCACTTTCCCCATAGACTGCGAAAGAATACTATAGGATTCTGATACACTGTCTGTGAAGTTGTGCCTCAGACACAGCTTTGCAGGCAGTTAGGCAAAAGAGGCTGGGGAAGTTTCTCAAGGCCCAAGGCTGTCAACGCAACGGACTGCAGTAACCAATCAGAGGACAGATGGAGCCTCCTCCCTCTGCTTAACTCCAGAGATGCTGCGGTCACTATTGACAGTTGCATCTGAGGGGTTAAATTACCAGAATTGGCGTCAACGCTGATCCCAGTCACTGCGGGCAGGTGCCTGCTTTATTATACAGCCTACATCCGTCATGTATGGAGCAAGCTCAGTGAGTAAACTTGCTCTGTATATCCCTTTAACTCGATCACGTACATGTATGTGATTTTGCATTAAGGGACTAAAGGGGTATTCCCATCTGGGACATTTATGGTATATTATAGGATATGTCATAAATGTCCGATGGTGTAAGTCCCATGATGGGACTCCCATCTCTGTAAGTCTCTCGAATCTCAAGAACAAGGCCTCTATGTGAATGGAGAGAAATCCGCACATGCACGGCCACCCTTCCATTCACCGCTAAGGGAATTTATAAAATAGCTGAGCACTGACTATTTTCAGAAGTTCGTTAGCAGTAAATGAAGAGGGTGATGTGCATGCACAGAAGTATACCCAGCTCATCACATGAGTACAGCACCAGAACCAAGACAGTACATATATACAGCACCAGCTCAGAAAAAACTACCCATTCCCATTATAGCCTGAACAGATAGAAAGGTATGCTGGGATTGGTAGTTTCACAAAAGAGAATGCTATCACCCATCATCACGATGTTGACCATACAAGTGACTACAGTGCTGATCAGACAGAGTAGTGTCTTTCTGTGCCTCATGGTCTGTGCCCCCTATAGTATGCCCCATGGTATAACCACTTCTGGCTTAGCCTGCATTAGAGCAAGTTTGCACATGACAACTGCATCACAAAAAAAAGCTCCAAATCGTGCTAGGGAACTGCGAGTTACTCGCCTCACCATTTGGCGCTTTTTTGTTATGTAAACAATATGATGACATTATTTCACCACCTGCAATGTAATGCAAATGCAGGCCTGGCCAGAAATGGCCAGACCGCCATTTGCAGGATGTCACAGCTGCGTTGTGCACCTGCATCACAAAATAAGTGCTAAATGGTGGGCCAGGGAACCAATGATTCTCTTGTCCCGCCAGTGCTGAGGTAAATACATTTGAAAAGCCCCTTCACAGTAGTTATTCCTCCTTAGTGTCCTCTCACAGTACAAATACCACTAGTGACCTTTTTGTTGGGACTGCAAGTGTCTGAGTGTGGTGTGAAGCTGCTTACCTAGAAAGTTAAGTACTTGCAGTTTAGTTCTGCCATTTAAAATCACTTTTTTTTTCTCTCTGCTGTGTAGTGTCATTTAAAGCAGTTTTTTTTTCTCTGCTTGGTGAGGGGGAGTGGCTTGGCCTAACAGGTGCTATAAATTAGACCACTCAACTCTTCCAGAGCCTGCTCTACCTGAGGCCTGCATTACTAAGTGGCTGCTTTCATAAGTGGAGATGAAGAAACCGGAGTTCTACTGCTGAGTGTCTTTTTGTTGGGACTGCAAGTGTCTGAGTGTGGTGTGAAGCTGCTTACCTAGAAAGTTAAGTACTTGCAGTTTAGTTCTGCCATTTAAAACCGCTTTTTTCTCTCTCTGCTGTGTAGTGTCATTTAAAGCAGTTTTTTTTTCTCTGCTTGGTGAGGGGGAGTGGCTTGGCCTAACAGGTGCTATAAATTAGACCATATACAAGAAAATACAATGAAAATATCTATAGTGTGGGTACACCTTCGCATAAAGTAGAAAAAAAAAGGAAAAGAAAGTGACTCCTAAAAATGTTAATTTTTATTAGTATGCCAAATTAAAATCATACCCAAATTGTTAATCCCACCCTGAAGGACCTGGAGACATGGGGAGGGTACACTGGGTAGGATGATTCCTCAAGGGGGCTATACCATGGGGATAAATAATATCTCTCCCTTATACTGCCCCTATGTACATCTTTGCCCGAGGGCAACCCCTGATGGTGGGGTCCCCCCGTCCTCGTGCCTACCCTAAGTGACCCTTTAAATAACCCTATGCCTACCCAGTAGTCCACATCTAAGTGCAATAAAGTCAGCTCAGTCACAGTCGGCCTATCAGATGGAGGCTTCTACACAAATAAACCTTGTGTGGTTTTCAGCCCCATAAAATGTAGTTTATATCCTTATAAGCCCCGACGCGTTTCCCCCAAAATAATTGGGTTCATCAGGGGGCAATGACTTCAGATCGTCAAATATGTCACTTCAGATCGTCAGAAATGTCACCACCAGAAGCCTCATCTCAACCAGAGCCCGGGTGCCGAAGAGGATAGTCATAGATATCATTTGTCAGATACACGGACACCCTTTCCTCATAGATAGACTGGCTTTCGACAGTAGGACGGAGGTGCTATAAATTAGACCACTCAACTCTTCCAGAGCCTGCTCTACCTGAGGCCTGCATTACTAAGTGGCTGCTTTCATAAGTGGAGTTGAAGAAACCGGAGTTCAGGAAAAGGAGCAAGAAACAAAGATTCATTAGATTATCCTTGTATACAGTTGGTTTGATTCTAGCTAGTCTTCTACTGCTGTAAGGGACCACAGTAAGTAAGAATCTTGATATCACTGCTCTATATTGTATTTATTTATTTTTTCCCCTCTCTTTTCCTGTGTATTCCCCATTTAGTATGACTTCCATTATTGACAGCGCCGTCCAGTGCACATCTTGTATGATGTATGCAGTCCTGGAACAGCCGTTCGAGGTGTATATGTTTGTTCAAAATGTGAGCAAATTACCCGTTTGGAATCGCACATCGAGTCTCTAAACAGGCGAGTTGCAACACTGAAAGCCACTGACAATTTGGAAAAGAGTTTGCTGCTCACTGAGCAAGCACTCTATGGGGTAGATGTGGGGAGGGTGGTAGCGAGGAGGCTGAGGAGAGTGAGGTAGTTAGCTGGGTAACAGTAAGAAAGCGGGGTAGAGGGAAGAGTGCCAGGAGGCCAGCCCTGATCTGACACACCCCAACAAGTTTGCACGGTTGGCAGATGAGGGGATGACAGTTCAGGGACGGCACCGCTGCAGCCAGACACTTCCTCTGCCAGTCAGGGAATGTCAGCTCCAGTAAGCAGGGGACCAGGAGAGCAGGGCAGGCCAGACAGGTGCTGGTAGTGGGAGACTCAATTATTAGGGGTACAGATAGGGCAATCTGTCACAAAGATCGTGATCGCCGAACAGTGTGCTGTCTTCCTGGCGCTAGAGTTCGACACATCGCGGATCGGGTTGACAGATTACTGGGAGGGGCTGGAGAAGATCCAGCGGTCATGGTCCATATCGGAACCAATGACAAAGTTAGAGGAAGGTGGAGAGTCCTTAAAAATGATTTCAGGGATTTAGGTCAAAAGCTTAGGGCAAGGACCTCAAAAGTAGTATTTTCTGAAATACTGCCTGTACCACGAGCCACACAAGAAAGGCAGCGGGAGATTAGGGAGGTTAACAAGTGGCTCAAGAACTGGTGTAGGAAGGAGGGGTTCGGGTTCATGGAGAACTGGGCCGACTTCTCTGTTGGCTACAGGCTCTACCGTAGGGACGGGCTGCACCTCAATGGGGAAGGGGCAGCTGTGTTGGGGAGAAAGATGGCTAGAAGGTTGGAGGAGTGTTTAAACTAGGGACTGGGGGGGAGGGTAATTATGTTATAGGATGGGAAGATAGTGCAGATAGAGACCAGGGGCGAGGTAGTGTGTCTGGGGGAGGAATGGAAGATGGGACTAGAACAGCTCAGAATGAAAGATGTAGGGTCAAAAATACACATAAACCTGTCAAATGTATGTATACTAATGCCAGAAGCCTGACTAACAAGACTGGTGAACTGGAATTAGTGATGTGTGAGGAGGACTATGACATAGTGGGAATAACTGAGACATGGCTGGATGATAGCTATGACTGGGCAGTTAATATAAAGGGTTACAATCTGTTTAGAAAGGATCGTCAAAACCGGAGAGGTGGAGGGGTCTGCCTCTACGTGAAGTCGTGTCTAAATCCCGTAATTCGAGAATACATCTCTGAGGGACATGAACATGTGGAGTCACTGTGGGTAGAAATACATGGAGCAAAAACAATAATAAAATGCTAATAGGAGTGTATTATAAACCACCTAATATACCAGAGTCCACAGAAAATCTATTACTAAACGAGATAGACGAGGCCGTAAATCATAATGAAGTCGTTATCATGGGGGACTTCAACTACCCAGATATAGACTGGGAAACTGAAAGCTGTACATCCCATAAAGGAAACAGGTTCTTGGCAATAGCCAAAGACAATTTCCTTTCCCAACTGGTTCAGGACCCCACTAGAGGGACGGCCATACTGGACTTAGTATTAACCAATAGACCTGATAGAACAACAGATGTGCAGGTTGGGGGACACCTGGGAAATAGTGACCATAAAGTTATAACCTTCCAATTATCCTTCAAACGAGAGTTTCTAAAGGGAGGAACAAAAATACCAAACTTCAAAAAAGCAAAATTTAGCCAACTAAGCGAGGCCATAGGCCTAACTAACTGGGACAAAGTCCTCAAAAATAAAAATACAACCATAAAATGGGAGATTTTTAAAAGCATTGTAACATCTAATTGTGAGAGGTACATACCTTATAGGAATAAAAGGCTAAGGAACAATAAGAGACCAATGTGGATAAATGGAACCGTAAAGAAGGCAATAAATGACAAAAAGAAAGCATATAAATCGCTAAAACAGGAGGGCAGTCAGGAAGCACTGATAAACTATAAGGAAAAAAATAGAATATGTAAAAAACTAATAAAATTTGCCAAACTAGAGACCGAGAGATTAATTGCCAAAGAGAGTAAAACTAACCCTAAAATGTTCTTCAATTATATAAATAGTAAAAAATATAAATCTGAAGGAGTCGGCCCTCTACATAGCAATGAGGGGGTGTTGCAGAGAGCGACGAGGATAAAGCAAAACTATTAAATATTTTTTTCTCTACTATATTCACTGAGGAAAATAAACTGTCAGATGAAATGCAGAATGTAAAAATAAATCCCCATTAAAAGTGCCCTGTCTGACCCAGGAAGAAGTACAACAGCGACTTAAAAAGATTAAAATAGACAAATCGCCAGGACCGGATGGCATACACCCCGTATCCTAAGGGAATTAAGTGATGTCATAGCCAGACCATTATTTCTGATATTTACGGACTCTATAATAACAGGGAATGTTCCACAGGATTGGCGCATAGCAAATGTGGTGCCAATATTCAAAAGGGTCCAAAAACAGAGCCTGGAAATTATAGGCCGGTAAGTTTAACATCTATTGTTGGTAAACTGTTTGAAGGGTTTTTAAGAGATGCTATCTTGGAGTATCTCAATGAAAATAAGCAAATAACGCCATATCAGCATGGCTTCATGAGGGATCGGTCATGCCAAACAAATTTAATCAGCTTCTATGAGGAGGTAAGTTCTAGACTTGACAGCGGCGAATCAATGGATGTCGTATATCTGGACTTCTCCAAAGCATTTGACACCGTACCTCATAAAAGGTTAGTATATAAAATGAGGATGCTCGGACTGGGAGAAAATGTCTGTATGTGGGTAAGTAACTGGCTGAGTGACAGAAAACAGAGGGTGGTTATTAACGGTAGATACTCAGATTGGGTCACTGTAACTAGTGGGGTACCTCAGGGTTCAGTATTGGGCCCTATTCTCTTCAATATATTTATTAATGATCTTGTAGAAGGCCTGCACAGTAAAATATCTATTTTTGCAGATGACACTAAACTGTGTAAAGTAATTAACACTGAAGAGGACAGTTTTCTGCTACAGAGGGATCTGGATAGATTGGAGGCTTGGGCAGAAAAATGGCAGATGAGGTTTAACACTGACAAATGTAAAGTTATGCACATGGGAAGGAATAATGCAAGTCACCCGTACATATTAAATGGTAAAACACTCGGTAACACTGACATGGAAAAGGATCTAGGAATTTTAATAAACAGCAAATTAAGCTGCAAAAACCAGTGTCAGGCAGCTACTGCCAAGGCCAATAAGATAATGGGTTGCATCAAAGGGGCATAGACGCCCGTGATGAGAACATAGTCCTACCACTTTACAAATCACTGGTTAGACCACACATGGAGTACTGTGTACAGTTCTGGGCTCCTGTGAACAAGACAGACATAGCAGAGCTGGAGAGGGTTCAGAGGAGGGCAACTAAAGTAATAACTGGAATGAGGGATCTACAGTACCCTGAAAGGTTATCAAAATTAGGGTTATTCACTTTAGAAAAAAGACGACTGAGGGAGATCTAATAACTATGTATAAATATATCAGGGGTCAGTACAGAGATCTGTCCCATCATCTATTTATCCCCAGGACTGTGACTGTGACAAGGGGACATCCTCTGCGTCTGGAGGAAAGAAGGTTTGTACACAAACATAGGAAAGGATTCTTCACTGTAAGAGCAGTGAGACTATGGAACTCTCTGCCTGAGGAGGTGGTGATGGTGAGTACAATAAAGGAATTCAAGAGGGGACTGGATGTATTTCTGGAGTGTAATAATATTACAGGCTACAGCTAGTAGAGAGGGGTCGTTGATCCAGGGAGTTATTCTGATTGCCTGATTGGAGTCGGGAAGGAATTTTTTTTTCCCCTTAAGTGAGGAAAATTGGCTTCTGCCTCACAGGGGTTTTTTGCCTTCCTCTGGATCAACTTGTAGGAAACAGGCCGAACTGGATGGACAAATGTCTTTTTTCGGTCTTATATACTATGTTACTATGTTACACAGTAGAATGCCTCATTAGTTCCCCTTCACAGTAGAATGCCCCATTTGTGCCCTCACACAGTAGTTATGCCCCCATAGTGCTCCCCATGGTAGCTATACCCCCTTAGTGCCCCCACACAGATGTTATGTCCTCATAGCGCCCCCACACAGTAGTTATCCCACCTTAGTGCCTGCACACAGCAGAATGTCCCATAGTGTCCTCACACAGTAGTTATGCACTCTTATGCACAGTTCACCAACACATTAGTTATGCCCCCCTAGTGTCCCTATACTGTTAAATGTCCCTTAGTGCACCCACACAGTAGTTATGCACTCTTATGCATAGTTCCCCAACACATTAGTTATGCCCCCTTAGTGTCCCTATACTGTTAAATGTCCCCTTAGTGCCCCCACACAGTTAATTGCCTTCTTAGTTTCCCTATACAGTAAAACACCACCTTAGTGCCCCCATTCAGTCATCCAGTAATGCTACTCCCTTAGCGTTAATAACATTAAAGATGTAATTCTCACCTAGCAGCTTTGTTTCCCTGATGAATGAAGAACATCCTGCGCTCTCCACCAGCAGGCGCTACGTGGTGATGTCATCACGCCTGCTGATCTAGAGAGTGAACAGGCTAAGTCACCGCTTGTGCACACCTTCTACACAGCTGGACAGTACAGGTCAGTTTATAGTCAAGCAAAAAGCTGACAGCTCCCTGCTTCAGCATGGCATTCAACTGTATCCCCATTCTGTATGCAGCTGCAACAGAGTGCAGAGGTACCCCTAAGTCGGGTGCATCACCCTGGTGACTGGGTGCCCAGCAAATAGGACCATCTGGTGCCCCATCAAGAGTCCATGGTAGTGCACTGCTCTTTTGTACAGGTCGCACACCCATAAGGCTGGGACTATGAACAAGCATGGACTCTTAAAGGAGTTGTCTCAAGAGGACATCCCTAGTTCATATATCGTATTAGGGCACATGGACATCATCTAGTAGAGTCCTCTATGAGTCAGAACGCAGTAAGAGTGTCTCCCACTCTGGTGGTCTTAAGTTGTCCAGATTTTGTGTCTATATCTTTAGGTGCCAAATTATTTATTTTTGTAAAGCAAGCTGATTTATGTATGCATAATCCTCCTTATTGAAATTTCCAAAAGAGCCAAGTTTAAAGGAAAATCTGGAATTTCCCACTGTAGTAGGGGAAACATCTCACTGCGCAGACAATTTAGGATTGAAACCTCCACTGTGACGTTCCTTATGTTCTAATATAGCATATGGAAAGGGGCTTTCCTGAATAGAAACTCCTTTAAGAAGCCCTTCATCCTACATAATGGATAACCTTTTTAAGCATTCTAGTCAGTGACTGAATGACTGTGAACAATTGACTAGCAGAAGCAATTAAGCTGGAGACTAGTGTTGTCACCTTCCATGTAAGTGCTGGTGAGGTACAGTATATACCGACTGTTCCAACTAAAATGGTTGCTACCACTTGTCATTCGTCAGTGTTTGAGAGAGAGTAAGGTTGCTTTCACACAGTCTTTTTTTCACCCAAGATACAATGGCTTCAGGATATAATATTTCCAACATACAATGGTCTTTTCTGACCCATCATCAGTTGAAAATAGACTTAACATACAATGTCTCAGACTCAGATTCAACCAATCAAGGCCACTTCTCTGGTAAAATAGCTGGATTAGTTACTAGTTAGCAGCTATTTTTGACTATTATATGTAAGGACTTGTTTTATCTGTCTTAGTTATCTGTTTATTTTTCTTAAATCTTCATTTTCTCTTATCTTGGGTGACATTTTGGGTTTTTTGAAACGATTACTCAAGTTACAATGGTTTTAACTTACAATGGTTTCAACACACAATGGTTGTCCTGGAACCAATTAATATTGTATCTTAAGGGACCACTAAACTTAATCACTAATATCCATCAATGACTGTGAGACAAAACCAGGTGTTGGTCAAAAAAACTGTCGCAGATGTTTCCATTATACCTTATCTCTATGTATTCTCCACTTCTGGTTTCGGCCACAATCACTGATGAAAATCACTGATGAACACTGACCAAACACTGTCTGGGGGAATCGTGCCTAATAGTGTCTTCCCACAGGGTAGATATTGTTACAGTAGTTTTCTGAACATCATCTCCATTCACCTGAAAGGGGCTTGCAGAAATACGTTTCCAGCCAAAACAACCTCATACAGATAAATGGAACGGATTTTCAGTCACAGAAATTTTCTGCAACAAAACCTGCCACGTGTGATGGCATCAATAGTAGATTGGATTGATGGAGAGAATTGTCATTCCTATTCAATGCATTATTCAGCAAAACACAGGGTGAACCTCTTATTACATAATGATGAAAATGTACATGAAGAATTACAGCTACAGAGTATACTTATTAGCATGCACCAAAGTAGTACCGTTAAAATTCCATACCTGCTGCAACTTTAAACATTTTAAAATACCCCATGAAATGCATGGAAATGGAACTAACTTAAAAGGGTTATTCAATGGTTGATGTAAAAAAAAAATCTGACGTCATATAGTACATGGCTATTTCGTTCTAACAAAGAACTAGCCCTGTACCTCACATGGATCCAGAGATCTCCCCATTCATTGCTCTGATAGATTTATTTCAGGCTGGCAGCTAAGGGGTGATTCTTTGATGATTCTTTGAACTCAAACAAAACAATAACTGATCTCAGGTAAACCAGCTACAGAAAACACTGCGGAGCCTCATTTAAGAGTCTCAACACAGCAATCCAAAGTGCAAAGCTCCCTGGGAAACAGTAATATGCAAAATAAATGTGGAGCCCCAGTTATGGGTCTACAACACAATGAAAGCCAGATATCCCTCAAAGGAAGGAAAGCCGAGCAAAGGGGTGTCCCCATTACAGAGATCACCAAATCCACCATATTAAGTGGCCCCTATGTCAAGATCCCACTTTTTTACAAGCTTTAAGGATGTGATGGAGAAGACCTAAGCCAGTTATCCATCCACAGACAGCTGTTTTGGGGTGTTGCCCCTCATCAGTGCGGAGTAGGATTCTGGCTAACCGGGAGCAATGCCTCGGAGACTACTCAAACACAACAATAGCTAATCTCAGGTAGACCAGCTACAAAAAACACAGCAGAGCCTCATTTAAGAGTCTCAACTAGAGTTGAGTGAACTTCTGTTTTAAGTTCGTTTTGCAAAGTTCGGGTTCGGGTTATCCAAGCATCCCGGTATGGATTCCGCTACCACGGACCATAACGGCATTTGGAATCCATAAGGGGATTCTTCAATAAACCCGAACCTTGGACAACACGGAGGACCAGGGGTGACGTCACCGTCATGTGATCAGTGCAGGGGGCGTGGCTCAGTACTGGATTAGATAAGAGGTGGTAGCCTACGACCTCTTATCCAATCCAGTACTGAGCCACGTCCCCCTGCACTGATCACATGACGGGACGTCACCCCAGGTTCTCCGTGTTGTCCAAGGTTCAGGTTCATTGAAGAATCCCCTTATGAATTACAAATGCCGTTATGGTCCATGGTAGGGGAATCCATAACGAGATGCTTGGATAACCTGAACCCGAACTTTGGAAAAAAAACTTAAAACAGAAGTTCGCTCAACTCTAGTCTCAACACAGCAATCCAAAGTGCAAAGCTCCCTGGGAAACAGTAATATGCAAAATGAATGTGGGGCTTCTAATAGAAGATAGGGCTGGTGGCAGGTAAAGGATGGAACTGAGCATGTGTGTCCACCTCAGCAAGGTGGACAGAGAAATACGAAAAATAATTTTGCTGAATAAATTGAATTGAATGAATGTAATGTGGTGGTACTTTTTTATAGGTTGTATGAGGCAACTTTTCTAGATTTCTTTGAACTAGAATTTACAAATTTATTTTTTTAGTTTAACTTGACATGTTTTGTGCCAGTAAGATCCTGGCAACCTATGATACAGTCCTTCCTGTGCCAGCAACCATTAAACTGGAGTAAGGGGTTAATGGGAAATGCCGAATAGGGTAAGTGAGGGCTGAAGGCACGGCAGCTGCCTCACAAGATAAATGAATTAAACAGCATGTTAATCTAGGACATGTGTTGTGTTAAACTATTTTATTTATTCCAGGATCATCTGAGAGCCATTGCTCACATTTACTTTAATGAATTGAGCTCTTCCCAGAGCAGGGTGAAGCCATGTGTGGTACTGGCATAGCCATTTGCATATTCCGCTTCATTTACTGATAAATGCCTTCAATTATACTGGGCAGAAAGTGTAGCATCAATTTTGTTTTTATCATTTTTTTGCTTTTCGAGGTGTTTATGGGATTATGAAGTTTTACGCTGTTTGTTTTTAATGAGACATTCTGTGAACACAATATTTGCAGATTAATTAGAAACTAGTGGTAGACTACTAACAATGAAAAGTCAGCAAACGATCATGACAGGTAATGGGAAACATGGGCCATGGCAACGTCACACATTAGTCATAGATATTACAGTAGAATGTCACTTTTATGGGCAGATGTACTACATGGTAGTCATATTTTTAACCTATGCAATAACCTGTTGTTAAAACTGGGTTCTGGTATGAAAGCTAACTATGCAGTGAATTTAACTTGATGAGAAGTGTACATAAGGTAGGTCTTTAAATAAATGGAGTGTGACTTAAAGAACAAGTGCCTATTAGTGCTTTAATTCTTTCATTGATGAAGATTTGATTACAGTATACACATTACAGTACACGGGACATTATAAGGAATAGGCCCCAAGCAGGGAAAAGGTTCCGAATGGGGTCACCCCTATCGGGGCGGGTGCTCTGTGTCCGCTAGGCAGGGATTACTAGCCCTCTATCCCTCCGATAGGTAGTGTTCTATTTATAGGGTTTGCTAGTGTGACAACTGCCACTCGTGTCACAAGCTCTAGTCACCTATAACCTTCTGCCATCATACTGAAGGATATACACCTGAAGTTAAAATCATATCGCAGACACCTGGAAGGGGTAATATCAGTCCATTTATTATTTTGGTATTTTTATTTTCAGGTGACAAAGAAAATTTTATCTGTCAATTTGTATATTTTAGTTTTTTCTCACTGCATTTTATTTTGAGCACGTTTTGGAATTTGCTTTATTTTTCATTGTAACCAGTAAAAGCTATGTTTTAATGATATACCCAGTCCACTGTGAAATAGTGCAACCACAAAGCCTACCAAACCAGAAAGAAAGAAATTGTGATCTATAATGTCCATGCATATAGGTTTGCTTATCATCATCTTGTACGAAATGTCAAAAACAGTAACTATTGTTTAAGTTTGAAAGTTTTGGTAAGAGGTAAAAATGTGTTGCTTAGTTGAGGTGGAGGAGTGAGAGGTAACTGGGGTATTGGAGAGCAAGCACTATAGGTGAGAAGTGGTGAAGAGTTGTTTAGTTTGAGGTATATAGAAGAAGCATATATTGTAAATAATATAGAAAACTGTGAATAAACTACAAACAAGGTATAAAGCACAAACAATTTTTTTTCTACTATAGAATTTAAGTGGTTATGATATGATTGAGGTAAAAAATGAAAATCAGACATCATATAGTACATGACAACCTCTTTCTAACAAAGCTAGAACCAGCCCTGTACCTCACATGGATCCAGAGATCTCCACATTCACTGCTCCATTTATTCTGTTAGATTTATCTCAGGCTAGCAGCTCAGGAGGCATGTCCTTTCTGCTACAGCTCTCTACCTATAACTGACACAGTTTTTAACAAAAATAAGTGGCGAAAACTGAAGATCTAAGCTGAGCATGGGTAGCCACCTCAGTGAGGTAGATGGAGAAATAAGGAAAAGAAGAAACTGCAGGTACATTTTATTGAATAACTCAGTGGCTATACTATATTTTTAATTACATGTTTTTACAAAAGTATTCATATCCAGGTGCTGCTGGTTTGAAAAATGTAGAATATTTTTCGTGGCACAACAAAGGGCTTTAAAGGGACTTGGGAGGCATTCTACTAAAGAGCCCCATAGGATTACTTCACAATAACTGAGTAACACAGTGGAAGTCAGAAGTAGGAATATAAAATTTGCTTTAACTACATGCTGCTGCTATTATTATTTGTTGTTCTCTTAGACTTTTCTTTTTCTAGGATGCTTCGTGATTGTCTAAATGACTTGTCTCTTAGAGTAATTTTGGCAGGACACCCCAGGACTTCTGTATTTAGTAATGGGGGGGGGGAGAGGGGGCAATTTATTATAAGGGCAATATTTGAAGTCAGTTTTGCTTGAGTCTGCATTGAAGTACTTTATGCCACATTTATCAAATATTGCATGTTTGATAAATCTGCCTGATCCTTAAACCTAACACCTTTGTGCAGAAAAGCTACTCCAGACTCCACTCTCCTCCTGGAGTGAGATTGTAACTTTTTTGGGGCTTTTAAAAAGTCTCAATGATAAATCTGGAGTGAAGATAAAATAGCTAGCCATGCCTACTTTTCCACCCATATTACTAAACTGGAGTGAGTGGTGTAAAAATGCAAAAAAAATTCGCTAAATTAATTGTGCAAGTGAGTGCAAAAGTCGCAAAAGCCATAATTTGAGACTTTTTGAAGCTAGAATTCTGGAGTGAGGGACTGATAAAACCAGGGCCATAGACTAATTGGTTCACAGAAGTCCCAGGACTTTTCCATACAGATCTATTGTTGTGACTTTGTGGCTACTTCATAATTGTGCTCAATATAAGGGTGGATTTGGATTAATTACACAATGGAGGGAATGTATTGTTTCTTACCCCAGTCTTAATAGCAAACACTGATGGTGTATGATGCGCTTACATTTTTAAAAGGGCAATCATTTTGGAGTTCCGTACATAGGAAAAAGAAATCTCCACCTAGGATTTCTGGTCTGATGTTCTCTATTTTTGTGGTGAACATGTTGATAAATGAGTTGAGCTCGAGAGGTCCCACCTATGGGTCTCCTCATCACTCCCACAGTCTGTCTACTGTGGTGAGGGAGCTGGAAAAGGACAAAAGATTACAACTTTTATTGCAGAACAGAAATTGCATAAAAAATAAATACATATATATATATATATATATAAAAATGGAAAAAAATGGCGGCACCGAGAGTCCAAAATATATGAAGTGGGTGCTAGGTCCAAGGGTGTGAGTCCTTACCCATAAATACAAAGAAGAAAATGGACAGCACTCCAGACGAGGTTTCTTGAAAGAGACTGTCTCTTTTTCTCACATGGGTGATTAAATCACATCCGTTTTCAAGAAACCTCGTCTGGAGTGCTGTCCATTTTTCTTCTTTGTATATATATATATATATATATATATATATAAATCCAATTGCTGTATGTGTAATACCCCAGTGGAGGGGGTATCTGCAAATGGTTTGTTCCTTATGTAATGTTATGCAGAAACTCAACATTCTTTGCATGTTCTTGGAGAAAGAAAGGAGAAAGATCTAGAAGATGGAGAATCAGCATGGCCCAATGAGGAGTCAGACAGCAAGGTAGTCTGCTACTTCAGCTATTCCAGATTTTGCTGCCACAGAGGCATAACAAGTTATCACACCATGTACACTTGGACATGATTTGGCCGATCGCAGTCATTTGAACATGCACACAGCAGTGTGAAATGCAGGCATATTGAAGGATTACAGTCACCAGACATTGATTCTACTGAGACAGACTTTAGCAAGATAGTGTACAAAGAGGACCATAACTTCCAGTATTGCCAAATGCCATAAATTGCTATCTGGGAAAGGAGTTGCACTGTGTACCGATTATACTGTTTCCTTTTTGTTACATGTCCTACAACTTCCATTTTGCTCTACAATAAAGAGATGTTTAATCTGTTTAAAGATGGCCTGCTTTACTGACTCCTACCACACCATACACCGGCTATTGTACTACTACACCACCTGCCAGGCACCCAAACAACCACTTGACATCAAGGGCACCCCAAAATACCATAAATGAGGAGCTCCAACTACAAGGAGTACCCAGAGGGAAGAAAGGGTTTATCCTCCACTCACTGACCCAGCCCTAGGAAGCGACAGCCTGAGGGACATCATATCATTAGAGCCACTACTACTTCCTTTCTCTGCTCCAGCTCCTCAAGAGCTCGCTGCATATGCCAGAAAACTGGTGGGCAAAGTTCAAATGTGTTTGGTTGTAAATGTTTGCTGCTTAACCCTTTCAGCCCCAGAGTTTTTTTTGTTTTTGCATTTTCGTTTTTAAACTCCCTGCCTTTCCAGGGCCGTAACATTTTTATTTTTCCATTCACAGCCAAATGATGGCTTGTTTTTTGCGGGACATGTTTTACTTTCTAATGCCACCTTTTAATATTGAATACAATGTAGTGGGGAGCTGGAAAGAATTCCAAGTGGGGTGAAATTGTTTTATGGGTTTTGTTTTTACTATTTTTCCAGTTTTATGAGTTTTGCTTTTACTATTGCAGTAAAACTGACCTGTTACTTTCATTCTCCAGGTACGATTATTGCGATACCACATACATGTATGTATAGTTTTTCTTGCGTTTTAAATTAAAACCTTGAAAAAATGCCATATTCTGACCCCTATAACTTTTTTGTAGTTATATTAACTTCAAAGTCCCACCCAGCGCCGTATATGTATGGTGCTGGTCGGGAAGGGGCTAATGTGGCATGTCCAGTTTTTAAGCTTAAGGAGCTCATTCATCTATTTTATTCACATCAAAGATATGAGTAAATGCCAAAATAACTGAAAACATGTTATATGTGTGATTTAGCTTCTTTTGTCTAACCTGTCCTAATATATATATATATATATATATATATAAATTATTCTACTCTCAGCTGTATACTCAACTCAGACCACTCTGTATGGGGAGAGTGGAGCAGCCCACTAACCCTTATGAAGCCTGTAGACAAGAAACACACAATACCATAAACCCCCACATATTTAACCCTTTTATACAGTGGTCTACCAGCACACTGCACATGGTGGAAGTTCCTTGAAAGTTTGGAGCTGCTTTTCAGCAAATGGGGTTGGGGATTTGGTCAAGATAAATGGTGTCCTCAATGCTGATAAATCCAGGCAGATATTTATTCATCATACATCTGCCACAGGACAAGGACCCCCAAACATACAGCTAATGTCATTAAGAACTTCAAGAAGAATATTTGGTGTAAAGAAGACCAAGGAGTCCTGGAAGTGAGAATATTTTCCCTCCTCCCAGAGCCCTGGTTTCAACATCATCAAGTTTGGGATCACATGAAGACAGCAAGATTTTAATAAGTCTACATCTGTAGAAGATCTGTGGTTAGTCCATGGTGTTTAGAACAACCTGTGAAGTTCCTTCAAAAACTGCGTGGAAATGTACATAGAAGAAAGCAAAGGGTTGTTACACCAAATAATTTGATTTAGATTTTTCTTTTGTACAGTCACTTTGCATTTTGTTAATTGATATAAAACTATTACAATTTCTATTTCTGAAAGCATTTTAACACTATATATAATATTGTGTATGGAAAACTGCTGGAAGGGGTGTATATTTCACCCAGAGTCCTGGATATAAATAATCAGAAAGCTGTATTTGTTTCTGCAAAGTGTAGTTTGCTCAAGCTGTTTTGTCCAGACTTTGTTGTTGGCTGTTTTTTTTGGGAACTGGCAGGTGGTTTGGTGGAGGGACCTACCAGTCCACAGCCTACTCCAGTACTGCTATTCACTCTAGCATGAGGAGATCCAAGGAGTGGCTGCTGGAATCATTACTAGGGAATACATAGAGGCAGTCTCAGAGCATGGTGGCTGAACCACTGCCAGTTAATTTCAATACAACATTTAGATCACCAACTTTTGGGAAATTAACAAAAGAAGCTAGCTAGCTCAGATGAATATGGATTTACGGTGTTTAGGCAAATTAATATGTTATGTACTCCTGAGTCCTAAACATTGTTTACAGATGAATTAAGACTTGATTTACATAAATTTGTCTATGATCAAATTATCTACTCTTCTGTACAACCTCCACAATAGAAATGGCAAAACAGTCTATACCCTTCCCATGGTCCTCTTCCTCCATTAAGTACTTAGGTCTGCTTATATCACCATCCCCAAAAGAATGGTACTCCTTAAACTATATACCCTTATTGAAAACTATGAGAGTCCACTCTCATCTCTTGGAGGGTCCCATTTATATCCTGTCTGGGCCGCTCCAACCTCCTCAAAATGATACTCATTCCTAAAATTACCTACCTGATGCAAGCTCTTCCGATCTACCTCCCCCAATTCTTCTTTCTTAAGCTCCGCGGAATATTCCTGAAATATATTTGGGGATCCTCGTATCATAGAGTAGCGTATAGTACTCTGACCGAACGGAAGAAGGAAGGGGGGATTGGATTACCAGATATGAGGTCCATTTATTAAAACATACAACTTATGAGAATCCTAGAATGACATAAAAGGCCTACTCCAAAACTATATGTTCCCATTGAAGAGGAGGCGAACAATTTTTCATTACATCTGTCACTCACACGGTCCCCACCCCTCAACTTAATCTGTTGATGAAAGCCCCTCTGCTCGCCTGGAAAAAGCTATCTGAGAAACACACTTTATGGCCTATGCCCTCTCCTCTAACAAGCTTTGGAGACTTACTAGGCCTCCAAGACCCATCTGCCTCACAATGGCTTCCTTTGCAGCAGAAACTTAGGGGCTACCTCCTTGAGGACATACTACAACACGGCTCATTCCCAGAGAGATCTACCCTCCAGTCGACCATCTTGGGTATCTCGATAGATGATCTCTTGTATAATCATTTATACCTGAATTTTAAAAAATTGATCAAAACAGGAGATATCTCGAGAGACTTAACTTGGCTAGAGAAACTAGCAGCGACCCGCTCAGGGACAAGGAGGGTTCTATCAAAAATCAATGAGGGTATGAGCTCAGATAACAGCGGGGTCGAGACTTTACCATATATCTCACTCTGGGAGAAGGAACTTTAGGCTACCTTCACAGATGCTGATATCAAACTGATTTACAGATCTTGCATGGGACCATCAAGTTGCGTCCTACTACAAGAAACATCTTATAAACTGGCAAGTAGGTGGTACAAGACTCTGGTGGTACTGAACCGTATGAATCCATTGATCCCTAGCAGTTGCTGGAGATGCAACGAACACGCAGGAATATACAATCATCTGTGGTGGGATTGCCCCAGGGTGAAGCCGTTCTGGAGCTCGGTAGAGGAAATCATAACTAAGATCTGTCCACATGCCCCTCCCTTATCTCAAAAGGTCATCTTCCTCAATCTCGTACCGGCCTGGAAGGAGAAATACAATAAAACTCTTTGGGGACACCTGGTTCTATTGGCAAAAGCTATGATACCCTTATACTGGAAACAAACTTCCACTCCCCCAATATCTCACTGGCTTACTAAAATAAGCCAGATAGCACAGATAGAAGAGTTATGCTCACTTACGAAGGGTAAACACCAAACCTACGAGATACTTTGGGCTCGCTGGAAAGCCTTCGCCCAAAGTCCGGGAATTACCCCATACAGAGTCGACCAAGAAGGGAATCTCTCTAATTGACTGGCCTCTGCTGACCTGAGTTAGCTGTAGTGGTGTCGGGTCCTCGCACGTTCCACTAACCTATTCCACTTACCTGTCCTCCCTTTTACTTATCTACTTATCTGTTAGTACTGTCTTCTTTAGTAGTTGACATGTTATATTATCTGTACCGCAGACTGACATTCGGGTCAAATATAAGCTCAACCTCTCTGTCTCAGACATTCACTCATGCCGGTCTCCTATAAGGTCGGTCTCCGGACTGTATGTTGCAAATTATAGTGTAATCACAATGGATCCATGTACTCAAATGTTATTGCATAACGCTGCTTATGCTCTGTACACCTGCTCTTGTTAAATGATGTAACATGTGAGCTGTGTATCCATAAAGTAAAAGATTTACTAAAAAGAAATTTGACACAAATTATCTACCCTTAGCAGCGATAACAGCAGTGCAAGCATGGGGCAATCTGTCGGTCAACTTCTCTAAGTTTTCTACTCTGATTGCTGCTCACTTCTCTTTGAGCAACTCCCAAAAGTGATTTTAGGGTACTTTCACACTAGAGTTAAAGTTTCCCGGTATTGAGTTCCGTCATAGGGGCTCAATACCAGAAAAAAAAACGAATCAGTTTGTCCTAATGCATTCTGAATGGAAAGCAATCCGTTCAGCATGCATCAGGATGTCTTCTGTTCCGTCCCTTTTACTGTATTTGGCCGGTATTTCTCCAGCCAAAATTTCTGGAACACTTGCTGGATTGCCGGATCCGGCATTATTTTCCATTGAAATGTATTAATGCCGGATTCTTCTAACGCTAGTGTGAAAGTACCCTTAGCTTGTAACTTGCATATCTCGAACACACCTGTCCAGATGATCCCAAAAATGTTCAAGTGGATTGCAATAGGGACTCTGGGGTGGCCAAGCCATGTTCTTTAGCACCTGTTGTCATTCTTGTAACCAAACATATGTTGTGCAAAGACAAAAGGTATGTTTTGAGTTATTTTGCTGAAGTGTGAAACCACAACCAATAAGGCTACTGTAACATCTGCATTTTCCTTTCTGGTTTTCAGATCCAGCAGAGGATCTCAAAACCGGAGGAAAACACTTCAGTTTCCTTCCCATTTATTGTCAATGGGGACGGATCAGTTTTTTTGGGACACAAAAAAAAAAATTGATCCAGTGCCCATTGACTGACAATAGTATTTGATGCTGGATCTGGCATGTTAATTTTCTATTTGATACAACCGGATCCATTCTGAATAGATGCAGCCGATTCTATTATTTCAAAAGCATGCGTTTTCCTGCATTTTTGATATTGCAAGCCAGATCTCAAAACCGGAAAGAAAAACGCAGATGTGAAAGTCGCATAAGACGGGTGGCAAAGGGGATGACATGGCGAACAATAATCTTGTGGTAGCACTTGAAGTCCATTATTTCCTTGATCTTTGACCTATGACACGCCGTCTGAAACATCCCCAGACCATAATGCAACCTCCTCCATGTTTGACCATGGGCTGAATGCAACCAGGAAGAATGTGCTCGCCTGTTGCACTTTCACCCATTGGTACCAAACACCTCAAATTTCTATTCAAAGTACCTTCTTCCACCTACTAGTGATCCATTTCCTATGCATGTTAGATCACAATAGTGTCTTCTTTTTATTGACGGACCTAAGCAACAGTTTTCGGGCTGCAACACATTAAAGTCACTGGCTACAAGCTGGCATTTGCCAGTCGCTATTGGCATGCTTTTCTACCTTGTTTCCATCAGAGCACCCTGGATCTGACAAGCTGTTTTGATCCTGTCTCATTTGGAACACACATTGATAAATTTGTCCTCCTGTTTTGTGGTCACCCGTGGACGTCCAGGTCGTGATCAATCACGTACACTCTTGTTTTTGGCATATCTCTTGTTGACTATGGCAGATAGCTTTTCAATTGATACGCTCTTCCTGTGAGCCATTTGAAGGACCACTTTAAACATTTTTCAAAAGTTAAATGACATCTGTCAGCAGATTTATACCTTTGAAACTGGCTGACCCATTACATGTGCACTTGGCAGCTGAAGGCATCTGTGTTGGTCCCATGTTGATATGTGGACACATAGTTGGGAAAAATGAATTGTTACTCTTAGAGGCTCTGCTTTCTCTGTGGCTGCCATACTCTCTGCACTTTGATTGACAGGGCCAAGCGTGATGATGCTTTCACTGCCAGACCCTATTAATCAAAGTACAGAAGGCACAGTGGTTGCAGAGGGAGCAGAGCCTCTGGGTATAACGGCAATGCCCCTGTTGCTCTTAGAGGCTGATTTGCATGTAATAAAACATTTTTTTTTTCTCAGCAATGTGGGCACACATGAAAATGGGACCAACATAGATGCCTTCAGCTGCCAAGCGCAGATGCCCTATAATACAGTGTCACAATACGAGACGCCATTCATTGTGTACAGATATGTATATAGATAGATACACAGAGAGAGAGAGAGAATATATATAGGATAGATGATAGATATCATAAATAACTACATGTTATCATATGGCATAAAAAGTGTGAGACCAGCAGCATGCTGTTTTCCCATTTGAGATCCTGTATTGTGGTTACTGCCAGTCAGGATAAAATGGATGCACACAGCCTTTTTGCAATAGTTGTATACTGTGATATGGCATATGTTCCCTGTAGCCTTTCCTAGCATAGTCTTAAAGATTTCAACTCCAAATTATGAGTGATAAATTCAAGAAATTGTCGCATATATTTCTGTAGTTCAGTTGACTAGCTGCTGTAGAAGGGTCAATTCACCCAGTTTATCAAACCATAGGCATGACTTTGTAGACTCCAGATACATTTTTGATCAATTGCCTCCTGGCGTCTTCCATTCCTCATAGCAGACAGGCGTGGGGAACAGATGGATGAGCTGTTCTTCGCTCAGCACTTCCAAATGCTTAGAAACCAAATAAAATTCAGCTATTCCATTCTACTAATCACAAGCAGACCATGCATGGATTACTCCACAGGGATCAAGACTCATCTTCCCTTCTTTTAATTGTATTGAGGGACTCTAATGAATTATTTGTTATACTGCTTTATGCATTGCTCTCACATTTGATTGGAGTATGATGAATAATGACAAGATCAATGACCGTGCCTATTAACAAAATTATTTATTAAAGAGGAGGAGAAGAGATTAGATGCACATTGTTAACATGTTTTCTTTACACTTACTATTCAATTTCTAGATAGATAGATATGCCACTAGAAGTCTAGGCAACCTGGGAGGTCTTTGAAATGGAGAAGGGCAGGGGGGTTCCAGCTCCACTCACCCCATCCATTTTGTGGAGGTATGGTGGCTTAGCACAAGTTAGGAGGGCTGAGCTCTTCCCTAACCCCTTTAGGACACATGACGTTCCGGTACAGCATATTTCCCGAGTCCTTAAGGACACATGACGTACCGGTACGTCATGAGTAGTTCCGATCACTGCTGCTCAGAAATACTTCAGCAGGTACCTTGTTACAATGCTCAGGGGGGTCCTGTGACCCCCCCTTATGGGCGATCGCTGCAAACCGCAGGTCAATTCAGACCTGCGGTTTGCAGCTGTTTTCGCTATCTCTGATCCCCGCGGTCTGTGACCGCGGGGATCAAAGAGTTAATGCCCCCAAAGTTATACATTTTAACCCCCCCTGCACCCCCGCCGCCATAATATGATTGGGGGCTGCAGGGGGGGTTAAAATGTATAACTTTGGGGGGTTGTGGCCGCCTCCTATGTCTATTCCCTGGTGTCTAGTGGACCTATCAGAGTGTCAGCACATTGCTGACACTCTGATAGAAACGGCTGGCATCTGTGCTTGATCAGATGCCAGCCCTTTAACCCCTTCTATACCGCGGTCTGTACGGACCGCGGTATGGAAGGGTTAACAGGTAGGGAGCTCCCTCCCTCTCGCCTCGGGGGGCTGCTGTGCCTTTGCAGCCCCCCAACAGGATGGGATCACAGAGGGAGGGAGCTCCCCTCCCTCCCCATCGATCACCCGCTGCTCTCTTATGGCAGCGGGTGATGGTTGCCATGGAGACAGGACGCTTTCAGAAGCATCCTGCTCTCCATGGTGCTGAAAGTCTGAATAGACCTGCTAAAGGTCTATTCAGACTTTGTAAAGTACAAAATACAGCACAGTGCACTATATAGTGTACTGTACTGTATTATACAGACACCAGATCCACTGGATCTTTCAGAACCAAGTGGGTCTGGGTCAAAAAATATGTAAAATGAAAAAAACACATATCACTGAATAAAAAAAATAAAAATAAATACACTACACATATTAGGTATTGCCGCGTCTGTAAAAACCTGCTCTATAAAAATATCACATGACTGAACTCCTCAGGTGAACGTCATAAAGAAAAACCCCAAAAATGGTGTAAATAAGCCATTTCTTGGCACCTTACATCACTAAAAGTGTAATACAAAATAGTACCAATCAAACCGCCATCTCATCCTGCAAAAAATGAGCCCCTACCTAAAACAATTGGCCAAAAAATAAAAAAAACTATGCCTCTCAGACTAAAACATGATTTTTTTTTTGTTTCAAAATATGATTATTTTTTTTTGTTTCAAAAATGCTTTTTAGTGTTAAATGTAAAGAAAAACCTAAAAAGTAGACATATTGGGTATCTCCACGTCCGTAAGAATCTGCTCTATAAAAAATATCACATGACCTAACCCCTCAGGTAAACACTGTAAAAAAAAATTAATAAAAACTTTGTCAAAAAGCCATTTTTTTGTCACCTTACATCACAAAAAGTGTAATAGTAAGCGATCAAAAAGTCATATGCACCCCAAGATAGTACCATTCGAACCGCCATCTCATCCCGCAAAACATGAGCCCCTACATAGGACAATCGCCCAAAATAAAAATAAAAATATGGCTCTCAAACTATGGAGACACTAAAACATGATTTTTTTTTGTTTTAAAAAAATGATATTATTGTGTAAAACTTAAATAAATAAATAAAAAGTATACATATTATGTATCACCGCGTCCGTCCCAACCTGATCTATTAAAATAACACATGACCTAACCCCTCAGCTGAACAGAGCAATAAAAAATAAAAAATACGGTTTCAAAAGCCATTTTTGTCACCTTACATCACAAAAAGTGTAATAGCAAGCGACCAAAATGTCATATGCACCCCAAGATAGTGCCAATCAAACCGCCATCTCATCCCGCAAAAAATAAGCCCCTACATATAACAGTCGCTAAAAAAAAAAAAAACTATGGCTTTCAGAATGTGGAGACACTAAAAAATAATTTTTTTCAAAAATGCTTTATTATGTAAAACTGAAACAAAAAAACCCAAAAAGTAGTCATATTTGGTATTGTCGCGTCCGTAACAACCTGCTCTATAGAAATAGCACACGAGCTAACCTGTCAGTTCAACAATGTAAATAACAAAGAAATAAAAACAGTCCCAAAACAGCAATTTTTTTGCAAATTTTCCATTTTAATCAATTTTTCCATTAACAAAGCAAGGGTTAACAGCCAAACAAAACTCAATATTTATTGCCCTGATTCTCTTGTTTGCACAAACACCCCATATGTGGTCGTAAACTGCTGTATGGCCAAACGGCAGGGCACAGAAGGAAGGGAATGCCATATGGTTTTTGGAAGGCAGATTTTGCTGGACTGGTTTTTTGACACTATGTCCCATTTGAAGCCCCCCTGATGCACCCCTTTAGTAGAAACTCCAAAAAAGTGACCCCATTTTGGAAACTACGTGATAAGGTGTCAGTTTTGTTGGCACTATATTAGGGTAAATATGATTTTTGGTTGCTCTATATTACACTTTTTTTGAGACAAGGTAACAAAAAATAGAAATTCTGAAATTTCATCTTCATTTGCCAATAATCTTGTGGAACACCTAAAGGGTTAACAAAGTTTGTAAAACTGGTTTTGAATACCTTGAGGGGTGTAGTTTCTTATATGGAGTCACTTTTATGGAGTTTCTACTCTAGGGGTGCATCGGGGGGCTTCAAATGGGACATGGTGTCAAAAAACCAGTCCAGCAAAATCTGCCTTCCAAAAACCATATGGCGTTCCTTTCCTTCTGCGCCCTGCAGTTTGGCCATACAGCAGTTTACGACCACATATTGGGTGTTCGTGCAAACTGCAGAATCGGGGGAATAAATATTAAGTTTTGTTTGGCTATTAACCCTTGCTTTGTTACTGAAAAAAATGGATTAAAATGGAAAATTTTACAAAAAATTGAAATTCTGAAATTTTATCTCCATTTGCCATTAACTCTTGTGGAAAACCTAAAGGGTTAATGATGTTTGTAAAATCAGTTTTGAATACCTTGAGGGGTGTAGTTTCTAGAATGGGGTCATTTTTGGGTGGTTTTATTATGTAAGCCTCACAAAGTGACTTCAGACCTGAACTGGTCCCTAAAAAGTGGGTTTTTGAAAACTACTGAAAAATTTCAAGATTTGCTTCTAAACTTCTAAGTCTTGTAACGTCCCCAAAAAATAAAATGGCATTCCCAAAATGATCGATACATGAAGTAGACATATGGGGAATGTAAATCATTCAAAATCAAATGTAAATCATTCAAAATCAATTTTGGTAAATTTGGTATTTTTTTATAAATAAAAATGAAATTTTTCGACTTCATTTTGCCAGTGTCATGAAGTACAATATGTGACTAAAAAACAATCTCAAAATGGCCTGGATAAAAAAAAGCGTTTTAAAGTTATCCCCACATAAAGGGACACTGGTCAGATTTTGAAAAAATGGCCTGGTCCTTAAGGTGAAATAGGGCCGTGTCCTTAAGGGGTTAAAACTCCTGCTCCAGGTCTGGAAGAATAGGCAATGCAAATCATGAGAGAGTGACCATGATATTAGGCTCAATATAATTGTGTAGTTAGAGCCTGGTCAAAGCTAGGATTTATTTTTGTAGTGTAACAAGAGAAATAAAACTATAAAACTGGTTTAGATCAGTTGCATCTAAAATGATGTGTGGATTGAAATTTGCCAACTATCTTACCCTAAGTTCACACCTGAGCATTTTACAGCGCGTTCAAACGCGCTGTAAA
Organism: Bufotes viridis; assembly: GCA_033119425.1. Lineage (NCBI taxonomy): Eukaryota > Metazoa > Chordata > Amphibia > Anura > Bufonidae > Bufotes > Bufotes viridis. The sequence continues at coordinate 307,298,071 of CM065590.1, forward strand.
ACACTCAACACATGAAAACCAATGCTTTCCTATGGCCCTGGTTCTCACTTGAGCGTTTTACAGCGCGTTTGAACGCGCTGTAAAACGCCCGACGCATAAACAAGTACTTGAGCTTTTTTTGGGGCATTTGTCGCGTGTTTTGTGATTGACACCACAGTAATTTGTCACACAGTAAACTTTATATACAAACTTGGCAAAGCCTTCAGACCAATTTGTTTTACCATTTTGGTATATTATAGCATTGTGCCAAAATAGAAAACAAAGTTCAACATTTGCCCCAGAAAAAATTTGAGAAAGTGAAAACATAATTTTAGAAATCATTACTAATTTATTGAAAAGGAAAAACTAAAATCTTGCATTGAAATAAGTATTCAGGTGTTTTACTCAGGATTTAGTTGAAGCACATTTGGCAGCGATTACAGCTTCCTGTCTTCTTGGGTATGATGTCACAAGGTTTGCACACCTAGATTTTCTGTCATTCTTCTTTGCAGATCCCATCAATGTTGGGATCATTGGTGGACAGCTATTTTCAGATTTTTGATTGTAGTCAAGTTAGGGCATTAACTGGGCCACCCAAGGATATTCACAAAGTTGTCCCTAAGACACTCCTGTGTTGACTTTGCTGTGTGCTCAGGGTAATTGTCTTGTTGGAAGGTGAACCTTTGGCCCAGTCTGAGATCCAGAGCAAGCTGAATCAGGTTTTCATTAAGAATATATCTGTACTTTGCTCCATTCAGCTTTTCCTTAACCCTGATTATTCTTTCTGATCCAGCTGCTGAAAAACACTCCTACCGCATGATGCTGCTGCCACCACCATGCTTCATTATAGGGATAGTATTGGGCAGTTCCTGGTTTATTCCAAACACGATACTTAGAATTGAGGCCAAAAAGTTCAATCTTGATTTTATCAGACCAGAGAATCTTGTTTCTCATGGTCTGAGAGTCTTTTAGACATGTATTAAGTGTATTTTACTAAAGAGAAGCTACTTTCCCTCAACTCTGCCATAAAGCCCAGATTGGTGGAGTGCTGCAGTGATGGTTGACATTATGGAAGTTTTTCCCATCTGAACACAGGATCTTTGGAGCTCAACCGCAGTGACTATAGGGTTCTTGGTCAACTCTCTTACCTAGTCCCTTTCCCCCAAAAAAATACTTAGTTTGGTTGGGCAGCCAAATCTAGGTAGAGTTCTGGATGTTCCAAATTATTTCCATTTAAGAATTATGGAGGCAACTGTACTCTTGGGAACTTTTAGTGCAGCAACATGTTTTGTACCCTTCTCCAGACCTGTGCCTCCACAGAATTTACAGGCATTTCTTTTCTCCTTATGGCTTGGTTTTTGCTTGTATATGAGTTGTCAGCTGTGAAACCTTATATACAGAGGGGTGTGTCTTTCCATATAATGTCCAAACAACTTATGTATATTTTCAACTGTATTAACTATCTAACTGAACTTACCACAGATAGACTCCAATCATCAAACATGATCAAAAGAAAATGGTAAGCCCCCAAAGCTAAATTTCAAGTGTCATAGCAAAGGGTCTAATAATTATGTTGGTTTTTCTTTTTACTAAATTTGCAAACATTTCTAAAGTTCAGTTTTCATTTTCTCATTGAGGATGATTAAGTGTAGATTGACAGGGAAACTAGATTTTTTTTAAATTTTAGCACAAGGCTGCAGCATAACAAAATGTGTATAAAGTGAGAGAGTCTGAAGACTTTTCAAATGCACTGTAATGCCAATTAGATAGCAGTCCTCATTTTAATCTTAAGCATCTTTTGATTAGTAGGACTGCACATCTGATATCCACACAGACTTAAAATCTGATGAATCACAAAAATGAAACAAGAGGCACGACTGTGATTGATTCCGACATTCTTTGGTTCAGAGAAGTTTGATATTTCATGAAGGGAATACTCCTTTAAGGGCTAATAAAATACTTCCAATAGTTCTCTGGTAAGAATGTCTATTGTGATGTGCCAGTAAAGGTTCATTCACAGTAACAGTATGTAAAGACTTATGGTAATAGATATTACTTCCCTGTGTGCTTAGCATCAAGCCATTTATCACATTTGTGAACCCTGAGTGCACTGCTGACTAGCAGTCTGGTGAGAATTACTTTTGTTGATTTTGATAAATTTTGTTAATAAATACAATACTATTGGTGTCCTCCTATAATGGCTTACTAATTAATAGGATTTTCAGTCAATTTATGGTGCAAGACATATCAATGTGGTGTAAGTGGTCACACTACATTTTTTTGGGTAGAGTATTGGTAGCATTTGTGGTACATAAAACCTTTTCATCACTTTTTATTCCTTTTTTCTGGAGTCCAAAAACAGCATCTGACCATTTTAATATACTTATTTTTATTATGCCATACACCACGCCTAAGTATTTTTGTATTTTTATAGTTTTGACTTATTTTGATGTGGCAATGTTTTTTAAGTGTGTATTTATTTTTAATAAGTAGAAAAACTTTTATTTATCAAATTGCTAGCCTCCTTATGGAGACTTGAACATGCAATCCTTTCCTACATCCAAAAGTTTACTTTTTCACATGCAATGCCACAAAGAACGCTTAACAGGCAGTTTGCTATGGCAGGCCTAGGAGCCTTCACAAGGCTGATAAGTTACCCATGATTTTGCTGCAGGAGGTTGGATTGGAGCACAAGATGATGCCCGTCTGTCTAACCCAGGAATGGGCAAACCGCGGCTCTCCAGCTGTTGCAAAACTACAACTCCCAGCATACAAAGACTACTTACAGCTATTAGCCTACAGCAGGGTAAGGTGGAACTTGTAATTTTACAACAGCTGGAGAGCCACAGTTTGCCCATCCCTGATCTAACCACTCAAAAGCCATGGTATCTTATAACCTGTAAAAACACAAAAATATGGTGAAACCCAGCTTCCATAAAAATCATGACATCATGTCATAAGTAAGGGTCTGTATGCAATGACCCAAAATGTGTAGATGCTGTTTGTTTATCTATTTGCATAAATAAACCATGGATTTTTATGAAAGCTGGATCTCTCCATATTTTTGTGCACCGCAGATAACCCCGTACTTAGCACTCACTCAATCGTTCGTGTTGTCAACAGGGTAATAACAGGTATGGTAGGGTAGTTCTAGTGTACCCGCCAGTAGGTAAATTATAGCAAACCTCATCGGTATCCACCAGGGGGCATCTTGCTATGCAGAACAGGGGTTCTCAGCTATGGCTGAGTGTATGTAACTTTATTTGCTTTGCCTCCATATTTGGGATTGTGTTCATTGCTATATATTACAGTAAAGAAAGTTCTGTTTTGCACAAGCTCGTGTCTGTGTTGCTTTCCTCGTTCGTGACTTCGCTGTATCCTGGGGAGCCCACCCGGTACACAGCTTACAGTGTCTCTGACCACATTAGAGTAGGCACGGTAGGTGAACTGTAGTCACATCACAGATCTGTTATATTGGTGATAGGCTAAACTGCAGCCAAGGAGCAAGATTTGTGGAAAATGTATGGAAAATAGTAATCAGATGTTGTAGGCTTACATGTCATTTTAAGCTCCTGACCAAATAGTCATTTTTGTTTTAAGTTAACATTAACATAAATTAGAATTGATTCTTTGCTGACAGAAAAGAGCAGGAGTATAATAAAATAAATCTATAAGTATTTACTTTTGGGCACCATGCTGCTGCTTTAAATCTCCCTTGCTTTATAACGGTGAGTTACAGCTGTGTCTTCTCAACAAAAATGTTTCTCACTGGAAATGACAATATTTCTTTTCAGTTCATTTCCCAAAAAAAAGAAAACTGCAATATAGTAAAAACATAGAATACGTATCAGATAAACAAAGATATGAGACGATCAGGCCTATATAGACAGTCAGGCAGATCGACAGACTGACCGATAGATAGATAGATAGATAGATAGATAGATAGATAGATAGATAGATCAATAGATAGATGATAAAAAGTTGCAACACTCCTAAATGAGATAAAAAATAGTGGGGGCCATTTGTGATCAGAAATACTCCTTTATTAGGAGTATTTCTGGCACAGATTACAGCGCAAAGGTTATTAGATATAGATAGATATGAGATAGATAAATAGATCTGTAGATGATAGATAGATAGATAGATAGATAGATAGATAGATAGATAGATTTGAAATAGATAGACATGAGAAATAAAGATAGATAGATAGATAGATAGATAGATAGATAGATAGATAGATATTACAGGGTGGCCTGCAGGTAATGACTGTGTTTTCACTTGAATAACAGCTGTGAGGGATTATGGTAGATAACTCTACAGACATAAATGAAGAAAAATGACAGCTAGTTTGCAGTAAAATAAACCCTGGACAGTAAGAATGGCTGTCATTTATCAAGAGCATTAAAGACAAACGTTTCCGGTTAATATTCCTGCCTTTTATACAATCCTAATTGCAACAATATGCATACAATGGAAAATGTAATGCAAGTGACTGCTTATAGTTACCAAGGGCTGATATTTCCAAAGGGCTAAAGTAGATATGGACATTAATCTCTGCCTTGAAGATCTCAGCATCATCTTTTATGTACAGCAATGAAACCAGTGGTGTCTTCTATGCCACAACCCAGCGCGTCAGTGCCACTTATAGAGGAGAGAGAATTCACTCACATTTTCATCACTTATGTCATGCTGAAGGGTGAATTTCCTATCACAGAGTCATATTTCTCCAATATATGAGTTTCAATTGAGTTTTTGAGCCTCCATGGTCTTAGGCTTTTTTTTACACATAAGCGTTACAGCTCTTTGACAAGCTGTTCTGGCAGAGGACAGTTGGCCAGAGCTCTCTGGATCCAGCATAGCTAGATGTTACTGTGTGCCTTTTGGCACCATTGACTATAATGGGAAATGGTGAACATCCGGCCGCTACCTGGCAAATATACCAGGATTCGGACAAAAAACGTTGTGTGCAGCTGCTGTTGTTTCTAAATATATTGTAAATGGCAACTTGATTTTGCTGGAAAACAACTGTTTCACACAAAAAAAAAACTCATGGACAAATGGTGAGTGATTTTGTGGGCAACATAGCCTGCAAAAATCAATCTTAAAATCTCAGCAGCCAACGTTGCTTTGTTTTTAGCTGTGGCACCCAATCTGATGTCACCTTTATAGATATTGTTTATTCTTAGACTGTGGGTTTCAACTGGTACTAAAAGCTAGCTAACCAATGTAAGGGCTCTTTCAGATGAATGACTTGAAAGTCATCCGTATGGAGGCTGCAAAAGATAGATGCATGGTATCCATGTGTTGTTTATGAACATCTGTCTGTTTTTTTGTAAACATCTCTCATCTGAAAGAGCTCCAAACGAGCTTGATATAGTGATAGTTCCTGGCTGCAGAGCTTTCTTAACCACCTAACTGTTCTGCCCGAGCTGAGCTTGGGCTGTGGGAAAAGTGGAGGGGGGAGGGCTGCTTTAGCTACTGATATCTCCTAATTGGTAGCAGCTAGAAGCTTTCAACAGGACATGTTTGAAAGTCGAGTCGGGAAAATCGAGTCGAGAATAATGGCGAGTAAAACCTGCTTTTACTTTCACTTTGAGCTATATTCACTGCATCCTGATTTCTAACAGTGATATCATCCCTTGTACTGAAGATATTGCTGTCATTCTGGCATTGTTTGAAAGCTTGGGATGTCAGCTTACCAAACCAGAGATATGAGCAGCTAAAGCAGCCACCCCCCTACTTGTCAGTCTCGAGGAAAAGGGGGACCAGTGTCAGAGCGGATAGAAGGAAAGGAAAAATAGTAAAAATATATAGAAATGCGATATTATCATCATTGTACTGACCCACATAATAAAATTATGTTATTTTTACCATCAGTGAATGCTGTAAATAAATTCCACCAAAAAAATGTAAATATTGATGTTTTTTATCTTCCCCCGCTAAAAATAAAAAATGAAACTACAATATTAATGGTTCCTAAAAAAACTGCTAATCGCGCAAAATAAAATAAAAATTAGAAGCAATAATTCAAAAGGTTATAACAAAGGAGGAAATATTATTGGTCCTTAAAGCTAAAATTAATGTCGTCATTAAGGGGTTAAAAATGCAATAGTGTCCCCTGAGTTTTGCGCCAACATGATTTTCTGTAGACACACATTAAAACTCTACAATAAAAAAGTGACATTTTGGGAGGGTTTTTCCAATTTTAACATGACTTTAAAGGGGTTGCTCACTTTATGGCTACTGTTGACAAATGTGTCTGTAATATGACTATATGACACTTACTAATATAGCTTTTGTTGATATTCTGCGTCATTTCCTATATTTTGTAAGGTATGCCTCCTTGTTGGCCAAGTCTTTTGTGCTGTCCACATGTAGGTTCTGTCCATAAAATGGCTGCTGATGGAGGGTCATGTGACCAGGCTCCTTCATTCAGGTTAACTGCACCTACCACCTGCAATGTTGAGAGTTAAGTGTAGGTGTAGTGTGTTAAAAAGGAGGAGACAGAGTAGTGTTTGGTCAGATAACTCTTCATCAGTGGCCATCTAATGGACAGGATTTCTATGCGGACAGCACAGAAAATTTGCCCAATTAAGGATTGTGGCTTATGAAATCTAGCAAACAGCAAAGAATATCAATAAAGACTATATTAACCTCTTAAGGACACAGGATGTACCGATACGTCCTGATGTCCGAATCCTTAAGGACACAGGACGTACCGGTACGTCCTGTGTATTAATTGCTATTGCGCCCGATCCGGGTGTGATAGCAACATGGTTCCTGCTGATATAGTTCAGCAGGAACCATGTTCTAATGCCGAGGGGGGTCCTGTTACCCCCCCGTATCGGTGATCGCAGCAAACCGCATGTCAATTCAGACCTGCGGTTTGCTGCGTTTCCGGTCCATTCAGGTCCCCGGTGACCCGATGAACCGGAAAAGAACGGTCATCGGTGGTGTGAAAACACACCACCGCTAATTGGGATTGGGGCAGTGGCAGCATCGCTTACAGTTACTCCCCTCTGATTGGCCGGCGGCGGGAGCGGCGCAAAGTTCAAACTTTCGCTGCTTCCTCTCTCCTCCCACAGTTTCCAGCGTCGCAGAGGAGCCGACCGCCAGACCTGCATCCCCAGCAGCATCATCCCCAGCAGCAGCATCTCCTAAAGGTAGGGTAGGGTCAGTAAGGGAGAGGGTATTTAGGCAGGGATAGTAACGGAAAGTTAGTTAGGAAAAAATTATTATTATTTTTTTTTAACCCAGGTCCTGGTTTTGGTGTCTAGGGTACACAGCACTTAGCCCCCCATGGCCAGCACTAGTACGAGAAGCTCTGGGGCTCGTACTAGTTTTCCGGCCCACCAGCCAAGTGCACCTGAGCCCCCATAGGACTTTGTGCCCGAGATTCCTGAGTTTGTTGGCAATCTAGGAATCCAGATTCCCACAGTGGGATTTACTGAAATTGACTTTTTTAGTTTTTCTTTTCAGTGACCCACTTGTGAATCTGATGGTGGAGAAGACGAATCTGTACATCCAACTGTTCGTTGCTCAACAACCAGGCTCCTTTTTGGCCAGGCCCGGTGGCTGGACCCCGGTCAGTGCAGCCGAGATGAGGACGTTTTGGGGCCCCGTGCTGCACATGGGCCTGGTCAAAAAACCAAGTGTCAGGCATTACTGGAGTGGGTACTGCCATGACAAGTTCGCGGTTTGAGGCCATCCGGAAATACCTGCATTATGCAGATAATGCAGCATGTCCCCCCCCCCGAGGTGATCCTGCCTATGACCGGCTTTATAAAATACGGCCGGGCATTAATCACTTTGGGGCCAAATTTGTGGAGGCCTACGTACCTGGAAGGAAGGTCGCGGTTGATGAGTCTCTCGTTGCTTTCAAGGGGAGACGCAGTTTCCGCCAATACATTCCCTCTAAGCGAGCGAGGTATGTCGTCAAAATTTACTAAATTTGTGAGAGTACCTCAGGGTACACTTTCAAATTTTGTGTCTACGAGGGGCGAGATTCCCGTATTGAACCCCCAGAATGTCCCCCCACTCTGTGTGTTAGCGGGAAACTCGTGTGGGACCTTTTGCACCCACTGCTGGATAAGGGTTATCACTTGTACGTGGATAACTTTTATACCAGTATTCTCTTGTTTCAGGCCCTCTCCGCCAGATCCACGTTCGCTTGTGGGACTGTGTAGTCAAATTAGGTATTGCCACGTCCGTAACAATGTGCTCTATAAAAATAACATTTGAACTAACCCCTCGGATAAACGCCGTCAAAACACCCCCAAAAAAAACTATGTAAAAAAAGCCATTTTTTGTCAACTTAGATGATAAAAAGTGTAATAGCGAGCAATCAAAAAGTCATATGCCCCCCAAAATAGTGCCAATAAAACCGCCATCTCATCCCGCAAAAAATGAGCCCCTACCTAAGACAATCACCCAAAAAATTAAAAACTAAAATTGCTTCTAAAATAATAATATAGTGTAAAATCTAAATAAATGTAAAAAAAGTAGACATATTAGGTATTGACACGTCCGTAAGAATCTGCCCTATAAAAATAACATTTGACCCAACCGATCGAATGAACAGTGTTAAAAAAAAAAAAAAAACGTGCCAAAACACCCATTTTTGGGCAAATTTCCCATTTGGATCTATTTTTTCGGGTAATAAAGCAAGGGTTAACAGCCAAACAAAATTCAATATTTATTGCCCTGATTCAGTAGTTTGCAGAAACACCCCATATGTGGCTGTAAAGTGCTGTACGGGGACACGGCAGGATGCAAAAGGAAAGGAACGCCATATGGTTTTTGGAAGGCAGATTTTGATGGACTGGTTTGTTTACGCCATGTCCCATTTGAAGCCCCCCTGATGTAACCCTAGAGTAGAAACTCCAAAAAAGTGACCCTATCTAAGAAACTACACCCCTCAAGGTATTCCAAACAGATTTTAAAAACTTTGTTAACCCTTTAGGTGTTCCACAAGTGTTATTGGCAAAAGGAGATGAAATTTAAAAAAAACTTAATATAGAGCAGCCAAAAATAATATTTACCCTAAAATAGTCCCAAAAAACCTGCCACCTTATCCTGTAGTTTCAAAGATCGGGTCACTTTTATGGAGTTTCTACTCTAGGGGTGCATCAGGGGGGCTTGAAATGGGTCATGGTGTAAAAAACCAGTCCAGCAAAATCTGCCTTCCAAAAACCATAAAGCATTCCCCTCCTTCTATGTCCTGCCGTTTGGCCAAACAGTAGTTTACCACCACTTATGGGGTGTTTCTGCAAAGTACAGAATCAGGGCAACCCATATTGAGTTTTTTTGGCAGTTAACCCTTGCTTTATTCCTGGAAAAAATGGATTCAAATGGAAAATTTTCCAAAAAATCTAATTTCTAAAATAGTTTCTCCATCTGCCATTAACTCTTGTGGAACACCTAAAGGGTTAACAAAGTTTGTAAAACCTGTTTTGAATACATTGAGGGGTGTACTTTCTTAGATCGAGTAATTTTTTTGGAATTTCTATTCTAGGGGTGCATCAAGGGGGCTTAAAATGGGACATGGTGTAAAAAAAACAGTCCTGCAAAATCTGCCTTCCAAAAACCATATGGTGTTCCCTTCATTCTATGTCCTGCCACAGCAGTTTACAACCACATATGGGGTGTTTCTGCAAAGTACAGAATCAGGGCAACCCATATTGAGTTTTTTTTGGCAATTAACCCTTGCTTTATTCCTGGAAAAATGGATTCTTGTAGAACACCAAAAGGGTTAACAAAGTATGTAAAATCAGTTTTGAATACTTTGAGGGGTGTAATTTCTAAAATTGGGTCATTTTTGGGTGGTTTCTATTATGTAAGCCTCCCAAAGTGACTTCAGACCTGAACTTAAAGAGTGAGTTTTGGAAAATTTCTGAAAAATTTCAAAATTTGCTTCTAAACTTCTAAGGCTTGTAACATCGCCAAAAAATAAAATGGCATTCCCAAAATGCTCCAAACATGAAGTAGGCATATGGGGAATGTAAAGTAGTAACTATTTTGGGGTATAACTATGTATTTTAGTAGTAGAGAATTTTAAACTTTGAAATTTGCTCATTTTCCCAAATTTTTGGTAAATTTGGTATTTTTTTTTATATAAAATGATTTTTTTTTTAGCAGTGTCATGAAGTACAATATGTGCAAAAAAACAATCTCAGAACGGCCTGGGTAAGTAAAAGCGTTGTAAAGTTATTCACACTTAAATTGATGTCAGATTTGCAAAAAATGGCCTGGTCCTTAAGGTGAAATAGGGCAGTGTCCTTAAGGGGTTAATAAATGTCATATAGTCATCTTACATATACACTGGTCAACAGTGGCCAACCCCTTTAAGCCATGGTGAAACTTATCAATGCAATCATCTATTCAATGTGAGTCTGCTTCTAGACTAGTATGTATTTCCCATTGCTATAATAAGGCAATGTGTGGCCAAAGAGAGAAATGCGCTCATATAGTAAGTATGTACGAGTGGCAGAAACCCTCAGAAGAGAATTAATTCTGCTCACCTGTTCCTGTTGTGCAGTCTTGGATACAACGCCAGTGTGGGCGAGTAGAATGATGCTAGTCGGTGCAGCCAAGCTGGGCCACCGGTGGAGTGAAGTTGTTGCACTGAATACTGGCTGGACTGTTACTGTCACACTTGTGGTTGATAGTATAAAGGTGCAAGGTACAACCAGACGTGAGGTGTTAAGGAGTGTTCCAGAAATTGTGGAAAAACCAAGCTAAATTGGAATAAGGTTTTGGGTCAATATTACAAAAGGGAATGGGATCAAATACATATATATTATATATACTATCAACCACAAGTGTGACAGTAACAGTCCAGCCAATATTTAGTGAAACAATTGCTATAAAAACTGAAGCTTGCCCGAACCCTGGATCAGACCCTGTACCTATGCCATTTGTATTATGCTGCAATACTTGACACAGCCCTGTTTGTTCGAGTCTAGTTTTTAATTGTGAGGGTTAAAGGTGTTTCTGGTGTACATTGCCTTCCTTTTACATAATCATCATTTATGAAAGTATCTGTAATTTTCTAATGTATTTCTTGTACTTTTATTTGCTCCTTTTGTTCTAACTGTGGTCACATGACCACTTCATACCTCCCAACCATCCCAGATGCTGCAGGACAGTCCCGGATTTCAGTCGCTGTCCCATGGTCCTGGAATGGAGGAGGTATGTCCCATTCTCAGACAGCTGTCTCTGCATCCATACGACGCAGAGACAGGTGATTGTAATGATGAAGCAGAAAGCCATCATCATTCCTCCCCCGTCGGGGCTCCACACTGCTGGTCCGTGCAGGGACGGGGCTGGAGGGCAGTCAGTGTGCTCCTCCTCCTCCTACACAGACCATCATCTCCGTGTGTGTCCTGGGGATAACATCGGAGGTACCAGGTTAGTATGTAGAGTTTGTTTTTTACTTCCTGTGAAGGGGCAGATAACTGGGCATAACTACTGTAAGGGGGCACATTACTGGGCATATTACTGTGAGGGGGAACATAACTGGGCATATTACTGTGAGGGGGCACATAATTAGGCAAAACTAATGTGAGGGGGCACTCCTGTGAGCACAGTAAACCACCTCAGTAAGGTGGGAAAAAAACAGAAGGTGGAGCTATACAGATAGACTTTATTGAGTAAATCAGTTGTTATACAAAACTTTAATTACATGAATTACAAAAGAACTCAGATCCTGGTGTTAGTTTAAAAAAATGTTAAATATTTTTTGTGGCACAACCCCTTTAAAGTACCCGGCAAACACTTTTGGCAGGGCACTCTTCCCTTATCATTACCTAGTCTGCTCATTTGCCAGTCTTTTCTCCTCTTAGAGCATCCTTTTTAGAGGCATCCAGACCTATCCAGTATTACAAGGCCACCCCATAGCTCCCCCGTGTCAGAGTCAACCACAATCCTATTAGAGCTACAGATTCTGGATATGCCTGCAGCCCACATCCTAGTAGTAATATACTTGTATACTTGGTAGCAGACTGCCTCACTTTAATACCTATGAACAAGGCTAGTGATCCCTTCATCACTTGGCTCTCCAGTGAACATTTTGGTTTTGGTTGTTCCCTAGAGCAATTCCTCTACAGGTACATCACTCTTCTCTCTAGGATTTTTTGGCATCTTAAGATAGACGGTGTCTTTTATCTAGACAATGTCCACAGACATTGATTTCCAGAAAAGACCCACTCCTGTTTTTTTCCCTCTTCTGTTGAAACCACAGGCCAGAGATCTCATGAGTTTTCCTACAGTAACTACCACAACCATGCTGTTGGCCACAAATACTTCTCCATCTTGCATTCACCATGGGAGCTAGGTCTTTGTACTGTACTTTCTTAGTGAACTCTGATGCAGCAATCATTAGTACCAAGGCAGGACCTGCTTTCTCCACTGAACATATAGTTTACCATTCATGCCTCTAATGGGCTGTCTTGCAGTACTAGTGCAGGCGCTCTTGGCAATGATGAGAGGTCAGTGACAAATGAGCTACTGGATGCCATAGTTGGCCTTTGAGATACAGCAGCTTGTCTCACCTGGCGATCTTTGAGTGCATCATGTCAGGAAGGGTGAGACATGAGTGAAACATGTCAGGAAGGGTGTAAGATAGTGTAGCGATTAGTGTTTTAGGCAGTTTAACAGTGAGCAATATAAGTGTAGCGCAAGGGCTATCTGAGGGAAACATTGTTACAAGTGTATGATTGGAAACCAGCTTTGAATGTGTAATTGGTATGCCTGAGCTTTTGTGTGTGGAGAGGAAAAAAGGGATACACAGTATCAGTGTATAATAGCCACTTAGTTTTCAACTGGCTGCAGCATGTGTAACATTGTGAGAAATTTCCAGGACGGCTGATACAAGCGTGTGACCTGAAAATTAAATAGGTCACGCACAAACAGACTGTTCTTTAAAGCTGCATGCAACGGGGGTTAAATTTGACCCCCTACTGGTTCACAACACACGCCAGGCTCTTTGAAACAGTCGATACATGTGTGTGGCCTGTAACCAAATTGCAGGCCACACATAGATAGACTGTTAAAGGATGTGGCATCTTTCACTGTGATAAAGATAACACCCAACTCCCACAAACACCTAATTATGACTGCAGCACCCGGTAGTATCTAACATGCCCCTGTAAATTGCAGTAGTGTGCCAATCATTGACACTATATAACCTCAATCATCTATACTAATAGCGCACCTGCGGGTGATTGTATTATAGTTCAGATACCACAAGTCCCTTAGTTGCCGCTAGCAACCACTAGTAGCTACTAATTAAATTGGTCTCACTGTTACTGATATTTTTAGATACATTTTTTTCTTTTTCACTTTTAACCACTACAGGACCGCCTAACGCAGGGATGCGTCCTGCGGGCGGTCCTGTAGTTCTGAGACGACGCATTGGCGCGTCATCTCGCGAGAGCCGAGACTTCCTGTGAACGCGCGCGTGCGTTCACAGTGAAGAGCGTCTCAGGAGTTCTCCTACAGCCTGCCAGCGATGATCCATCGCTGGCAAGCTGTAGATGCGAATTAAATCTCATCAAAGAGCTATATCAGACGCTGTTTTGTGAACAGTGTCTGATATAGCTGCTACCTGGTCCTCTGGTGGTCCCATTTGCTGGGATCGACCACCAGAGGACCAGGTGACTATGTAAAGTTGCACCAAACACTACACTAACCCCCCCCCACCCCCCTCACTTATTAACCCCTTGTTAACCCCTTGATCACCCCATCTAGACCCCCTGATCACCCCCCTGTCATTGATCACACCCCTTGTAAAGCTCCATTCAGACATCCATATGTGTTTTGCGGATCCGTGGATTCACGGATCCGCGGATCGGATCCGCAGATCCTCAAAACACGGACACCCCAAAAGAAAGAAGACACCCCAAGGTATTCGCTGAGGGGCATAATGAGTCCATGAAAAATTCAACTTTTTGTCAAAAGTTAGCAGAAAGGGAGACTTTGTGAGAAAAAACAATAAAAAAATCAATTTCCACTAACTTGTGCCAAAAAAAAAATCTTCTATGAACTCGCCATGCCCCTCATGGAATACCTTGGGGGTCTTCTTTCCAAAATGGGGTCACATGTGGGGTATTTATACTGCCCTGGCATTTTAGGGGCCCTAAAGCGTGAGAAGAAAAATGCGTAAAAATGCCCTCCTAAAAGGTACTCATTGGAATTTGGGCCCTTTGCGCATCTTGGCTGCAAAAAAGTGTCACACATGTGGTATCGCCGTACTCAGGAAAAGTAGGGCAATGTGTTTTGTGGTGTATTTTTACATATACCCATGCTGGGTGAGAGAAATATCTCTGTAAATTGACAACTTTGAATAAAAAAATGTAAAAAGTTGTCGTTTACAGCGATATTTCTCACACACAGTATGGGTATATGTAAAAATACACCCCAAAACACATTGCCCTACTTCTCCTGAGTACGGCGATACCACATGAGTGACACTTTTTTGTAGCCAAGATGCGCAAAGGGGCCCTAAAACCAATGAGTACCTTTAGGATTTCACAGGGCATTTTTACGTATTTGGATTCTCACGCTTTAGGGCCCCTAAAATGCCAGGTTAGTATAAATACCCCACAAGTGACCCCATTTTGGAAAGAAGACACCCCAAGGTATTCTGTGAGGGGCATGGCGAGTTCACAGAATTTTTATTTTTTGGCACAAGTTAGCGGAAATTGATATATTTTTTAATTTTGTTTTTACAAAGTCTCATATTCCACTAACTTGTGACAAAAATAAAATTTTACATGAACTCACCATACCCCTCACGGAATACCTTAGGGTGTCTTCTTTCCAAAATGGGGTCACATGTGGGGTATTTATACTGTCCTGGCATTTTAGGGACCCCTAAAGCGTGAGAAGAAGTCTGGAATCCAAATGCGTAAAAATGCCCTGTGAAATCCTAAAGGTACTCATTGGTTTTAGGGCCTTTGCGCATCCAGGCTGCAAAAAGTGGCACACATGTGGTATCGCCATACTCAGGAGAAGTAGGGCAATGTGTTTTTGGGTGTATTTTTATATATACCCATACTTTGTGTGAGAAATATCTCTGTAAACGACAACTTTTAAAAAATGTTATACAAAGTTGACAATTTACAGAGATATTTCTCTCACCCAACATGGGTATATGTAAAAATACACCCCAAAACACATTACCCTACTTCTCCTGAGTACGGCGATACCACATAAGTGACACTTTTTTGCAGACTGGGTGCGCAAAGGGGCCCAAATTCCAACGAGTACCTTTAGGTTTTACATGGCGGCTCACAATTTAGCCCCGCCCAAAATGCCAGAACAGTAAACACACCCCACAAATGACCCCATTTCGGAAAGTAGACACCCCAAGGTATTCACTGAGGGGCATAGATAGTCCGTCTGAGATTTTTTTATTTTTTTGCCAGAAGTTAGCAGAAATTGAAACTTTTTTTTAAATTTTTTTCTCAGAAAGTGTCATTTTTCGCTAACTTGTAAAAAAAAAAATGAAATGATACATGAACTCACCATGCCCCTCCGCGAATACTTCTTTCTAAAATGGTGTCATTTGGGGGGTATTTATACTATCCTGACATTCTAGCACCTGAAGAAACATGACAGGTGCTCAGAAAGTCAGAGCTGCTTCAAAATGCGGAAATTCACTTTTTTGCACCATAGTTTGTAAACGCTATAACTTTTACCCAAACCAATAAATATACACTTATTGGACTTTTTTTTAATCAAAGACATGTAGAACAATAAATTTAGAAAAAAATTTATATAGAAATGTAGTTTTTTAAAAAAAAATTACAACAGAAAGTGAAAAATGTCATTTTTTTTCAAAAATGTCGTTAAATTTGTATTAATGGCAAAAAAAGTAAAAATGTCAGCAACAATGAAATACCATCAAATGAAAGCTCTATTAGTGAGAAGAAAAGTAGGTAAAATTTATTTGGGTGGTAAGTTGCATGACGGAGCAATAAACGGGTAAAGTAGTGTAGTGCGGAATTGTAAAAAGTGGCCTGGTCATTAAGGGTGTTTAAGCTAGGGGGGCTGAAGTGGTTAAAGTAATAAAGATATATTTTTATATTAAGACACTGTTAGTTAGAGAACCCTAAAGAGATTTTGTCCAGGTCTTCTGACCGTTTAGTTTATTGATTATTACATCCCGAGGGTCTCTATGAGGGCTTTCGATAAGACTTAATACTGTGAGGGGCACATATCTGGACATAATTACTGAGGGGGCATATATCAGCATAATACTGTAAAAAGGGCATATATCTGAGCAAAATACCCTGAAAATGGCATATATCTAGGCATAACTACTGTGAGGGGACACATATCTGGGCATAATACTCTGAAAAGGGCACATATCTGGGCATAATACTGTGAGGGGCACATATCTGGTCATAACTAATGTGAGGGGGCACATATCTGGGCAAAACTACTGTGAAGGGGTACATATCTGGGCATCATTACTGTGAGGGGGCACATATCTGGGCATCACTACTGTGATGGGGCACATATCATGGCATTGCTACTGTGAGGGCACATATCTGGGCATAACTACTGTGAGAGAGCACATATTAGGGCATAACTACTGTGAGGGGGCACATATCTGGGCATCACTACTGTGAGGGGGCACATATCTGGGCATTGCTACTGTGAGGGCACATATCTGGGCATAACTACTGTGAGGGGCACATATCTGGGCATAACTACTGCGAGGGAGCATATATCTGGGCATCACTACCATGAGGGGCACATATCTGGGAATTACTTCTGTTAAGGGGCATATATCTGGGCATATTACTGTGAGGGGCATATATCTGGGCATAACTAGTGAGGGGCACATATCTGTGTATAATGCTGTGATAGGCATATATGTGGGCATCGCTACTGTGAGTGGGCACATATCTGGGCATAACTTCTGTGAGGGGGACTATATATGGGCATATTACTGTGAGGGGGACACATAACTGGGCATATTACTGTGAGGGGGCACATATCTGGCATAAACATATGTGAGGGGACACATATCTGGGATAAACTTCTATAAGGGGTCACATATCTGTGGATAACTACTGTGAGAGAGCATACATCTGGGCATCGCTACTGTGAGGGGGCACATGTCTGGGCATAACTACTGCTTAGGGGGCGCATATTTGGCCATAACTACTGTGAGGCGGTACAATGTGGGCATAACTACTGTGTGGTGGCTAAAAGAGGGAACAATTACTATGTGGGGGCATTTAAGGGACTGGGTGGTATGAGGTGTATAGTTATGTTTTGGACTGAGTTAGAGGCGTGACTTAGTGCAGAAAAACTTGCCGCACAATGTGTCCCTCTCCCTCCTTTTCAGAAGTTGGGAGATATGCCATGTCCAGGAAGCTCTTTCTTATTTCCTATCATGTTATGTCCATGGGCATGTCACAGAATAGTGTCTATGTAACTAGCTGGGTGGGAGGAGCAATAAACTAGTGCTGGGGTTGTGGCAGAGGAAGGAGAAGTGCACTATGGGTTACGGGAACAGGAAGTGCTACATACAGGACGTAACAAACCAAAGTGATTTGTTTACATGGTGAAAACAGGTCAGCACAGTGCAAACTGAAAAAAAGCATGGGGAAGATGTACATGATATAAACAACTGTCATGATCCTACTTAGTAAATAAATCTCAAATATGTAAAATAAAAAATGTGCTCTACCAACAGACTTAAGGGCTTTTCTAGAAATGTCAGTCTTTTTCTATGGACCTAAAGTGTGAAGCAATAAACTTTGACAGATTTGCCTACATTACAAATAACCCATCTCCTTGGTCCCCACCACTTTGTTGCTTACAACCCAGAAATATTATGTGCTCGCCCTCCTCCATGATCAACCGCTGAGTCCAAGATGACCAACCAGAATTCTTTCTGATCCCTAAATCACAGACAGCCAACATTTCTGTCGAAGGTGCAGGCACCTAAATTATTGTTTCTGGGCAGCAGATCGTACAGTCTAAACAACAATCTGCTGCCCAGAAACAATGCAGCAGTATGAGGATGAGTGGTTTGCTTCTCAATGCCCCCAAATAATGTACTTCAGATACCCCCCTAAAATGTGATACACAGACAACACACCCAAAAACAATATTGCCAGTTAAAAAGTACCCCCTTAAAATAATAGTGATAAACCAATATTATACCCTAGATACTAGTGCTTTAGATGGTGACAGTGTACCATGAAGTGCCTACACAAAGTCATAGTGATCTTCTGAGTATCCACAAACAGCAATAGTACCGTTTCTAGGCCCCATACAGTAATGATGCCCATAGGTGTGCCCCTTACAAAGTATTTACCCCCTTTTGTTTCACTACAAAGTAATATTGCCCTCTTTGTGCCCGCTGAGCAGTAATACTACAGTATTACTGTGGCTTTGATGTTCATAATGCTCTATGGCCAAACACAATAATACTGATTATTAATAATTTCTACCCACTGTATCTATAAATTTACAATGCCCCATAGAAAATAATAAAGTTGGACATGTTTACTGTGTGGAGACACAAAGGCGGTTGTTTTTATTCTTTTGGGTCAGAAAGGGGATATTTTTAACAACACCCATTTTCAGTCGCAAAACTATAATAATAACCTCTTTTGTGCCCCCCAAAAATTAAAATGCCCATCTTGGTGCTTCTTAATAAGTAATAATATCCCCTAATAGGGTAATAGTTAAGTGTCCACTTTTTTGGCAAAAAAATAAAAAAATGTGGGGAGGCAGTGGTCTCGTTTAACCAGTTCAGTAACATCATGACACCTCCTGCACATAGACACAGACATCCATGTGCAATCCTGCTAGCTTGTAGTTCACTGGCCTAAGAAATGGCATGGTTTTCAACTGAGGATATAGATACATTTGAAAGTGGCACTCCTCTCGGGTTCAGGGCCCTAAATGACCGCAGGGCCCCTCCTGGGGGCTCTGGGCAATTGCCCATTTCTACCCCCTTCCTAATTGTAGCCTTGATTCTTGGAGCTGACTGCTACCAGCATGACATGTTTCCAACTCAGGCCATTGCTGATAGATCTGAGCATGTTCATTATACTTGCTTCAATATATATATATGATTACATTGATTAAAATTTAGAGGAAAGGTAACTACAGCATTTTATAGAATATCTCATCATGAAGCGACTGGTCACCATACCGTCTATGTCTAATAAATATCCCTATTTATGCCAACCTAAAGGGATTACGTTGTGGTTTAAATGGCCCTACAAGGGTGAAAAATCAATACTAGCTCATAAAATGAAGGCCACAGGATTTATCTGCAGGGCACGGGAAATTGAAATGCATTCATGTGTCTGCCTCTTGTGTGGTTATTGCACTACAGCGTTTCATATCACCACAGTTACTCCCCAGTGCCTCTCTAATAAACAAATCGATATTTCCATGGACTAGCAGTTATTTTGATGTAGCCCACAGTAAGAATTTTTATAGGAGAAGTAGTGGAAAAGGTACTTGGATGGAAGAACATACTATGTAGGTAATTATACTAATAAGCGATGCAGTAATATCGACCGGTTCACTCACTGTGAACAATTTCACCTATATTTACTTGTGTGTTCTTTCCTAATTGCTTCCTTTAATAATCTGCATGCTGATAAGATACTGTAACCAGATCTGAGTCACTGAACATCCGTAGAAACTGAGGTGGTCCACCGTTACTGTACAGCACCCTTTTATAAATGCTGCATATTATTGGTGACAATATAATTGCTGCCCAAAAGCAGTATTCTGTGTCAGTTATAAGAAAACAAGGTACACTCTCCTTGAATTCTATGGTTTTACATAGCAGAACATAATAAAAAGCATCTGTTTCTTAGAAGGTCTTAGTCATCTTTGAGATGTCTCTACACCCTTATTAGAGTCCACCTGTGGTGAACTTAGTTGACTGAACATGATTTTGAAATATGCACGCCTGGCTATTTTTTTTTCAGCTGGAACATTTTTGTAACAGAAAGTAAATTACCAAAGTAACTAGTTTTTCATTGTGAATTAAATTAAAATAACATTTTATTGTGGCAGAAATCCTTTAATAAGATGTATTAATAAGAATAAATGTTAATAGTTAATACGGTTGAAAAAATACATAAGTCCATCAAGTTCAACCAAGGGATAGGTGGGGACGCGACTCCCAGAAGGAAGTGAGACTCAGATTTCTACACATTTTCATAAGCATTATGAGGAAAATCAAAAACGTAACAATAGCAAAGACAGGTGCACTCTGCGGTAATACTAAACCCTCACACTGATGTTAAATTGAGAGGTTAGTTTGACATATCCCACTAGGAGGACATGTCTTAAGCTCGGGCACCGCGCCAAGTTCTCTCAAGTAGCCCGAGGCCCTACCACTCACCTACCTGTGCCATATGGGCGATACCGGGGGCTAGTGGGCGAATTACGGGAGCATAAGGCCTGACTCACAGACAGCTTCCCAGTAACCTCCAGCATGTAGCCATGCTCGCATTGGGAGGTGGGGGTGCCTGTGAGCCCCACCCGAGACTGGATGATATGGCCCAGGGCCTAATAGGTGCACCTAAGTGTAGCCTGTAGATGAAAAGCAGGCACATTTAAATAGGAGTTTATACACCTCCAAACATAAGGCTATACAAACCATTAGAAAACGTGATGTGGTGTTAAACAGGCAGGATATGCTCAAACCCATATGCAGTTGTGCATGTATATAGGGGAGCATATCCTGCAATTGTAGTCCGTTGCTGATGGCAATCAACAGCAAAAAAATGCATACAATGGAAGATGCCAGCAATGGACTACAAGTACCACAATAACTATCCTACATAAGATGTATTTTATGGACATCTTCTATAGACTGCATAGTACTACATAGTTTAGTAACATCTGCAAAAATAGAAATTGCGCTATTAATCCCGTCCTGGATATCATTAATAAATTAATTAATTGAGGACCCAGCACTGCACCTTGGGGTACACCACTTATAACCCGGGACCATTCCGAATGGGAATCATTGACCACAACTCTCTGGACACCGTCCTTCAGTTTTCGATCCAATTACAAACTATACTTTATAAAGCCTATAGACCTTACTTTACCTATTAAACGTCTATGAGGGACAGTATCAAAAGCCTTTGCAAAATCCAGAAACACTACGTCCACAGCCGCCCCTCTGTCCAGGCTTCTTCTCACCTCCTCATAAAAAGAAATCAGGTTAGTCTGACAACTTCTGTCCTTGGTAAACCCATGTTGGTTATCACTTATAATATTATGTATAGTCACATACTCTGTATATAGTCCCTTAAGAGTCCTTCAAACATTTTTCCCATGACAGAAGTTAAACTAACTGGTCTATAATTACCTGTAGAGGACCTAGATCCTCTTTTGACTATGAGCACCTCATTTGCCTTGCACCAATCACTTGGCACTGTACTAGTGCCTAGGGAATCTTTAAAAATTATAAACAGGGACGCATCAATGATTGAACTGAGATCTTTAAGAACTCTTGGGTGTAGTCCATCTGGACCCAGAGCCTTGTTCACATTTACCTTATTTAACTTAGCTTAGACTATATCTACAGTTAGCCAATTGAGTATATTACTGCATGTAGTAACAGCCCTTTGTAAACTTCAAAGGCTACATCTGACCACAAACTCTGCTAGATTTATTTTAAGCTGGCAGTGTAAGGGGCATGTGCTTTCTTCTGCAGCTGGTGGCAGTTAAAGGATGGAACTGAGCATGTGCTTCCATCTCAAAGAGCAGGACAGAAAATAGCACTTTTACAACTTTTGTGCAAAAAAAAACCCCTTTTTTACAAAGATGATCTTTTTGCATCGCCGCATTCCAAGACCCATAACTTTTTTTATTTTTCTTTCTATGGAGTTGTGTAAGGGCTTGATTTTTGTGGGGCAACTTGTAGTTTTCATTGGTATCATTTCACTTTTTATTAGGTTTTTTGGGTGGTGACTAAGAATAAATTAGCAACTCTGGCATTTTTTTTATGACGTTCATTGTAGGGGATAATTTACATGATATTTATGTAGTGCAGGTTGTTATGGATGCGGTGATATCAAACATGTGGGGGGAGATTTTATTTTAGCAATTTTTTAAATTGAAAAGCCTATTTATTGGGGGAAAAGCGTATTTTTTGGAATTTTCTTATTTAATAAATGTTTTTTTTTTTTTACTTTTTTAACCATTTAATAGTCCTTCAAGGGGACTATAACAGGCAATCTTTTGATTGCTTTGAAAATGCAATACACTATCCCTATAGTGCATTGCATTTTAATGTCAGTGCTTTACTGACAGCAGGCAGAAAACACAATGGTCCAGCCTAAGGTGCCTTAGTGACAGCCGCTCTAAGGCAGAATACACGACGGCCCAGCCTAAGGTGCCTTAGTTACCGCCGCTCTAAGGGGTATGGGTGGTCGCCAAGGGGTTAAAGGAGAAAAATCATACAGCAGTTCCCTCAGATAAATATGTAATATGTCACACAAAAAGAAAATGTTTTCCTCTGGTTCATCCAGCCAGCAGAATTTCAATAAAGATCTACAAGTAATGCTTATTTCCTTTGTCTAATTTCCCTTTGGCTTTCAATTTTCAGGGAAATAGGGGATAAAAAAATGATAACACTGCTGTTTTGTTCACACCATAACACAATGTGCAATAAAATTATGGAAACACAGCAACTTCTATTACATTGTCAAATCTTGATGATGATAGTCAAGGTAGAATAAAGCGATGTGTAAATTGTTAGCTTTGTTCCCATGGCAACATGAGATTGGGAAGCCGTTACAGCTATGCTGCATTGACTGCTGTAATGAGATGCTCGTGCATTAGTTAAATCAGCAGAAGAAATCTCGATCTGCACAGATTGTAAACATATCGACAAAATCAATGACTATTGATAGCATTTACCATTCTCCCCATACTCATTTTGTTATTGACGTCATGCATATCCAGGTTAGATGGACATCTGTATACAATAAAAGAAATTCTGTTTGCTGAAATATTGATTTTATAGAAGTCAATGGTTAAAATTAATTAGATCTGTGATTTGCAGCAGAATGACTCCTAATGGCTACCGTGAGACATTGCTATACTAAGAAGGATTTACACATTTCATATGAGGTCAGAGGTTCATTTGCAATAATTGCAGATTATGCTAATATAAGTAAAGACTCATAAACAGGGAATGGTGTACTACTAATGTTAAATGTGATGAAGATTTGCATCACTACGATTTGGGATGTTATACGACAAAAGCAAATTTTGAGACTGTTCAGGCCCACAATGACTAATTAGTAGAGCACTATAAAGAAACCAAGAAGATTTACTAAGGAGTGCCAATCCCATAGTTATCATACAGAGTATATGTTTTTTTTTTTACAGCTAATGTAGTAGATATCTCTTGCAGTCCTATGTAACCCCACAGATAACACAGTAATAACTCTCTGACTACAGATAATGTAGTAGATGGGTGTGAGCCCCCAGAATTTAGAACACGCACAGTGTGACCTGAAGTCTGGGGCCAGGCTGCTACAGTGTGGGCCAAATTCTATATCCCCCTCCCATCACTACAGAACATACAGGGTAATACAGCCCCACATATGTACCTCTGGCATGTGACGTCTCCATTGATGTAGATGTTCTCTTTCCCCATCTTCTCCTTTCAGACCTTTAGACCAGACCATCAGTTTTCAGCCAGTTTTCTGCAGTTTGACAAAAAAATCTTAGTTTACTACTTTTCCATTATCCTCCCATCTTCTGGACAAACCATCCCACTAACCCCAATACTGTGCTGCTGTGCTCCCCAATATTATACTGCAGAAACAGATAAACCCCCTGATAATACTAGTACCACACAGATAATGCCCCTTCAATAATTATTGGCACACAGTGCCCTTCAATAACTGCGCCCAGCACATACTTTCCCTGAGACCACTGCCGGCCACCGCCCCTATTCTAGTCAATGGGAATGGAGCGGCAGTCCAGGGGCACATGTGAACTAGCAGCAGGACGGATCCGACAGGCTATTCACCCGCTGGAACAGCCTGCCGGACTGCCCTGCCGCTCATGTGAAAGTGT
Organism: Bufotes viridis; assembly: GCA_033119425.1. Taxonomy (NCBI): domain Eukaryota; kingdom Metazoa; phylum Chordata; class Amphibia; order Anura; family Bufonidae; genus Bufotes; species Bufotes viridis. Next base: position 307,322,152 of record CM065590.1, read on the forward strand.
GAAAAACAGACTGACAGACCTTGACCACTGACTAAATCAGTGTATATGATGAGATAAGCAAAAACCCTGACGCATTTCCCCCTATCATTAGGGTTCATCAGGGGGTACAAGATATTCAGTGGGTATAGTATATACCAAGATACGTAGTGAAGTGCCATGAGAGCCAGGCAGGCCAAGCAGGTGGCAGTCAGGGTGCTGGTGAAGGATGACCAGAGACAGTACTGCTACTAGGATGCCATCTGCCTATCTCTGCTATCCATATACCAGGCCCAGGGTAGGCCTGGTATATGGACAGCAGAGATGGGCAGATGGCATCCCAGAGGCAGTAGTGTCTCAGTGTCTCTGGTTATCCTTCACTACACCAGCACCATAGGGACTGCCAGAGTGCCACCTGCTTGGCCTGGCTGAAGCTGAGCTCTGGGCCTCTGGCATATCACTCACTGTATGATTTATTACCCTCATTGCCTGCCAGCCCACAGACCATTCACCCACCCCCCTCACTGACTGTGACTCTGAGACACAGCACAGCAGTGCAGTCGACCCACAGTGTCGGGCAGGGCAGCAGCTGCCTGGATGAGACACTCTCTCTCTGATCTGGACTACTGGACTGTAAAACTCTTACTAGTTCTTACTCTTCCTCTGTCAGCAGCCCAGCAGCAATCTCCTTCTTCTTGCCGGCTCCCTTGCTTGTCTTTCCCGCCTGGAAGGGGGCGGAGCCAGCCAGCCTGCCTTGAATTGCAGTACTCAGCATTGTGTGCTCCCTGGTCAGGGCCCCTGTGTGCGATCCTAAACCACTCTCTGGGCGCTGCGCAGTGCGGGCAAGCAGAGAGTCTGAGAGAGAGAGAAACTGTTATTTACATTTTTTTCCCCAGCGGCCAGCGCCCCCTGCCATGTGGTGCCCGGGGCAACGGCCCCCCCCCCCCTTTGCTCTGGCTCAGGAGCTTGCTGAAGGGTACAATTATGCTTTAGGGCAGTGAGATGTGTCCTGATATCAGCAGGACATGTGACACTAACCAGTTAATTTTTTTACCTCCACATATTCAAAATTCTTTTTGTAACTGGATTTATAACTAATGCTAATGACATCATTTATTAGAGCAAAATTCATCATAATGTTAGATAATTTGCAGGACAGACAAAACATACAATTCGGAAAAATACAAAGCAAAGTCGTACAAAATGGGTCAGAACCAGACGAGCTGCACAGTACCAAAACGTGAGACAAAGGAAGGTCAGGAAACAAGCCAAGGTCAAAGCACAAGAAATCAAACAGCACTAAGGAACAGGAACAAGAATCATGCTAGTGAGCCAAAAGACTATCACTGGCAATGGTGAATCGACAGGAGGAGCTTAAAATAGAGTGCTGGGTCCCTGGATCGGAACCTGATAGGTCCAGTGACCTGGCCCTCCATTGGGTAGAACAAAACAACAACTGTAGTTGAGCAGCTTGGCTGTCATTCAGCCCACTGCTTGTCTCCTCCAGCGTGTGGGGAGAAACAGAGCATTGCATCCTATAGCTAAAAATGCGGTCACGTCACTAGGGGGTGTGGCTCAACAGCGTCTCTCCCGGCGTGGCCTTACTGAGGATCGCGCCGCTGGAGCCCGGACAGGTACGTTTATTACATTATCTATTTATTGTCTCTCTATCAATCCATCTGTAACTGACTCTGCACATAGAGGAGTGGTTGTTGAAGGGACAGGGCGCAATGGTAGGCTAATAGATTTGGAATAAGGAAGTTTTAATAAAAGGTGGTATTTGGGAAAAGTGATATAACAACTATATCTGTTGGGCGAGATACTTTTATAGTAGTGGCACACAGTGGCATACCTAAGGTGTTTGGCACCCGGGTCAGTTCCTTTCTCTGGCACCCTTCCCCCCAATACTGGTGTCATCACACAGTAGCATTGCCCTCATTGTACAACCTTCACAGTAGTTATGTCTAGATATGTGCCCCCAAATAATATCCACATTGTGCCCCCTCATTTCTAGTTGTGCCAACACTGTGCTCCCTCACAGTATTTATTTCCTCATTGTACAACTTTCACAGTAGTTATGCCCACATTGTGCCCCCCTTAGAGTACTTATCCCTTCATGGTGCCCCCTTCACAGTAGTTATGCCCTCTATATGCCCCCTTCAAAGTAGTAATGGCCACTGTGCTCCCTTCACAGTAGTAATGCCCACTTTGTGCCCCTATAACAGTTATGCCCCTCACAGTAGTTATACCCTTTCTGTGCCCCCTTCACAGTAGTAATGCCCATTGTGCCCCTTTCATAGTAGTAATGACCACTGTGACCCCTTCACAGTAGTAATGCCCGCTCTGTGCCCCATAACAGTTATGCCCCTTTCAGTAGTAATGCCTTCTGTGCCTCCTTCACAGTGGTAATGCCCTCTTTGTGCCCACTCACAGTAGTGATGCCCTCTCTGTGCTCCCTTCGAAGTAGTAATGGCCACTGTGCCCTCTTCACAGTAGTAATGCTCACTCTGTGCTGCCATAACAGTTATAGCCCCTAACAATAGGTATGCCCTCTTTGTGCTCCCTTCACAGTAGTAATGCCCATTGTACCCCCTTCATAGTAGCAATTACCACTGTGCCCCCTTCACAGTAATAATACCCACTCTGTGCCCCATAACAGTTATGCCCCTTGACAGGAGTAATACCATCTGTGCCCACTTCACAGTAGTAAAGCCTCTGTGCCCCCTTTATAGTTGTAATGCCCTCTGGGCCCCCTTTATAGTAGTAAAGCTCCCTGTATCCCCTTTATAGTAGTAAAGCCCTCAGTGCCCCATTTATAGTAGTAATGTCCTCTCTCCCCTTTCTGTGTTAATAAAACAAAAAAAAAAAACAGTAACTACACACCTTGTCCCATTCCTGAAGCTCAAATCCAGCTCTTCCCCTTCAGACAGCCAAACACAGATGGCTCTGCAGCACTGTGTGGGAGGAGCACAGGCAGATTCCTGGGCTGCAGGCTGAATGGTGGGGCAGGGAGCAGAAGGCTTACTTCACCACTTAGTGTGTTGCCGGCCTGAAGGAGAGAAGGAGCGCAGAGAGCTCAGCAGTCAGTGAGTGACAGATCCCCGGCACTCCAGTAATGAGCACTTCCATGTAGCATTAACTTCATGAGTAAGGATCATATCTTGGGATCCGAAACACGTAAATGTTAACGCTACACTGCTGCACTGTGTCTTACTTGGATCTTATAAATTTTGAAGAATAAAGAACAAATGCTTTTTATTGGAAGCTGGATTCTCTTCTCTTTATAGCAAAATACTTATAGTGTTGTGCAATCTTTCAGCTGTACCAGTACATATATAAATTGTCATACAGTAAAGACAAAGGCCAAAGCACCGGAGTTCCAATAAGACCTGAAGAACATATCTGGGGAGCTAAAAAAAAAAAAAGCTCCACTGCTGCTCATGCTATCTAGGTTTCCACATTTCCCATAGCTATTACTAGTAACATTCTTTACTTTTGGGACTCCAGCACCACATTTTGCTACCTGTACTGCTACTGTACTTCTTCAATGTAGTACATTCAAGTACCCTTCTTCATTTGTGGCAGTCCTTAGGAGGAGGAGACGTTCAGCAGCGAGGTAGCAGACAGCCAGTAGTGTAGCAGAGTGCCATTCTCTGCTATCACTCCTCTGTAGAGACCAAAGCGAGAAGCGTGAGGTTTTTTCATTCAAGTACAGCACGGCGGCAGGGCATCCAACAAATGGCGACAAGACTGAAAAGTCTTGCGGTCATTTGGCAACAGCTGGCGTGCCAGCAGAATGTGGTCTACATGTTACCTCTGTCATGCATGCCACATGTTGCCGACCCCTGCTCAAGATAATTAACATATATATTAAGTTGTGTGTCATAACAGAATATATGTATTAAAATTTGTTTTTGTCTCCCTGGATAAAAGCTCCTTTACATGGGCTGATGCACAGCAATTATCAGGAACAAGCTGAATGTGACCGATAATTGCCTTCTCAACAGAAATTATTATTTTAGGAGTCACATGAAAGATCCGTGTGCTGATTCATTGAGTGATCAATGGCACTTTTACAAAAGGCAATTATCAGGAACGCTCATGTAGAGAAGGAATTCTGCTGTACAGTAGATATTAATGATGTGATCCCACCTGCAATATGCTGCCAGGCTGAGCAGCCTGACAGGAATGCTCAACATTGTAACATAAAAGCAGGCATTGTACTGCAGTGGTAGTGAAATGAGGTCTCACACTCTCCCTCTCACCTTACACGCAGCTCTACCTCTATCATTTCTAGACAACCTTTTCTGTTATCTCAGCCATTGGGTTGTTCCTGTAATATTCCTCCTAATAATGTATGAATAAATTGACAACTGGCTGTTACTGTTTCTCTCATGAACAGTGTATGTCCTTACAGTCTTATGCTGTCATCACTGCTTGCACAGTATCGAAATAAGTTGCAAGGGGAATGGTAACACCAATTGGCAATTTATCCATACATTTCTAGAAGGCATAAAAGAGAAAAAGTACAACATGGTTTTAAAAAAATATTCCACCATTGTTATTTAATAGGGACCACAAGAATTTACTAGACCAGACATGTTAAGAGAGACAACAGGTCCTCAGGCTTCGTATATTTAAGTGCATTTTAAGTCTGTTTCTGTGTAGTATGTTCCAATAATTCTAAAGAATTAGGCCGTCCATCTCTTTTTTAGTCACTAAATCTATGTTCGTATTTTACTTTCTCTATGGTTTGTTAGGCAATTTTAGATTTGGTCTTGTAAAGAGATGTTCAAATTATCGTAGCAATATAGGAAACATGAAGCCAATCATCATTAATGTGTTTATCATTTTATCATAAGGATAAACATTGCTTAATAAAAGAAAAAAAAAACCTGAATTTGAAATGTGAGGACTTTGCTCCATCTAGAGGCCAAATATGATGCTTGCAGTGCTTTCAAGTTTACCCTAACATATTAAAAACGTGCCTATGCCTGAACAGAGATTTTACTGAATGTACCTACCACTATGTCTGAATTGTAAGAAGGCCTATGCTATCTTACCATGTGAGGGTATAGAATTTCCTTAGGCCATAGTTCCATGAATACTCTCCAACAGCAACAGCTGATAAGAAAGCACAATATAGAATTGACAGGCAGAATCACAGACAATCAAAAAATCTAGGGAGGTGGAATTTGGTCAGGAATGGGTAGATGAAGACAGGTTGAGGCAGGTAGATAGCCAAAATTAGGTCAAGGCAGGCCATGTTAGTAGTAAGAAGGAAGGCATTGAAGCAAGAGCACATCTGTAGAAAAAACTAGAATATATATAGGAGGTGCAGTAGTTCATTGGCTCATTGAGAAGATAATGACCATGTCAGACTGGTAAATGTTCCTACCAGGCAGATTTTCAATGGGCAGCAAAAATGCAACTAACCTTGGCAAAGGTCCTACACCACAAAGGAGAAGTACACAGACTGTAATAAGACCACATAGACGGAAGGAGCAGACTGAAGGAAGACCACGGAGGTGTGGGACATATATTGAAAGAAGCTGATGTCAACAGAACCAGAGATAGCAGACTGTTCAAGAAAGGGGGAACATAGGGTTCAGTATGTACGAAAAGGTAGGGGGCATGGGGAGAAGTCTGTGGGAGAGAGGGGTGTCATTGTGTGCATCACAAGTATTAAAAGCAGTTTTCTATTTGTCACCTTCTTTTATGTATATGATGTTGTCTGCTCTATCCCAGAGTCAGTTCTCTTTGATGTATTAGGACATGTCATTAGTCTCAGGAAGGAATAGAAGATTGTGTGTTCAGCAGGGAAACCTGGGAACAAATATGGCAGAATGGAGACACCTCTGTGATAGAGTGCTCCAACTGGCAATGTCTCCAGTTACCCAGTCAGTGGTAAGAGAATGTTGTCTTAGCCAAGGAAACCCAAGCAGGTTAGACTTCGCAGACAACCATCTCTACAGATAAAAAAAATGACCGGTGAGTGGTGACCAGTTGGTTCTGTGTAGCTGAAATAAAAGATTGTAGGTTCCAGGGATTGTGTGATATGCTCAGAGGAAACAGTAGAGAATGGGCCAGCATTAGACCTGCAGACTGAGTGCTGGAAGCAGTGGTACAACTACAGATAGAGTAGGTTCGAGTGTGGTGATCAAAGCTAGCATGAGTGACAGACTGCCATTCAGAGTGAACTACAAGCTGCGTCACTGAGCAGAGCTGACCTAAGGAGTAACTCCATAGATATTCTAAAGGTTAGCAAACCTGTGGGAGGAATGGCTGTGGGTCATCTTTTATGGAGGTAGAAACTATGCACAACAAACACTCAGGTTTCCCCAAGAATAATTGGTAATACACCTTATACCAATATTTAAATATCATGCAGAGAATGTATAGAGAGAGTGCTCAGAAAGAGAAATAGCTGCCACCGCAGAGTTGTGTGAATCAGGCTAACAATTATATACATTACTGCCACAGCAATTGGTACCCTTATAGAGACTGTAAGGCCGCTTTCAGACGTGCGAGTGTCATGCTCTGGACTCGCAGCGAGGCACCCGGTCTGAATAACATTATATTGATTTATGATGCTATGTAAAACAAACAAAAAGTAGGCCAAGCCTACGGTTGTTTGCTTCGCCAGATACTCACAAAATTTACAATACCAAAAAACTATTTCCCAAATAACGGACCAATGGAGATGAAACTTAAAATTTATTAGAGATTATTAAAATGTAAATAGCGCTAGCCAGAGATAAATCCCTCAACGTCAAACAATATACATAAGCCCTGCTCGGGCCAAAACAAACAAACAATGAATGGTACCAGTATATAACACCATAAAGTAAGGAACGCTTTCACGCATCAGTAGTTGTGACTGGAGTTGGACTCTCCCATCAGGCGGGATACCATGCAGTGCGTCCCCAGGTCGATGTAGATTGGATCAGGTGGACTGGAGTGCCATTCAGAGGAGATGCCAAAAATATAATTTGAGCGTGGATAGGAATCAGGTGTCAAGTCTCTAGTTCACCCTAAATCAGGGACGGGACTATTACCACCCTACCTATCTACATGAAGTTCTTACCCCGCAAGGGGCGACCCGTCCGGATGCCTTTCCCTGATGCCCGGCGGTGCCCCTAGTACACCCTATTGAAGATGAACTCCCGACATGTCACGTTTTGTTCCACATGAACTCATCAGGGGAGATGTACAGTTAGGGTGGCAAGCAATAAGAGCTTGCATTAAAAAGGGCGAGGGGAGAGGTATAGACAAAAACTGGAGCCAGCAAATAAAAATGGCTCAGTGGGATAAGCCAGGCCAGTGGGACCAAGGCAACCCAAAAATCACAAAAGGACCTATACACTAGCACACCAGTGGATGATGCAGATGTAAAGTGACAATTGGTCCCTGTGGGGCCCAAGGTATGGGGTCAAGAAAACAGGGCTATCTCTGGCTTACATTTTAATAATCTGTAATAAATTTTAAGTTTCATCTCTCTTGGTCTCTTAGTTGGGGACTAGTTATTTGGTATGATGCTATGTAACCCTTAGGCCTCATGCACACGACCGTATGTGTTTTGCGGTCCGCAAAAAAACGGATGACGTTCCGTATGGCATCCAGTGTTTTTTGCGGATCCATTGTAATAATGCTTATCCTTGTCCGCAAACTAGAAAAAAATAGGACATGCTCTATTTTTTGGCGGAACGGAAGCACGGACATACGGAAACAGAATGCACATGGAGTACCTTCCGTTTTTCTTGCGGACCCATTGAAATGAAATTTCATAATTCCGCATATGGTCCACAAAAAAAAATACGGAACGGACAGGGAAAGAAAATACGTTCGTGTGCATGAGGCCTTTACAGTTCTAGAATGTGTTGGATAACACTGACAGCATTGGTGTGGAGGTACAGAGCAGAAGCCCTCAGAAGCACTACAGTACAGTTGAAGCTCATGCACCTTTAAAGTGTGTGCCCCATGCCCGTGCTGTGGACCGCAAATAGTGGTCCGCAAACCATGGCCACCGGCTTTGTGCACTTCGAAACGGTCCACAATCCACAAGATTCAGGCCGCACTACAAAAAAAGTAGAACATGTTCTATTTTTTTGCAGTGCGGACTGAATCTTGCAGATCACGGACCCATTCAAGTGAATGGGTCCGCATGCACAAATAGCGGGCATACGGCTGGTGTCCGTGCATTGCAGACCACTATGTGCACGGGGCGCACACTTTAAACGTGCATGAGCCCTAACTGTACTGTAGCAACAGTAGAGCCCAACTCAATTAAAGCTTCCAGGGTACCCACCCATTCATTGAGTATCCGATTCTGCTGTGTTTCTCAATCATTACCCATGTATAAACCCCATGTCCAAAACAGAATTTAGTATAATGTATAATGGATTTTTAATATCTGGCACGTAATGGCCTAAAGGAGACATTATAAAGTTGTGGCTAAGTGCTGGATTCTACAGCTTTTGGGGTTTTCAGACTTATTAGCATACATTTTTTATGGTAGTTTTACCTCATGTTGACTTAGGCTTTATTATCCATAAATGCTTCCATTTTGCATTTCCACTCTTCTTGAGTATATTAAACCATAATGTCATTATTCTATAATTATTAAGAGTGAACTACAAGCTGAGCAGAGCTGAACTAAGGAGTAACTCCATAGATTTAACTAAAGGTTAGCAAGCCTGAGGGAGGGATGGCTGTGGGTCTTCATTTATGGAGGTAGAAACTATGCACAACAAACACTCAGGTTTCCCCAGGAATAATTGGTAATACACCTTATACCAATATTTAAATATCATGCAGAGAATGTAAAGAGAGAGTACTCAGAAAGAGAAATAGCTGCCACCGCAGAGTTTTGTGAATCAGGCTAACAATTATATTGATTTATGATGCTATGTAACCCTTACAGTTCTAGAATGTGTTGGATAACACTGACAGCATTATGTCAGTTTTTTCTAGTACATTCCAGACCTCTAAGGGTTACATAGTAGCATAAATCAATTAAATGCTATGCGACCCCGGCAGGACGGGTGCTGCTCTGCAAGCTCGGAGCGTGACCCTCGCTCGTCTGAAAATGGCTTAAGTGGTAGTAATCACAGAGAGGTTGGGGCTGGCTTGGGAGCCTTGTGGCATTTCCTGGCAACTTTATATTGGAATGATGAAATTTGAGGCTAGGATGCAGTACTGTATAGAGAATTGTCTCACAGTATAAGTTGAAGCAGCATACCCAGGTCCTTTATGTATCCTTCTGAAGGCAGGCATGGGGACACGGGGACACTAGACATTATGTGTTCCCTAAGCATCATAAATGTTGGTGCATTGTTAAACACTTTTGTCTATGAATGCTTATTCTCAATAATTGTTGTGTCTAAAGATGCTGCCAATCATCTGATGAATAAGCAAATGCTTGTTGGTTAGATTATCGCATATTTGAAGGGGTTGTGCACGAATAGGGGGTGTTTGGCAAACCCCCCACTTGGTCAGACTTGTAAAGGGAAGCTTATTTACCTACTTCCCGGCACTGGCTCCGTAGTTCTTTCTTCTCCAGGCCTGGGTTACCTTGCTGAAAACATCTGGTTTGAAATTGCCAGAGTCAATCATTGGCTACGTCAGTGACCAGATCCCCTTATGTCATGTGACCATTTTTCATGACATAAGGGAAGCAGTCAGCACCAGTGATTGGCTGCAGATGATGTCAAACCAAATGTTTACGGTGAGGGAGCCCGTGGAGTATGGCAGGCACAAACTCTTTAAAGAAGTACCCAAAATAATTATTTCTGGGCAGAACATCGCCCTGTGTAAAGAGGGATATGCGGCTGGCAAACAATGAATATGCACTCTTTGCTGCGTTTTAAAAAGGAAATGTGTCACCTATATTTTGTAACCATGAAAATCAGTAACTGACACATAGGAGGTCATTTATCATGGCCTCTTAAGCCAGTTTCTGACGTAAAAACGTTGTGTGTCCCCTTTCTGCAACTTTTTAAATGCCATGCGCCTAAATTTAGGTGCACGTGGTGTTTTTACGCTGCTCTCGACACTGGGGAGTGGCAGGAACGGGGCTATCAACACCAGCTTCCTGGTGTCATGACAATTGAAAGGTACTTCAGTCAGGAGCTGGAGTAGATTTCAGTTAGGTGCACGGACTGATGGAGAACGCTTCTCATCATAAATTTAGCGCATCCTCCAGCAGTGCAACTAAAAAACATACCGAGCAGACATATGCAAGAAGTAGATGACCACACTACAACGGTACTAAAGGATGCAACTGCCACAGCTGGAGAGAATGCTGATCTCCTGGGATTTTTTCTCAGAGCAGTCTAGAACAGGGATCAATAACTTTTAGCGCTCCAGCTGCTGTGAAAATACAACTCCCAGCATGCAGACATGCTCATCCGTTCTTCTAACTCCAATAGAAGTAAAATAAGAATTCTGGGAGTTTTAGTTTCTGAACAGCTGGGGTGCCGGAGGTTGCTCATTTCTGGTCTAGAGCAAGGGTCAGCAACCTCCGGTACTCCAGGTGTTATAGAAACATAGAAACATAGAATGTGTCGGCAGATAAGAACCGTTTGGCCCATCTAGTCTGCCCAATATGCTGAATACTATGGATAGCCCCAGGCCCTATCTTATATGAAGGATGGCCTTATGCCTATCCCATGCATGCTTAAACTCCTTCACTGTATTTGCAGCTACCACTTCTGCAGGAAGGCTATTCCATGCGTCCACTACTCTCTCAGTAAAGTAATTCTTCCTGATATTACTTTTAAACCTTTGCCCCTCTAATTTAAAACTATGTCCTCTTGTAGCAGTTTTCTTCTTTTAAATATTCTCTCCTCTTTTACCGTGATGATTCCCTTTATGTATTTAAAAGTTTCTATCATATCCCCTCTGTCTCTTCTTACTTTCAAGCTATACATGTTAAGGTCCTTTAACCTTTCCTGGTAAGTTTTGTCCTGCAATCCATGTACTAGTTTAGTAGCTCTTCTCTGAACTCTCTCCAAAGTTTCAATATCCTTCTGCAGATATGGTCTCCAGTACTGCACACAATACTCCAAATGAGGTCTCACTAGTGCTCTGTAGAGCGGCATGAGCACCTCCCTCTTTCTACTGTTAATGCCTCTCCTATACACCCAAGCATTCTGCTGGCATTACCTGCTGCTCTATGACATTGTCTGCCCACCTTTAGGTCGTCTGATATAATGACCCCTAAATCCCTTTCCTCAGATACTGAGGTTAGTACTGTATCACCGATTTTATATTGTGCTCTTGGGTTTTTACGCCCCAGGTGCATTATCTTGCACTTATCGACATTAAATTTTAGTTGCCAGATTTTTGACCATTCCTCTAGTTTTCCTAAATCCTTTTCCATTTGGTGTATCCCTCCAGGAACATCAACCCTGTTACAAATCTTTGTGTCATCAGCAAAAAGACACACCTTACCATTGAGGCCTTCTGCAATTTCGCTGATAAAGATATTAAACAATATGGGTCCCAGAACAGATCCCTGAGGTACCCCACTGGTAACAATACTATGGTCTGAATATACTCCATTGACTACAACCCTCTGTTTTCTGTCCTTCAGCCACTGCCTAATCCATTCAACAATATGTGAGCTCAAGCTCAAAGACTGCAGTTTATTGATAAGCCTTCTATGTGGGACAGTGTCAAATGCCTTACTAAAGTCCAGATAAGCGATGTCTACTGCACCTCCGCCATCTATTATTTTAGTCACCCAATCAAAAAGTCAATAAGATTAGTTTGACATGATCTCCCTGAAGTAAACCCATGCTGTTTTTTATCAATCAACCCATGGGTTTTTAGATGTTCCACAATCCTCTCCTTGAGTATGGTTTTCATTAATTTCCCCACTATTGATGTCAGGCTTACTGGCCTATAGTTGCCTGATTCCTCTCTACTACCTTTCTTGTGAATTGGCACAACGTTTGCTAATTTCCAATCTTCTGGGACGACACCTGTTACCAGTGATTGGCTAAATAAATCTGTTAATGGATTTGCTAGTACACCTCTAAGCTGTGAAACTACATCTTCCATCATGCACACTTGCTTGGCTGTTCTCTAATAGGCGACCTTGATTAGATGGTACATATAGGTGTGTATGTCCCTCCTCTCATTGGCTGCTGATGCACACAGAGGTAACTAGCAGCAACACACTATATGTGCAAGGTCTGCTGTCCTTAATATAAATGCATAACGACATAGGGAGGTTTAGCGTAGGACCTGCCTGAACTGAGACAAACTTGGCGCTGGGTAGGTGGGCACAGATGTGTTTTGATCAAAATATGTTGGCTTAGTGTCTCAGATTTTACCATTAGAGTGAGGGCTTAGTCCATATGTTATGTTTGCATCTATTATTATAGTGCATTATTTTCTGTGACTTAGTAATTGTTGTGGCTGTACATGGCTACATTTATAATCATATCGTGCAGATGTTCTATATCTATTTTCTGTGATTTGTTCTCTAAACTCCCACACAAAGTGGAAGGAGCATTCTGGGAGCTGTAGTTTCACAACAGCTGGAGTGCCAAAGGTTGCTGGTCCCTGGTCTAGAGTATAAGGGTTTGGCCACACACTGTGAAATTTTCACAGCCAAATTTCTGATACAGATTTTTACTGGCAGAGTTTTTCTGGATTTTGCTGCTGACTTGACATAAATTTTGCCGTTTCCATTGCAAAGATCCGCTGTGGAAATTGCCAGGTTGTAAGAGCTTGACAGTTACTGAAATAGCGCCTTACAACCCATTACAACAGTGACGGCACTCTAAATGTGCAGTGTGCCAAAATCTGTAATATGCTTAAGGGCTCATGCACACGAACATGTCCAGTCTGCAAACAGTGGGTCCGCAATATACGGGCACTCCAATGTACACTCCATATCACGGATGCAGACTAATTCACTTGAATGAGTCCACAAACCACAAGATGCCGAGTGGAGGTACAGAGCGGAAGCCCTTGGGAGCACTACAGTACAGTTGGGGCACATGCACCTGTAAAGTGTGTTCCCCGTGTCCGTGCTGCGGACCGCAAATAGTGGTGTGCAATGCACGGGCACCAGCTGTATGCCCGCCATTTGCGGATGCAGACCCATTCACTTGAATAGGTCCACAATCCACAAGATTCAGACAGCACTTGAAAAAAATAGAACATGTTCTATTTTTTTGCAGTGCGGACTGAATTTTGCAGATCACGGACCCATTTAAGTGAATGGGTCCGCATGCACAAATAGCGGGCATACGGCCGGTGCCCGTGCATTGCAGACCACTATTTGCACAGGGCACACACTTTAAAGGTGCATGAGCCCTAACTGTACTGTAGTAACAGTAGAGACCAACTCAATTGAAGCTTCTAGGGTACCCACCCATTCATTGAGTATCTGATTCTGCTGTGTTTCACAATCATGATCCATGTATAAATCCCATGTCCAAAAAGAATTTAAATTTGAATTTAAAAAAGTTAATGTAATTTAGATATAGTGGATTTTTAATATCTGGCACGTAATGGCCTAAAGGAGACATTATATAGTTGTGGCTAAGTGCTGGATTCTACAGTCTTTGGAGTTTTTAGACTTATTAGCATACATTTTTTATGGTAGTTTTACCTCATGTTGACTTAGGCTTCATTATCTATAAATGCTTTTATTTTGCGTTTCCTCTCTTCCTGAGTATATTAAACCATAATGTCATTAGTCTTCAATGTATGAGGTGTACTAATATTCTCATTCCCATGAATATTTTATTTTATTTGCTTGTACTTTTTCCATATTACATCTCTGATATTCTATCAATCATTCACTACTCCAATTGCCCCCTATTAGATTATCTTCAGCCTTGCAGCTCGGGGCTGTATCCTCTCTGCTGCAGCTTTTTCCCTGTAACTGCTGCAGCTTCTAACAGCTTCTATGGCTGTGGCAGTTGAAGATTTGAACTGAGCACAGTCGACCAGCTCAGTGAAACTGACAAAAAATCTAGATTACTTACCGGTAATCTTTTTTCTTTGAGCCTATGACAGCACCCATGGAGAGACCGCCTCCTTTGCCCACGGACAGGAAACAGGAACCAGAAAAAACCGCATAAAGGGGGCTCCACCTCCCCACAACTCCAGACTTTTTCCGAGAACTAAGAGCAGAACAAACACATACAAAAAACTATCCTATACCCTGACACTATATCCCTATACCTCTCATCTAAAAAATGAGGTGAAAACTATAAAGTATATATATATATTGTGGGGAGTCGTTCTGGTAGACAGCGGTGCGGGTGCAGTTTAGAGGCAAAACAAGTAGTCCAGATTGTGCAACAAACAGTGTTTTATTCACACTTGCACACCATAAATGAAAAACAGCCTCTTTGGTGACAGTTCACACACAACGGAAATAACGTGGCAAAACAAAAACAGGCCAACACAGGTTCAGTCACCTGGGAGGTGTAGGTGCAGGTTCGCACCACGCTGTCGGCCCAGCCGCAGGAGAATCCAGCTTCAGGTAGCCAGGAACAAAACACCTCCTTGCTGAGCTCTTTCCTCCAGGACAGAGAACTCCTCAGCCCTGTTAGCAGCTCCAGGATAATCACCACCTCCAGCTGCTGAGCTGGCTGAGCTTTTAAACCCAGCCCAAAACCAGGACTGGGTCGTGGGGAGCAGCCACCCACCCTACACTTTAGCTGCTCCCGGTAAGAGCCGGCCCGGATCGGCTTTGCAGCCATGCTATTTAAACTCTGTCAGTAGCACTAGCTGCTGCTGACATCAACAAAAACGGGCTCTTACCTCACCGAGGCTATGAACCTCGGTGACACATACCTGCCATCCACGACGGCACCCTGCACCTACCATACACCCCCTTTGTTCAACCCTGAGGGGTGGACACATGTGAGGCAGTGGACGCGGGAAAGGGCATCTGCATTTCCCTGCAAGCGACCTGCCCTATGTTCCACGGAGAACTTGAAATTTTGAAGGGATAGGAACCACCTGGTGACCCGAGCATTCCTCTCCTTGGCCTGACTCATCCATTTGAGGGGGAATGGTCGGTCACCAGACGGAACCTCCTCCCTAACAGGTAGTAGCGGAGAGATTCGAGTGCCCACTTGATAGCCAGGCACTCCCTCTCCACTATACTATATCTGGACTCGGCGGGACTGAGCTTACGGCTCAGGAAGACAACGGATGTTCTTCCCCGTTGACCTCCTGCGACAGTACCGCACCGAGGCCTACCTCCGAGGCGTCGGTCTGTACGACAAACTCCTTGTTGAAGTCGGGTGTCACCAAAACCGGGGACCCACACAGGGCCGACTTCAACGCGGAGAAAGCCTCCTCCGCCTTCTCACTCCAGCTAACCCTCCCAGACTTTCGCCCCTTCAACAGGTCTGTCAATGGCGCTGCTATTGTGGCAAAGTGGGGCACAAACCTCATGTAGTATCCTACAATCCCCAGGAACGACTTTACCTGCCTGGTGGTGACCGGTCGGGGCCAGCTACGAATGGCCTCTACCTTAGTTACCTGAGGTTTGATGACTCCCCGCCCAATTACATATCCCAGATATTTGGTCTCTTCCAACCCAATCGCACACTTTTTGGATTGGCGGTTAGTCCAGCTTTCCTCAGGGCATCCACTACCGCCTGCACCTTGGGTAAATGGCTTTCCCAGTCGGTGCTGTGGATGACTACATCATCTAAGTAGGCCGAGGCGTACCGACGATGTGGTCGCAGCACTATGTCCATTAACCTCTGGAAAGTGGCGGGGCGCCATGCAGGCCAAAGGGTAACACCTTGTAGTGATACAGGCCCTGCGGGGTAACAAGCGCGGTTTTTCCTTAGCCGCCTCCGTTAAGGGTACCTGCCAGTACCCTTTAGTGAGGTCCAGCACAGAAAAATAACGGGCTTGTCCTAAATTTTCAACAAGCTCGTCTACTCGGGGCATGGGATACGCGTCAAACTTGGATACTTCATTTAACTTGCGAAAGTCGTTGCAGAACCGCAACGTCCCATCCGGCTTGGGTATTAGGACTATGGGACTGGCCCACTCACTTTTCGACTCCTCAATGACATCGAGCTTCAACATTAACTGCACTTCCTCCGCGATGGCCCGCCGCCGAGCCTCGGGTACCCGGTATGGTTTTAACCGGACCTTGGCCTGAGGCTCAGTGACGATGTCATGTCGGATGAGAGACGTGCGGCCAGGGAGGTCCGAGAACACATCCGTGTTCCGACTGAGGAACTCCCTGACTTCCTGAACTTGTTTGGAAGACAGGCTGTCTGCAATTTTTACCGTGGTTACGGCTTCACAGGCCTCGAGCTGTGGGGCTGGACCCTTTTCACCTAGAAGCCCTGGCCGGGGCTGTGGCCGTCGGCCGCGTCCCTATCTTTCCACGGCTTAAGTAAATTCACGTGGTACACCTGCTCCGGCTTGCGCCGCCTGGCTGGTGTACCTTGTAATTCACTTCCCCTACCTTCTCGATCACCTCATAGGGGCCCTGCCACCTAGCTAGGAATTTGCTGTCAAGGGTGGGTACCAGAACCAAAACCCGATCTCCCGGATTGAAGTCCCGTACCCGAGCCTGACGGTTGTACACCCTACTCTGGGCTTGTTGCGCTGCCTCCATATGCTCCCGGACCAAGGGCAACACCCTTTCCATCCGTTCCTGCATCTGGGCGACATACTCAATGACACTTTGTGGGGGACAGGCTGTTGTTCCCATGCTTCCTTGGCGATATCCAACAGGCCCCGAGGGTGTCTGCCATAAAGCAGTTCGAAGGGCGAGAACCCAGTAGAGGCCTGGGGTACCTCTCGCACTGCGAACATGAGATAGGGCAGAAGCAGGTCCCAGTCCTTCCCATCTCTAGACACCACCCTTTTTAACATATTTTTAGAGTTTGGTTAAACCTCTCAACAAGACCGTCTGTTTGCGGATGGTAAACGGACGTCCGTAACTGCTTTATACGCAACAATTTACACAGTTCCTTCATTACTTTGGACATAAAGGGGTCCCTTGGTCTGTCAGAACCTCTTTTGGCAGGCCCACACGGGAAAACATCTCCATTAACTCTTTGGCAATGAGCTTAGCTGAGGTATGTCGCAGAGGCACCGCCTCCGGATACCGAGTGGCATAGTCGAGAACTACCAGAATGTGTTGGTGGCCCCTAGCAGACTTTGGTACAGGCCCAATTAAATCCATAGCAATTCGCTCAAACGGTACTTCAATAATTGGCAGAGGTACCAGAGGACTACGGAAATGTGGCTGGGGCTAGTTACCTGACAGGTTGGACAGGACTTACAATAATTTTCTACTTCCTTGAACACACTGGGCCAATAAAACCGCTGCAGTATGCGGTCCTGGGTTTTCTGCCACCCCAGGTGTCCCCCAAGAACATGTTGGTGGGCAAGCTCCATGACAAGCTTGCGATACGCTGTGGGCACCACCAACTGTTCAACAGGTTCACCTCGGATTTGGTTCACCTGATACAACATATCCTGCAGAACAATAAATCGTGGGAACATTAATTCAGCCCCTGGTTTCTGGGGTTTACCATCAATTTCCAGCACATTCTCCCAGGCCCTGGTTAGGGTTTGGTCCCGGTGTTGTGCGGTCCCAAAATTTTCCCCGGAGACATTGAGGTCTGCCAACTCAGGTCCCGGTGGCAAGTCCTCCGTGTCTCCCACCATTACACTCAGTGGGGTTGTCTCCCCCACTACCGCTGCAGCAGTGGTCACCCCTACCGCTGGCCCTTCAGACTCGGGCTCCCAGGGTTCTGGCCTTCCAGGGGTATCAGGCCACTCTGCTAGGGTTACCCTGTCTCAGGGCTATTAGTCACTTTCATCTCAGGCCACAGTGACGGAAAACCAGGAAGTCTCTCCCAATTATTAGTTCATAGGGCAGCTTTGTGGAGATCGCCACTTCACAAGTCCAGGTGCCGACCGCCGTGGACAGAGACATTACAGCAGTGGGATAGTCCTTTAAGTCTCCGTGTATGCACACCACACCCACTGTCCGGCCCGTATACTGGGTGGGCTGTACCAGGGCAGCACTTACCAGGGTTACCAGGCTCCTGAGTCCAACAGCGCCACTGCCAGGTTATCCCCGACTTGCACCTGGCACAGATGACGATTGTCTATTGTCCCGGGGATGCCGGTCGCACACAGTCTCCGGGCATACATGGAAGCCCGGTACCCATAATTAGTCTCCATGGGTTCCCCCACTGTGGACAGTTGGCCCTTATGTGTCCAGGCTCCCGACACTGCCAACAGACCACTGGGGACGGATCTGCAAGAGGTACATCCCGGGCGGGTTTGGCCGGCCGCCGGGACTGGGGTGGAGATTTCCGGGGTCTGACTGGCCCCCTCCCAAAAGAACCCCCTGCAGGTTTCTGGTGGCCTCATATCGCTCCACCAGGTCGACCATCTCAAGGGCATCGGTGGGGATACCTGGCCGATCCAGTGTTGAAGGGGGTAAGGCAAGGCCCTCCAAAACATGTCAGCCAGCAGCCGGTCCAGCATAGCAGTCGGACTTAGAACCTCAGGCTGCAGCCATTTTTGCAACCTGTGCAGCAACTCATAGTACTGCGGCCTGGCGGGTTCAGCCACTTTGAAGTCCCACTGGTGGACCCGCTGAGCCCGGACCAACACGTTTACCCCCAGTCTGGCCAGGATCTCCCCCTTCACCGTGGAATAGTCAGCAGCCTGGTCGTCTGCCAAATCAAAAAAACTTGCTGGGGTCCGGATGCCAGGAGCGGAGCAACCACCTCGGCCCACTGGTCACGGGGTAGCTTTTCCCTCACGGCGACCTTCTCAAAAACCGCCAGGTACGTCTCAACGTCGTCTGCGGGGTCATTTTTGGGATCGCCGCACGGACCGCTTTCCGGGCATCATGGGCGTGGTGGGGCGCTCCTGCCGCCTGTAACGCCATCACATGTTGTAGCAGTAGTTGGTTGGTCTCCCGCTGCTGCCGTTAGCCTCTATGAGAGCCTTCACAGCAGCCTCCATGTTGCCAGAAACTCCTGCTTGCAGCTTTGCTGGCTTAATATATTCCATGCACTTTAGAAAAACAAAACTTCGGCGTTCACGCCAGCCTCACTGCGCATGCCCGCATCCGACACCAAATGTGGGGAGTCGCTCTGGTAGACAGCGGTGCGGGTGCAGTTTAGAGGCAAAACAAGGAGTCCAGATTGTGCAACAAACAGTGTTTTATTCACACTTGCACACCATAAATGAAAAACAGTCTCTTTGGTGACAGTTCACACACAACGGAAATAACGTGGCAAAACAAAAACAGGCCAACACAGGTTCAGTCACCTGGGAGGTGTAGGTGCAGGTTCGCACCACGCTGTCGGCCCAGCCGCAGGAGAATCCAGCTTCAGGTAGCCAGGAACAAAACACCTCCTTGCTGAGCTCTTTCCTCCAGGACAGAGAACTCCTCAGCCCTGTTAGCAGCTCCAGGATAATCACCACCTCCAGCTGCTGAGCTGGCTGAGCTTTTAAACCCAGCCCAAAACCAGGACTGGGTCGTGGGGAGCAGCCACCCACCCTACACTTTAGCTGCTCCCGGTAAGAGCCGGCCCGGATCGGCTTTGCAGCCATGCTATTTAAACTCTGTCAGTAGCACTAGCTGCTGCTGACATCAACAAAAACGGGCTCTTACCTCACCGAGGCTATGAACCTCGGTGACACATACCTGCCATCCACGACGGCACCCTGCACCTTACCACAATATTTAAAAAAAAAAAAGTTTTTGGGGGGAGGGAATTTAGCTGGGTGCTGTCATAGGCTCAAAGAAAAAAGATTACCGGTAAGTAATCTAGATTTTATCCTTTCGTCTTATGACAGCACCCATTGTTAGATCTGCACATTAATATGTTGTTCTTGCTGGAACTTTATTGTTCACAATTGTTTTGTGATTTTACATTCTGATGAGAAAATCTGATAAATAAACATAATTTAAAGAGATATAAGCTAGAATAACCCTAGGGAGGGACAACGGCCTGAAGAACGGAACGGCCGAACTCCAGTCCTTCATCAGAAGGAAAACGAAGCCTATAATGCTTGAAGAAGGTATGAGGGGTGCTCCAGGTTGCAGCCCTACAAATCTCTTCTAGGGAGACTGAGGCCCTTTCCGCCCAGGAAGCAGACACTGACCTAGTGGAGTGGGCCCCGAAACCAGAAGGGGGAACCCTGTGGAAGAATATGCCAATCCTATAGCCTGCCTGATCCATCTAGCAATTGTTTGTGGGGAAGCAGCAGAACCCTTTCTAGTACCCTGGAATCATAACAATAACTGGGGGGAAGACCTCCAGGGCTGTGTAACCTGTAAATACTGAATCACACACCTTATAACATCTAGGCAATGAAAAGCGGATTCTGCATCATCCCTAGGAGAGGGGAAAAAAGAGGGAAGTACTATCTCCTGGGTTCTGTGAAAACTAGAAGACACCTTGGGCAGAAACGCAGGATCCGGGACAATCACAATCCTATCCTCAAAAATCTTCAGATAAGGTGGATCAATAGAAAAGGCAGCCAATTCGCTAACCCTCCTGACTGAAGTAATGGCCAAAAGAAAGCCCAATTTGAAGGATAGCAGTCTGAGTGGGATGTCATTTAAAGGTTCAAAGGGGGCTGAATAGAGGGCAAAGAGAACCAGGTTTAAGTCCCAAGGGGAAGATTATTCCTACAAACTGGAGATAATTTTGATACTGCAGTAAAAAACCTCTTCACCCAAGGATGAAGGGCTCTATTCCTGGATGAAGAATCGATCCCTGAGCAAGGAGACCCCGAAATACAGGCAGGACCCATGGACTGACTATTGACATTTCCCGTAGCTCCGAAAACCAAACCCTTCTTGGCCAAAAGGGGGCTATTACTATAACTGAAGCCTGGTCCTCCCTGATCTTTCTGAGAACCCACCCTTGGAAGAAGCCTCAGAGGAGGAAAGGCATAAAGAAGCCCCAACTTCCAAGACTGGGCTAGGGCATCTAAAGCCTGGGCATGGTCCTTCGGATACAGGGAAAAGAATTGCTTCACTTTTCTGTTTGACCTGGTAGCGAACAGGTCTATCTCTGGCATACCCCAGAGGCCCATGATCTTGTTGAACACCCCTTGATCTAGGGACCATTCGTTTTGACTGAGACGGTGACGACTCAAGAAGTCCGCCTCCAAGTTCTCTGTTCCTTTCAGATAGACCGCAGAAAGAGAAGAGAGAAAACTTTCCGCCAGGCTTAAAATCTGGAACGCCAGGGACATAAGGCTCGGCGCTCTGGTGCCCCCTTGCTTGTTGACATAGGCAACTGCCGTCATATTGTCTGAATAGATTCTCACGTCCCGGCCCTTCAGAAGAGGAAGGGACTGGGACAAGGCCAGACTGATGGCCTTCAGCTCCCTGAAATTCTGGGATTGGGCGCTGATATCCGAGTCCCAGCTCCCCTGAAGGAGTTGGTCGTCCAAATGGGTGCCCCAACCTGAAGGGCTGGCATCTGTAGTTAGACACAGAGGAGCCTCCCTCTTCCAGGGAACCCTTTTTTGAAGATTCAACCACCACTCCAAGGACAGTAATGTCACGGATATAAAGCGCAAAAATGCTTTATATACAAAAAAAAACAAAAGAAAGGATCAAAGGAAAAAATATCAAAGTTATTGATCCTATTGAGGAGAGGGCGACATAATAACCTCTCAGCTCGTTGACGAGAATCTTAATTATTTTGTGCAACTAGAAAGAAAACGAGGTACCATTGTCTATGCAAAAATATATGCGTGTTTATTATTCATAAGTGCTAAATACAAAATCGATGATACAACCTGTACAATGATAGACAATGAAATATAATACCACTACCTTTAAACAATACTGAATATCGCCAATCAATGCAATGATATGCAACAATTCAAATTGAAGAAGAGTAGGGATATCAACCCCTTCCTATCACCTTTTTACCAATTGAGGTATATGGCGGCACTATAAATTTACCAGCTCGGTATCATGCTAGGGAATATCAAAGTTCCCAAGGACTAGGTACCAATGTTTAATCCTCAGTTATCAATATGCATCTTTGCTAACAAAATGATCAAAATTGATCAAGAACCTTATCAATACAGATCCACAATTGGGGATCTTTGACTATATACCGGGCTGAGTAACTTATCAATACCGCAAGCAATAAACAAGATATACGTTACCAAGGGTCAAAAGGTGAGTAGGGCTCCGGAGGGATGGTCAGCTCTCCAGAGGGTTCCCCGTGGTCCAGGAAAAAATCCAAAGCTTTACCACATTCTGTTTTAGTCCTTTGTTTGTAGAAGTTTTTTTTCTTTTTGGCATCCCTCTCTCATCCCGTCTATGATTAATATTCACAGACTTATTAAAAGAATACACCCCTTTAGATAACGGTCTTCCAGCCAAACCAGAGGGTGTGCACATATGGTAATGGTACTGTGAGATCATACATTACCCAAAATGCTTTGTGGTGAACATGTAGTATTACCTGCTGATACCTAGGCGGCAATGTTGTGTAACCTATAAATGTGAAGTTTTTAAGAGTTAAATTTATATAATGTGACTTCATGTTAAGTGGTAAACATCCACTACCTGGGACATACATCAAAAAGGGAGGCATACCCCTGACACTTGAAGCAATTAAAAACTTAGATTCCCAGAAACTAGTATAACTGTTCTCATGTCATAAAGTTAAAATGTAGACAACAAATGTGTGGGTTTTGGATTTCACAGGTGCCTTATCTTATGAAAATAACACAACTTTCTCATCAACAACTTCTCATTAAGAGAAATCCAACTGAGCATGCTTTCCCACATAACTCAGGAATACACACTTCTGGTGATACACACACAGGATATATATATGTTAGTATATGATTATAACATGTAACAAAATAAAACTAATATATGAAGCATAAAACAACCCATATGTTATATATCGATTAACTTGTGTCAAAACTGAATACGATCCACTATATGAACAAACAGACATTATATGTTTGTCTCATTAATACATCTCATTATGAAGAGATGTCAGACGAGTGCCAGGAAGCAACGTTATCTTGGCTCATAGCCTAGTGATGAGGTAAAATCACTCCCTTAGATAGGACCACATCTGCCAGGAAGGACCTTTCCTTGAACCCATTTTTCTCTTTTACAATGAAGGTTCATACAGGAGGGTGAACATAAGTACAACATGGCTGCTTATAGGCCATGAATACATGTTATAACAATAATAATGTATAACAGTTTATATAATATACTTATAAAAAGGCATGACAGTAAGGTCTGAGGGGAGAGTTGAAACTCCTGATCCAGAGAAGGAGGGGATCTGTCCCAGACAAGGCAGCTGCAACTGCCTTGATTAGAACTGGGCCCACACTACCCCTGGAATGGCAGCAGTCATCTGACCCAAAACCGACATGGCTTTCCGCAGGGAGATAACCCGTAACGTCTGGAGGAGCCGGACCTCCTCTATCAGCTGATGGGCCTTGTGTACGGGCAGGATGCACATCTGAGATCTTGAATCCAGGATCATTCCCAGAAATTTGCAAGACTGGCCTGGGACCAGGGAGGACTTTTTTTCGTTTACTTCCCCTACCGAGCTTCTGAAGCACTTCCCTGAACCAAGCTATTTGTCCTAACAAGATTTGATGGTCCCTGGCTAGGAGAAGAAAATCGTCTAGGTATGGAATAATTAGCATATCCCTCTTTCTCACATGGGCCATCATTTCCGAGACTATTTTTGTAAAGACCCTCGGAGCTTGGGAGAGACCAAAGGGAACGGCCTGGAACTGAGCATGTATAATCTCCTTCCCCATGTGAATGGCTATTCTCAGAAACCTTTGATGCAAGGGATGGATGGGCACGTGATAGTAGGCATCCCTCAGATCCACTGTGGCCATAAAACACCCCGGGGAGAGATGATTCACTGCCGACCTCAGAGATTCCATCCGAAACTTCTCGTACACAAGGAAACGATTGAGAAATTTCAAATTTATTATTGCACGAAAGGTTCCATTTGGTTTCTTCACCAAAAACAGAGTAGAGTAAAAACCCCTTGTCTATTCTACCCTGGGGACCTGAATCAACACATTTTTCTTTAACAGGGACTGAACTTCTGACACCTGTTTCTGGGGGTCTGATCGCAAATCTGTCACTACAAATCTTTCCCCTGGTGGGTCTAGAAATGATAATTTTAGGCCTTCTCTCACTACTGACAGGATCCAGGGACTGTTTGATATTTTCTGCCATTCTTTTGAAAAATATGACAGACGACCCCCAACTGGAAGCATGGCGTCATTGGAGCTTCTTCTTAGAGGCCTCTGCCTGGGAAAAAAGATACACCCTGGATATACGGCCAGAATCAGAAAACTGCTTGGATCTCTCCCTTCCTCTAAAGGAATCCCTATTGAACTTGCGGCAAATGAATTTCTTAGGGGGATGACTGGTTGACGGGAACCCTTTCTTATCGTCTGAGGCCTTCTCAAGGAGGTCATCTAGAACAGGCCCAAACAAGAACTCGCCCTGGCAGAGAATACCACAAAGCTTGGCTTTGGACGCAGCATCTCCACTCCAGCGCTTTAGCCAAAGAGCCCTATGGGCTGAATTAGAGAGAGCT
Organism: Bufotes viridis; assembly: GCA_033119425.1. NCBI lineage: Eukaryota > Metazoa > Chordata > Amphibia > Anura > Bufonidae > Bufotes > Bufotes viridis. The sequence goes on from CM065590.1 coordinate 307,346,745, forward strand.
GAAGATTTAGCTGACAATTTAAGGGAATCTGCTGAGGCATCCGCCAAGAAATCCAAAGCACTATAGAAGGTGGGAAAGGAGGACAGTAACTGTTCCCTAGGGGACCCCCTCTAATATGATCCTCTAGCTCCTTCATCCATGCTTTGAGGGACCTAGCTACTGAAGTAGCGGCAATAGCAGGCTTAAAAGATGCCGCCGAGGTTTCCCAACACTTCTTTAGGTAAATATCGGCCCTCCTATCCATGGGGTCCTTTAAGGAGCCCCTGTCATCAAAGGGTAGAGTTGACTTCCTAGACATCTTGGCCACCGGAGCATCTAACTTGGGGGCTCTATCCCAAGGGGCCAATACTCCCTCGTCAAATAGGTATTTACGCTTGACAGCGGATGGAATAAAAAAATTTCTATCGGGCTTATCCCATTCTCTTCTGATTGTCGCTTGCACATTCTCATGTACGTCAAAGACTCTTTTCTTTCTGGGACCTAAACCCTCAAACATAGAGTCACGCACTGATACAGGCGGCTTTGGATCTTCCAAACCCATGGTTGCTCTCACTAGCTTCAGAAGGGAATTAACATTGTCCGGATGAAAAAGTGGCTTCCCACTGGCCTCCTCATCGGACGAGCCACCGGATGACAAACATTCACCCTCTTCCTCCAAACCGGACAGCATCTCACTCTCACTAAGGGGGGATAAGATGCAGAAGCCATGGTGGATGAACTGGGGCGATTTTTTAACAATCCGCCGACAGACTCTTTAATCTCCTCCCGGATCAGCTGTTTAATACCGCCCATTAGGGATGGTGCCTCCTCCTCCAGTAATTTGCTCACACAATTCTGACAAGCAGGTTTAGCCCAAGTAGAGGGTAGCTTCTTCCTACATAAGGCACAAACTCTGCTTTTTGTACTGGAGCTTTTCTTGGAATCCTTAGGGACCTAGCAAGAAGATGACTCCCATAAGTGGGCACAAGATTTAAAGCAGGGGGATCAACCCTCTTACCCCACCAGGTACCAGCGTTTCATTGCTGACGTCAGTGGTTTCAGTGCGCTGGGGCTGCTCCATGTTCAAATGCAGAATCGCTCAATGGAGAATGCTGCTAGCTTCTTCCACAGCATAGCAGGGAGCTGGCTGAGCATTTCAATTCCGGTGCGCACCACCGGCTCCTCCCACTTCCGGCTTGCGACATCCCCCTGCCGTCGCGCCGGGAGTACGTCACTGCACCGAACACGTGCGAACACCTCCAAAAAACTGATTCCCTTCCTGCCCCACCGGACAGGAAACAGACCTGGAGTTGTGGGGAGGTGGAGCTCCCTTTATGCGTTTTTTTCTGGTTCCTGTTTCCTGTCCGTGGGCAAAGGAGGCGGTCTCTCCATGGGTGCTGTCATAAGGCGAAAGGATAAAATAAGGAAAAGAAGAAACAGCAGGTGGTGCTATACAGTGTAATTTTTTTGCCCGTGTGCAGTGGAGAGAAATTGATTATAGTGAATGCCTTCTGTTAGCTGTTACATTAAATAACCTCTACAGATCCTCTACAGTCCCTCCCTTTCCATGTAGTTGACTATGGAAGTAATATGTAGTTGAATATAGAAATCATTCTTTTTTTATGCATCCCTTAAGGGGGCCAGGTCTTAATGATGACCATCCTCATCTTTTGCTGACTTTACTTCTTTCACATCATCCTTTGCAGCTTTCATGTCCAAGAAAAGTCAGCAAGATGCAGAGAGAGGAGGAGCTGGATATTCCTGATGACATTTTCATTGGTATTAGATGATGTGGAAAAGGAAGAAAAGCAGATGGCAGAAAAAGGGTCTTCCACCTGCAGGGTAGGAGAGCGGTTGGGGTTGGAGATGTGGGTTCACAGCTGGGGCACGGGTGGGGCTTTCTTCTTCTGTCACTCTAGGAATGCCTCATGACCATTTTTCTCTCCCATTTTTTTATCTGTTTGTTGGTACCCATCTGCTGATCACCTGCCACAAGGTACTATTCATATGTAGTTTCAGGATGCAAGGGTTAAAGGTATGTATAACTTTAATTATTAGGTAAAAGTATATAGTGGTCAATTATTGGTCCCACGTGGCCCCAGTATGTAATTCTCATATAAAAGGGGCATTTTCAGGAGATTGCAGGCCTAAAGCTACTTTCACAGGATTTCTTAATGAATTTTTATTGAGCAATGTTTCCAGAATTGCCACCACACATGTATATAAGACATATGGCCTATGTTTCGGTCCAACTCCGGACCTTTCTCAGGGCCTAAAATAGAATAAAGCAAAACTCAGTCTATAGAATGAAAGGATCAAACATAAGATATCACCAGTGACAATCAGGACTTAACGTAACAGAAAAAATTCTAATACATTTTTAAATTACACACAGTCTATAGAGACACCAAGTATAACAAGCAGAGGTGACTAGGAGTCATCCCATGTCATCTCTAAATTCAAACAATTATTGATACCCATAAATATATACTTTTCTCTAAAGACAGGACACAAACTACTATATATACAAGACAAGTCTCTTAAGAGTCTCTTATCCACCTCCCGTCACGCTAACGCCGAAAGGCGTGCGGGAGGTAGTTCTCTCAGGTCTCGATCACGCCTATCGGCGTCATCCCCACGAGATTCGAGATTTCATGTGAACGCGCTGTTTTGTAAACAGCGTCTGATATGCCTGCTGCCCGCTGCTCTCCTTTTTGCTTTCGACCATCAGAGAACATGGGCAGCTATGTAAGTGCACCAATCACCACACACCAACCCCCCCCCGGTCACTTATTAACCCCTCATTAACCCATGATCACCCCATATTAACTCCCTGTCACCCCCATGTCATTGATCACCCCCCTGTAAGGCTCCATTCAGACGTCCGTATGTGTTTTGCGGATCCAACACGGACACCGGCAATGTGCTTTCCGCATTTTGCGGATCCGCACATTGCCAGAACAATACAGAAAATGCCTTTTCTTGTCCGCAATTGCAGACAAGAATAGGACATGTTCTATATTTTTGCAGACCCGGAAGTGCGGATCCGCAATTCCGGATTCGAGTGGGACAAAGTCTGTCCCCATAGAAATGAATGGGTCCGCAATTCCGTTCCGCAAAATGTGGAACAGAATTGCGGACGCGTGAATGGGGCCTAAGGGTCCCTTATCACCGCCAGTTAGTTAGCTACTTGTTAGGTAGTTAGCGCCCAGCCCACGGCACCGCAGTCACTGATTAGTTGCTGATTAGCGTCATCAGCTAATCAGCACTAGTACTATATAGCATCTGTAAGTGATCAAGACTGATCGCAATCAGATCTATATCAGTACATTAGGGTCCCCTTAGGCTCTACAAAAAACGCAGTGTTCGCCCGATCAGGCCTGATCTTGTGCGCACACTTGCGTTCAGTCCGCCCCACCTCAGTGACAGATTTTTTTTCGGATCACTGCAAAAACACCGTAAAATCGCTGCGGCGCTATAAGGATCACTTTTGAGCTTTTTGGATCTTTATTAGCGATCGCAGCTTTAGGGTCCATTCATAGGTCCGTGGTGTGCTGCGGACCCGCAAATTGCGGATCCGCAGCACACCATGCCGGCACTCTCCATAGAGATTCCTATTCTTGTCCGCAGGCTGCGGACAAGAATAGGACATGCTCTATCTTTTGCGGAGCTGCGGCCGGATGTTTCGGGGCCGAAACCCGGAAGTTTGCAGCCGCAGCTCCGCAAATGCTGATGCAGAGAGCACATAGTGTGCTCTCCGCATCACCGCCAGCACCATTCACACTGAATGGGTCCGCATCTATTCCGCAGAATTTCGGAATAGATAGGGACATTTTTGCGGACGTGTGAATGGGGCCTTAATTCGCAAGCACTCCTATGTCCTTTCCCCTCTTTTTTTTGCATATTTTTTGGCAGAGATTTTTTCATCCACATTGATCGATGCGAATGAAGAAATCTGTGCCGTTCATTTATTTTTTCAGCCCAGAGGCTGAACGGAAAAAAAATATCTCATTACCCGTATGCTCAATATAAGGAGAATAGCAGAAACTCCTAATGCTGGCCATACATGTAACGATTGCGGAGACCCTCAAATGCCAGGGCAGTACAAACACCCCACAAATGACCCCATTTCGGAAAGTAGACACCCCAAGGTATTTGCTAAGGGGCATATTGAGTCCATGAAAGATTGAACTTTTTGTCACAAGGGAGACTTTGTGAGAAAAAAACTAAAAAAAAATCAATTTCCGCTAACTTGTGCCAAAAAAAAAAAAAATCTTCTATGAACTCGCCATGCCCCTTACGGCATACCTTCGGGTGTCTTCTTTCCAAAATGGGGTCACATGTGGGGTATTTTTACTGGCATTTTAGGGGCCCTGGAAGAAGTCTGGAATACAAATGCCTAAAAATGCCCTCCTAAAAGGTACTCATTGGAATTCGGGCCCCTTTGCGCATCTTGGCTGCAAAAAAGTGTCACTCATGTGGTATCGCCGTATTTAGGAGAAGTAGGGCAATGTGTTTTGGGGTGTATTTTTACATATATCCATGCTGGGTGAGAGAAATATCTCTGTAAATTGACAACTTTGCATAAATTTTTTAAAAATTGTCATTTACAGAGATATTTCTCTCACCCAGCATGGATATATGTAAAATACACCCCAAAACACATTGCCCTACTTCTCCTGAGTACGGCGATAGCATGTGTGACACTTTTTTGCAGCCACGATGCGCAAAGGGGCCCGAATTCCAATGAGTACCTTTAGGATTTTACAGGGCATTTTTACGCATTTGGATTCCAGACTTCTTCTCACGCATTAGAGACCCCTAAAATGCCAGGGCAGTATAAAATACCCCACAAGTGACCCCATTTTAGAAAGAAGACACCTCAAGGTATTCAGTGAGGGGTATGGTGAGTTCATGTAAATTTTTATTTTTTATCACAAGTTAGTGGAATATGAGACTTTGTAAGAAAAAAAAAAAGAAAAAATCAATTTCCGCTAACTTGTGCCCAAAAAAAAAAATCTTCTATGAACTCGCCATGCTCCTCACAGAATACCTTGGGGTGTCTTCTTTCTAAAATGGGGTCACTTGTGGGGTATTTATACTGCCTTGGCATTTTAGGGGCCCCTAAAGCGTGAGAAGTCGTTTGGAATCCAAATGCGGAAAAATGCCCTGTGAAATCCTAAAGGTACTCATTGGAATTCGGGCCCCTGCATCTTGGCTGCAAAAAAGTGTCACACATGTGGTACCGCCGTACTCAGGAGAAGTAGGGCAATGTGTTTTGGGGTGAATTTTTACATATACCCATGCCCGGTTTGAGAGAAATATCTCTGTAAATGACAACTTTTTCAATTTTTTTATACAAAGTTGTCAATTTACAGAGATATTTCTCTCACCCAGCATGGGTATATGTAAAAATACACCCCAAAACACATTGCCCTACTTCTTCTGAATACGGCGATACCACAGGTGTGCCACTTTTTTGCAGCCTAGGTGCGTAAAGGGGCGGAAAGTCCAACGAGTTCCTTTAGGCTTTACGGGGCTGCTCACAATTTAGCCCTGCCCAAAATACCATAACAGTAAACACACCCCACAAATGACCCCATTTCGGAAAGTAGACACCCCAAGGTATTCACTGAGGGGAATAGTGAGTCTGTGGGAGATTTTATTTTTTTTTTTGCCAGAAGTTAGCAGAAATGGAAACTTTATTATTATTATTTTTTTTCTCAAAAAGTGTCATTTTCTGCTAACTTGTGAAAAAAAAGTTAAATGATACATGAACTCACCATGCCCCTCCGTGAATATTTTGGCGTGTCTTCTTTCCAAAATGGTGTCATTTGAGGGGTATCTATACTATCCTGGCATTCTAGCACCTGAAGAAACATGACAGGTGCTCAAAAAGTCAGAGCTGCTTCAAAATGCGGAAATTCACTTTTTTGTACCATAGTTTGTAAACACTATAACTTTTGCGCAAACCAATAAATATACACTTTTTTTTTTATCAAAGACATGTAGTACAATAAATTCTGACACAAACTTGTATAGAAATGTAATTACATTTGAACAATTTTACAAGAAAAAGTTAAAAATACACTTTTTTTGAGAAAATTGTGGTCTTTTTTGATTAATATCAGAAAAACGAAAAATGCCAGCGTCAATCAAATACCACCAAAAGAAAGCTGTATTTGTGAGAAGAAAAGGAGGTAAAATTTATTTGGGTGCCAAGTTGGATGACCGAGCAATAAACCGTTAAAGTTGTGAAGTGCCGATTTGTAAAAAAGGGCCTGGTCACTAGGGGGGTATAAACCTGTGGTCCTTAAGAGTAAAAAGACAGCTATCCTATCAGTAAAGCAGACATATGCACAAGCAATTTAGCAAAATGGCTGAGGGAGATCCTGATCCAGCATATTTACCTTTGTGAATAGCCTTTAGAGAAATCCTGGTAGCCTGCTCCTACCCGTCACAAGCCGGGTTTAAATAATCGTACCGTCACTTCCGGTTTACGTCACAACCGGAAGTGCGTCACGCGGACATGCTCACTCGCAACGTTGAGGCCAAAAGGTGTCAGGGAATGGGCAATGGTTAGTATCGACTGCGTGAAGCCTCAGGAATTAGCGACAAATGAAACATGCATACTATGATGTGTAGGATCAAGGATAGAAGGCCGCTATATGTACAGGATAAGCCAAATGCAGTTAAATGCCATATGTGACAAACTGCCATGTATCCCTGGGCATTGGAGAGGCATGCTTGCTAGCCTCTTACCCTGCGACTATGGCCCCAATGACAGTTGGCATTCACAATGGACATTGCTGTGACCTAATCATCATCCACAATGGACATTACCTGTGACCTAATCAGAATCCACAATGGACATCGCCTGTGACCTAATCAACATTCACAATGGACATCGCCTGTGACCTAATCAATATTCACAATGGACATTGCTGTGACCTAATCAGCACCCACAATGGACCAGCCATGTGGGATTGTGATATATCTGGCTGTATGTTGATTGGTCGCTGTATTTTGTGTGGGAGTGTCTGTGTTTATTGTACGGATTGATTGGTTGTATTTCAAACCCCTGTGGATCGTACTATGTTTGTGGAGTGTAAATAAAAGAGGCTGTATGCCCCAGGAAAAGAGTTCCTGTTTAACCCTCAAAGTGAAGTGTCGTCTCATTATTGGGGAGGATTTATTGCATGCTGTTCCAGTCTGACTGCTAGGAGTGCAAACCTATTCGTATGGTTCCTATTCAACTGTCTACAGCATTCAGAGGCTTGAGAGGATTCGTATGCTTCTCAGGTTCGGTGGTTTTGGTGTCGTCTAGAGCACCTGGAATCCTCAAGAAGCGATAGGAGCATCTTTCAACGGAGGTACCCAGTCGGGGTGCCAGGCGATCCGTTACATTTGGTGGCAAACAGCGGGATCATTTCCACAGCCCAGAAGGACATCTACAGGGCAACACCATTCCTTGGATTACAAAGTGAGGGCAACGTTAGTACCCGTACAGCGCCCCTATCTACAAAAGAAAGAACTTCAGGAGAACAAGCATGGCACCCAGCTACACGCAGGAGGAATTTGACAGAGAGCTGAGATCACGGCTGATTTTCTTCGGACCCAACCCCCCGGAGAAATCTGTGCAGTTCGTGAGGAGGATAACAGCAGAGTACCTGCAGTTCATGGCAGATGGTATCGTCCGCCCTCCCCAGCGGCTGAGTGCGTTCCGGAGAGCTGAAGGTGCCGTCCTTCCTCCCCAGCGGCTGTGTGTATCCCAGGGAGCTGAAGGTGCCGTCCTTCCTCCCCAGCGGCAGTGTGTACCCCAGGGAGCTGAAGGTGTTGTCCTTCCTCCCCAGCGGCAGTGTGTACCCCAGGGAGCTGAAGGTGCCGTCCTTCCTCCCCAGCGGCAGTGTGTACCCCAGGGAGCTGAAGGTGCCGTCCCTTCTCCCCAGCGGCAGTGTGTACCCCAGGGAGCTGAAGGTGTCGTCCTTCCTCCCCAGCGGCCGTGTGAGTTACAGAGGGCCGAAGGTGTCGTCCTTCCTCCCCAGCAGCCGTGTGAGTTACAGAGGGCCGAAGGTGTCGTCCTCCCCCAGCGGCAGTATGAAGTCCAGGGGGCCGAAGGTGTCGTCCTTTCCCCCAGCAGCAGTGTGTCCTACAGGGAGCAGAGACAGTTGGTCTCTCTCTCCAGCAGCAGGACAATGTTACGGGAGTGGAGACAGGCGGTCTCCCACTCCAGCAGCAGCCTGTGTTTCAGGGAGAGGAACACAGCACCCCCTCTCCCCAGCGGCAGCTTACCCTAACAAGGGAGACACCAATCTCCCAGACGGCGCAGATGGGACCGTGGTCTCTGTGCCTGACCTACAGGGATGCTGGACAGCCTGTCCAGATCCCCAACTACCCGCACCGGGACAACAGGAGGAGGGGTAAGTACAAACTCTCCTCCCCAGCTAACACCTAACTTGGCCCCAGGGTTAACAGAGGCGATGTTAACCCCCACTGGTGCCCATGTTCCCTGGCTACTGAGCCGGACTATGTTCCCAGCCCCCAGCAGAAGAGCTGGCAGCTGGGCAGAGTGCAGTCGGCCTCTGCCCTCCCTCAACTCCCCACAGCATGTTGCCTCAGCACCCCAGAGGAATATCCGGGTGCAGTAACCGCTTCTTGGGGGTGGGTCACTCTTGTACCTGTTTGTTGTGGGTGGGCTACTCTGGCATTTGTCTATTGTGGGTTGGTGGATCGACTAACGTAGGCACTGACCGACAGGAGGTCAGGTGCCTGGTTAGTCTTCCCCCCAAAGGGGAGATATGTGACAAACTGCCATGTATCCCTGGGCATTGGAGAGGCATGCTTGCTAGCCTCTTACCCTGCGACTATGGCCCCAATGACAGTTGGCATTCACAATGGACATTGCTGTGACCTAATCAACATCCACAATGGACATTGCCTGTGACCTAATCATCATCCACAATGGACATTACCTGTGACCTAATCAGAATCCACAATGGACATCGCCTGTGACCTAATCAACATTCACAATGGACATCGCCTGTGACCTAATCAATATTCACAATGGACATTGCTGTGACCTAATCAGCATCCACAATGGACCAGCCATGTGGGATTGTGATATATCTGGCTGTATGTTGATTGGTCGCTGTATTTTGTGTGGGAGTGTCTGTGTTTATTGTACGGATTGATTGGTTGTATTTCAAACCCCTGTGGGCCGTACTATGTTTGTGGAGTGTAAATAAAAGAGGTTGTATGCCCCAGGAAAAGAGTTCCTGTTTAACCCTCAAAGTGAAGTGTCGTCTCATTATTGGGGGAGGAGTTATTGGATGCTGTTCCAGTCTGACTGCTAGGAGTGCAAACCTATTCGTATGGTTCCTATTCAACTGTCTACAGCATTCAGAGGCTTGAGAGGATTCGTATGCTTCTCAGGTTCGGTGGTTGTGGTGTCGTCTAGAGCGCTTGGAATCCTCAAGAAGCGCTAGGAGCATCTTTCAACGGAGGTACCCAGTCGGGGTGCCAGGCGATCCGTTACACCATATTAGTGCGATTTTTTAATGCATATTATTGCGATTTGTTGACATGAATTTTTAGAAAATGAATTTCTCTATCGGGATTAAGAATTAAACTATAAAGGTTTATCTGATATGTGTATTTGATATATGAAAATGGGCATTAGACAAGATTATAAATGTATGAAATAGTCAAATCACGCATATGTTACAATATTTCAATGGTCAATGGAATATATCAATGTAGCTAATTTAAGACACACTAGGTCTAGATAGATACATATATAGGTATAGATGTTAGTAAGTATAGACATAGAAACAAGTTATTAGTAAATACAAATCAAAAAACCATATAGTGCATCTCAAGTAGCTCTAATACCCTACCTTAATAGCAATAATTTAGTCTGAAAAATAGAATAGAGAACACTAATTAGAGCAACCATTGGTTATATACATAGGTCAAAATCGTGGTTTAATCCTAATGGATGCATGGTTTGTAATTCATGGATCCAATAGGATTCCTGTTTACGTAGCAGCAACTTGCGGTTTCCGCCTCTGCGTGGCATAGAGACATGATCTATCACCTGAAATTTTAATTGACTAATTTGATGACCAGTTTGTATGAAATGATGTGGGATCGGTAGCTCTGTTTTGCGACAACGTATATCAGACTTGTGTTTGCATATGCGGTCTCACGCACACTGGGATGTCTCACCAATGTATGTGAGACCGCACGGGCATTTAATTAGGTATACCACATATGAAGTCAAGCAGGTAAAGAAACCGTCAATATTATACTGTTTACCCAAACGAGGATGAGTGAAAAAGGACCCTCTCTGGACATTAGTACATTGAGTGCAATTTAGGCAAGGAAAGGTACCTTGTCTGGGACCTACAAGAGTAGTTTGAACGTTATGAGTTTTATCAGAGCCCACATCGGCGTGTACCAAAGAATCCCGTAGATTTTTAGGACTTTTATAACACATATGTGGCGGCTGCGTGAATTCTTGGATGGATGGATAAGATTTCATCAATAGGAGCCAATGCTTCTGTATTATGTATTGAATACGAGGAATAAATAGATGGTAAGCTGTCACTAATGGTATCCGTGGTGATTCTGTTTTTGGTACACGGCGGTGTTGGTTGATCTGTAACATTTCATTTTGTAAAAGTTGATGTGGATAACCACGGACTGCAAATTTAGAAGCCATCTCTGATATGCGAAGTTGTTTCTGTCCGGGATCACTCACAATCCGAGACACACACATAAACCGTGATTGTGGGAGTGACAGTTTTGTATTTTTCGGATGATTACTAGAAAATAACAGCAAGGTATTTCTATCAGTGGGTTTGGTAAATAAGTCCACTGAGAGTGTGCCGTCTGGTCTCTTGGACACAGTAGTGTCCAAAAAACTAACAGCCTCCAAATCAATGTTAGCAGTAAAAGAAAGGCCCAATACCATGCTGTTAAGATCTTGGTAAAATGTAGAAAAGGTATCTTGATCTCCATTCCAGATACAGAAAATGTCGTCGATGAATCGATGCCATACTAGTGCGTGTGCCTGGAACAGTGGGTGAGGATATACATATTCTTTTCAAATCTGTCCATGAAAATATTTGCATATGGGGGGGCTACATTAGCCCCATCGCGGTACCTTTACATTGCATTGCACAAAAAAATCATCACCAAACAAATAAATTTATCTCGAGTACTAACCGTAAAAGATCAATACAAAAAGATTGTTGATCTGCCGAAAATTCTGTAGATGCAAGGAGAAGTCTGACTGCTCGTGTGCCTCCCACGTGAGATATGGAGGTATATAGACTTCCTACATCTAAAGTAATCAAGAATGCTGTATTAGGAACTGTCTTGATAGATGATAGTACCTCCAAAAAATGTGATGTATCGAGGAGAAATGATTTCATAAATCGTACAAATGGAGTATGAATTTTCTCGCAAAAAATGGACAAAGGGGCCAGCAATGACTCAGTCGAGGCAACAATTGGGCGGCCAGGTGGTCTCTCCAGGCATTTATGAATCTTCGGCAGTATATAAAATACCGGAGTGACAGGATTTTTTTTGTTTAAAAATGTATAAGTAGCATTATCAATAATACCCAATGTTAGATAGCCGGACAACACATTCTCTATCTCCCTTTGGACATTGAATGTAGGGTTGACAGCGACCTTCCTATAGGTATCTTGAACTGAGAGTTGTCGCTTAATTTCATTCTTATAAAAGGTCGTATCCATTACAACAATCGCCCCGCCCTTGTCCGCGGGCTTAATGGTAATATTTTTATCATCACTCAAATTTTTGAGGGCTATTTTTTCTACATTGGATAGATTAGAATGTGACGGATAACGACCTTTTTTGATACCATCCAATGCTACCTGTATTTCCCTGTCCACAATTTCAATCAAGGCCTAAACGCCATGATAGATCTTGGGGGGCATTTAGTCACTCTTATTCCTAAGGGACAATTTGGAGATAGAGAAAGGCGCGGAAACATTTGTAATATTATTAGGGGCAACCAGGGATTTTTCTTGTGAAAAATGTGCTTTTAATTGTAATGTCCTATAGAATCTTTCCAGATCTTGTCTGAAAGTAAATTCTTTAAGAAAGTCTGTAGGACAGAAAGACAATCCCTTTGAGAGGACCTTTCTCAGGGCCTAAAATAGAATAAAGCAAAACTCAGTCTATAGTATGAAAGGATCAAACATAAGATATCACCTGTGACAATCAGGACTCAAACGTAATAGCAAAATTCAAAATCCTATGGGGAATATGCCTCATCCTCATCTGGGAGCGAGCATTCCACGAGACGTCGTCCACGTTTTTTTCCGGGAGATGAACTCGACCAAGACGAATACCATACATACCAGAAGGGGGCGCGGACAAAGAAACTTCAATAACCAGCACCGTGAAAACCAGATCACAGGTATAGACTTAATTGTTAATATCTCTTCAAGGTCCCTGTCACCCGCGGAACTTCATGTCTTCTCAAAGGGATTGTCTTTCTGTCCTACAGACTCTCTTAAAGAATTTACTTTCAGACAAGATCTGGAAAGATTCTATAGGACATTACGATTAAAAGCACATTTTTCACAAGAAAAATCCCTGGTAGCCCCTAATAATATTACAAATGTTTCCGCGCCTTTCTCTATCTCCAAATTGGGCCTTAGGAATAAGAGTGACTATATGCCCCCCAAGATCTATCATGGCGTTGAGGCCTTCATTGAAATTGTGGACAGGGAAATACAGGTAGAATTGGATGGTATCAAAAAAGGTCGTTATCCGTCCCATTCTAATCTATCCAATGTAGAAAAAATAGGCCTTAAAAATTTGAGTGATGATAAAAATATTACCATTAAGCCCGCGGATAAGGGCGGGTCGATTGTTCTGCCAAATTGTTGCCTCGACTGAGTCATTGCTGGCCCCTTTGTCCATTTTTTGGGGAGAAAATTCTTACTCCATTTGTACGATTAATGAAATCATTTCTCCTCGACACATCACATTTTTTGGAGGTACTATCATCTATCAAGACAGTTCCTAATACAGCATTCTTGATTACTTTAGATGTAGGAAGTCTATATACCTCCATATCTCACGAGGGAGACTTCTCCTTGCATCTACAGAATTTTTGGCAGATCAACAATCTTTTTGTATTGATCTTTTACGGTTAGTACTCGAGAGAAATTTCATTATGTTTGGTGATGAATTTTTTGTGCAATGTAAAGGTACCGCGATGGGGGCTAATGTAGCCCCACCGTATGCAAATATTTTCATGGACAGATTTGAACAAGAATATGTATATCCTCACGCACTAGTATGGCGTCGATTCATTGACGACATTTTCTGTATCTGGGATGGAGATCAAGATACCTTTTCTACATTTTACCAAGATCTTAACAGCATGGTATTGGGCCTTTCTTTGACTGCTAACATTGATTTGGAGGCTGTTAGTTTTTTGGACACTACTGTGTCCGAGAGACCAGGCGGCACACTCTCAGTGGACTTATTTACCAGCTTAGACGGCAGAGCCGACTCCATTTTCAAATCCGAATCCGCCAGTTAACCTTCAGAGGGCGAATCCTTTGTAGAGGAGAGGCCCAACTGAGTATGCACGCGTGGCGGGGAGAGGGACGCATCTGAGGAGGATGCGCGCTCAACTCTGAGACGCTTCTGAGAGTGCCTAGCTCTGGAAGGTTCACTGGTTGAGGGTGAACCAGCGGGAGCGGCGGAAGCGTTGAGCCCGGAGGGTGCGTCAGGAGGTGTGTCAGCCTGCGGGGTAGGTGGCCTATCCACAAGGCAGCCTACGACGTGGGTGAGACTTTCCACGGCCTGGGACAGGGATCTAGCCCAGTCAGGTGGCTCAGAAGGAACGGAGGGCGGCGCTGCAGGCGACTGACGCTGCAGCGGGGCCTGGCATGCAGAGCAATGCGGATCAGACTGCCCACGGGGGAAGGGTTCCCTGCAAGCGGAACAGGCATGGTACCAAGGTTTGGCGGCCCCAGAAGGGTCTAACATGTTGGAGAGAGCACTGAAAGGGTTAAAAAGGTAGGTAGGTGGCGCAAAAGGTAGCAGCAGCAGCAGCAGACTGAGGCAAGCTGTGAGAGGAGCGATGGCCGGAGCGGCAGCAGAACGAGGTCTCCAGAGGTCAGGCAGCAGCGGTGACCGGACGAGGTGATGAGATGAGCAGCAAGCAGCGCAGCAGGAAGGCGCGGAGCGCAGGAGAAGGAAGCTCCGCCCTCCTGGAGAGAGCCGCGCTCGGCAAAATGAGTTAACCCCCGAGGCGCTGCAGTGAAGCCTGCTGCGGGGGAGCGCCGAGAGTGAAGGCAGCCGGAGCAGGATGCCGGCACAGGGAGGCCGCAAGGCAGGGTGGAACTCAGTACATGACCACCGCTCTGCTCAGGAGCGTATGGCCAGAAGTCTGCCGGATGCCCTCCGTTGCCGAGAAAGTCAGGTGCCGCGCAGGAGAAGCCGGCACCCGACACATTAACCCCCAAGGTGCACAGACGCACGAGAGTGCACCCTATCCGTGAGCCCGCCAGATCCTGTGGGGAAACGCCAGAGAATGCTCTAATGGGGGGTGGGCGGGCAGCCTGTAAGCCCCTCATGAAGAAGGGGCTAGAACGGAGGGGAACTGATGGAGGGATTAACTGTCCCACCGGGAGGTAGTGGGGGATTAGAGGAATCCCCTGTGTGTATGTAGCAGCGGAGGGAAAATTGGGGGGGGGGGGGGGGGAGTCAGGGCTTGGAGCAGCCACTCTCACCGTCCGCTGTCTTCACCCTCGTTCCATCCAGCAGGGTCGCCCCTTCAGCTACTGGCACCGCAGTGGCAGGAAGCTGGGAGAGGGACTTGGCGTGCGGGCGACCCTTGCACTGGTAGTGCTGCCCAGATCCACCTTGCCTTCTGTGGGGGAGGCAGCAGTGCGGGTTACCGGCACTGGCGCAGCTCAACCCCGGGAGAAACAGAGAGGTCTAGTGCGTCTCTGCTGTCCCTGATGATCTGGAAGAAAAGGAGGGAGTGTCTTGCCTCCTTGGACACTAAGCAAAAACTGGTAGTCTCTCTCTCCAGGCTGAGGGTATAGCTGCTGGAGGAGGGGCTTACAGCTTTCACTTAGTGTCACGCCTCCTAGGGAGCTGAGCTATACCCATGGTTTCCTGTGTCCCCCAAGAAAAATGAGCGAGAAAACAAGATAACCATATTATCCCCTTCCCGACCTATGATGTGTATACCCTTCATGAAGCAGTGTTATTTAGTGCTCCATGACGAGTATACACGTCATGGCATTAAACTGTCACCATGTCTGCAGACATGGTGACAGCGCTGAGACCCCGGCTGTTACACACAGCCAGGGATCTCAAGCTAACCAGCCCAGGACCAATGGGGGCTGTCCATGCCAGCGATCGCTCTGATCGGCTAGTTTGTACAGACTAGCCAATCAGAGGATTCTAATGCCGGCTGAAAGATTCTGATCCCCGTGGTCCTTGACTGCAGAGATCAGAACCTGCTAAAATGTATTTATCATATCCCTCCCTGCAGCCCTCAATGTGCCCCCTTCAGCCCTCCATGTGCCCCCTTCATATAGATCGGCAGGCGGAAGCGCGATCCCCCCTCCCCCCGTTCATTTTCAGGATGGCAAGAGCGGTTAGCATGTCAACACACAGCTGACACACTGCTTCAAACGGCAGAGATCTGTGCTGGATGTCAGCCGTTTAACCCCTTTCATGCAGCCGTCCATAGGGACTGCTACGTGGAAGGGGTTAACTGGGAGGGAGGGCCCTGTAAATTCATTCTGTTTCTTTTAGTAGGGAGGTTGATCTGGGTCCCCCTTGGTGGTTGAGGTAAGAGACAACTGTCCGATTGTCGGACATTATCCTGACATGTCTGTTCTGGATTTGTGGAAGAACTGCCCTTAGTGCCATCAGGACTGCTCGTATTTCTTTCCGGTTTGAAGAGAAAGCTGACCCTGGGACCACTCTCCCTGGAAAAACTGGTCCTCTACATGAGCCCCCCAACCCCAGGGACTGGCGTCTGTAGTTATTATTACAGGTTCCGGGTATGGCCAGGGTACTCCCTGAGTTAGGTTCTTTGGATCTATCAACCAATTTAGGGATAACATTGTTTGATCTGACAGCTTCAAGACCGACTCCAGAGATGCTCCTATCCGTCTCGTGGAGGACAATATATCTATTTGTAGCTGGCGAGTGTGTCTCTGGGCCCACTGAACTGCTGGTATACAAGATGTTAATACTCCTAACCAGGACATCGCTTTCCTTACAGTCAAGGCTTCTCCTGACTAAACCCTTTGAATTTCCTGTTGCACCCGGACTATCTTGTCCTCTATGAGGAAGGTCCTCTCCTGCATGGAATCCAGTACTAGGCCTAAGAACACTTGTTTCGTAGATGGTTGCATTCTGGACATTCAGAAACCATCCCAGACTTTTCAGTACGCTCATTACCTGTTCCACTCTTCTTACACACGCTTCCCAAGACTGTGCTACTACTAGAAAATCGTCCAGTTAAGGCACGAAAGTGATGTCCCCCTTCCGGATGAAGGAGGCCATCTCCGCCACTACCTTGAAGATGAAGATGAAGGATTCCAAATTCTGTTCTTACCGCTACCCGGAGACATTTCTGATGGTCTGGATGTATCGGAATATGATGGTAAGCATCCTTTAGATCCGGAACTGCCATATGAAAGCCTGGAGACACAAGATGAATCGCCGATCTGATAGTCTCCATCTTGAACTTCCTGGGCTTCAGAAATTTGTTCAGATGTTTTAGATTTATAATTGTCCGATATGAACCATCAGTTTTTTTACGAGAAACAGGGTAGCATAGAATCCTCTCTCTCTCTCTACCCCCGGAATTGCAATTAACAGATTTTTGCTTGTTAATTTTTTTATTTCTTATGGCGGACAGTTCTTGAATTCCAGCCTTAGTCCATCCCGCAGAAGTCCTAACAGCCACTTCCCTGCAATTTTTTCCCAAGAAGGTAGGAAGAATTTTAATCTTCCCCCTACTGGGATCATGGCATCATTGTTTGGGCTGTTTACCTGCACGAGCGGAAGCTGATCCGAACAGAAAACCTTTATTTCCAGACCTAGCCCTGGTTCCCTGCTCTCTTTCTCTCATCTGCCTTTTACCTTGAAATCTAGACGATGTCCGAAAGGGCCGTTTGTAATTTGTAAATTGCGCAAAGGACTCCTGTGGAAATTTTTTCTTCCTATCTGCCACTTTCTCTAGTAGAGTGTCTAATTCAGACCCAAACAGGAACTGACCCTCACAGGGAATGCTACATAATCTTAATTTAGAGGGCATATCCCCACCTTTCCAATTCTTAAGCCAAAGGGCACGTCTCACGGAATTAGAAAGGGAGGCTGCTCTGGCCTCCAATTTTACGACATACATGGAGGCATCTGCAATAAAAATCCGCTGCCTTCTGGAAGGTAGGAATAGAGGCCAACAACTGTTCCCTAGGACATTTATCTTTAATCTGTCCCTCCAGCCTATCTAGCCATACAGACATGAATCTGGCGGTCACCATGGCGGCAATACTGGGCCTGAAAGAAGCAGCTAAAGCTTCTCAAGTACTTTTAAGGGACGAGTCAATACGCTTGTCTAAGGGATCCTTAAGGAATCCCTATGTCCTCAAACGGTAAAGATCTTTTAGAAACCTTTGAAATTGCTATGTCCAACCTTGGGGCTTTATCCCAGGAAGTTGATGCTTCCTCCTCAAATGGGTATTTTCTCTTAAATGTCTAAGATATGAATGGCTTCTTATCAGGTTTTTTCCATTCTTTCTCGATTACCGCTGTTATAGCTTTAAGCAACGGGAAACATCAGCGTTTTTTTCTGTCACAGACTTTCAAATACTGAGTCCGCCACTGATCTATCTTTTAAATACTTAGTCCGCCACTGATCTATCTTTTAAATACTGAGTCCGCCACTGATCTATCTTTCTTGATGTCCTCGAACTCTAAGGTGGATCTTATTACCTTCAATAATTTCTCTGAAGAAGAGGAACCGCCAGAGTCCCCATCTGCAAAGGGAGTCTCGTTATCGCTGGACGACTCTATTTCAGACTCCTGCTCTACAGTTTTTTTCTGCTTTTTACATGCTTTAAGGGACACCTTGACTTCAGATCTTATAATGGACTTTAAATCCTGTAGAAAACTCTGCGTTTATTCTGCCACTGTTCTTTCAATACATTGCTAAAAGAACTTCATTGTATATGAAGATGACAGCGGACATATAGCGCACTCTTTATTTTTTCTCTTGGCCACCACTTAGGCGCCATCTAATAGAGAAAAAATATATGCAAATCTAAGAAAAAGGCATTAACCCTCTAAGGACCAAACATTGGAATTTACAATACCGGAGGCCGAATTTCAATGTCTGCGCTCTCTGCCCTCTTTTCTTCCTCCATAACTGCAGCTACACCTGCATGCAAGCAATATCATTCATTACCACCAGACATTTGGGTATCTTTCACCTGAGAGTCCTATTTGGCTTCTTTCTGCAGACCCACCATGCGCCGGACGCCACCTGGGATAAGGTATCGCTGTCCAAACCTCTGGCAGTCAGTAAGTAGACACCAGCTTGTCACCGTAGTAATGTATGCAAACACTATTACCTCCGGTCTGGCCTGCACATGTTCTTCGCGCTTTCATGCGCTTCAGAAGCCGAACTTCCGGTCAGCTGACCGGAAGCGCTCAGCCGTGGAATGCAGGCTTCTTCTGGCTGACGTCATCAGCGCGCGCCCCCTTCGGCGTCCCGGCTGCTCTGCAGATCTGTCGGACCCTTCTGGCCACACTTACATCAGCGGTGTGGCCTTCCTCACCTGAGGGGCCGACACCCCCTGCCTCTATGAAGAACGGGCGGTCCCTGGATTACCGCCGCTCTCCATGCTCCTCTATCCCTAAGCCTATGGGAGAAGGACCTGTGGCAGGTACCCTGAATATGCCCATGTCCCTCTGGCAGCTACCAGGACTTCCTGGTCATGGGCACCTGGAATGCAAAAACTGCAGGCTTCCCGCTCTCAGGACAAGAAACCTCACTGAGGTGGAAGAGTGGCTCCACCTTTTTTATGCTGCAGGTTTCCTGTTCTGGAGGCGGAGCCATCTCTCTAAGGTGCTGTCGTGGAGGAGGGGAAAAGTTCTATTTTGGTCTTATCTGTCCACAAAACATTGTTCCAATAACCTTCTGGCTTGTCCAAGTGATCTTTAGAAAACTGAAGATGGACATCAATGTTCTTTTTTGACAGCAGTGGCTTTTTCCTTGCAAACCTACCACACACTCCATTGTTGTTCAGTGTCCTCCTGATGTGGACTTATGAGCAACAACATTAGGCCTCTTGCACACAACCGTGGTTTGGTTCCGCATCTGAGCCGCATTTTTTGCGGCTCGGGTGTGGACCCATTTACTTCACTGGGGCCATAAACTATGTCCGCATCCGTTGCTCCATTCTGTGGCCTTGCAAAAATCAGGGATTATGTCCTATTCTTGTCCGAAATGGCTGCGACCGCATAGGATCAGGGCTTTATAGGGGATGGCTATCTGTGGATTGGCTGGCTGCATGGCATTATGGGTGATCTCACGTTCCCAGACTTCTTAACACGTGCAGCCGCCATTTTAAGAAAACCTGATTCGTTACCAAGAAGCACAAGGAAATTCAGCTTTGCTGCGAATTGAAGTTTTTCGAAACTTCAGACTGAATTCCGTTAGTGTACTATATATATATACTAGTCCTTTCTCTAGCACTATACAGTATGTACACAGTCCATTCTCCAGCAGTAATACAGTATGTATATACTGAATACTGCTGGAGAATGAATAGGTGTATATACTGTACACTGCTGGAGAATGGACCTGCGTATATAGTGTATACTGCTGGAGAATGGACCGGCGAATATACTGTACACTACAGGAGTATAGACCGGTGTACATACTGTATACTGCTGTAGAACAGACCGGTGTATATACTGTACACTGCTGGAGAATGGACTGGTGTACATACTGTATACTGCTGGAGAATAGACCAGCGTATATACTGCCCGAGAATAGACCTGTGTATATACTGTACACTGCTGGGTAATGGACAGACGTATATACTGTACACTGCTGGAGAATGGACTGGTGTATATACTGTACACTGATGGGGAATGGAATGGCGTATATACTGTACACTGCTGGAGAATGGACTGGTGTATATACTGTATACTGCCTGAGAATAGACCGGTGTATATACTGTACACTGCTGGGGAATGGATTGGTGTATATACTGTACACTGCTGGAGAATGGACTGGTGTATATACTAGGGCTGCACGATATGGGAATTTTGTGCGATTGCGATTAGGGCCCTAAAAATTGCGATAACGATATGCGATGCGATATTTTAAGGGAATTGTGCTAGAGGTCTATCTGCTTGGATTTTCAAGGTAAGAGCGCACACAGATGACTGATAATGTGAAATGTAGTTATGCTGAACTCAAGAACTGAAATGCGCAGTGTTTTTCAAAATAAAATACATATTTGCATTAGTGCAAAAGTACAAAATACAAAACTTGCCATTTTCTTAATAGCGCTGCACAGAACAGATAAATAAAATAGATATAAGAACATGTGTTCAATAAAATAACGACTTTCCTCCAGCCCCCCCTCCCTCCCCGCACTGTAACTGATGTATCGCCGGGCGCGCTGTGCAGCATAGCGGTCGGAGATACAGTGTCACGTAGAAAGTCAACCATCGCTTTATAAGACACACTTTTGGGGGAAAAGTGTTTCTTATAAGGCGAAAAATACGGTAATATAATTGCAGCATTTTTGGGTCGGCAAATTGCGATTGCGATATGGCGATTAATTGCGATTGCTTTCGCGATATATTGTGCAGGCCTAGTATATACTGTACACTGCTGGAGAATGGACTGGTGTATATACTGTATACTGCCTGAGAATAGACCGGTGTATATACTGTACACTGCTGGGGAATGGATTGGTGTATATACTGTACACTGCTGGAGAATGGACTGGTGTATATACTGTATACTGCCTGAGAATAGACCGGTGTATATACTGTACACTGCTGGGGAATGGATTGGTGTATATACTGTACACTGCTGGAGAATGGACTGGTGTATATACTGTATACTGCCTGAGAATAGACTGGTGTATATACTGTACACTGCTGGGGAATGGACTGGCGTATATACTGTATACTGCCTGAGAATAGACCGATGTATATACTGTACACTGCTGGAGAATGGACTGGTGTATATACTGTACACTGCTGGAGAATGGACTGGTGTATATACTGTATACTGCCTGAGAATAGACCGATGTATTTACTGTACACTGCTGGAGAATGGACTGGTGTATATACAGTATACTGCCTGAGAATAGACCGATGTATATACTGTACACTGCTGGAGAATAGATTCCATTGGTTAATTTCCTTTAATTAGCACAGGGTAGGGTAAAGTGCAGACTCAACGCGTTTTGGGGTCTATAGGATCCCCTTCATCAGGAGCATAAACAAGTCACATACATTGTCCGGTATTTAAACACTGTAAAAAAAGTGCCAAAAAGTAGAGGAAGTAGTGTCACTTCCGGCCTGCGCTCCAGCGTGGAACGCATTGGGACCAGCGTGACGTAAAGGTTAGTTCCGGTATGCTTTCCAGCGTGGAACGCATCGGAAATAAAATCACAAGGATTCATGGTAGAGGTAGGGCATATATACATATATTTACGCATCGATACCGGACTAAAAGTATGGAATGGGTATCGAAACTTCGATACCCGAAACAACCCTACTATGTAGTGTGTTTTTAAAAGGCTGTGAGACACCAGCAAGGTAACTTCATATGATATGTAATAAAATATATATCATTGCACCAAAAAAAGATAGCTCAAACAAACATGAATGCTGTGCCTGACCAAATGCAATTCACCACACCAAATTACAAAACACAGCATATAATAAATCCAACGAATGCTTTATTTTAAGAGGACCTTTCATGGGTCCGAATATTGTAAGAAAACTATCTGGACATGTAGAGCGGCGCCCAGGGATCTCACTGCACTTACCATTATCCCTGGGCGCCGCTCCGTTCGCCCGCTGTGGCCCAGTTACCTTCTCCCGCACTGTATGGTAATTGCTACTGACTTCGCAACAGGGAAGAGACATCAGCTTCTCTCCCTGGGCGTTCCTTCTCCCTGTAGTGCTGTCCAATCGCAGCGCAGAGCTCACAGCCTGGGAGAAAAAAAACTCCCAGGCTGTGAGCTCTGCACTGCAATTGGACAGCACTACAGCCAGGGTGAAGGAACGCCCAGGGAGAGAAGCTGATGTCTCCTCCCTGTTGCGAAGTCAGTAGCAATTACCATACAGCGCGGGAGAAGGTAACTGGGCCCCAGCGGGCGAACGGAGCAGCGCCCTGGGATAATAGTAAGTGCAGTGAGATCCCTGGGCACCCCTCTGCATGTCCAGATAGTTATCTTACAATGTTCAGACCCATGAAAGGTCCTCTTCAATACATATAAGAGAAATACATAGATAAAAAGTAGCAGGGGCATATATACTCAGGAAAGTCACATATCAAATATCCAGACTCCTTACTCAGTGATAATCGTATAAACATCTCATAGCACTTGTAAGTATTCTAAAAACTCAATAGAACCAATAATCATCGAAATACAACAACTATGAATGTGGAGTACCTCCCAATGGGAGGGCTGCACGCTATGGCGTTACAACAGATACAGTACCAAAACGATAGACAAAGAAAAACATACAGACCAGGACCTGGAGAGAACAGGACAAACCCTGACGTACGTTTCGCCACCATCTAATTATGACATGATTGCTAATGCAACATACATAGGACCAAGCCACTGGGGGGCTTCGTACTGTTACAGTTCTTTCTGCATAGACTTTTTCTCATTTATTTATATATATGTATTGTATGTCCTTTTTTATGAGACACAATAAAGATGCCTTTTTATTGCATGTGTGTAGTCTGTAGTTTGGTTTTGTAGACATGCTACCACGCATGATTGTTTGCTTTATGGTTCTTTTTCTTTGGTTATCTACGATCATCACCGAGTAAGAAGTCTGGATATTTGATATGTAACTTATTGCATGGTTCTTTTTCTTTCCTGTTTATATATGCTGCTGCTACTTTTTATCTATGTATTTTTCTAATATGTACTAAATAAAGCATTCATTGGATTTATCACATGCTGTGTTTTATAATTTGGTGTGGCAAAATATACATCATATAAAATAAGAATTGTGGGTTAAAGGCTCTGTTGTTGTTGTAGCCATGTTAGAATGTAAATGGTGACGTCATAAGTAGCCTCTTGAGAAAAGGGTCGGCGTTCCCTCCCAAGTCGTGGGTAGCATTCAACATGCTCCATGTACCTCTAGTTTGGACCTAGCTGTTGTGCACCACTGAGGGAGAGCAATAGCTGGATCCTTATGGACTTGAAATGGAAAGTGGACCAGGGGGTGAATATATTATCTGTAAAATATGAGAGTGAAACTGGATCGCACATCCTCAATACTATGCTTTTATCTAGTAACTGCTTCTCAGCATAATTAACATGGCTTCTCAGCGCAATTTAACATATACTTACCCCTATGCTGCATGAGGCATTAGTATACAATTTGATCAAAAAGCATAGGCCCACTGACCGTGACAAGGTTGCCTCCTTGAGTGGGAACCTACTCTAAATGTGGCGAAGTGCTGCGCAGCGACCACCGCTGCCGCGGAACCACACCATAAGGCTGCGGGACCCAGCAGCCAAAAAGCGACAAGTGTGAAAGTACCCTAATCCATCAGATCATGTGAGGCTCTGTCTGGTCTACCTGAGTTTCCCTACCTTGAGATGCATGTGCACAAGAAGTTTAGTATTCTATTAATTTTTATATTTTTTTTTACATCTTTATTTACTTTTTCTTTATATCAAGTACAGTATCATAATAACAAGAAAAATTAACAAATATTACCCCCCCCAACCACCCCTTCAAGCATGCCCGGAAAAAAAAAAAAAACCCTCTCCTCCTTAATTCATTCCAGAAATTCCATATCTTAACAAATTTTACATTGGACCCTCTTTGTTTATAAAGAATCTGCTCATACTTTTTAACTTTATTAACTATATTTAACCATGTTCGATACTCTGGGGGGGGGGGGGTGCGAGGCAAACCACAATCTAGAGATAATGAGCCTAGCTAAAAAGGACACTTTTACCAATAAGCGAAGTTTATAAGACTGACAGACTATCTCGGAAAAATCACCCAAGATCCATACTCCAGGCATAAAAGGAATCTGGATTTGAAGATTTTGTATTAAGGTTGTTTGAACCAGATGCCAGTACACCTTCACTGGAGGACAATCCCAAAACATGTGTAAGTGGTCAGCACCAGGGCAGTCACAACGCAGGCAGTTAGAAGAAGTCCTGAATCCTCTCTTCTGTAGCCATAACGGAGTTATGCATATTTTATGAATAATGTTAAACTGCACTACAGTTTGATCAAAATTATGTGAAAGATAAGTTATATTCTTCAAAATATTTTCCCATACCAGTGGAGCAAAATTTTCAAGTGTAGTGGTCCAGGCTTTTTGTCCTGGAGAATGACGTTCAAAAAAATAAGATTTAATTAAGTGTGAAATTTTAACTTTCATATGTGTTCCTCTTTCTTGTAATAACTTATGAAGAAAAAGTGGAGCTTCTATATTAAAAAAAGTGCTTGTTTGGAATAGAAGAAAGTGCAAAACATAAAGTATGGATACCATGCTACCTCACCCAAATTTTCCTTTTGTGTAAGCTCCAAAAGAGACAAGATTTGCCCATTTTTTTACCACTTGATTGAGATAATGAATATTTTTTGTCCTCCAGTAATGGCTAGCTCAAAAGAGTGTAAAACCTTTTATTATGCCATAATGGAGTACAAATCAGTGATGCAGTGACTTTACACCATTTCCTAATCCCCTTCCAAGCTCTTGTACACAAACTAGAGAAGGAAGTATATTCTCGTGCGTTCTTGGATAAAAAGCTGGACTCCAATAATGTAAAAAAGTCTGAGAAGCCTGCTTCTCTTACTAATTTGATACATAGGGGACTATTTTTCCAGTCATTGAAAAAACATAGCTGTGAGGCAACAAAATATCCCTTAAAATGCTCATATAACATGGAAAAATAGTCCACTTTCAGTCTCACACGTTTTCTCCCCCATAATAGATCGTTGATCATTCTTTCTATAATCTTGAAGAATTTGTCCTCAATCCAAGTGGGGGAGTTTCGGAGTACATAAAGCACCTGGGGAAGTACCACCATTTTGATTAAAGAAATCCTATCTGCTCTAGTAAGCGGAATTTTCTGCCATACTTTAATTTTTGATCTAATTTTCGTCAATACTGGTATCAAGTTAAGCTGTATATAATCTTGAACTTTGGCGGTCACCGTAATCCCCAGGTACTTCAATGACTCAGAGAACTTCAAACCATGAATACTAGTTACTAGGGATGTCCCGATACCATTTTTTTAAGACCGAGTACGAGTACCGATACTTTTATTTAAGTACTCGCCGATACCAATTACCGATACCTCATATAAACAGCGGCGCAGTTACTGATAGCAATGAAAACAATTAAAGCTGGAATTTGGTTGCTATGGACAACGGCTTTTCTTTTCCTTTGTACAAGTGTTAATGAATTAATAAATGGGAATATAATAGCGTTTTCAAACCAATGTGCCTCCAGGGGGATCTGTTTTTGGGGGATCTGTGGATGACACACTGTTATGGGGGGGGATCTGTGGATGACACACTGTTATGGAGGAGATCTGTGGATGACACACTGTTATGGAGGAGATCTGTGGATGACACACTGTTATGGAGGAGATCTGTGGATGACGCACTGTTATGGGGGATCTGTGGATGACGCACTGTTATGGGGGATCTGTGGATGACGCACCGTTATGGGGGGGATCTGTGGATGGCACCGTTATGGGGGATCTGTGGATGGCACCGTTATGGGGGATCTGTGGATGGCACCGTTATGGGGGGGATCTGTGGACGACACCGTTATGGGGGATCTGTGGACGACACCGTTATGGGGGATCTGTGGATGGCACCGTTATGGGGAATCTGTGGATGGCACCGTTATGGGGGAATCTGTGGATGGCACCGTTATGGGGGGAATCTGTGGACAACACCGTTATGGGGGGACCTGTGGACGTCACCGTTATGGGGGACCTGTGGACGTCACTGTTATGGGGGGACGGACCTGTGGACATCACTGTTATGGGGGGACCTGTGGACATCACTGTTATGGGGGAGGGGGACCTGTGGACATCACTGTTATGGAGGGGAACCTGTGGACATCACTGTTATGGGGGGGACCTGTGGACATCACTGTTATGGGGGGGTACCTGTGGACATCACTGTTATGGGGGGATCTGTGGATAAGGCTGTAATGGGGGATCTGTGGATGACACTGTTAGGGGCTATGTGGATGACACATATATAGCATCTTATGCTATATACATGTCATCCACAGATCCCCCATTAGTGTCATCCAGATTACACTTGCGGGGCCGGTGCAGCTTGACTCATACACTGGCCCGCAGCTGCTATATTCTGTTTCATTACCCCTAACTTACTGTGCCCGTGATTACTAACTATTAATGCGCAGTCCTCCATGCTCCTGCCCTGCGCGCCTTCTGTAATCCTAAAGTGGGCGGAGCGGGCAGGCGGGACATGAGGCGCATGGAGGAACTGAGAGCTCAAGCTGCCCGATTCCTCCATGCGCCTCATGTCCCGCCTGCCCGCTCCGCCCACTTTAGGATTACAGAAGGCGCGCGGGGCAGGAGCATGGAGGGACTGCGCATTAATAGTTAGTAATCACGGGCACAGTAAGTTAGGGGTAATGAAACAGAATATAGCCGCTGCCGAACCGGAACTTCCGGTATCGGCAGTGGTATCGGCAGCATTTTTACGAGTACGAGTACTCGTGAAAATGCCGGTATCGGTCCCGATACCGATACTAGTATCGGTATCGGGACATCCCTACTAGTTACAGTAGATAATTCATCCAACGGTAAGAGACAAGTTTTTCGCCCAGTTAACTTCCAGGCCTGAGACCTCGCTATAAGCATTAACGATCTCCATCACCCGAGCTAGTGTGTTTTCTGACTGTTGTATAAAAAACATAACATCATCAGCATACAAAGAGATTCAATCCTCTATTCCCATAACTCCAAACCCCAGCATCCTCGGATCTTGTCTAACTTTAGCCGCCAGAGGTTCAATGTAAATGTTGAAGAGGAGCGGAGAGAGAGGACAACCCTGACAGGTTCCTCTTTCCAATGGAAAGCTCCCTGTCAGCACATCATTAATCCTCAGCCTAGCCACAGGGGATTTATATAACAACTGTATCATCATAATGAATCTTGGGCCAAATCCCATTCTTACCATCACTCTCCAAAGAAACCCCCACTCCACCCTGTCAAAGGCCTTAGTGGCAAGAGACAGGATGGAGCGGGTACCATCCGCCGGAGACTGAATGTTAGCAAAGAGGCGATGCAAATTATAGTGTGTATCCCTCCCAGGCATAAATCCATTTTGATCAGGATGAATAACAGACGTGATTACCTTAGAAAGTCTATTAGCAAGGACCTTGGAGAATAATTTAACATCAGTATTTAATAAGGAAATTGGTCTATAAGAATCCAATTCCCGTTGATCTTTATCTTTTTTTGGGATTAACACTATCAATGCTTCTGCCATTGAATTGGGGAGAGCACCTCCCTGCAATGCCTGAGTGAAAACCTCTACAAGGTATGGTAAAATAATAACCCCATATTTTCGGTAGAACTCGTAGGGGAGACCGTCCAGACCAGAATTTCCTGATATCGTTTTAAGTGCATTCTGAATCTCTTGTAACGTCACATCCCCATCTAAAAAGGTCCTCTGGGAGTCTGTCAGTACCGGAAGAGAAACAGTATCGAGATATTGATCCATAAAGTTAGTGGATATGGTCTGGACTGACCTATACACTTGGGAAAAATAATCTAAAAAAATATTTCTAATTCCCTCCAGATTACAAACAGACTCTCCATCAGCTCCAAAAATTAAAATAATATCCTTTTTTTTGTTATCCTGTTGAGCAATAATTCTAGTGAGTAATCTGCCTGGTTGCCCAGATTCCACAAAATATTTTTGCCCCTTAAAGAATAAACTATGTTGAGCTTTTTCAAAAAGGAATTCCTTTAGGGCAAGACTTGCATTCTGCATCTCCTCCTTAGGCCTTATTCACACGTCCGTAGTGTTTTGCGGATCCGCAAAACACCTTGCCACCAGCCCTATAGAGATGCCTATACTTGTCCGCAATTGCGGGCAAGAATAGGACATGCTCTATATTTTTGCGGAGCCGCCATCTGGAAGATCGGCGGCGCGCTCCGCAAATGCGGATGCGGAGAGCACAGTGTGTGCTCTCTGCATCCATCACGTCCCCATTCAAAATGAATGGGTCCGCACCCGTTCCGCAAATTTGCGGAACGGGTGCGGACGTAGATTGCGGACGTGTGAATTAGGCCTTATAGCCCTCTGAATGTTGTGCAGTGAATTGTTCCGTTGCCTGGGTCGCCCTCTTAACCAATTCCTCCTCCCTTCTCCTAAAGCCCCTCCTCATTGCCGTAATGTCACTCATTAGAACCCCCCTCATATATGCTTTCAAAGCGTCCCAAACCGAGTTGATGTTGGCAGAGGGATAATTTTTTTCCCAGAAAGTGGAAATGAGCTGTTTAATAGAATCCTGGTTCTCAATGATGGTAAGCCAGTATGGATTCAGCTTAAAAAAGGACTTCAGACTAGCGTTCTGTTCCCCAGGGGTTAAATCTATTGAGAGAGGGGAATGATCTGAGACTGTTCTGACCCCATACCGGATCGCATTTATATTCTTTAAGTTACTACTATTCGTCAGGGCCAGATCAATTCTAGACATTGCCCTCCCTCCTTTGCTGACACAAGAATATACCCGTTTCCCCTTTCCATAATGCTCCCATATATCCACTAAACCCGTCTCTTGGCAAAACTGAAATAAAGGGGAGGCCCTCACATATCTCCCCAGATCTACATCCATGGATAATCTATCCCTATTAGGATCCATAACCGCATTAAAATGTCCCATTAAAACGGTCTGGCACTCAGGTCTCCGTTCCATAAATGACAAAAAAGCATTAAGGGGCTGTATAGAAAAGGGAGGAGGTATATAAAAAAAGGCAAGTATATACGGCTGACCACAAAGTCTACCATAAAGAAAGATAAATCTTCCCTGACCGTCAATTTCAGAGTCAATTAGACTAAAATCAATCACACGATGGATCAAAACCGAGACTCTTCTTGAGGAGCCATTAAATGTTGAGTGGTACTTCTGAGAAGACCATCCCATTCCCAAACGGGAAACTGTAATATCTGTAAGATGGGTTTCAACTAAACAAATTATTGCTGGGAGGTGTCTCCTCACTGCATCCATAACTGCTTGTCTTTTTACCCTCTCTCCAAGGCCCCTTACATTCCATGATACAATCTTAACTGGCATTACTTATAGGCGAGTGAGAAAAAAAGAAAAAGAAAAAAAGAAAAAACACCCCGGCATGCTTGAACCCTCCCAATCCCCCCCCTCCCTCTAGTGGTCTACCCGGATCCTCCAGTAAACCTCTCAACGTTGGCCACTACTCCTCCCCCAGACGTCTACCCCCCGCCCTAAAGCCCCTCCTTGGAAAAATTAACAAATAGTCATATGCCAGGGGGCGTGGTCTGCTGGGCATGGAGTGAGGACGCATCCCTGTGGAGCTCCCCCTGCCATCCTGCTAATATCCTGGAATTGCCATTGTACCCCGTGATTTATCCACCACAGCCTGCTCTGTTATTCTCCCCTGGAGTACAGGAGTACCCCGGAGCACAGACTGCGGTTCCTGTGGAGCGGGGAGTGTGACTTTCTCTACCTTCCTCTCGGGGTAGCGGAGGACGGCCATCTTGGGGAGGTGAGGAGCAGTGTCCCCCGGCAGAACGCAGCAGCAGGGAGCCAGACGCCGTCAGTGTTAGGTGCTGGAGTGAGCTGCAGAGTCGCGGTAAGCTGCCGCTGAATACTTACCTCTAATCCTTTGGTGGAATGGGATGCGTCTAAGGCTGTGTTGAGGGGGATTGTAATAGCGGCAGTAGCAACCCACAGACTAGAACTAGCTGTCACTAGAGTGAAGCTGGAGGAGAAACTAGCGGTAGCTGAAAAAGAATATGTGGATGACCCCACGCCAGTTCATCAGTCCGAATGGCTCTCCATACAAAGACAGTATGTCTTGCATTTAACTGAATATACGCAGAAACGTCTAGTGTCCCTGAAGCAGAATTGTTTCGCGGAAGGAGATAAGAGCGGGAAGGCATTAGCGTATCTTGCTAGAGTGGAAACACCGCAAGCGGTGGTGGCGGGCATTCGGAGTGATGCAGGGGAGTTATGCACATCACCGGAGGATATTAGTGCCCAATTTGTTACATATTATTCGGCCCTTTACGCCTCCAGAGCCGCTAAGTCACCTGAAGATACCTTGCGGTTTTTAGATGCCATTCCCTTGTCACAGCTGTCTCGTTCGGATCAGCAGATGTTAGATGCGCCCATAACGCAACAAGAGATCCAGACGGCAATTTCATCTATGTCAGGGGGTAAGGCTCCTGGTCCGGATGGCTTTCCAGTGGAATGGTATGCTTTTCAAATTGAGGAATGGAGTCAGAGACTCTGTAATATGTTCGCGCATGCGTTCGAAACGGGAGAATTGCCGACATAATTTCGGGAAGCTACTATAGTAGTGATCCACAAACCTGGGAAGCCTCCGGACCAATGCAGCTCTTATAGGCCGATATCGCTAATTAATTCTGATGCTAAGATTTTAGCTAAAGTGTTGGCTGTTCGATTGTCGGCTGTTATACTTTCTATAGTTGGAGTGGATCAGTCGGGTTTTATGCCTGGGAGAACCACGGACATAAATCTTTGGCGTCTTTTTACGAACTTACAGGTGAAGCATGATAACGCAGGTAATAGAGCGATAGCATCACTAGATAATGAAAAGGCGTTCGATTCTGTCGAATGGCAGTTTATGTGGGCGGTCATGGCGAAACTAGGTCCAAAATTTTCTGCGGTGGGTTCACTTGTTGTACATGCATCCAACGGCCCGGGTAAGGGTGAACGGTTACCTATCTCAGCCATTCCCGTTAGGGAGGGGTACTAGACAGGGGTGCCCGTTGTCCCCTCTTTTATTTGCGTTGATTATGGAACCCCTTTCTATCAGTATCGATGGCAGTGCTGGGATTAGGGGTTGGGAGGTAGCGGGCATCTCTGAGAAGATTTCATTATATGCTGACGACATGCTGATATATTTGGGAGATGTGGGCCCTTCCTTGGAGAACCTTTTGGATTTAGTCAACTCATACGGTTCCTATTCAGGTCTACGTGTGAATTGGGCTAAGTCGGCATTATACTTAGTGGATGATGTGTCTTCTCAGAGTATATCCCCGTCTTCGTCCCTTCAGGTGGTGGATCGCTTTACGTACCTAGGAATAGTTATTCACAAAGATGTGTCGTGTTTTGCTGCCCTTAACCTGGGCCCGGTTGTGCAATATGTCCAGTGGAGGCTGAAAGCATGGGAGGCCTTACCGTTGTCCTTGATTGGCCATATAAATGTTTTTAAGATGGTCTTGTTACCCAAATTATTATATATTTATAGGGCGGCCCCTGTTGTAATTCCTAAATCGCACTTTAAGAATATGGATTCTATGTTGACAACCTTTTTGTGGAACAAGTCGGTCCCACGCATAGCTAGGGAAACTCTGAAGGCTCCGTATAGCAGAGGAGGCTTAGCGCTCCCTGATCTGTACTTGTATTACATAGCGGCGCAATTAAACTATGTTGCATGGTGGGTTCTGGCAGACCCTAGTAATCCTGCTGTGGTGTTAGAAGCCTCATTGATGGGTTCTTATGAAGCCATGACTAATTTAGTGTACAGGGACGGGCAGTATCCACTGCGGTACCGAACCTCGCTCATGGCTAGTGTGTTGAAGGCATGGAGCTCTTTTGTGGGGGTGAGAAATGAGGACGATGACATGGGAGTCCTATGGTCTCCTGTCCTACCGTTATGGAGAAACCCTTTATTGTCAGAATTAGTATCACTGCCAGACTTTGAATTCTGGCCACAGAGTGGTGTCAAATACCTTACTCAGTTGTACGAGGGGGGATACTTTAAATCATTCTCTTCCCTACAGGCAGAGTGTGGGTTGCAGCGATCCTCCCTGTTTAAATTCTTTCAATTGAGGCACGCCTGTAACACTCAATTTGGGCCTGGCCCACTGAGAATAGAATTTAGTCCTGTTGAGAAAATTGTTAGGCGAGTCCAGCAGACTAAGATGGTCTCTGAGTTGTATGGGTTCCTTATATCGGCTCGCCCCTCGCCGATTGCAAAAGCGTTTGGCGAGTGGCGTGCGGATATTCCTAGTTTAGCATCTCATCATGAAAAAGAACTGATTTCCTCCTGGAGGGGGACGGTGATCTGTGCACGGGATCAGCTGATTCAGGCAAAATGGTTACATAGAGTGTATTATACTCCGGTACGGTTAATGCATATGCGGAAGCTTTCCTCTGACTCATGTACCCGATGTAACGCCGCTAAAGGTACACTAATGCACATGGTCTGGGAGTGTCCCATTATAGCTAAATTTTGGGCTGATGTACATGCCTTTTTTGACACCAAATTAGGATTCCCAGCGGTAGTAACACCTGAGGTTTGTTTGCTGGGTTTGGTTAATGAGATTATTCCGACCAAATACATGAGAATCCTTTACAGGTTACTATTATTTTATGCTAGGAAATCCATCCTGCTGAACTGGAAGCCTCCTAAACCAGTGTTTCCCAACCAGTGTGCCTCCAGCTGTTGCAAAACTACAACTTCCAGCATGCCCGGACAGCCTTTGGCTGTGTGGGCATGCTGGGAGTTGTAGTTTTGCAACAGCTGGAGGCACACTGGTTGGGAAACACTGTCCTAAACAACCAGCGTTCTCTCATTGGATTACTTTGATTAATAGCACATTGTCTCTGTATAAGATTACCTATGAGGCCAGGGGCATTCAAGAGAAATTTGAGAAGATCTGGGGGGTATGGATTAGCGCCAATACGGTTGAGTTGTGAAGTGGAATGTTTCAGTTTGAGCTCGTGTCACTGTCGGTGTGTATGTGTGTATGCATGGGATCAGACGCTGTGAGTAATTCAATTTGACTATGGTTAACAGGGTCTTCACTCATATGATCTTATATTTGGGAATTTATTGTGTCCATGTTGTTTCCATAGTATTGTGGCCCTTTGAGACATTGTCTGATGGGTATGTATGTTTATTGCTAACTCTTACCGGGTATGTCCCTGGTGGTTTTTGTTTCTGTCTGTAATAACGATTTAAAATTTACAAATAAAGCCTTTTAAAAAAAAAAAAATAATAGTCATATGCCAGCTCGATCCAGCCAGTCCACAGCTTGATCCGGATTCTCAAAAAAGTGGGAAATTCCATCAAAAATCACACTCAATTTAGCCGGATATAAGAGAGAGTACTTAATGCCTTTGGAAGCTAAACGCTTCTTAATTTAAAAAAAACTCCTTCTCTTTTCTTGTGTCTCTCAAGCAAAATCCAGAAACAAGGATAGTTTATTACCCTGATATATAATAGGAGAACATTCTCTAGCTCTTTTAAGGATAATATCTCTGTCTATAGATGATAATAGTTTAATCAAAATTGACTGTGGTGGTTTTCCTGGTATCTTTCCTCCTGGAACTCGATGGGCCCTCTCCATCTGAAACAGCGGGGAAAAATGTTCACTACCCAGATTTTCAAATATCAGGGATTTTAGCTGATCCATTAGTTGCTGGCCCTCCATGCCCTCTGGGAATCAAACAACTCGTATATTATAACGCCTAGATCTGTTTTCTAGGTCAACGAGCTTGGCTTGAAGACGATCATTTTCAGAGGCCAATGACGAGGATTTTACTTGTAATTTCGTAATATCTGCCTGCAGGGCTGGTGCAAGATTTTTTGCCGCCCTAGGCAAAAGGAAAGTTTGCCGCCGCCGCCGCCCCCCCCCCCCCCATGTGACATCACAATGCCCCACCCATATGAACTGCCATATTAACTAACGCCAGTGCTGCAGTGTTTACATTAAAAAGCCTGCAGGGACAGGCTATAGACTCCAGAGACACTACATTAAGCTGCAGCGGTTCTGGGGACTATAGTGACCCTCTAACGTGAGGTAAATTACAGACTAGAGCCAGGAATAATATACTAGATCGCCTCCTTACACCAAGATGAGGATGATGATGGCTCTGGCTGCAGCCCTTTACACAGCTCAAGGGCTGGGCCCCAGGGCCTGACGGTGAGTTTGCCCATGAGGCCCACCTACATGTTCCACCCATGAGTATGTTCACAGTGGGTGAAGTGTGTAGGGCATGTGTTATGTGTTGCTGTAGAGAATCTAATGTGTGTGCTTATGGAATGTAGTGTATAGGGATAGCAGTCTGTGTAGGTGACGCAGTGTGTGTGTGTGTCTGTAAGGGGTGCAATGTGTGTTTCTGTGTATGTGTGCAAGGGGTGCATTGTCTTTGTGTGTAAGGGTTGCATGTGTGTGTGTGTGTGACAGATGCCAATTCCCCCCCCCCTCCCTTGTCACTCTCATTCCCTCCCCTCACCCACTTGTCACTCTCATTCACCCCCCCCTCCCTCCCTCACTTGTCACTCTCATTTTCCCCCCCTCCCTCACTTGTCACTCTCATTCTCCCCCCCTCCCTCACTTGTCACTCTCATTCTCCCCCCCCCCTCCTCCCTCACACTTGTCACTCTCATTCCCCCTCCTCACTTGTCACTCTCATTTCCCCCTTCACTCTCATTCCCCCACCTCCCCCCTCTAGTGTGGCGTGGGCGAGCTCTGGTCCGGTCGGCAGGAACAGGAGCATTTGTTTCCTGTACCCGGCCGGACTGAAAGGAAGTGCACACCAAGTGAGCACTTCCTGTGAGTCTGGCCGGTGTAACGTTACAGGAAACAAAAGCTTCTGTACTGTGGACCGGACAGAGCTTGGCCACGCTACACCAGAGGGAATGACAGGAGGGAGCGCCCGGGCAGTGCTGCAGACGCCTGAGGCTCTCTATAGAGTGCTCGGGCGGCTGCAGCATGAGGGGGGCCAGTGCTCCTGGTGGCGCCCCTTCCCAAAGGGCGCCCTAGGCGGCTGCCTAGTCCGCCTATAGGACCAACCGGCCCTGTCTGCCTGCACATGATTGACTATTTTCTCCATCATAAGGACCCGCTCTCGGATTTTCGCCAAATCATCCCGGATCAATGATAAATCGCTCTATACTGACCCCAGCTGCATCGCCATATTTTGCATTAACATTCCGTTATTTTTAACAGTTAAAAGAATTTCTTCCATAACTACTGGGGCTACTTTAGAGCGACTAGAAAAATCCTCCTCGCCATCCTCCATGTCTACATCCACACGTTCGACCTCAGAGGGATCATCTGGAGAGGGAATATTAACATTCTTTTTTATAGGTCTCCCTTTAAATGCCCCTTTTTCCTGAACACCAGGTGATTTCAAATAGTGGTCAATTTTCCCCA
The DNA here is from genome assembly GCA_033119425.1 of Bufotes viridis. Lineage (NCBI taxonomy): Eukaryota > Metazoa > Chordata > Amphibia > Anura > Bufonidae > Bufotes > Bufotes viridis. The sequence goes on from CM065590.1 coordinate 307,382,445, forward strand.
CTTCAATTGATTTTCCTCCTTGTCTAATTGTAGAAGAGTCTATTGAGCGGCGTTTAGGTGCCATTTTTATTTTTTTTACTAATTATCTACTTTTTGATTTTATATACTTTATGTTTGTTTGTTTTTCTCCCCTTTAAAAAAAATATATATATATATATATATTTTTTTATATTAATGTTTTTATATACTCATGCACATGCAACTTGCTCTTTGAGTAGACCAAAAAAACGTCCAAAAAACAGGGGTAGGGGGTACTAAGGAAAAAAGAGAAAAAGCAGCTCTACACCATTTCAGCGTTCTCACGTGTCCAGGTGAGGGATCTCCACTCTTCACACAGCAGACAATCCGTAGTCCAGAGGAGAAGGAGCCCGCAGTCCAGAGGGGGGGGAGGGAGAGGAGCACATCCATGAAAGGCCAGCCAGAGGGAGACAGTGGAGCAGGATCCGGGAGCAAGGTACGCCGCGCAGCCCAGCCGCAACCGGGTAGGCAGAACAGCAAGGGACACGATGATCAAGCCACCAACACACAGCAGGAGCGCAGCAAGCCCCGGGAGACCACACCGCACCAGAAGCAGACGAGCGCCGCACCAGGATCACCAGCCAAAGGCAGAAGCAGGAACTGAGGGCGACCCAAACCAACGCGCCAGCAGCAGCACCGGGCTAGCCGAGGCAAGGGAGGAAACTGGAGACTTGGCAGATACTAACACAGCCAGAGCCCCATCAATGCGCCTGGAGCCGGCACATCGGCAAACGGGGGAAGCGGGGAGCAAACACGGGTGGGGAGGGAGGCCTGGAGGTGGACGTGACGCGGACTTCACGTCAAAGTTCAGAGAGTCTATTAATTTTAATTAATTACATTTTTTTAAATATTTTAATTAAGATTAATATTCTACAGTTTTCAAACCAGCACCTGGATCTGAATTCTTTTGTAATTGCATGTGATTAAACATTTAGTATAGCTACTGAGTTATTCAATAAAATGCATCTGTATGTCGCCACCTGCTGTTTCTTTTTTTTCTTATTTCTTTGACCTGCTCACTGAGAAGGCCGCACATGCTCAGTTTCATCCTTCAACTGCCTCCTGAGCTGTGATAAGGCGGAAGCTCCAGCAGAAGACATGACTCCTGAGCTGTGGTAGGGAAAGAGCTGCAGCAGAAAACACACTCCCCATGAGCTGCCAGCTTGATATAAATTTAGCATAGAAATGAACGTGGATCTCTGGATCCATGCAAGGTACAGGGCTGGTTCCAGCTTTGATGGAAAGAGATTGTCATGTACTATATGATGTCTGATTTTAATTTTTTACATTAATCATGGGATAACTCCTTCAATGTATTATGAAAGAATTAAAGCTGGCTAGCAGAAAGAGTCTGCTGTTGGCCATTTATGATTCTCAAATGGTAGTCAGAAGAAATATTATAATTATTGGCCGACTTAACTAGGGTATGGGCAGTTTAAAAGGGTTTTCCGAATTAATGTGAAAAAACTAAAAAGGATCCTATACTCGCCCATTGATCCCCCACCACTCTGCTCCTCTTCTGCCGTATTTACACAGTTGCAGCAGTAACAGATATATTCAGTATATTCTCCACATGACTGCTGCAGCCAATCACTGGTCTCAGTGGTCTTCTGCTATGTACCACCAGTGATTAGCTAAAAGTCTGACCTGGGAATACCATTTTAAGTTCGGCCATTGATGGCTATTTTGGAAAAATGCCATCAGAGGTACAAATTATATAACATGCCAGAAACAAAAATTAAATATATGTAGAGATTATATTATTAGCCACCAAAAACCATCTGGCCACTGTCAAAAACAGTAACCAAAAATATTTGGAAAAATGTTCCGAAAAACCTGACCGTGTGAATTCAGCCAGACTGTTAGATACTCCTACTGCTTTGTTGAGAAAATCATTCAGACATTGCTCAGTTGTGGATGGTTTCCAGTATAAGCCTGTCTGTCTCATATCTCTTGGATAAATATCACACCGTATTCTTTGTCTATATGTGTATCACTTGTTTCTCATGCTATCTGCTTTCCTGCTTAAGAGTCATAGAAAGAGTTCCGCTAATGCTATTTACGAAGAATTTTAGTTCCTTAATCTAATGTACCATACAGCGACATTTGCATTTGTAAATTATGTATGTATGGAAAAATGTGAGAAAGCTAATCTCTATGTATTGCTATGGAACATTTAAAATCTATTCAGGGTTATTTTCCTGATAAAAGTCCATTAATGAGCTCATTTCTGCAATGTGCCTCACAAAAACTGATTCATCAAGTTTAATAAAGACAGATGAAAAATGTTCTGAAACATCACACAAAAGCAAAAGCATGGAGGGGGTAGTCTATTCACTAAATCACATGAAATAAGATTAAAGAACCTTTCTGACTGTTAGATGTGGTAGCGCTTCATTTTAAAGGTTTGCACACTCCTTCAGTCTTCATAGAGACCTAAATAAGTAGACTTGTCTTTGCATGATGTCTAATACTGCTATGAATAATTGAGAAGGAAATATTATAATAAATGGGTTGACGAATAAGATGATTATATTTGCTAATATGACGCATCCAATGTGATTTGGCTTATAGCTGTCAATCATGGCTGCAGCCTGTATAAAGGAGGAGGAGGTGCACAACAGACTCTTAAATGCATGTGCTGCAGCATCAAATCCTGAAGCTGCGTCCGTCTGCACAGATCTCTACAGGACATGGAGACCAACTTCAGCACTGTGAACAGCTCCCTTTCAAAGCAGACTCTGTATGCATTTGGATTTCAGCCTTTGGACCTCGGAGAATGGACTTTTGTTACACCTACCTTACTGGTGTTGATCTGTTTACTAGGACTTGCTGGAAACCTGTGTGTGATCTCCATCTTTCTTTACAATTCCAGAAAAGCCAAACCTTCTTTGATCCACTCTCTGATCCTGAATATCACCATCTCAGATCTCCTGTTGTTGATGTTCTCTGTGCCCTTCAGGGCAGCAGTCTACTCAAGGTCTACTTTAACAGTGGGTTGGTTTATGTGCAGAACTGCAGACTGGTTCATACATGCCTGCATGTCAGTTAAGAGCTTCACCACTGCTATAGTTGCAAGATCCTGTTTTATATATGCCAGCAATCCAGCCAAGCAAGTAACAATTCCACAAATAACCATCTGTGCTGTTATGATGTCTACTTGGGTCATAGCTTCAGTTCTGCCATTACCCGAGTGCTTCTTTACAGATGCAAAGCAAAATGACAGCTCCATTATTTGCTTCATAAACATACCATCGCAGGCTCAAAAGATGATGGCCATTTTCGTCACGCTTTATCCACTCATTGTATACTTCATCCCTTTCACTAGTGCATTCTTCTACTTTTGGAGAGCATATGGCCAGTGCCAACGTAGAGGAACTAAAACTCAGAATTTAAGAAATCAAATGAGGTCCAGGAGGCTCACCATTGTGTTGCTAAGTGTTACTGTAACATTCTGCATTATGTGGCTTCCAGAGTGGATATCATGGTTCTGGTTTTGGCATCAACCACTAAGTGGTCCATCTCCTCCTCATGCATTCAGGACATTAGCTCAAGTCTTAATGCTTTCTCTGTCTTGTATAAATCCATTCATCTTTCTGGTCATGTTGGAAGAATTTAAAGAAGGCTTCAAAGACATTTGTAACAGTTTCACCTCCAAAAAATCTTTGGTTGTAAAAGATAAAGATGAAAATGATGTTAAAGATAAAGGCACACTGACTCCAGAGGTTCAACCAGACTCCAATTCTTCCCAAGATCTTGTTCCTGAGCATCCTACCACTAATGACTCTGTGGAGCCGTCGTGTTCTCAACAAAAACTTGAAAGGGAAGATAGTAAGGAAAACCCTGTTTTACCAGATGTGGAGCAGTTCTGGAACGAGAGGGAAGCCAATCTATCTGATCAGAACAATGACCCCATCCCATGGGAGCATGAAGATAAAGATACAGTTGGGTCTGAGAAGTTAAGCACAAAAATGTAAGAAACTATATACTGAACAGTCCAGCCTCTCCAGTGTGCTCTTATATGCTGTATTAAAGTTTAATTGTGAATTTGTCTAAAGATGTGCTCAAGTGATGATTATCCATAGTTTATGGTGGACTTGTGACCAAAAGAATTTGGTTTGGAAAGTATTGAGACATAACATTTAACTCTGGTACTTGTAAAGATAATCACTAACAATATACACTTATAATAAAACCTGTTGCCAAAAAGCTCTAAAAAGCCTTAAACTATTCACCTTTCCATGTGTAATACACACGCATAGAAGACATTTAGTTCATTTTTGGTTTGTACAATGTATTTATCTTCCTACCTAAATGTATTCGAAAGGGTTAAAACCGTGCACACCACCTATGCTTACTCAAGGAAGACTCATTAAGAACCAAATGACCCTCTATCAATAACCAGTCTTCTGTATACTATAGATTTTCAATTATGATTTCTTACCTGATTTTGAAGACCGAAGAATAGAGAATTTTGGATGAACATATCACTCTGTATCATTCTTCTCTTAATAACGGCACGGAGTAGACAATCCTATTACAGATATAAACAAGGCATCAGGTACATAATGAAATGTATTTGTTTTAGGTGCTTTAGGATTATGTTTCTTAAGAAAAGTTTTTCAGAACATACTAAATTAATTTACCCTAAGGCTAGAATCACACATGCAGTTTTTTTTTTAGTTAAAGCTAGAAGTGGATTCAATAGCTATGGGAAGTATAAAAGAAGAACTTATGCTTCCTACTGGATCCACATCAAGGTTTGCCTAAAAAAACTGCATGTGTATTCAGAATGTTGTCAGTAGCATTGTTCTCTCAATGTTCACTGCCAGGCCGACAAAGATTTTGTATATTCACATACTTATAGGTACATCCTCATAATAATCCAGGTACAGAAGAAGGTGAAGCAGGTATAGCTGCGTTCAAAGAACATAGGAAAACAATAACAGAGGTTTGTAACTGATGTCATTCCCTCACTACTCTGAAAAAAATGCAAGAACTTATGCTATAGACTTAAATGCTGAGGCACTAAATTATATATCTAGAAAGAAGGTTGCTTAAGACCACATAGTAATCACTACTGAAGCAGTAGTGGTAGTTTTTCTGTTACACAGTTGTAGCAAACCTTTGTGTGTTAAGTGTCAAGCTAACCTCATTAATGCATAGAAACCAATTCTTACTGTGAACCTTTTTGAAAAATGTAGCTATTATTTTCTAATGCTGTTGCATACACACTTGATGAAGCCGAGTTGGCATATTTCAGGGATACTCAACTGGGGGGATATGTATGAGGGAGGGAGAATAACTGTGTGTGTCGGGGACACAAAAGCGTCATTTTTTTTTAACTTTGTGAGGGCACCACTAAAAGGGGCATAACTGTACACGAGCGTCCACTTAAAGGCTATGTATGTACACCTTCTGAGACAACTTTTGTTTATAATCACATTTTACAAATTTTTGGCTAAAAATCATTTTTAGTTGGCCTTTATTAAAAAATATTGAGCCTTGTCACAAAGGGTTAACTGTTTTTCTAACTGTGAGACGGGTACTTTTACTTTAGTCCACAGGAGAAAAAAAAAGGAGCAGAGATAAGGAGCCCGTCAGCTACCCAACTAACGGAAAAGAGAGAAAATCGAGAAGCTACTTATAGAGCATCTCGGCTATGGACAGAAAAAAAGGCTCTGTATTTTTAATAAAGACCAATTGAAAAAAAATCTAATTTTAGCTCAAAATGAACACAATGCAATAATAAAAAATTGCCCCAAATGGAGTACAGAGCCTTTAAAGGAGACATAAATTTGTGAGGGGGGCATCTAAGGGGGAATTACTGTGTGTGGGGGTTGCTAAGGGGGCATTATACTGTGTGAAAGCCACTTAAGGAGACATCACTCTGTGAGGGGGCATTTTATTGGATATACTGTGTGAGGGAACACTTAAAGGATCATCACTGTGTTGGGGGACTCATTCTGTATGAGGCACACAAAAGGGTTTTCTAAGATTTTTATACTGATCACCTATCCTCTGGATAGGTGATCAGTATCTGATCAGTGGGGGACCGTTACCCGGGACCCCTGCGGATCAGCTGTTTGAGAAGGCAGTGGCACTCCTGTGAGCACAGTAAACCACCTCAGTAAGGTGGAGCTATACAGATAGACTTTATTGAGTAAATCAGTTGTTATACAAAATTTTAATTACATGAATTACAAAAGAACTCAGATCCTGGTGTTAGTGTAAAAAAATGTTAAATATTTTTTGTGGCACAACCCCTTTAAAGTACCCGGCAAACACTTTTGGCAGGGCACTCTTCCCTTATCATTACCTAGTCTGCTCATTTGCCAGTCTTTTCTCCTCTTAGAGCATCCTTTTTTTAGAGGCATCAATACCTATCCAGTATTACAAGGCCACCCCATAGCTCCCCCGTGTCAGAGTCAACCACAATCCTATTAGAGCTACAGATTCTGGATATGCCTGCAGCCCACATCCTAGTAGTAATATACTTGTATACTTGGTAGCAGACTGCCTCACTTTAATACCTATGAACAAGGCTAGTGATCCCTTCATCACTTGGCTCTCCAGTGAACATTTTGGTTTTGGTTGTTCCCTAGAGCAATTCCTCTACAGGTACATCTCTCTTCTCTCTAGGATTTTCTGGCATCTTAAGATAGACAATGTCCACAGACATTGATTTCCAGAAAAGACCCACTCCTGTTTTTTTCCCTCTTCTGTTGAAACCACAGGCCAGAGATCTCATGAGTTTTCCTACAGTAACTACCACAACCATGCTGTTGGCCACAAATACTTCTCCATCTTGCATTCACCATGGGAGCTAGGTCTTTGTACTGTACTTTCTTAGTGAACTCTGATGCAGCAATCATTAGTACCAAGGCAGGACCTGCTTTCTCCACTGAACATATAGTTTACCATTCATGCCTCTAATGGGCTGTTTGCAGTACCAGTGCAGGGGCTCTTGGCAATGATGAGAGGTCAGTGGCAAATGAGCTACTGGATGCCACAGTTGGCCTTTGAGATACAGCAGCTTGTCTCACGTGGCGATCTTTGAGTGCATCTATTTTGACTATTCAGAACCCTCTCTATGTGCGAGTGCCCTCCTCTGACCACTGTCAACACCAACGATGCACTACAGAAGCTTCTCGACCAACTCTTTCCAAGATTTAGATAGTGGCGGCGGGCACTCATATATGGACAGAACGACTGGAAAGTAATTCTAAAAAGTGCTTTAATATTCCCAAATAATGTTAGTACATCAATAAATGCATAAAAAATATTAATAAATGAATAAATCTATAGCATGCTCAGATAAAAAATGAATAAAATATACTCAGATAAAAAATAGTAGTGGATGCTCCCTGATTGTCACCTTTGATTATAGGGGTGTCACTGGGGTGTCAAACTGCTGACACATGGTATGTTGCAATCGTTCAAGAGCAAAAACGTGGCATGTATATCTCTATCAGAGATGGCACAGCAATTGTATATGCAGATGGTCGCTTGACGTGGGACAGAGTATGACAAGAAAAGTCCGAACCGATCCTCTCTTTAGATTGAGGATCGCTCTTTTAGACGAAAGATCGCTGGATGTCTCCAATTTCGTACAGCTGATATAAAACGGTGCCAGCTGAGATGTGAATGTCTCTATTGTATCGAATGTAAGAATACCAAATCGATCATATATGTCTCACACCTGAAGTGGATCAATAGGCCACATAAGCGATGTATCAAAGTCCGTTTATGTTAATATAATAACGATGATGTTTCCCACATCAAGTGGGCTTACCTCCGCTCTTCGTATGAGGTTACAGTTAGTGCCAGATACCTGTAATTCCAATGGAAGATCGCCGGCGTCCCGTAGTTCCACGTGTACTCGGTATGCTTGCAGCAGCCAGATCTCGTACGGAGGTCTCGTGTGAGTTCTCGTAGGCTGTAGTTTTGCCTGCCCGTACTGTCAGGTGAGAAACTAATGGTCCTCTTCACAGTGCACTGTATCTTTGCGATGTTACCAATCAGGGTAGTATTCCTTCCAGCCAAACGCGTTTCGGGGAACACTTTCCCCTTCCTCAGTGGCAATACCCCGTTTGCTCAACATCACCTCATTTATAATCCAATTTGGAAAAATTCAAATCCCGGATTGGATCTTAATGGACCTGGAGTGCCATAATTTCTGTTCAACGCGAAAATCAACCTTGCGGTTTTTATGCGATTCTTCAGTATTTGTAAAAAGAATAATATCGGGTAGTGTTCTCAAAAATGTTCTACTCCATATCTCAGTTAGATTTACTTCATATTGTCCATATGTATTTTTATGAAAAACGATCAGTGTTGGCTTCTCTCTCAACTGTCCCGACCCATACATATGTAACAGATGGTGGGTCAATAGATCACAATGGCCCCAGTTTGAATATTTACAAATCGCAAAAATGTTAGCCCAGTGGTATTCATGCGATTTTGATGCGTTTTCTTTCAGCGTTTTTTTCTCCTTGTGTGTTTCTTATTCCGATATTTGCTTTACAGTCTCAGGTATACTCCCAATAAAGGATTTTTCTCTCCCTCACTTAATGACCTCAAAAAAGAACATTTTTGTATGATATGTGTATTTTTTGAAAACTATGGACTACATATCATATATGGGTGATTGAATCCTACATTGTCCATAATTAGAAATACATGTACAACATTTAAATATGGTAGTTATTTCATAAAAGATAAATAGAAATAAAAATAAAAATATCAACCGATATTCGACATTGGACATTCAGTGCTTAATATTCAGTTTCTTTAGCCCTTGTACTTTCTTTGTAGAAACAGGGGACCTGTGTGGGGTAGAGGGAGGGTTACAGTACTGATAACCAGTCTGACATGCAACTCTCCATCGACACCCAGACAGGACCCCTCATATAAATCCGAATAACTCCAATTCCGCATTTAGGCCCCTTGGCATAAGACTTCCAAATTCATAAATCTTCCTAGATTCTGCTCTCGATAACCTCTCTATTTGATTACCCCCTCGCCAGTGAGTATCTACTTTTTCCAAAGCTGTAAAAAAGAGACCTTCAGCATCTTGCTGATGGCTGTCTCTAAAATGTCTGGATAGAGGATGTTTATCATATCCTTTTTTTATATTATTAAGATGTTCAGATATCCTCACCTTTAATGGGCGTTTTGTTCTACCTATATACTGTTTTGAGCACGGACATTGGATCAAATAGATCACATTAGTGGTACTACACGTGATAAATTGTTTAATTAACATAGAGTGTGAATTTTGTGTAGAGGCAACACTAACAATTCTTCTAGGAGATTTCGTCTTCTTACACCCCACACATTTCCCACATCTAAAAAAGCCATTTGGTTGGAGCCATGTGGATGTTCGATCTTTAACTTTCCTTTTTATTGAAGGGGCTATTTGTATGCCAAGATTAGGGGCTCTTGTGTAAACTATTTTGGGAATTGTGGGCAATACAGGACCGATTATCTTATCCTTTGAAATATGATGCCAGTGGGATCTGATAATGTCCTCCACTTGTTTCGATTGTGTGTTGTATGGAAGAATGATTCTAAATTCCCCATCTTTCTCGGATTCTTGTTTTAGTTTAGGTTTAAAAAAGGATTTTCTATCAAGCTTTCTCACTTTTTCTAGGGCCAAATCTACAGTTACTTCTGGATACTCTTTCTGTTTAAATTGCTCTTTCAATATTTCTGACTCCTTCTCAAACGTTTCTTCCTCTGTGCAATTGCGCTTTAATCTGCGGAACTGTCCATACGGGACATTGGTCAGCCATCTAGGTAGATGGCAACTCGAATAGGGAAAATATCCATTTTTGGAAGTAGGTTTCTTAAATGTATTACATATATATTTTCTATCCTTACGGACTACCTGCAGATCTAAAAATTCGACTATATCCCCCATATTTAACGTGAATTTCAAATTATAAGGGTTGGTGTTGATATTTCCTATAAAATTTACGAGGTCGATGTTACTGCCTCTCCAAATAAAAATAACATCGTCTATATAGCGCCGCAAGATTTTCAAAGTCCCACTATGCAGGCCTTTTTAAAGTTAGTACATTGCATGTCTTCATCTAGCAGGCATAGCTAACACTTCAGATAAGATATAAGAGAGAAGACAAAAAAAGTGGTACCTTGGAACCGAACCAGTACAAATTAATTTATTAAGTTATTGCGCAAAGTCTCACAAGACTTCGCGAAGTAATAACTTCGGCTCATCGGAGCCAATACGTTTCAATACTGTACGGAGCTCCTGCTCCATACAGTATTAGAACAAAGTTTCATGTTAATCGACTTTGGATGTTTCATCCGAAGTCGATTCGCTCATCCCTACTGATGACCACCCCTGCCAATCATCCGTATAAGGAGACGGCAGGCAATGTGTACATGTGCCGTCTCCCTTCTTGTTCACCGCTGCATGTTTATCTGACAGCAGTGCTGAACAGGAATAGAGAAGGCACATGCGCACAGCGCCTGCCATCTCCTCATACAGCTGATCTGTGGGGATGTCGGGTGTCGCTGCCGCCCCCCCGATCTGATATTGATGACCTATCCCAAGGAAAGAGCCCAGAGAACCCCCTTTAAGACAGAAAGCTGTCTAATCATCACCAGTAAATACAAAATTAGTGAGTGTGCCATTTGCTTGAGACTTAAAGCTTGTAATTACATTCAGCAAGCTCTTGGCCCTGTATTTGCGACACAGAAAAATTGCAGAGAGCTGCAATGCCACAGCCCCAAAGTGGAGGATGTGATATACCTAGTGACTGAAGAAGCAGAGGGAAAAAAAAAAGCAAAACGCTATAACACTGACATGATATTTTCTTAATGGATCACAAAGGTAATTAGCCTGGGTGGCTTCTTTATGATTTTCCTCACGATTTTTTCTCTGACATGAAGTGGGCACATAAAACCCCACTTTTCTCTACATATATCCATTTATTTATAAGAGGACCTTTTACCACATGACATGCCTTAACCACTTAAGGACCACAGGTTTATACCCCCCTAGTGACCAGGCCCTTTTTTACAAATCGGCACTTCACAACTTTGTAGGTTTATTGCTTGGTCATGCAACTTGGCACCCAAATGAATAATTTTACCTCCTTTTCTTCTCACAAATACCGCTTTCTTTTGGTGGTATTTGATTTCTGCTGATATTTTTCGTTTTTCTGATATTAATAAAAAAAGACCGCAATTTTCTCAAAAAAAGTGTATTTTTAACTTTTTCTGGTAAAATTGTTCAAATATAATTACATTTCTATACAAGTTTGTGTCAGAATTTATTGTGCTACATGTCTTTGATTAAAAAAAAAATCCAATAAGTATATTTATTGATTTGCGCAAAAGTTATAGCGTTTACAAACTATGGTACAAAAAAACTAGATTTTTGTAAAACTTACCAGTAAAATCTCTTTCTCGCTCTTCCTTGGGGGACACAGAAGACCTTGGTATAGCTCAGCTCCTTAGGAGGCGTGACACTAAGTAGAAACTGTTGAGCCCCTCCTCCAGCAGCTATACCCTCAGCCTGGAGTGAGAGACTACCAGTTGCATGTCCAAGAAGTGAGAAAAGGCAATGTCCAACAAGTGGAGCCAACAAGCCAACTACCCGACGGGGTAAACCAAGTCTGGAAACCGCATAGAGAAAAACAATGAATGGGTGGGTGCTGTGTCCCCCAAGGAAGAGCGAGAAAGAAATTTTACTGGTAAGTTATACAAAAATCTCGTTTTCTCGCCCATTTTCCTTGGGGGACACAGAAGACCTTGGGACGTCCGAGAGCAGTCCAAGAGGGGAGGGACCACAGCTCCAAGGCGAAGCCCCGAAGGCACCAAGGAACTGCCGCCTGCAAAAACAAGCGGCCCAAGGCAGCATCCGCCTAAGCCAGAGTATACACCCTGTAGAACCTGGTGAGGCGTGCAAGGAAGACCGGTGGCTACCTTGCACAGTTGCGCGACCGAAGCCCAATGTCTCTGGCCCAGGAGGCACCGTCCGTTTTGGTGGAAAGAACGGTGACACTAAAGGCAGAACCCTGCCCCTGGTGCAGCCTCAGCAACAGCTATGATTAAGAAGCGGGCGAAAGCCACCCTCCTGGAGGCTGTTAAACCTGCGCACGGACCTCCTGGAACCACAAAGAGTCCGAGCGCCGAAAAGAGTCGGTGATCTCCAAGGAAAACTGCAAGGCCCGAACAACGTCCAATCTGTGAAATGCCCGTTACTGGGGTGGGAAGGGGAGGACGATGGTCCCGTTGAGATGAAAGGCAGATTTGACCTTCAGAAGGAAGAAAGGGACAAGATGGAGAACAGCCCCGTCTCGGGGAATGAACAGAAGGCTCGGAACCAGAAGGGCCGCAATTCAGACAACATCTGAGAGACATGATAGCCACAAGAAACACAACCGTACAGGACAGAAAGAGTAGGGAGAACTTCTGTAACGGCTCCAAGGAAAGCTTGGAGCCCCAAGACACAGTATGTAGTTCCCAGGGCGGTACCGGGGAAGGTTACAGAGGAACCAAGGAGCCACTCCGTGGAAGAAGGTCTTGACAGGCCCAAGAGGGGCTAGGGATGCTGGAAGAGGATGGACAGTGCCGACACTTGACTCTTCAAGGAACAGAATTCCAGTCCCAGGTCCAGGCCGGACTGGAGAAAGGAGAGAACTATGGGGAGAGAAATGCCTCCCACAGAACCCCAGGTAAGAACTCTAAGTCAGATAATAGATCCTGGACGAAGCACGGCCGGGAGCGAACACTAGCGTGCCCACTGGAATCGCTTGAGCAAGCGGGAAAAACCAACGTGGTCAGGCGCAGACCAGTAACACGAACAGAAGAGTCCGGCAAAACTGGTCCCGTCTGTCCCCGAGCAACGTCGGCCCGTAGCCACCCGAGTGGGGAAGCAGAAGGGCAGACGGAAGGAACCGAAGGGGGCCGCCCAGCGTCCGACAGATGACAGGACAGGGCAAAGTCCATGTCGATGTTGCTACTAGAGTAAGAGGTTCTACCGTCCCGGTGTGGGAGATACAAGGACAATCTTGACCGAAGGGTAGTCCTCAGGCAAGGACAACATCAGAAAGGGATGAATGAAAAACCTTGCTGTAGAACGTAATGTAGCTACTCCCGGTACAACAGGAAGGTAGTTACAGCCTACCCGATAAGGGCCAAAATGGCAAGGAATAGAAGGCAATTAATAAAAGCACTACAGGCACCAACTGTAGAGACCCAGATCCAAGCCTGAGGGCCAAGTTACCGAGAAGGTAAGTCCACAGCAGGACCATCGACTAGAATGGAAAACGCAATCTGCATCCAGCGGGAGGACAGAACGCGGTAGACTCGATAAGTGGGCGCATGGCTAGTACAGCCAGCGTGGACAAGGGAGTCGGTATGAGGCCACAAGGAACACCGGAACCATCCAAGTGAACCACCATGCTCTCCCTTGAGGGGAGGGCAGTGAAGGAACAGACTCTGAAGCCTGGCTGGGGCGAAAACTACATCGGAGTAATATGCCCCGAGCGGGGTCCAAAAAACAGAGCCGGCGAGAAGAAGCAGGCGAGACAGAGGCCTGCAGAACAGGAGTGGGTAACGGGGTAACCAAGGCAGAACACCCGCTACACTGCGAGTCGTCCAGCTCACCGCCCAGCAGAAGGCGAACACCCTGAAGAACCCAAAATAGAGGTCCCCCGGACCTGGATAATCGAGGACCCAAGGGAAGTTCGGTGACCTTCCCGAGGAAAGCAGCCCGAACCTGGCAGCAGAGCGGAACTGAAGCGCAGAGGTCGCCCATAGGAAGGACTCATAGCACACCGTATCCGAAGAGGAGGAAATGGTAGTAGGCGAGGGAACGTAGTCCCGCCAGAGCCAACGTAGAAATCGAGGGGTGCTGTGGGCAGCACTCTAGTCCATGTGACCACTTGCGCAGGGAAGCGATGTAGTGGGGGACAAATGGGCACGTATGTAGGAACAATAAACACCCCCCAGGTGGAAGGGTCAACGAACATGGTGGATACCGCACAACGGAATCGCAAGATACTGACCAAAACCGAGAATGAGCACAGCCTGGCTCGGTGCAGGAGAGTGATCTCTTCGGAGAAGAGTGTAAGGCGTACGGCAAGCATCGAATCCCACTAGAAACAAGTATGTCGCAGGAGGAAGAGAGGCATACGTACGAGCAGCCCCGCAGGCAGTGAGAAAACCAACCCACCTACGGAGGAAAAGGCATACACGGTCCAACAACGCAAGAGCGTGCAAGAACGTTCACTCACTGCAAAATAGGCACTCAGTAAAGGGGACCATCTACGGAGTCCCACAGTATTTACGTAAGTGCAACGTGCCGCCTGGACGGGAGTTAAGCCCAGGACTAGTACGGCATGCGATGGAACGCAGGCAGTCCGCCAGGAAAAGGGGGAAATGTACCTGGCAAACACCGCAGTCGGCAAGAGTGCAAAGGCCCATTCAAGCAGGGGGTGTGCCCAAGGCCAGTACCGACTTCGGAGAAGTAGGGCGCACCGTATTCCGCCCAGAAGGGGGTCAGGCACATGGCCGCACAGTATCTAGTAGGAACGCAGGAGGTCCACCGGGTGAAGGGGGATCATGCACAGGGTCATCCTCGCATTACGCGATAATCCACCCAATGTCGAATGTCGTAAGAGTGCAACACTCCGCCAATGAGCGGAGGGAATGCACGAGTCCAGCACAGCATGCACAAGGTCAGCTGTAAGTCCCGTGGGCGTGCAAAATTCCACCCATGGAATGAGGGGTGGTCATGGGAGTGTGAGCATTCCACCCATGGAAGAGGGCCATGCTCAAGGCCAGCCACGTACCGACGAGAAAACAACCACTGTCAGTGAGAGCGTATGCATGCCGCCTGAGGTAAGGAGGCGTGCCCATAGCCGGCAGTGAATCCAGTGGAAGTGCAGCATACCGCCTATGGAAGGGGGTCATGCACACGGCCGGTAGAGAATCTGGTGAGAGTGCAGTATTCTGCCTATGGAAGGGGGTCAATCACACGGCCGGTAGCGAATCTGGTGAGAGTGCAGTATTCCGCCTATGGAAGGGGTAAATGCACATGGCCGGCAGTGAATCCAGTGAGTGCAGCGTCCGCCTATGGAAGGGGGACGTGCACATGGCCAGCACCGCGTCCAGTGAGTGTAGTATTCCGCCAATGGAAGGGGGTCATGCACATGGCCATCCCGCAGCCGGTGAGAGTGCAGTATTCCACCTATGGAAGGGGGTCATGCACGTGGCCAGCCCGCAACCGGGGAGAGTGCAGTATTCCGCCTATGGAAGGGGGTCATGCACATGGCCAGCACCGCGTCCAGTGAGAGTGCATTATTCCGCCTATGGAAGGGGGTCATGCACGTGGCCAGCTCGCAACCGGGGAGAGTGCAGTATTCCACTTAGGAAGGGGGTCATGCACATGGCCAGCACCGTAACTGGAGAGGGTGACGAATTCTGCCTATAGAAAAGGGGGGTCATGCACCCGGCCGACACCGTACTCAGGGGGAGATGGGGTGCGAGGTTCCACCCATGGAAGGAGATGTACTGGGCCAACGCCATATCCCAGGAGAGGGCAAGGGTCTGCCTGGGAGGGGAACTTGCACCTGGCCAGTGCCGCAGCCAGGGAGTGCGACATGCCGCCTATGGAAGGGGGGCATTCATACGGCCAGCTCTACTGAGATTAGGCTGCAGCATCCAGCGCAGCCAACAAGAATTGCCTAGTAGGCTGCGAAAGCCGGGGAATAAGTTTTTCGTCACCCGGCCGACCGGGAATACCGACGGTCGGCCGGGGCGCGGAGGTGCCCACATTACATAGCGGTCCCAGGGGCACACTCGGCGGGCCGGAAGAATCCGGAGGGCCTGCAGTGTCGGGCAGCGGCCTTCTGTCCCTAAAGCAGCCACACCGGAAGGTGCACCGGAGGGGGGACCCTGCGATCGGTGCCAGGGAATAATTAAGCCCTGTGGGCACCATGCGGACTGGGGCAGCATGGTGCGGGCCTCCCGTCCTGCTGTAGGAAAGAATATCCTCCCTAACCCTGCCTGATGGCTACCGCGGTGTTGCAGTGAGGAGAACCGCATTCCCTTGGAGGTAGAGGGAAGGGGGAGGGGGGCTGGAAGCAAGGAATGCAGCCCCTGAAAACCCCAGTAGCCACCTAGGCCCAGTAGGGACAGAAGGAGAAGTTAACCTTTTCCTCTCTCTGAGCCAAGATTGGAGGGGAACCCCAGTGAAGGTCAGTCACGCAGGAGACCGGGGTGGGGGATAGGGGACGTAGGGCTGGAGCAGCCTTCTCTCACCATCATCTGTCTTCACCCTCGGTCCGTTCCAGCACTGTAGTGGCAGGACGCTGGAAGAGGGACTTGGAGGGCGGGTGACCCTTGCGCTGGCGGGATGTAGGGGAGCTAGTGCTGCCCAGATCCACCTTGCCTGCTGTGGGGGAGGCAGCAGTGCGGTTTACCAGCACTGGCGCAGCTCAACCCCGGGAGAAACAGAGAGGTCTAGTGCGTCTCTGTTGTCCCAGATCTTCTAGAAGAAAAGAAAAAACAAAAATAAATCAAAAGAACAAGGAGAAGCAGCCCCGCAGAGCAGGGAGTGTCTTGCCTCCTTGGACACTAAGCAAAAACTGAAAGTCTCTCACTCCAGGCTGAGGGTATAGCTGCTGGAGGAGGGGCTTAACAGTTTCTACTTAGTGCCACGCCTCTTAGGGAGCTGAGCTATACCAAGGTCTTCTGTGTTTCCCAAGGAAGATGGGCGAGAAAGTGAATTTCCGCATTCTGAAGCAGCTCTGACTTTCTGAGTGCCTGTCATGTTTCTTGAGGTGCTAGAATGCCAGGGTAGTATAAATACCCCCCAAATGACCCGATCTTGGAAAGAAGACACCCCAAAGTATTCGTGGAGGGGCATGGTGAGTTCATGTATGATTTAATTTTTTTTCACAAATTAGCGGAAAATGACACTTTCTGAGGAAAAAAAATAATAAGGTTACCATTTCTGCTAACTCCTGGCAAAAAATAAATAAAAAATCTCCCACGGACTCACTATGCCCCTCAGTGAATACCTTGGGGTGTCCACTTTCCAAAATGGGGTCATTTGTGGGGTGTGTTTACTGTACTGGCATTTTGGGCGGGGCCAAATTGTGAGCAACCCTGTAAAGCCTAAAGGTACTCGGGCTTTCGGCCCCTTTACGCACCTAGGCTGCAAAAAAAGTGTCACACATGTGGTATTGCCGTACTCAGGAGCAGTAGGGCAATGTGTTTTGGGGTATATTTTTTACATATACCCATGCTGGGTGAGAGAAATTGACAACTTATATATATGTATAATTTTTTTTTTTTTAAAGTTGTCATTTACAGAGATATTTCTCACACACAGTATGGGTATATGTAAAAAATACACCCCAAAACACATTGCCCTACTTCTTCTGAGTACAGCAATACCACGTGTGACACTTTTGCAGCCTAGGTGCGCAAAGGGGCCCAAATTCCAATGAGTACCTTTAGGATTTCACAGGGCATTTTTACGAATTTAGATTCCAAACTACTTCTCACGCTTTAGGGCCCCTAAAATGCCAGGGCAGTATAAATACCCCACAAGTGACCCCATTTTAGAAAGATATGGGTATGGTGGGTTCATATAAGATTTTATTTTTTGTCACAAGTTAGTGGAATATGAGACTTTGTAAGAAAAAAGGAGATTTTTGCATAACTTACCAGTAAAATCTCTTTCTTGCTCTTCCTTGGGGGACACAGAAGACCTTGGGTATAGCTCAGCTCCCTAGGAGGCGTGACACAAAGTAGAAACTGTTAAGCCCCTCCTCCAGCAGCTATACCCCCAGCCTGGAGTGAGAGACTGCCAGTTGCGTGTCCAAGTAGTGAAAAAAGGCAGTGTCCAACAAAGTGGAACAACAAGCCAACTACCCCACGGGGTAAACCAAGTCTGGAAACCGTGTAGAAAAACAATGAATGGGTGGGTGCTGTGTCCCCCCAAGGAAGAGCGAGAAAGATTTTACTGGTAAGTTATACAAAAATCTCCTTTTCTCGCCCATTTTCCTTGGGGGACACAGAAAACCTTGGGACGTCCGAGAGCAGTCCAAGAGGGGAGGGACCACAGCCCAAGGCGAAGCACCCGAAGGCACCAAGGAACTGCCGCCTGCAAAAAAACAGGCAGGCCAAGGCAGCAGCTACCGAAGCCCAAGGATGCACCCTGTAGAACTAGGTAAGGCAGGCAAGGAAGACCGTAGGCCGCCTTGCACAATTGCACGACTGAAGCCCAATGTCTCCGGCCCAGGAGGCACCGACCGCTCCAGTGGAATGAACAGTGACACCGAAGGCAGAATCCTGCCCTTGGTGCGGTAACCTCAGCCATAGCCATTGTGCTGAAGGGGGCGAAAGCCACCCTGCAGGCCGACAAACCGTTGCGCGGACCTCCTGGAACAACAAGGAGTCAGAGCGCCGAAATCAGCCGGTGATCTCCAAGAGAAACTGCAAGGCCCGAACAACGTCCAATTGGTGAAGTGTTCGTTCCTGGGAATGGGAGGACGATGGCCTTGACGAGACGAAGGCAGATACCACCTGCAGAAGAACGGAAGGGACGGGATGGAGAACAGTCCTGGGGAAGGACAGAAGGACAGAAAAAGGCTGCAATTCAGACACCGTCTGAGAGACTTGAAGGCCACAAGAAACACAACCGTACAGAACAGAAGGAGTAAAGAAAACTTCTGTAACGGCTCCAAGGGGAAAAGCACAGGATGCAGTTCCCAGGGCGGTACTGGGGGACGGTACAGAGGAAACATTGAGCCACTCAATGGAAGAAGGTCTTGACAGACCCAAGAGGGGCCAGGGAACGCTGGAAGAGGATGGACAGCGCCGACGTACGACCCTTTAAGGAACAGAGGCCCAGTCCCAGGTTCAGGCCGGACTGGAGAAAATGACGGAACCATGGGGAAAGAAAAGGCAGAGTGGGTGAACGCCCAGTTCCCCACAGAATCCCAGGTAAGAACCCTAAGTGCGATAATAGATCCTGGACGAAGCACGGCCGGGAGCGAACACTAGCGAGCCCGCTGGAATCGCCCGGGCAAGCGAAAAAAAAAACGTGATCAGGCGCAGACCAGAAACACAGCCAGAAGAGTCCGGCAAACCTAGTCCCGTCGGCCCCCGTGCAACGTCGTCCCGTAGCCACCCGACGTGGGGGAGCAGAAGAGCAGACGGAAGGAACAGAAGGGGCCGCCCAGCATATGACAGATGCCAGGACAAGACAGGCTAAAGACCATGCGGATGTTGCCACCAGAGGAAGGGGTTCTACCGTCTCAGTGTGGGAGATCCGAGGACAATCTTGACCGAAGGGTAGTCCTCAGGCAAGGACAACATCAGGAAGGATGAAGAAAAAAATTGCTGTAGAACGCAAGGAAGCTACTTCCAGTACCACAGGAAGGTAGTAGGTGCAGTAGCAAAAAAAAAATATATAGCAGGGAAGTACAGAATAACCAACCGGAGGCGGATGGTCAATAACGCAGATACGAGTGAACGGATCACCAGAAACGGGAGTTATAGGCCACGTGCCTACCCGACAAGGGTCAACATGGCAAGGAATAGATGGCTAGTGTTGAAAACACTATAGGGACCAAAGGTAGGGAACCCAGATCCAAGCCGGAAGGCCAAGTAACCGAGAAGGTAATTCTACAGCATGACCATCACCCAGAGTGGAAAAAGCAATCTGCCCCCAGCGGGAGGATAGAACACGGTAGACCCGGTAAGAGGGCACATGACTAGCACAGCCAGTGCGAACGAGGGGGACGGTATGAGGCCACAAGGAACACCGGAACCATCCAAGTGGACAACCATTTTCTCCCCTGAGGGGAGGGCAGCGAACCTCTGAGGCCTGGCCGGGGTGGAAGGAGGGATATGCCCCGAGCAGGAGCCAAAACAGAGCCAGCGATAAGAAGCAGTCGAGACAGAGGCCGGCATAACACACTCCGACCGAGAGGAGGAAGGGGTAACAGGGAAGTCATAGTAGGGCAGCTCAAGGCAGAACACCCGCTACTTTGTGAGTTGCCCGGCTCACCGCTTCGCAGAAGGCGAATACCCTGAAAAACCCAAAGCGGAGGTCCCCGGACCTGGATAATCGAGCACCCAAGAGAAAATGGGTGACCATCCTGAGGAAAGCAGCCCGAACCTGGCAGCAGAGCTGAAGAGCAGCGGGCGCCCATAGGAAGGACTCCTACTACACCGCATCCGAAGAGGGGAAATGGTAGTAGGCGAGGGAACTGTAGTCCCGCCAGAACAAACGTAGAATTCGAGGGGCGCTGCAGACAGCACTCTCGTCCATGTAACCGCTCGCTCAGGGAAGTAATACAGCAGGAGGACGAATGGTTATGCATCCAGGAACCACGAACGCTCCACAGGCGGAAGAGCCAACGAACATGGCGGATACCGTAACAACGGAACCGCCCGATACAGTCCAAACCCGAGAATGAGCACAGTCTAGCTTGGTGCAGCAGAGCCAGTCCGGGTCAGGCGGAAGCAGAAAGATCTCCTCAGAGAAGAGTGTGAGGCTTCACGGACGTGTGAATAGACCCTAAAGCTGCGATCGCTAATATAGATCCAAAAAGCTCAAAAGTGATCTTTATAGCGCCGTAGCGATTTTACGGTGTTTTTGCAGTGATCAGGAAAAAACAATTCCTGTCACTGCGGTGGGGCGGACTGAACGCAAGTGTGGGCACAAGATCAGGCCTGATCGGGTGAACACTGCATTTTTTGTACAGCCAAAGGTGACTCTGATGTACTGATATAGATCCGATTGCGATCAGTCTTTTTTTTAACTTTTTTTTTTTTTAATTTTTTTTTTAACATCTACAGCCTGCCAGCGAATGATCAGCGCTGGCAGGCTGTAGGTAAACTTGTTCACGTCACTCTGCTGTGAATGCGCACGTGTTCACGCGAAATCTCAGGTCTCACGAGATGACGCCAATAGGCGTCGCTGAGACCTGAGAGCGCTGCCGTCCGGACGCCTATCGGCGTTAGTGTGACGGCAGCTGGTTAATAGCTTTATGCATTCCCCATGTAATAACAGTTCTGGGACATCTATTCTAATGGCTCTATGTTGTGCCATTCCTTTAATATTTCTACTAGAAGTTATGAATGAATTGCTAGCAGTCTGCAGTAAGGGTACAGTGGGGTTGTAACCAGTTGGGGGCTTGTACACAACCCCAACTGGTTACCTCCCCTCTGTACCCTTACTCCAGACTGCTAGTAATGCATTCATAACTTCTAGTAGAAATAAAGGTATGGCAGACTATAGAGACATAAGAACAGATGTCCCAGAACTGTTATTACATGGGGAAGGCATGAAGCTATTAAAACAGGCATGTCAGGAGTGGTGAAAGGTCCTCTAACCTTTACAACTTCTTCTAAAATATTTCAATTACAATTTCCTAAAAATTACCTATTTTTTTAGCAGCCCTAAGTACAACCAGGTTATAGTAAATGAAACGGGAGGATAAATGTATCTATAGATTAACCATCATCCCCTATATCCTGTAAGGACCACTGGCACTTCAGGTGCAAACACTTATACACACATTTACAATCCACATATATAAAAAAGGTTTATTGTACTTCAATACATTAACCAAACAAACCCAACAAAATTAAACTTCAGAAACACAAGTTTTACGGGAGCATAAGCTTTCACAAGAATTACCTTGCCGGGTAATCATCTACTGCAAATGAAATGAAGGTCAAGACAAAAAATTAAGGGAAAAAAAAGACATAGAACATTTTTTTTTTTTTTAGTTTACAGGAAAAGTTACTATCATGACAGTTTGATAGCAACACAAAGGCCTCATTCTAAATCGTGATATTACGGACATCTCTTGAAGGGGGAAAAAAAAACAAAAAACCTGACTCCAGCATTGTATCATCAACTTCAAATCAGTAAGGAAAAAATCTGAAAACAATTCAGAAAACATTCTGTCTTACTATGCAAACATGATAAAATACAGAGTGACTGGGGTGTTCTCAAGTCACAATTGAACCTGAAGTAGGCAGACTTTTGTAGATGACAAGACAGATTTGTGAATGCTATGACAGCGGTGACACAGACAGCAGGTTACATTGCTAGTGTTGCACAGATAGCCGTTTCAGCTGAAAAGTCACTACTGCCGCTGCTCCTCCTTGTGTTTGCTCTCCTTTTTGCAGACTTGTGGTTGGATTCAGTACAGTTCTCTGATATAAACCTTGCAGGTGTCTCATGCAGGTATGAATGGACGTTATTACCAGTTTGTGAAATGTCCCACTATTTTGTGGATCTTCGTGCAGGCTCTGAGGCAGTTGGTGGGGGTGGGGGGCCACGTCGGTCAAGGTCATCTACATAGGATACAATAAGCTTCCGTCGTTCATCAGGAATGCAGTCAAGTACTAGATAGCGTTTGTCATTTTGCAGTATCTTTTCAACATCTTTCAGGTGCTGGTCAGATTCTTGAACTAATTTTTTCGATCTGTTAAGAAAAAAAACGTGAGCAGATTTTTAACTATACCCACTAGTATAACTAAACTCTATGTATTGTGTCTTTCTGACTTTAAGAAAAGTTTATACTTTGAAAATATTAGGCCTACAAAGACATTGGTGTGATATCCTATCTGGTTATAAAATGGACATGGCTAAAACACCAGACCTCAATTATTAGGGTTGTCCACATAACTTCAGCCTTCTATAATGTAGGCCGCCTTTAGGATGCTATTACATGCATGGATCGAACTGTGGTGGCAATTGTATGGCCATAGTCTTAATATGAGCTTTTTCTTGTGGATGCAAGGTTCAACCAATATCACGGCAATGATGAGGACTATGACACATTATACATCTGTAATGTCACAAACCTGTATGTAATGAATTTAGTCTCTTTCAAGAGAGTCCTAAAGTCAGCTTTGGCAGTGATGTGTTTGTCTCGGATATATTCTTCAAATTCCCGTTGTCTTTTCTGTCAACAGAAAAGTCATTATATCGACAATGTAAGGATATAAATGGAAAAGACACACACAAACATATGTTACTTCACATTCCTTGTTTAAAAGATGCTCTAAAATGTGTTCCACAATCCCACAGTCACATTTGACTACTCTGTAAATACCCACACCAGTTAACAGCTCTAGTCAACCTCAGAAATAGTGATATTATATGATGCGACAACGAGTTATACTTGGACATTCTAACTAGTTAAGGCAGGTGGCCTAACATCTTCTACTGGTCCCTCAAGACCGGTCTAAAAGTGTAATTTTTTTCTTTTTTGTCAAAACCAGGAGAGGATTTAGGATCCTAAATAGAATAAGTACAATGAAAACGTTGACTTTTTTTTTTTAAACTCCATACTGGTTCTTTAAAGATGCTGGGTCTTTAAAGATGGTGCCAGCTAATATCTGTGATCGGCAAAGACGCCATTTAATTCAGCGATCGGGGGTAGGCGTTTGCTCTTTTAGAGAGACTGAGGCTATCACAACAAGTCCCACGTGCAGACCTCCATAGGAACATATTGAACCTTCCACAGACTACAATGGTAATTCACTGCAGTCTATGGTACAAACGACCTAAAAATCACGTGTTAAAGTTCCCTAAAATATGAAAAAAATATATATATAAAAAAGTTAAAAAAATCACCCCTTTCCTCTAAATAAACAATAAAAATAAATATCATAGGCATTGCTGCATCCCAAAATGTTCAAACTATTACAAAAATATAAACATATTTATCATGCACGATAACAAAAAACCTCAAAATGGCCAATTCGCCATTTTTTGGTGCTTCGCTTCCCCCAAAAAATTGATAAAAAGTGATCCAAATGGCACACACACTAAAATGGTAACACTGAAAACTACACATCACCCCACAAAATGAAACCCACACAGCTCTATAGACACATTAAAAAGTTATTTGGGTCAGAAAGTGGTGACAAGGGAAAAAGATTAAATAAAAATCAATTTCGAACTCTGGTTTAGTTCCAGGGTGCCATTTGGAAATGTTTTTTTTGCAGTACAATTTAATTTATTAAGTTATTACCAGAAGTCTCGCAAGACCTCTCCTCTCGAAGCAATAACTTTGGCTCATTGGAGCCAGTACATTCTAATACTGTATGGAGCTCCTGCTCCGTACAGTATTGGTACAAAGTTTTATGCGAATCGACTTCGGATGTTCCATTCGAAGTCAATTCGCTCATCCCTAGCTGCGAGAACAAAGTGGGTTAATCCAAAAGCTGCACTGTATGAACAAGGGCTAATACTTACATAACTGATCACAAAACCAATACTATGACAATCATGAATCTTGGATAACAATTCCTCACCCGGTCACTCGAAGAAAACTTTATGAAGCGAGGATCATCTTTAATGATCTTCTTTACCTCCTTCCACGTTGATGTTAAAGTGATCTAAAAAACAGAGGCAGCTTTGTTATAAGAATGGCTAAAAATCAGCTAATATATTTCCAGTATTTTAATGGGAAGTAGAAATACAAAGACATTTAAATAGTCAATTTTGCTGACACAGGTTAATTCTAGTATTAGCACCACATGTTGGATATATGAAATGGGTGAAATCCACAACAAATCTGCATTTAACTTATGTAAAGTGTGTTTTGGATCCAGTATGGAATTGTGCGCCACGGGTACCCCTTGGGGGAGGGGGGCATACTAGAAAAGCAAAATGGTGAAATTAAATAAACTACTAGACTTATTCAGTAGAAATAAAGGATCAAGAGTATGCTGTGTGACGTACACTATACGTTTCATCCAGCAGTTGCCTGAAATATTCACGCTTCTTTTTAGTAAGAGCATCAATGTGTTCATTGAAAAGCTTTTCCTTTTCTTCCCTTTCCAGCAGGGAGCCAGACTCCCATCGGTGATCTTTTCTAAGAGTCCTTCTGGTGTCAGACCATGAAACATCAGACGATCGGACCTGTGTAAGAAAGGATACCAATACATCAAAATCCATTTACTGTATATGTGCACACTGCATAGTGATAGAATTTCTATGCCATGAAGCTAAAACCGCAAACTTTCAAGAGTTAAATTAGATTTTTTTCTTCTTTGCTTCCCCTGATTAAATACTGTACATCTGCTTTACGTTTGCAGATATTATTTGCGCTACTCTTGTTCCTCGAAAAACACAGAAATAAGCAATCACAGTATAAATTACCATTTAAATAAGACCATTCAAGGGGAAGAAGGGCAATCATTACCATATCAGACAGAAGAGCTTTAAAATTCTGGATTGCCTCCTCTCGCTTGTGCTGCTCCCGCTCCCTGTCAATTTCCTTGGTCTGCTCAGATCGCGCCTTCTGAACCTCCCGCTCTCGCTCACGTAAGCTGGCCTCGATACGAGCTTGTCTTTCCAGTTCCTTCTCTTTTTCTGCATCTAAATTCTAGAATTAAAAAGGTGTACTTTATATCAAAATATAACTTTAATTCTATGTAACAAAATTTTCTTACAGACTCATATACACACTTAGCCATGCAGACTTATAGGCAATTCTATATAGTAGTATCCAAAATCTACGGACGCTGCTCAGGTGAAAATTAAGTTCCACCACACCAAAACCCAATACACAGCATACAATTCATCAAAGAGTATTTTATTCATCACATATTAGAAAAATAAATAAATTAAAAAGTTTATTTATTATATGTAATGGTCGTACTCTGATCTGTAATATTGTCTTTATCTTTTATTGTGGGCAAGGTATATGTAACATTAGTACCATCTGTCTAGGGGGCGGCAGGCTTTTGGACATTTTACATATCATTTGTGGTTCTTTTTCTTTCCCGTGTATGCGACTGCTGCTTTTTCATTTATTTATTTTTCTAATGTGATGAATAAAATACTCTTTGATTAATTGTATGCTGTGGATTGTGTTTTGGTGTGGTGGCGTTCATTTCTTTATGCACAGCATTTACTCGTTTTGGAGGTATTGCAATTTGGTGAAGAAAATTAAGTTCCAGGGCATCTTAAACCAGTCTTCATTGAAAAGGAGACTTTTGTATAACTTACCAGTAAAGTCTCTTTCTCGCTCTTCCTTGGGGGACACAGGAAACCATGGGTATAGCTCTGCTCCCTAGGAAGCGTGACACTAAGTGAAAGCTGTAAGCCCCTCCTCCAGCAGCTATACCCCCAGCCTGGAGAGAGAGACTGCCAGTTGCGTGTCCAAGTAGTGAAAGATAACCACCAACCGGAAAAAAGAACCGTCAAGCCCCAACGGGGGCAACCAAGCCGGAACCACAACTGTAAACCCAAATGAAGGGCGGGTGCTGTGTCCCCCAAGGAAGAGCGAGAAAGAGACTTTACTGGTAAGTTATACAAAAGTCTCCTTTTCTCGCCCATATTCCTTGGGGACACAGGAAACCATGGGACGTTCCAGAGCAGTCCCAGAAGGGAGGGACCAGAATAACCAGGCCAACACCCAGAGGCATCAATCAACTGCCGCCTGCAACACCAGACGGCCTAAAGCAGCGTCAGCCGACGCATGAGTATGCACCCTGTAGAATTTGGTAAAGGTGTGCAAGGAGGACCAAGTGGCCGCCTTGCAAATCTGCTCCGCCGAAGCCCGATTCCTCTGAGCCCAGGAAGCCCCGACCGCTCTAGTAGAGTGAGCGGTAACACCAAGGGCGGAACCTTGCCCTTGGCGAGATAAGCCTCAGAAACAGCCATCTTGACAAAACGGGCGATAGCAACTTTGGACGCCGCCATCCCTCTGCGCGACCCCTCCGGAACCACAAAGAGCGAGTCAGTGCGCCTGAAAGAGCGGGTTACCTCCAGATAAACCTTCAGCGCCCTGACCACGTCCAGGCGATGAAGCTCCTTCTCCCGGGGATGGGAAGGGGAAGGACACAAGGAGGGAGGACGATGTCCTCGTTCAGATGGAAGGCGGAGACCACCTTAGGAAGGAAGGAAGGGACCGGACGAAGAACCACCTTGTCCTGGTGGAACACTAAGAAAGGATCCAGACAGGAGAGTGCAGCCAATTCAGACACCCTCCGAAGGGAGGTGACGGCCACAAGGAAAATAACCTTGCAGGACAAAAGCCGCAAGGAAACCGTCCGCAGAGGCTCGAATGGAGAAGCCTGGAATGCTGAGAGAACCAGGTTCAGGTCCCAGGGCGGTACCGGAGGGCGGTACGGAGGAACCGCGTGGGCCACGCCCTGAAGGAAAGTCTTGATGGGACCCAGGGGCCAGCGGGCGCTGGAATAAAATGGACAGCGCAGACACCTGACCCTTCAAAGAACTAAGCCCTAGACCTTGGGCAAGACCAGACTGAAGGAAGGACAGCACGGTGGGGAGAGAAAAGCGGAGCGGAGGAACCCCCAGGTCGGCACAGAACCCCAAATAGGTCCTCCAGGTCCTATAATAGATCCTAGAAGAGGACGGCTTACGAGCGCGGATCATGGTGCGGACGACATCCGCGGAAAAACCCCTACGCGTCAAGATGGCGGTCTCAACAGCCACGCCGTTAAACGTAGGGACTTTAAACGCGGGTGGAAGATCGGTCCCTGAGAGAGAAGATCTTCCCTGGCGGGTAACGGCCAAGGCGCGTCCGCCAGGAGCAGCATGAGGTCGGCGTACCAAGACCGGCGGGGCCAGTCCGGAGCGATCAGAATCACCGAGACGCCCTCTGCCGCGATCTTCCGCAGGACCTTGGGCAGGAGTGGGATGGGGGGAAAAATGTATGGAAGAGCGAAGCCTCGCCAAGGAAGAACGAGGGCGTCGGCACCGCAAGCTCCGGGATCCCTGGCCCTGGACAGATAGGCGGGGACCTTGTGATTGAACCTGGAGGCCATGAGGTCCACGTCCGGAAGGCCCCAACGAAGGCAAATGGCCTTGAACACCTCTGGGTGAAGAGACCACTCGCCGGGGTCGACAGTGGTGCGGCTGAGGAAGTCCGCCGCCCAATTGTCCACCCCTGGAATAAAAATCGCAGATAGAGCCGGGACGTGGGCTTCCGCCCAAAGGAGAATGCTGGTGACCTCCCGCATCGCAGCTGCGCTGCGAGTGCCTCCCTGGTGATTTATGTACGCCACGGCCGTGGCGTTGTCCGATTGCACTCGAACTGGATGGCCCCGCAGCAGATGAGTCCAGTGTCGCAGAGACAGAAGGGCCGCTCTCAGCTCCAGGACATTGATCGAGAGTTTGGACTCCGATGGAGACCAAATGCCCTGGACAGACAGGGAGGAAACACCCCTCCCCAGCCCAAGAGACTGGCATCGGTGGTAACCACCAGCCAGTTGAGCGGCAGAAAGGACTTGCCCAGAAGAGGGGCCTGTAACCACCAGCGGAGGGATGACCGAACCGGAGGCGATAGACGGAAGGGGCGGTCCAAAGACTCCGGGACTTGTCCCAGGAGGAAAGGATCGCCCGTTGGAGAGGGCGGGAGTGAAACTGCGCAAATGGGATCGCCTCGAAGCAGGCAACCATCTGCCCTAGGACCCGCATGCAGAGACGGAAGGACGGTCGACGGTGGAGAAGGAGACCCTGAATTGCCCGACGGAGGGTCAGACGTTTTTCCGAGGGAAGACGGACCTCCGCCGCTCCCGTGTCTAAGAGCATTCCCAGGAACACCAGTCGTCTGGAAGGGAGAAGGGAGGACTTGGGGAAGTTGATGACCCAACCGAACCTCGCCAGGGTCTCCAGAGTGAGATCCACGGTGGCAGATGCTTGAGAAAGGGACGGAGCCTTGATGAGGATGTCGTCCAAGTACGGCAGCAGAAAAACTCCCTGGAGCGGAGTAAGGCTAAAACCGGGCAAGGACCTTGGTGAACACCCGGGGCTGTCGCCAGCCCGAAGGGAAGGGCAACAAACTGGAAGTGAAGGTCCCCACGGCGAAACGGAGGAAGCGATGGTGACACCGAGCTACCGGAACATGGAGGTAGGCGTCCTGTATATCGATGGAAGACATGAAATCTCCCTGCTCCAGGGAAGCCACAGCGGAACGGAGGGACTCCATCCGAAACCGCCGAAGAAGAAGAAAACGGTTGAGCCTTTTGAGGTCCAAAATGGGCCGCACCGAACCTCCCTTCTTGGGAACCACAAAAGGTTCGAATAGAACCCCTGGAACCTCTCCTCCAGAGGAACGGGGGTAATCACCCCCTGTCCAGCAAGGCTTGAACAGCCGCGGAGAACGCGACCGCGCCTTTGGGTCCCGCGGAGGGCGGGAGCGAAAGAACCGATCTGGAGGGAAGGACGCGAATTCGATTTTGTATCCGGAAGACACAATTTCGAGAGCCCAGGCGTCGGAGACGTGAGCCCTCCAGACATCCCTGAAAAGGAGGAGGCGGCCCCCCACCCGGGTGGGTGGGGGCGCACCTTCAGGCAGAGGACTGCTTCGCTGCGGGTGTGCCGGCGGCCTGCGGCCTGTGCCAGTTGGGCTGCGCCCGAAAAAACGGCTTCCTACGCCTATCCTGGGGAGGGCCCGAAGTGGCAGCTGCGGGGCGAGCCCCAGATGTCCTGCGAGAGGACCGAAAACGAGACGCTCCAGGGCGGCCACGAGGGGCGCCCCTGGCTTGGGGTTGCGGAAGATGGGTGCTTTTACCACCCGTGGCCTCCGAAATAAGCTCGTCTAGGCGGGCCCCGAAAAGGCGGGAACCCGCAAAAGGTAGGCCCGCCAAGGAACGTTTGGAGGCGGCGTCCGCTTTCCAAACCTTCAGCCAGAGTTCCCTCCTGACGGAAACGGCCAGGGCGGAGGAACGTGCTATGAGGGCTCCCGCATCAAGGGAGGCCTCACAAACAAAATTCCCGGCCCGAACAATAAGCTGGGCCAAGGAACGGAGGTCCTGGATGGAAACGTCCGATTCCAACTCCTGCTCCAGTTGCAGACCCCAAGCAGAGATTGCCTTACCCGCCCAGGCAGAGGCAAAAACCGGTCTGAGGGCAGAACCGGAGGCAGCAAAAATGCCCTTGGAGAAAGTCTCCAAACGACGGTCCTCCGCTGACTGAAGAGAGGACCCGTCGGGGACAGGAATGGCCGTGGTCTTCGACAGGCGGGCCACAGGGGGGTCCACCTTGGGTGGGGACGACCAGGTGGCCACGACATCGGCTGGAAAAGGATAGCAAATATCCAGCTTCTTGGGGTTAACAAAGCGGGCGTCTGGGCGAGCCCAAGCCTTGGAGACCACGGAAGAGAAATCAGGGTGGATTGTAAAGACCTTGGAAGCCTGCTTGGGTCTGATAAAGGAGACGCTAGCTGTGTCAGAGCTAGGGGGGTCATCATGCACCTTAAAGGTGTCACGAATGTCAGAGATGAGTTGACCCATCGCTGAGGCCAGCTTAGACGGCAGGGCCGAGTCCATTTCCAAATCCGAGGCCGCCAGTTCACCTTCAGAGGGCGAATCCTTTGGAGAGGAGAGGCCCGGCTGAGTGCGCACGCGTGGCGGAGAGAGAGAGGCATCCGAGGAGGAGGCACGCTCAACTCTAAAACGCTTCTGAGAGTGCCTAGCACGGGAAGGATCACTAAGTGAGGGTGAGCCCACCGCAGCGGCAGAAGCGGTGGACCCGGAGGGTGCGACAGTCAGGGTGGCATCCTGCGGGGTGGACGGCCTGTCTATTAGGCGCCCTACGACATGGGTGAGGCTTTCCACGGCCTGGGACAGGGATCTAGCCCAGTCAGGCGGGTCAGAGAGAACGGGGAGCGACACAGCAGGCGACTGAGGCTGCGGTGGGGCCCGGATGCAGAGCAGTGCGGATCAGACTGCCCCCGGGGAAAAGGTTCCCTACAAGCGGTACAGGCATGGTACCAAGGCTTGGCGGCTGCAGAAGGGTCTGAAATGGTGAAAAAAAGTAGACAGGGGCCACACCTAGGCAGCAGCACTGGTGGCAAGGAGGGGGTTAACTGTCCTACCAGACCCACGGAGCAGCGCCAACGGCAGTAGCAGCAACAGGTTGTAAGCAGGCTGTGGAGGAGTGAAGGTAGGCCCGGCAGCAGGCACGGAGGGAGATTCCTGAAGGGAAGAAGGTCTGCATGTTCAGAGAACACAGCGGTGAATCCGATGCAGCACTGGAAATGTGCCGATGAGGAATGAGGAAGTAGCGGAGCCAATGGTAGAGGAGCCCCTTCCTCTAGCAGCGGGAAGAGCCGCGCGCGCGCGGCAAAAGAAGTTAACCCCCGAAGGGGTGGAGTGCCGGACCGGGCCAAGATGGCGCCGGTGAACCCCCGAGCGCCGATAGTGCGCGGCCGCCGCCGCGCCTGAAGGGAGAAAACGGCCCCTGGTCCGCAATAGTCCCCATGAAGGAATAGCCGTAGCTTGCAGAGCGAGGTCCCCCAGAGGAAGTCCGACAGGACTGGCCGCCCTACAGGTGCCCCTAACAGATGAACATGTGCCCCATAGTGAAGGTCCCCCTGAGGGGGGGGGTTCGCCGGTGGACGGTGTGGGGGATGGGATGGGGGGGGGGGGGGTGGATGCGATTGTATGGTTGGCCAGGTGTTAGAAAGGACAACATACCGCTGTAGCAGCGGATGGGAGGAGGGGGAGTGGGGGGGATGGGGGGGATTGAAGGCTGGAGCAGCCACTCTCACCATCCGCTGTCTTCACCCTCAATCCATCCAGCAGGGTCGCCCCTTCAGCTACTGGCACCGCAGTGGCAGAAAGCCGGGGGAGGGACTTGGCGTGCGGGCGACCCTTGGGCTGGCGGGACGCAGGGGAGCGAGGCTGCCCTGGTCCACCTTGTCTTCTGTGGGGGAGGCAGCAGTGCGGGATTACCGGCACTGGCGCAACTCAACCCCGGGAGAAACAGAGGGGTCTAGTGCGCCTCTGTTGTCCCTGTAAGTAGAGAAAAAACCGAATTAGAAAAACAACAAATAACGCAAAAAATAAAAAGAATTATAGGGAAGCGACCCTGCCGAAGCAGGGAGTGTCTTGCCTCCTTGGACACTAAGCAAAAACTGGCAGTCTCTCTCTCCAGGCTGGGGGTATAGCTGCTGGAGGAGGGGCTTACAGCTTTCACTTAGTGTCACGCCTCCTAGGGAGCAGAGCTATACCCATGGTTTCCTGTGTCCCCCAAGGAATATGGGCGAGAAAAATGGATGTACTACAAATGCAACACGTGATTTTCATGGACCAATAAGATTTCAATGTTCAATGGGAGTGTTTGGTCAGCATCACAAACCAATGTAGTGCATGTTTCTGTGATTTTTTTTTTACTGGCCTACGGTCAGTAAAAGAAACTACTGATGTACAAACAGATTCAAATCAAATGAGGAGAGCACACGTCAGTGAAAAACGGAAATGTGAACAAGGCCTTAGTGAGAAAATTAGATTTTAAGCAAGACAATGGACACTGATGGACCCCAGTTACTTGAAGGCTATGTACACCTTTGGGGTCATTTCTATTACTGCATTGTACTCATTGGGCTAAAAATGATTTTTTTCAATTAAAAATGTTTAACCACTGTCTTTGTGTAGCCTTAAGTTTCTCTTATAGCAGGATCTAAATTTTCACTCCGTTCCTCAGGCAGCGCAGCTGACGGGCTCCTTAACCCTGATCTTATAAACAAACACTCCTTATAGCTCAATTCTTATTTTACTGATAAACACTTACTTAAGCCACATTCTTATGATTTTGTTAATTTGGAGATAAGGTTTATCAGATGGCAATGAGTTTATTAGATGAGAATTAGATGAGCACAAAGAAAGTACAATTCACACAGCCAGAAAAACAGTTAACCCTTTGTGACAGAACGCCTCAATATTTTTTTTAAGAAAGACCAATTGAAAAAATGATTTTTAGCCCAAAATGAGTAAATACAAAAGGTGAAAATTAGAGATGAGAGAATTTTATATATTTTATATATTTTTTATAGCTTCGTTTAGTGGTAAAAGACCGGCCATAACGCAATTCTATGACGGAATGCATAATGGAATTCCCTAAGAGGCATTCCGTTATTCATTCTGTCATAATAGAAGTCTATTGCCTGCATAACTGATACGTCCCATTTCCGTTATGAAGGGGAGTCCTCTCCTGCATAAACTGGACGGATCGGTTATGCAGGCCATAGACTTAGATTAAAGGAATGCGTCTAGAGGCATTCTGTTATGCCTTCCGCCATAGAATTGCGTTATGGTTCGTGGTAACGGAATCGATAATGCAATTCTGCTTTTACCACCAAACGATGCGCAAGCTAATTTCATAACATGAAATTCGATCATCCCTTGTGAACATAGCCTTTGAAATGTGGGTCTGGTATTTTTAATGGCAATAATATCAATGAAGACTGTGCTGAAACAGAAGAATCACCAAAGAGGAGGGCTCTAAATGCACCCATGAACAGAGCCTTACACAATCACAATCCCTCCAGTCATATTAAAGGGGTTGTCTCATCTCACCATTACTAAGGCAAGATGATACATAGTTCTGACCGCCAGGTGGCCGGTAAACAATAGAGCGCACCAATGCCCGCCGTTTCAGCAACTCCCATGGGAGTTAGAGAAACCGCACAGCATAGCAAGTTTTGCTGTTTCCGTAACTCGTAAACAGCAATCAGCTTTCTGTGCTATGCTGTTTCTGCAACTTCCATGGGAGTTACTGAAACAGTGAGCATCGGTGCGCTCCATTGTTTCCCAGTTGGCTGGTGGTCGGGATTGTGTCTAATCCCGCTTTAATGATTGTGAAATGAGACAATCCCTTTAAGCAAAATAAATACCCACAAAGTGAAAGACTCCATAATAAATGACAATAGGAAAGCCTACATCATTTCACACTAAAACAATGAATAAACTAAAAATACAAATCACTTCAGGTACTGTGGACACAAGTAGACTCGGAAAGCTCTGGCGCGGGGAAGGGGGTGACGCAAATCATGTGAAATATTTAGAAGGGAAACAAATGCTAAAAAGTGAAGGACTGTAGGCAGGGTAAAATGAAAAGAATGATCTTTCAGACTTATGCTTACTTTTATTATCTTCTCAATATACTGCTTGAAAAGCTCCTCCCTAGCTGATGAGCTCTCTACAGCCTTGTACCGAGAATCATTTTCTATTTTGTCTTTGACTTTGCTCCAGCGAGACTGTGCATCCAAATGGTGGCTGGCTAAGAGGTCAAAGAAGTCCTGCTTCACCTAAAGTCAAAGAGGCAAATGAGAACAGAGCTCACAAAGATGGTAACACTATGTAGGAGAGCATTAAGATTGGCTTCCAGGGTCTTTACGACATACCCGAGTCCTTCTTAGGGTCCATTCACACGTCCGCAACTGTTTTGCTGTCCGCAAAATCAGGATCCGCAAAACACGGACACCGGCCATGCGAGGTCCGCATTTTGCAGACCACACATGGCCGGCACTATAATAGAAATGCCTTTTCTTGTCCGTTTCTGCGGACAAGAATAGGACACGTTCTATTTTTTTGCAGGGCCGCAGAACCGAAGTGCGGATGCGGACAGCACACTGTGGGCTGCCTGCATTTTTTGCAGCCCCACTGATATTGCGGAACGGATGCGGACCCATTTTGGGGACTTGTTATTGGACACTTATTGAAACCTCCAAATACAACTATAACTATATCTTATTCTGACTTGCATAGTGGATGCTGTGCGTCTGGGTGTCTATGTATAAACAATGTTATATTTGACAGATTGGATCCACAAAACTTCTCTATGACAACATTGCACCTATTCAGGCCTAGTTAGGTGAGGGCTTATTGCTAAAAAAGGTTTCCGGTTATTATGATTTTTAAGCAAGTGCCTGAAGCCTGCCTGTTGACAAACATGATGCATACTTACCTGCTCCTATCCACCGTGCTGCTTCCATCTTCCGGTCTCCACACTGTTTTCTGCCAGTTGTGCACAGGCAGGCTGACATGCACGGCTCTAGCCAATAACTGGCTTCAGTGGTGAAACGCTACTTTTGATCACAACTGAAGCCAGGTTATTGGCTGGAGCGGTGCATGTGCCGCTGGAAGAAAACTGTGCAGGAACCGGAAGATGAAGACAGCAGAGGTACTAAAGAGGACCAGAGCGGCATGGAGCAGGTAAGCATGAATCTTAAGTGGGCACTTGCTTAAAAATCTTAATAAGGCTTCATGCACATGAAAGTTGTTTTGGTCCACATTTTTGGCTCAGATGTGGAGCCATTCACTCCAATGGGGCCAAACAAGATGCGGAGAGAACTCTTTGGGCCAGATTTATCATTACACTTCCATCTTACTCCAATTTCACATAAGTCCAAAGTCACTTTTGGCTAGTCAGATTTATTAATGGTCCTTTAATACTGTGATAAATGTGGTTTGATGGCAGCAGTTCATCCTTCAGTAAACGGCTTTACAAAAGTCGCACATATTTACAAAAAAGTCGCATGTTCTATTAAAAAGTCACATAAGATAAGCATGGTTCTCACTGGAGTGAAATTTTTAAAAAGTCCCAATCATAAATCTGGAGTGAAGCTCATTAACATGGCTAACCACACCCATTTTTACAAAACTGGAGTGAGTGGTGTACACATGTAAAAAAGTCGCAATATTATGCTCGAATGAGTGTGAAAAATCGCAAATGCCCTATTTTGGGACTTTTTGATGCCAGAATTCTGGAGTGAAGGTATGGTAAATCATGGCCTTTGTGCTGTCTGCATCCGTTGCTCCATTCTGTGGCCCCGCAAAAATAAAATAAAAAAAATTTGAACATGTCAGTTTTGCGGACAAGAATAGGCATTTGGATTATGGGCGCACGAGCGGCATCCATATTTTGAAGATCCGCAATTTGCAGACCGCAAAACACAGCACGGTCGTGTGCATGAGGCCTAACCGGAAAAACCCCTTTAAGGACATGCTACCATAGTATTACTACTGCATCTTATAGAGGGCCTTATTACAGCCTCACCTTCTCATGACGGAGGTGCTTTAACTAACCGGACAAGCCTTATTAGTTGGATTACTAGAAAATGGCTAATACATATACACCTTTAAAAACGAACAGCAATTACCAGTGCAGCAATAGACTGCACTCTTCAGCAACATGCGGATCCATAAACTAGCCTAGCAATGCTTGGCCAGTTCGCATTAGCCTTCAGGGTAGAGACTTGGCCTATGTTCCCTTCTGTGGAGTTGGACAGTCTGCAACTCTCTACCAATGAGATGAAGGGTCGCACAGAAAACAACCCTAGCTTTAAAGTGTAACTGCAGTTCTATTTTTATTTGTGCAATGTGTAGGGGCAGTGATACTGACCATTTTTGTAATATACTTTAATTACTGAAATCATACATTTCTATTAGAAAAATAGCTCTAAAGTGGCCCATTTTGAGCCATAGTAACGCTCCTCTGTCTAGTGTTTACATAACTGTGGAGACTCGCTCAACACTGGCTGTGGTATGTAAAAAGAAGACAGAAGAGTGTTGCTAAAGTTCAAAATGGGCCACTTTAGAATGATTTCAGTAATTACAGGATATTACTACCCCTACACATTACACAAATAAAAATAAAATGGCAGTTACACTTTAACTGGCTGAGGTATGGCCATTCAGCACTGCCTGCTGGCTGACCAACACAAAGTACACTGGAAATAAAAGATCTTGAGGAGAGATGCATTTGTAATTGTGCACCAGTGATCATAGCGCGATGCATTGTGCACAGTACAACACTGGCTACTGTATGCAGTGCAATGTGTGAACCTCAAATTCCTGGTAAATACAACACGGTGTGCAGGCCGGTGTGGATTAAGCGGAGAGAAGGTTAGAACATGCATAAAAGCACATGTAATAAAAAAAACACTACAGTAAGCGCCTGTAAAAAGAAAACCGCACACCACTGTGACTAGCTTTCAAGCACAGTAGGAAAATTTTAATCATTTGAGCCAAAACGTCATCTGTTCCTAGAAAGTCTCTGAGAATTGCTCCTGTCAAAGATTGGGGTTGTGCTTGCTGATAGCAGATTTGAATATCCCCATGCATCTCCAGTGTTAATCTGCACTTCCCACTGCTGACTTCTTATGTAAGTGACATTTAAGCCCATTCATTTTTTATGTGTGACCTTTGGCAGCAACGTTTACTTTAAAGTGAGCAAAGATCCAAGAGAAAAAATGAAATGCGACCAACCACATTCTAGAAAACAGGGATCTGTGGAAGCTTATTCTTTACCTGAAGTGGTCAGTGAAATGACAAAAACCCATGGCATTACATCATGTCTTCCAGATCTTCTACATGCAGTCTGGGTTTGTAATAGTCTAACACTCACACTTTCATGCTCTTATACCATTAATATCTCATTATAGACATTAATCATTTACTCATTAAAAAGCAAAACCTATTATGATTTTTATACTTCTGAGTAGAGCCTGATACAGAATAAATTAAAATAAAATATATTACTGCCAGGAAATGGAGGATATGAGTTAAAGGGGCTGTCGGAGTTATTTTTTTGTTCTTTGTATGTTTCTAACTAATCAAATGTAAGGGCTTTACAATGCACTTACTGCATCTACAGTTGCTGCTTTCTCAGATCTCACCGAGGGTCACATGACCTGTGATGTCAGCTTCTCTCCCTGCTCTGATGATGTTTCATGCACAAGCCTGACAGAGCAGATGTGAGTCTGTACAAAAGACATCACTGTGCTGGCCAAGCCCACCTGCACTGGCTGGTCTGCTCTCTCCCTGGATTCTTCAGGAAAAACTTTAACCCCTTCAGTAGCACAGACTCAGGGCTGAAGGCTTTACTGAGTAGCTGCAGGCAGTGAGGAGACGAATGCTGGGCACAGGAGCTGACAGACGAAGAGTTCTGCAGAGCATTGCACAAGCACAGGTAGGCGAAAGATCCTGTGTGTATCAGCAGTGTCATTGAACAGCTGGGACTTGTAGTCCCACACATACAACATGCTGATTAGTCTCCCAGAAGACAGACATGTCATTTAGGGCAGCACTGTTATTCACTCCCTCTGCAAGCAGGGGAGGGGCAGAGATTGTTGTTACTGCAGATAAACAAAGGGCCAGAAGAGAACCAGGGAAATTAGGAAACAGAATTTTATTTGCCTAAAACTTGCTTAGCTTAGTTATGTATTGCTGGCCATCAGATTTACAGTGATATATATATATTTTTCCATAACTCGGACAACCCCTTTAAACTGTAAATACAGTGGCCCATGTAATAACTCCTGATTCCTTACATTCAACTTTCTGGATTGCAGTGCGACTGGACCCACAAGAAGAGCCACACTGTGTACACTGTATTTCTTAAAGGAGTGTTCCTAAATTCATTTTGTAGACTTGGGTCCAAGAGAGGAAGTCTGTATGAAGTCAACTCACACATTATATGCCATGAATGACTGAAAGGCAGGGCGGCTTTGAAGTCTAAGCTTTGGGAAGAGTTGGAAGAAATGTACCGACTCCAGTGTAAAAAACAGTGTGTTATTAAAAAGGTGTAATTAATTTATTAACTTTCATATAAATTTAGAAAAGTTTAAAAATGTTAAATCATTAATGCATGTTATGTTCTATCAATGTAAGACCCTTATTCATCAAAAACAGTGATAAGCAGGGTATTCTTGTGGCGATAATCAGTTCTCACTGTTTTTTCCTTTGTTCTCTCCTGTTCTACTACAAACAGTGATAAGCAGGGCGTTCTAGTGGTGAAAGATAATCAGTTCTCGCCTTTCCTGTGTTCTCTCC
Organism: Bufotes viridis; assembly: GCA_033119425.1. Lineage (NCBI taxonomy): Eukaryota > Metazoa > Chordata > Amphibia > Anura > Bufonidae > Bufotes > Bufotes viridis. Next base: position 307,421,082 of record CM065590.1, read on the forward strand.
TGTCCTTCTACTATATACAGTGATAAGCAGGGTGTTCTAATGGTGATAGATAATCAGTTCTCATCTCTCCTGTCCTTATACTACAAACAGTGATAAGCAGGGTGTTCTAATGGTGATAGATAATCAGTTCTCATCTCTCCTGTCCTTATACTACAAACAGTGATAAGCAGGGTGTTCTAGTGGTGATAGAAAATCAGTTCTCACCTGTCCTCCTACTACAAACAGTGATAAGCAGGGCGTTCTAGTGGTGAAAGATAATCAGTTCTCGCCTTTCCTGTGTTCTCTCCTGTCCTTCTACTATATACAGTGATAAGCAGGGTGTTCTAGTGGTGATAGAAAATCAGTTCTCATCTCTCCTGTCCTTATACTACAAACAGTGATAAGCAGGGTTTTCTAGTGGTGATAGATAATCAGTTCTCACCTTTCCTGTGTTCTCTCCTGTCCTTCTACTACAAACATTGATAAGCAGGGTGTTCTAATGGTGATAGATAATCAGTTCTCATCTCTCCTGTCTTACTACAAACAGTGATAAGCAGGGTGTTCTAGTGGTGATAGATAATCAGTTCTTACCTGTCCTCCTACTACAAACAGTGATAAGCAGGGTGTTCTAGTGGTGATAGAAAATCAGTTCTCACCTGTCCTCCTACTACAAACAGTGATAAGCAGGGCGTTCTAGTGGTGATAGATAATCAGTTCTCGCCTTTCCTGTGTTCTCTCCTGTCCTTATACTACAAACATTGATAAGCAGGGTGTTCTAATGGTGATAGATAATTAGTTCTCATCTCTCCTGTCTTACTACAAACAGTGATAAGCAGGGTGTTCTAGTGGTGATAGATAATCAGTTCTCATCTCTCCTGTCTTACTACAAACAGTGATAAGCAGGGTGTTCTAGTGGTGATAGATAATCAGTTCTCACCTTTTCTGTGTTCTCTCCTGTCCTTATACTATAATCAGTGATAAGCAGGGTGCTCTAGTGGTGATAGATAATCAGTCCTCATCTCTCCTGTGTTCTCTCCTGGCCTTCTACTACAAACAGTGATAAGCAGGGTGTTCTAGTGGTGATAGATAATCAGTTCTCACCTTTTCTGTGTTCTCTCCTGTCCTCCTACTACAAACAGTGATAAGCAGGGTGTTCTAGTGGTGATAGATAATCAGTTCTCACCTTTTCTGTGTTCTCTCCTGTCCTCCTACTACAAACAGTGATAAGCAGGGTGTTCTAGTGGTGATAGATAATCAGTTCTCGCCTTTCCTGTGTTCTCTCCTGGCCTTCTACTACAAACAGTGATAAGCAGGGTGTTCTAGTGGTGATAGATAATCAGTTCTCATCTCTCCTGTCTTACTACAAACAGTGATAAGCAGGGTGTTCTAGTGGTGATAGATAATCAGTTCTCATCTCTCCTGTCCATATAATATAATCAGTGATAAGCAGGGTGTTCTAGTGGTGATAGATAATCAGTTCTCATCTCTCCTGTGTTCTCACCTGTCCTCCTACTACAAACAGTGATAAGCAGGGTGTTCTAGTGATAGATAATCAGTTCTCACCTTTTCTGTGTTCTCTCCTGTCCTACTACACACAGTGATAAGCAGGATGTTCTAGTAGTGATAGATAATCAGTTCTCACCTTTCCTGTGTTCTCTCCTGTCTCATACTATAAACAGCAATAAGCAGGGTATTCTAGTGATGATAATCAGTTCTCACCTCTTGTATTCTTTCCTGTCAATGATGCTATAAACAGCGATAAGCAGGGTATTCTAGTGGTGAAAGATAGTTCTCACCTCTCCTATGGTCCCTCCTGTCCCTTAGGTTAGGGCTTTTGTTATGCGACAAGTCGCCCTAGCCTTATTCTGAGTATCTTCATGTTGCTCCAAGGCCCTAAGCTACAAGTCTTGAAACTGCGCTGCACATGCTCAGTAGTGAACACTAGTAGTAGTGATGCCTGCAGTCATTTCAGAACTGCTAGAAAAACAGGAAGACAGCATTAAAGGGTTGTCCTGGATTAAGTAAATTTCCACAGGTACCTGCAGCCTGCATCTGCTATAAAAAGCATTATACTTGCCTACTACCCCTCTCCTCTGGTTCTGCGTGCTGGCTCCCGTGTGTCCATCTTCCGGTGTGTAGCTTGTTTCATTCGCTACCTGCACGGGCTACCGCAAATAACTGGCTTCAGTGGTGGCGTCTCTCTTGTGGACATATAATTGCTGAATCCAGTCATCGGCTGCAGCAGAGCAGATGGTTGTGAAGGAGAGGAAGTTAACAAGCTATCGAGTGGAGTATTAACGGCAGCCAATGAGCAGGACTGGAGCTGCGGATAGCAGGTAAGTATGAATCTTTCCACAGCGGAGGCAGACTGTGGGCTCCTGTGAAAAGTTACTTACCAGACAACCCTCTCATGGCAAGCACTATCTATCGCTTTCTAACTTTTTTCTGAGTAGAAATTCCTAGATTTCTTACAATTCTTAAGACTATAAGAGTGTTTTCCAGTTATTAAATGCATAGTGCATTGCATATTTACTCTAGCTGTACTTGCCACTGCATACTAAATATACTTCAAACAAATCAAAGAACAGACTCTTTAAACCTGGCAACCATCACCTTTTCTCCTTTATTTTTGGAATCCTCTTTCTCTTTCTTTCGTGCTGCCACCATGTATTCGTTATATAAGGTTTCACGATCTTTCATTTTTTCAATAGCTTTGAAGCGGGAATCTTTGGCATGTTTGGTTGCAAATTCACTAAATGTAGTCCTGCAAAAAAATAAAAATACAGTACAGTGTCAGTTTTAAATAATATATACATTTTAAATCTGGATAAAAGCTGATCACCAGGTAAAACTAGAATAGCAGCTGGTTTTGTTCACTGCCCTTAATGATTTTTTTTGTAGGCTGGGTGCTTCACCCCAGTGGAGAATGCATGTGGCTGAATGCCAACACTGTCTACATAGTCTACGTATTTTTTTGGCCCAGAAATTACAACTGTACTGATGTGTGAATCTGGCCCTAAAGGGGTTTTCCAGGATTTTCCTACTGATGGCTCATTTTTTGAATATCTATGGCCATTGTAATGGGAGAAGTACTGCAGTTACCAGCTCTGTCCACTACACAATGGATGGGGTGGCTTCCTTCCAGTGCAGGCACTACTTTGAAACAGCTGATTGGCAGGGGTGCTGACTACCTGCAAATCTGATATTGATGGCCAATCCTGGAATACCCCTTTAATTTTCTCCAGGTTTGGATTAGGCACAAACATAGCTTAGCCCTAACTTGTCTTAACCCCATAAACTGCTAGAGTAGCTGACCCTCGTTCAATCACTCCACACATTGGCCATGCTGGGAGTTGTATGGAGCAGCAATGAAGCAGACATCCTGCTGGACAGGTCTATGGGGATATGCATGGAAAACAGCAAGGTAAAGAGCAACTGCAATCTCTCGCGGAACAGGATATATGTAAGAAGACAGGGAACCAGGCAAAATTACTTGTGGGGAGATTTTGGCTCCAAATAAATAAAACAAAAAAAAAAAAAAAATTTGTAATTTTAGTATATCCAGAGATAGCAAAAAAAGGTCCAGCTCCTTTCCCTTAAGAACCAATGCTTTTTTCTTTCACATATTTATTTAAAATCCATGTGTACAAACGGAGAAACTATAGTAGAATATGGGCCCTTTATCCAGACATGTAAAACTGACTAAAAACAACATTTTTATATACTCAGAGTATACCCTCTCCTGATTTGATGATTCACATCACCCTCAGTGCAGCCACTGACGTGGATGCAGTGTGGGGGAGGGTAAATCACCGAACCAGGCAACAGGTGACTGTTTCTCTGAATAAACATAGTGATGTATGGTTTACCTAAGATGCACGATTCTATACAATTTAATCACTGACCATGAATTCTGTCGCAAAACAAGCCTACCAAAAACAGTTATTTATAGTGTAAGGTGAGGTCGTGTTTCTTGTTTAAACCTTTTGGTATACATGTATCTAAGCTCTCCCTACTTAATTTCTGCCTGTGATCCCCCCTCTTAAAAAACTGGAGGTGAGTGCTGCAGTAAATGAACTGTTTTATGTAATTTTAGTGTATATATGTGTATATATATATATATATATATATATATATATATATATATAATGGATAGCACAGCAGGTTCACATAAGGGTAGTATGCAGGAGTGCCAGTAGCTGTAAGGGCATTCCCCTTTGCCCACAAATATATAAAAAAGAAATTCCACAGCACTTCCCAAAATAGTGAAAAAAATTCTTTATTTACTGAGTAAAAGCGACATTTCGGTGCACCCAATGGCACCTTTCTCAAGCAGTGATAAAATGGTGTAACATCCAACAATTTATACATGTGTAGTCAATTCATATAATCAATGTGATCAAACAATTTACATAATTTGTGACATATAAACAATTACAGAAAATCAAACCTATCCAGTGATCAAATGCCACAATCATGTTAAAGGGATATATATAAAAAACTAAAATTTAGTGTAAATGTGTCCGTGCAGGAATTAATAATCTTGATCATAGTTGTAGAGATTAAAACGCAAAAGTTCATAATTACAAATCATGAGTGACACGTGTACATGATTAAATAGATTAAAAACAATACCGGTGACACGGAGAGATCAATTGCGGCCAGCATGGTAATGGATTCCTGCGCGTCCCTAGTTACAGACTGCGCATGTCCAAACCTGTTTAAAGCGTGATAACGCTATCGGCGCAATATGTCACAGTCCTGTTCTGACACGTGACCCAAATTTGGAGAATGAGATTCAATTAGATGGATTTAATGTGGATTAGAGACCATTGATCCAATTGGATCCATTCCACTGCTTGGGTGGCGCCCATTATGACATTCTGCTTTTGCCTAATGGTGTCAAATTTATTTTAATAAACATATGATGATCTTTTTTGTCATGTAATAACTTTGGTTATTTTTTGTGTCTTGCAGTTAATCGCCGAGAGACCAATGGAGACCTCAACCCGGGCCAGCATTTATTATAAATTGAAGTTTTTTCCTATATTCACAACCTGTTTCTGTGCAGGGATTAATATAGATTGGACATCTCTAGTTTAATATTTGCATGTTGCACCTTTATGTCGGGAGCACCCATTCTGTGATAACTAGTACAACCCGAGACGGTCTTTGCTTAAGTAGATGCATTATTGAACCGATAGGACTGAATTTGGGGTTTTCACACCGGTGACCTGGTGTGAACCCTAATAATTGTGGCGGCTACGTGCCCCGAGAGGAATCTCGGTGGCATATATGTCGGCATACTGTCCTAGGCTCTTTTCTTACAATAAATTAACTTGGGTTAACACAGTGAGATATCGCTGTGTAAGCCGTTAGTTCTTTGTCATCACAGCGTCAGAATCAGACCGTGGGTGGGACACACATCATGTATCCGGTTTGGTGGGAATGGATGCGCCTGACTATATTTAGTCAATAGTGATATATATATATCTGATGTCCGAACAAGATTCTCCCTGAGCTGATATTTTGACCGCGATTTATGTTTTGATGTACTCGATACTTTTATATCTTGTAGTCTGCTATGAAAATATCATGTGATCCATTGCATGTAGATCATGTGACTCTTTAGCCCCATAGCAACCAACAACAAATTTGGGTCACGTGACAGAACAGGACTGTGACGTATTACGCCGATAGCGTCATCACGCTTTAAACAGGTTTGGACATGCGCAGTCTGTAACTAGGGACGCGCAGGAATCCATTACCATGCTGGCCGCAATTGATCTCTCCGTGTCACCGGTATTGTTTTTAATCTATTTAATCATGTACACGTGTCACTCATGATTTGTAATTATGAACTTTTGCGTTTTAATCTCTACAACTATGATCAAGATTAATTCCTGCACGGACACATTTACACTAAATTTTAGTTTTTTATATATATCCCTTTAACATGATTGTGGCATTTGATCACTGGATAGGTTTGATTTTCTGTAATTGTTTATATGTCACAAATTATGTAAATTGTTTGATCACATTGATTATATGAATTGACTACACATGTATAAATTGTTGGATGTTACACCATTTTATCACTGCTTGAGAAAGGTGCCATTGGGTGCACCGAAACATCGCTTTTACTCGGTAAATAAAGAATTTTTTTCACTATTTTGGGAAGTGCTGTGGAATTTCTTTATATATATATATTTATATATTTTTTTTTTCTATTGATACACAGATTATAGTAGCACGTTCCAACAAGAACCAACATGTTATGAAGCAGGAAAATAGTCCAGGGCGGCTGTCCAATAACAAGAATGCAAAAAAAGGGCCAGAGGGTGTGATCTGTGTCTACAAATGAATTGAACCAAAAAGGGATTCTAAAGAAAAAAAATACAGGTAGAGGTATAGGGTGGACTCTCATTGCATTCGTTGGGGCCATCTGGCACCAGGAGAGGTGTGGGCTCGGCATGCATGTTGGTACCAGCATTCCCTAGATTCAATGGAGGCCATTTTGGCACCAAAAATGACAAAAATTAAGGTGGGCCCAGCATGCACGTAGAACCTACACTCCCTGAATTTTATGGTAGCCGTCATGGCACATAACAGGTAGAATTTACAGAGAACGCCTTGACATGTGGCAGACGGACCCAAATAATTTTGTACAAAATGTATTTGCCAAGAATCTCAAATTTACTTAAGCATAGCATTAGCATACTTTTTTGTACTTTATTTGGTTTGCAGAAGAATCCTGTTGCATTGTATTTTTTTTTCCAGCCATAAAAACGTGCACCTGGATTCCGAGTACAAAAATCCAATTTTCTTGTTAACATTATTGCGGGGCACGTCACCATGAGATGTCCTAGAGCAGTTGAAGAGGGTGAGAATTAGGGCTGAAACGATTACTAAATATATTGTGCTGCACTTTCCTCCTGACACATCGTCAGGATATAGTGCGGGATATAGAGGGAAGCTGATGGCACGGGGGAGGGGGAGCTGATGGCACTGTGGGGGAAAGGTGGTGGCACTGGGCGGGGAGCCTGATGAGTTTTTAAAAAGGAAAACGTTTTAACCCCTTAGTGACCACCCATACGCCTTTTTGCGGCGGTCACTAAGGGGCCTTAGGCTTTTTTATGGCGGCCCAGTCTAAGTGCTACACGGGCCCCCGTGCAGCGGGGAGTGGGGGCCAGACTCTCACATGAGAGCTGTGGCCCTGCTCTAACAGCCCAGACCAGCAGGAGTGCCGATCCGGGCTGTTTAACACTTTACATGCCAGGGGCAATGGCGCACGCCGCATGTAAAGTGCTCACAGAGGGATCACTCTGTCTCCCTCCCATCGGCACCCCGCAAATGCGATTGCGGGGTGCCGATGTGTGTGAAGGCTGGCAGCGGTCTTGTCTTGGCCCCAGACCAGCCTTCAGTAATTTCCAGCAGGGTGAGCCTCTCTGGTGCAGCCTGCTGGTCAATGTAAGAATACCACCTATGTTAAAATGCAATGCACTATAGGGATAATGCATTGCATTTTAAAAATCAAAATATTTTCTGTTATATTCCCCTTGTGGGACTATTAAGTGGTTAAAAAAAAAAAAAAAAGTAAAAAAAAAATAAATGTATTCTAAAAATTACGCTTTTTTTCCATTGAAAATATGCTTTTCAATTTAAAAAATATTGCAAAGAAAAAATATCCCCCATATGTTTGGTATTGCCTCATCCGTAAGGACCCGGACTACATAAATATTACGTATTGCGTAGAAGACTACTCCTTTTCTCCCAGCTGGTCCGCTCACCGTTCTGAACGCGTACGTCGTCACGCATGCACCATGGCGACTTCTTCATGTGCAGTATAGTACAGAGCTGCGAACACACGCGGCCGGCCGAAGACTTCAATCAAGATGAAGCCTGCCCCCAGCCATAATTCAGGAAGTGAATCGCGGGCTTGCAGCAGGTAAGTATGAAAATGTGAAGTGGGACAACCCCTTTAAGGAAGGAAAAGACCTACCTAGGAAAACGAGGTATGTGGGTGGCTGCCGGGAGGGGAGGAAAAAAACCAAAATAAACAAAAAAAAACACACTGCCTGAACATCCAAGGGGAGAAGCAGAGGAGGGAAGATGTACAGAAATGAGAAGATGTACATGAAGTGACCCAAACCCATAGATGAACAAGGGTCCACTGAAGATCCAGGGGAGACTCTGCATGAGCAAACAGTTAACAAGTGGACCACTACAGATCCTTGCAGTCAGGCATGACTACAAGAATAGTGTCTGCCTATGTGAACAATGGTGAGCTGTGGATGGCCTAGGCAGCATGTGTAGGACTGGACCCTTAAAAAAAAAAAAAGGTCTAAAGAAGAAGGATCAAGAAACTAGAAGTGAATGGCCCAGAGAAGCTGGAAAAGGAACCTATTAGAACAGAAAATATCCAAAGAATAGGCCAAGTGCTGCCTTGGGAATGAGCAGCAACCTCAAAGGAGGAAGGGCTACATAGGACCCTGTAAGGAATATCAACCAACACAACATCACAATGTCGAGGCGACAAAGTAGAATGGGAAGGAGCCTTTACCTGGAGGACATCCACATACAGTGCTTGGAAATATTCCAGACCAGAGAACAGACAACACCTACAGGAGGAACTAGAAACAGAAGTCTGGTCAAAGGGAACCCAGAAGCAGCACTGGTGGGCTGGACATATTGAGATATGGAGAAAAGAATTCTCATAATGCCAGTTGGAAAAGGATGAGGCGACAAACTCATTTATCTTGGGGAGTATAGAAAAGCTGAATGCAAGATCCCCTGAAATAAAATACAACACTGAGAAAGGAGGGGGAGGAAACAGTCCACAGTGAAATGACTAGGAAGAATGAACATAAAAACGAGGAAGAAGCATGCCAACAAGTTGTAGTCTGAAGGACAAAGAGCGTGCTGTGCTGAACGAGAAGTCTGAAGTGATGTTCTAGAATAGGAATAAGCCTGCATACCGCACAAGCATGTTGGAATGATGGCTGACTTATTTGTAAGGGAGAATCATAGAATATGAGACTGAAATTGAAAAACCTGGACCCAAGTGTGGGGCTAAAAGCCTGGCACACACTGACTAAAAAAGCCAATTTTCCCATAGAATTGGCATGTTGTGGGTAGGTAGAAGACTTAACGTCACAGTCAGAGCACAGAAGAGCAGCTAGGGTCGTGAGGCACCAGGGGTGATGGATTCAGCAAAACAGTGAGAGAGCCCGAGCAGGGAGCCTAAGAGGGACCAAGGAATGCTAGAGGACCTGGAATAGGTCAGTGTCCGCAGCATCACCCCTTCGGTAAACCCCACACACATTGAAGTTATCGGCATTAAAGCTTCAGATATAGTCTACGGAGAATGGGTGACCACTGAATAAGTCAAGTCTGCTAAAGAAGATAATGGCTGCTGCAAGTTAACCAACATTTTGGCTGATGACCTTCTCAAACAGCTGATCAGGAGGGGTCGCGGGTGTCTGATTCCCACCGATCAGATACGGATGACAAAATTATTGGAACATTTTTTTAAAAATGACTAAGCAGCAGATCTGAACAGGTTGTTCTTGAACCCCTATGGACACCAAGCTAAAACTGACTAGCCTAGGGTCTGTTCACAGGGTACAGCCCAACTAGCTAGATCCAACACTTTCTTTATTCCTAGCTTCAGGGTCTATACCCATGGTGCCGTGTCCCCAATTATATGAGAAAGCTAGCTAAAATTTCCCTGCATCTTATAGTCTGAAATCAGAGGGACACAGCAGCTAGTAAGGGCTGTAACTTAGGGATGTGAGCCAGGTCTTGTTTTAAAACCGGGAAGGGAGTGAAGCAAATAGCACTCATAACACAAACCTACACGTGTCTAAGTTTACATTTTACTTAGTCCCTATTCTGTACATACCCAATCCTAAAAGTAAACTATACTCCGCAATAACAGTTATTAGAGGGAATGTCTAATTTATTTCTGACAGATGGAAAATATTTCAGACTACACCCATAGAATAAAGGTAATGTCATTTATGGTGAACTAGTAAAACCATTTTTTACTATGTTTCATTGTCTAAAACCTGTGTAAGTCCTATAGTCTGGTACATCTTATAATCTGAAAAATACAGTGTATACCATAATTAGAACACTATAAAACAAAAAAAGAAAACCCAACTAAACATTAAAAAATGGATTTTTGTACTTATCGTAAAATCCTTTTCTCGTGAATGCATTGGGGGACAAAGCACCATAAGTATATGCCCAGCTGCCACTAGGAGGCTGATACTAGAAAGAAAAAGTGCTGGCTCCACCCAGATGAGCTATACCCTCTGCACAGACACTAAACTAACTAGTTGGTACTAAAGCAGTAAGAGCATGAAAAAAAACTGACGAATAGTGAAGTCAACACGTCCTAAACCATTAACCACGGGCTGTGGTAGGGACAAGAGGTGTCTGAAACCCCCTGCATGTTACATGCAGTCGTCTTCTGCAGACTGATTCTCCTTAGTAACTTAGCTTTGCTGAGAGTCTTTACACCCTGTTTTCTAGCAGAAAGAAGCATCTTTAAATAATTATTATGTATTTTAAAGCTCCATTAATTCCATAGTGCTGTACATCCAGCTGGGGTTACACAAAAATAAAAAACACAGTAAACAAGAAACTATTAACAGGCTGGTACATAGGGGTAGAGGACCCTGCCGCAAGAGCTTACGATCTATAAGGGAAGGGGAGAACACAGTAGGCGAGGGTATAGGCTGCTCTTGTGGCTGTGTGGTGGCAGCATGCTCATTGCAGATGGTAGGCTTTCCTGAAAAGGTGGGTTTTTAGGTTACTCTTGAAGCTTTGGATGTTGGAAGAGAGCCTGATATGTTGGGGTAGTCAGTGTCAGAGTAGGGGAGAGGCACATGAGAAATCTTGTAGCTGATTGTGAGAAACAGATAAGAGAACTGAGAAAAAAGCCCTGTGAGGATCTGAGATTACGTGTGGGGATGTATCGAGAAAGCAGGTCAGAGATGTTAGGAGACAGGACGTGGATGCCCTAAATGTAATTATAAGTACTTTACACTGGATTCGCTTGGCAATGGGGAGCCAAGTGAAGAGATTGGCAGAGGGGGGAGTCAGAGGAGAAACGAGGGGAGAGCTGGATTAACCTGGCAGCAGAGTTGAGAATAGATTGGAGGGGAGCAAGAGTGCTGGATGGGAGGCCACACAGGAGGATGTTGCAGTAGTCCAGATGGTAGATGATGAGGGCATGCACTAGTATTTTAGTTGACTCGGGGGTTAGGAAGGCGCGAATACGAGAGATGTTCTTAAGTTGAAAATGTCAGGCGGAGGTGAGGGTTTGGATTAGGGCTGCACGATATGGGAATTTTGTGCGATTGCGATTAGGGCCCTAAAAATTGCGATAACGATATGCGATGCGATATTTTAAGGGAATTGTGCTGGAGGTCTATCTGCTTGGATTTTCAAGGTAAGAGCACACACAGATGACTGATAATGTGAAATGTAGTTATGCTGAACTCAAGAACTGAAATGCGCAGTGTTTTTCAAAATGAAATACATATTTGCATATATGCAAAAGTACAAGATACAAAACTTGCCATTTTCTTAATAGCACTGCACAGAACAGATAAATAAAATAGATATAAGAACATGTGTTCATTAAAATAACGACTTTCCACCAGCCCCCCCTCCCTCCCCGCACTGTAACTGATGTATCGCTGGCCGCGCTGTGCAGCATAGCGGCCGGAGATACAGTGTCACGTAGAAAGTCAACCATCGCTTTATAAGATGCACTGCCATCCCCCCACACTTTTGGGGGAAAGTGTGTCTTATAAATCGAAAAATACGGTAATATAATTGCAGCATTTTTGGGTCAGCAAATTGCGATATGGCGATTAATTGCGATAACGATTGCTTTCGCGATATATTGTGCAGGCCTAGTTTGGATGTGTGGCTTAAAGGACAGGGCAGAATCCAATGTTACCCCCAGGCAGCGGGCCTACGAGACTGGAGAAAGTGTTGTGCTATTAACTGTGATGGACAGGTCAGGTAAGGGGGCTGAGCAACATGGCAGAAAGATGATGATGAATTCAGTTTTCTCCATGTTGAGTTTTAGGAAGCAGGAGGAGGAGAATGAAGATATTTCTGACAGACACGCTGGGATTCTGGATAGGAGGGAAGCAACATCTGGGCCAGAGAGGTAGATTTGAGTGTCGTCAGCATAGAGGTGGTAAAGGAAGCAATGGGACCATATGAGCTGTCCCAGGCCGAATGTCTAAGTGGGAAAAAAGCAGAGGACCCAAGACACACTCTTGAGGGATGCCAAAGAGGGGGCATGATGAGGAGGTAGTGTATGAATGGGAAACGCTAAAGGTTCTGTTGGTGAGGTACGAGGAGATCCAGGAGAGGGCTAGGTCTTTGGCGCCAAGGGAAGAGAGGATTTG